>JAOTON010000121.1:0-600000 GCA_034440635.1 Lepas anatifera | reverse complement strand
ATTTGTGCACGCGTTACCCGAGTCAATGTCTCCAACTCTCCCATACTTAAATTCCACTCGACCTTAAAACCTTGTATCCTCATCCTCTGGGCCCCCAAATTCATAAACCTCGTATCCTCATCCTCTGGGCCCCCATTTCCTTTATTCTTATACCCCAGTATCCTCTGGCCCTTAAAAATCCTCCAATCCCCACTTCCTATCAACTTAATTCCTTCTTACTTCCTGGGCCAACCCTTCTTCCTAATCCTCGTGCCCTCATATCCTCCGGCCCTTAAAATCCCCTTATCCTCTTTGTTCTCTTGACCCCGGGGCCAAACATCCTTGGTCCTCTCACGATATTAAATCCTCGGGCTCTCTTTTTTTGTATCACTCGACCTGGTTCCCTCATAGGACCCTGGGCCCGTCCGCTGCCCAGAGACCTGCCTTCGTCGAGTGTACAGTACGTCACAATCCATGTTTCACGGAAAATGGCTCTGAAGGGCTTATTGGGCTAACGAGACCACGGTCAGTCTCACCCTTTTCCACCCAGGAGAAGGAAACGCCTTCTTTCAGTCGGTTAGACTACCGTCCAGCGCCTTGGAGTTGACAGGTGTCAATCATAATCATTATTTCGTAGACAGTGGTTTTGAAGGGCTTCTTGGGCTATTGAGACCACGGTCAGTCTCACCCTTTTCCACCCAGGAGAAGGAAACGCCTTCTTTCAGCCGGTTAGGCTACTGTCCAGCGCCTTGGAGTTGACAGGTGTCAATCATAATCGTAATTTCGTAGACAGTGGTTTTGAAGGGCTTCTTGGGCTATTGAGACCACGGTCAGTCTCACCCTTTTCCACCCAGGAGAAGGAAACGCCTTCTTTCAGCCGGTTAGGCTACTGTCCAGCGCCTTGGAGTTGACAGGTGTCAATCATAATCGTAATTTCGTAGACAGTGGTTTTGAAGGGCTTCTTGGGCTATTGAGACCACGGTCAGTCTCACCCTTTTCCACCCAGGAGAAGGAAACGCCTTCTTTCAGCCGGTTAGGCTACTGTCCAGCGCCTTGGAGTTGACAGGTGTCAATCATAATCGCAATTTCGTAGACAGTGGTTTTGAAGGGTTTCTTGGGCTATTGAGACCACGGTCAGTCTCACCCTTTTCCACCCAGGAGAAGGAAACGCCTTCTTTCAGCCGGTTAGGCTACTGTCCAGCGCCTTGGGGTTGACAGGTGTCAATCATAATCGCAAGTTCGTAGACAGCGGTTTTGAAGGGCTTCTTGGGCTATTGAGACCACGGTCAGTCTCACCCTTTTCCACCCAGGAGAAGGAAACGCCTTCTTTCAGCCGGTTAGGCTACTGTCCAGCGCCTTGGAGTTGACAGGTGTCAATCATAATCGTAATTTCGTAGACAGTGGTTTTGAAGGGCTTCTTGGGCTATTGAGACCACGGTCAGTCTCACCCTTTTCCACCCAGGAGAAGGAAACGCCTTCTTTCAGCCGGTTAGGCTACTGTCCAGCGCCTTGGAATTGACAGGTGTCAATCATAATCGTAATTTCGTAGACAGTGGTTTTGAAGGGCTTCTTGGGCTATTGAGACCACGGTCAGTCTCACCCTTTCCACCCAGGAGAAGGAAACGCCTTCTTTCAGCCGGTTAGGCTACTGTCCAGCGCCTTGGAATTGACAGGTGTCAATCATAATCGTAATTTCGTAGACAGTGGTTTTGAAGGGCTTCTTGGGCTATTGAGACCACGGTCAGTCTCACCCTTTCCACCCAGGAGAAGGAAACGCCTTCTTTCAGCCGGTTAGGCTACTGTCCAGCGCCTTGGAATTGACAGGTGTCAATCATAATCATAATTTCGTAGACAGTGGTTTTGAAGGGCTTCATTGGCTATTGAGACCACGGTCAGTCTCACCCTTTTCCACCCAGGAGAAGGAAACGCCTTCTTTCAGCCGGTTAGGCTACTGTCCAGCGCCTTGGGTTGACAGGTGTCAATCATAATCGCAATTTCGTAGACAGTGGTTTTGAAGGGTTTCTTGGGCTATTGAGACCACGGTCAGTCTCACCCTTTTCCACCCAGGAGAAGGAAACGCCTTCTTTCAGCCGGTTAGGCTACTGTCCAGCGCCTTGGAGTTGACAGGTGTCAATCATAATCGTAATTTCGTGGACAGTGGTTTTGAAGGGCTTCTTGGGCTATTGAGACCACGGTCAGTCTCACCCTTTTCCACCCAGGAGAAGGAAACGCCTTCTTTCAGCCGGTTAGGCTACTGTCCAGCGCCTTGGAGTTGACAGGTATCAATCGGAATCATCACTTCGTTGAGAGAACGGTAACTTGTGTTCTGGTCCCCTTGACCTACTTTAGATGCATCCCTCCTCCTCTGGCTGTGGAATTAGTTTCATCAACGACAACTACCTTTATTACGAAGCCACCTCACGACTAGAAACTGCCCGCAAATCCCTGGAGGGAGCTCAGCTACATTTGACGGGATCCCTCCACTACGATGTTTTTTTCGCCTGTCTGTAGTCAAAGATTTCTGTGGCCGAGACTGCTAATGGACAATTTTTGCTTATTTTCTCTTCTCTGCACGTCAACTAAATCACACGATCGTGATCAATTCAACCTTTTGTAACCAAAACTCTGACACTGCCTATTGGCCTAGACAGGAACGTCTCAGACACTGCCGGGCCCGCCCAACTATTGTTTGACTATATAGTTTACTGCTACTTTCCATTACGGGGTAATTTTCACCCTTCCCCTTTGTATTTAGCTTCCGCGTTGGGGGGGTCGAACCCGATACAGATGTACCACCGGTTGCCACGGATCACTAGGATTGGTTCAGATTTACCCACTGGATCGGCCGAGGCACCATATCAACGATCAGATCATTGTATCAATGATAAGATCTCAATGGTGAATCTATTTTCCTGTACCAGTGGGGGATGGAAAAAAGGCATTGCCTAAGACACAGTCCGCTAGCAGTACCCAATCTACGAACGGGCAGCCGGCAGAAATCGCTGTGAATCGGGCGTCAATGCAAGTATAAATGTACCCCTCCCCTTTTTTATTTTCACGGGGAAAATTCAAATTGTACCCGTGGTTAAAAGAAAACAATGCTACGACCGGTCCTTCCACTATTCTTGGGAGCTGCGCTATTGGCACAGTAACCTGGATTTAGGGCCAGGGTCGGCAATAAAACATCTATTTACCCTTGCCTACATACTGTCGTGGACTCACAAATCTTCCATCGCCGCCGGATAGAAGTGCATTGGCAATCACGCCTAACCAGTTGGATATTTTCAAACTTACTTCAGTACCTTTTCTGCATAACGAATTCAAATAATGTTTACCGTGATGAACTTGCAGTTCTCCGGCCGGCCATCGTCTCGGAATTTTTATGACGGTCCGGGACGCAGCGGTGAGCGACGCCGTAGTGGTGTCAATAACATAAGAAGAAGAAAACATGAAAACGTTCCGCCGAATAGTCGAATATTTTTACCGCGTTTCTCTCGCCTCTATGCCCGCCAAATCACCCGGTCACATTTTGAATTTATTTTCATCTACAAAGCTGTGGCGATACATACACGCTTAAAATGCGGCCTCCGGATTTCCCTGCTGGAAACAGCACGCCTATAGCATTTACCCTCATGATTACCTCCTCATGATGTCAAAATCAATAGCTTACGCTTTCGGTTTTATTGATACGTCCCCCCCCCCCACTTTTTCAATGAAAGATGAAGGCTATCATTTAATTTGTATACTATCCGTGAATTTCAAGAATTGTCAACAAAGAATATTAATACATCACCCAAAGAATTTACATGTCCTGAATATACCTACAAACTAACATCCCCAGTGCCACACGCGTCTAATAAATTGACGGTGTCCCGCCGTCCACTACGAGTTTCATTCTAGGCCTATTTTGGAGGTAACGCATTTTTGTTTGGTGAAAGCAGCCGGGGGAGATTGGAGCCGAAACCCTTTCCAGATAACCGGGACCGACCTGAGTGAGAGAATGGATGCTGTAGCTGAGGCCCGTGCTTGGCTGATGATGGCGAAACATTGCAGTCGGCAGGAAGGCTGATAGTAGAGATGCACCACTGGTAAAGAGTTGCGGCAAAGGGAGAACGCCTGAGCCCGCGTCACAGAGAGTGCGAGAGCTGAGAGCTGAGAGGCTGAGAGAGAGCTGAGAGAGCTGAGAGAGCTGAGAGAGCTTCCAAACAGTGATCTTCCCTTATATATTCTTCTGCGGCGACCGCCTGAGGCTTGGTCTGACGCCTTCTCATGTGTGACGTCATCTCTCGGCAAAACCCAGGTGACGTCACCTCTCCGGGCAAGACTTCTGATTTTGCCGGAGGCCCTGGTCGCTGTAGCCAATCCCCTTCTCGAAGCTTCGCGCTTCCTCCCTTCCGCTTCAGGGCAGGGTGGTGTGTCGAAGGGGGGGGGGGGTTGGACACGCCTATGTGGCGCATTCGTCGCCGACGTGGCGCTAGAGGTATTTGCCTCGGGCCAGGATTGGTCGTGAACTTGCCATGCTGAACTGCCCTGGGGGTGAGGTTGGCCCTGTCCGTAGCCTTGAAAATTGCTGGCGCAGCATGCCTGGTCATTTTTATGTGTCCCCTCCGTTGTCCGGACTGGGTGCACGCTAGCTTGTTCACCGGAAAGAGGCCCTGGTAACCAATTGTTCTCACATTTCTTCTTACCCCTCCCCCTCTTCTTACCGCCGCAGGGATGGGTGAGGCGTTGCGGCTTCCACGCGGCTCTGACGCCAGGGTGAATCTTGGGTGGTGCCAGGCTGCTCGGGCCTGGCCTGCGGCGACAGCAGATTTATCTTGGGGGCCGGGTTTTGTGTCCGCGCCGCGCGGCGTGGGATGCTGACGGAACAGAGGCGGCCGTCTCGTAATGCTTTTCCGGTCTCCACTTGTTGTACCATTTCCAACGTTTGATAATTTGAATGTTTCCTGGCCAAGCTCTTCTTGGTTAGAGTGTGAAATAGTTTCAGGACATCGTTCAGGTCATTACCAATTATTCCAGGAAGTTGCCGAATTTATTTGGTCTGTTGCTACCGTGAAATTGGAACGAGGTATGGAAGGATTCTCTGGGAGTAGAAACTGGCTGCCCCACCAATAAAAATGTGTTATATCCCTACCGGCGCAAATGTAATCCTTACATCTGCTTTTAGCTTTATGGGCGCCTTCCCCCGCCTCTTTCCACCATCTTTTGACACATCGTTCTGTATCACTGGCGCCCCCATAATGAATCATTGGTGCCTGTTCTTTGCTCCACCGGCGCCTTCATTTCCAGCCGTGGGCTCATCGGGAGCGCCCCCACATTTCGACAAACCGCTCTGTCTGGCGGCACCCATGGTACACATTGGTGCTTTTCTTTCGCTCCATTGGTGCCCCCACACTTCACTATAGGCGCCCACATATTTCTGCTGAGTGCTTGATGAATCATTGGTATCTTACTTTTGCTCTATCGGCGCCCAACCACATCCCCCCCACCACGTGCCACTATGGGCGCCCCAACTTTTGACAGCATGCCCTGTGCCTCCATGGTGCCTGATGGGTGCCTATCGTTAGCTCCATGAACGCACCAACACATCCCTGCCAGAAACCCCATGCAGCTTCTCTTTACTTTGAATTTCTTGCATCCCAAACGTGGCCCGTTGTCTTACCAGCGCCTCCCCTTGACAGCTCCCACAAATTTCACTGAATGCGAGTACCCCCAAGCTGTATCACCGGAAGCTCCAAACTTCAGTTTCGGTGTCTCCTTGATGACCAAATTGTGCCGTCAGCGCTCTTCCCATGCACTGTCTTCTCCTCCCTGTTGCCCAACCAGTGCCCTGTTCGTGTATCCCCCTTCTACCCTGTTGTTACCCTACCAGTGTCCCTATGATGGATTATTTTCTCCCACAGACGCTCCACTGACGGTTCCACGCCTATGTGCTGCAGGCGCCCCTTGCCTGCACCACCGGTATCCATAACTCCAGTCTCGGTATCGCCTCGGTGAAGTATCAGCGTCCCCCCGATGCACTATCACCATTACCATCCCTCGCCCGAAAGCCCAAATAACTAACTGACTAACTTACCACACTTCCCCCGGCTATAGACCACCGGCCTTTTGGCACTCCCATGCTGCATCAGTTAGTTAGTTAGTTAAGGGCTTTTTATAAGGCGTTCTGTGCAAAGCACCTTTGCCCGCCTCTAAAGTGTGGGGGAGAATTTTCCGGGAGGGGTGTTTACTATAATGTCGCAGAACAAAGGGGTGAATCTTATTTCAAGGGATGGGTCGCGAAGTGTAGCAACACTTGCGAGGGAAGGGGATTGCTGCGGCAGAGATGCCGAGCCTGGGGCACAGGTAGGATTTAAAAGGGTACGGGAAGAGGCTTGCCAGCGCAAAGATTAGTTTTTTTAAATTTTGTTCCTTGTTATCGAATGACCGTTTTGCTTACGTTACTCGAGTTCCTCCATTGAAAAATAATAATTTTGGGTTATTAGAAACACCCGCAAGCACCATGACGTGATGCCGTGGGTCTTTATCCTGCAACCAGGACGTGAGGTTACAGCACCCTCTGTGGCTGGGTAGCCGCCGCCATGCTGTATCACCGCTGGATTCATTTATATACCAAAGCACTCCCGCATATATCATGCCCCCGGGTCACTAATAGGCGTCACACTTCAACGTGGACAACCCTCATCGATTTTTTGACGCCGTCTTCTTTGTGGTTAGGCGCCCATATTTCACGATTGGCCACCCTTTTCAGCTCTAGAGCACCCCACTGCAACATGGACCACCCGTGCCTACCTTTGGCCGCCCTCTTCTGCATGATTGTTCTCCTGTTCTCCACTATTGACCGCTCCTTTGCAGATCTAGGGCGCCTCACTTCAATGTGGACTCCTCATTCACCTCCGGACGCCCTCTATTTTATGGTTGGGAACCCCATATTTCACGTTTGGCCACCCTTTTTCAGCGCTTGGCGGACCTCTGCGACGTGGACCACCGTAATTTACCTACAGGCGCCCTTAACTTTGTGACTGGGCTCCCCGTTTTCACAATTGACCCGCTTTTCAGCCCTAGGGTGCCCCACTGCAACGTGGACTGCCCTCATCCATTTTTAGCCGCTCTCTTCTGTATGATTGTGCGCACTTTCTCCACTGCTGGCCGCTCTTGTGCAGCTTTAGAGCATCCCACTTCACCGTGGACTGCCCTCATTCACCTCTGGCCTCCATCCGCTTTGTGGTTCAGAACCCCTATATCATGATTGTCCGTCCCTTTTAGCTCTAAAGCGGCCCACCGTAAAATTGATCGCTCTGATCCACTTTTGACTGCCCGCTAGTGCACGATTGAGCGCCCATTTTCCACAATTGTCTGTTCTTTCTTAGCCTTGGGGCGCCCCACTTTTACGTGTACCGCCTTCAACTTCGGATGTCTTCTACTTTGTGTTCGGGTGCTCCAATTTCACTATTAACCGCTCTTTTTCAGCCTTAGGGCATCCCACTGCAAATTGGCACTACCATGGCACATGGACAGCTCTCAGCTTTGAGTGGTAACAATTGCCCCGAGTTCTTTTAATGTATGCTTTGTGTATCGATTGGTGTCATTTTGCTCCGTTACCACGCAGGATCCCCCAGGGTGCATTCATGCCCATCCGATGTGTGGTCGTGTGCCCGTCCAATATGTGGTTGTGTTGTCTTTTGCAACAAGAACATGCTACGATGGAATAAAGGGGACTGGTAAAAGTAATGTTTCTTGTGAACAAATTTTGAGCACATATAACAATATCCCTTAAATGTGTTTAAAAACATTCCGGATCTATTGATAACCCTATAAGCTGTTGACTTTGATCATTTACTTATTTTGCCGAGGTGTTTTCTTTGCAGTGCCACTAATGAAAGGCTGTGTCCAGACAGTAATGCGAAATTCCCACGTCATCTGTGTAAGAAAAACATTAAGTGCTCGGCAGGAGGCACCTGCATAATTTTGGTTGCGTCCTCTCCCACATGTTTGTAAACAGCAAAAAGTTTCGCCTTGTGTAGAATATTATGGATTTATCACTATCCATTCTGCGCAGACAGGGTAAGCTGCAACGACTGGTTCGCAAAATCTCCAAAGGCCGTCTCTGCGTAAATTCTGCTTCAAAACGTAATCCAGGTAGAAGCTGCCCTGCTTAATTGTTGCTTATTTAACTAGAGGCACTTTGAGAAATCCTTCCTTTTCTTGGCAACGTGTTTTTTTAATCGGCACTTTTTCAAATGGCATCACAAATACGCAAAATTAGCATCACAAAGATCCATGATACCAAAGGTTGACCCCCAAATGGTAGTCTGACCGCCCCCGGAGACTTCGCTTCCCCCTTATCGAAATTCTGGATCGTCCATGTACCCAGCCCTCTCGGTTGTTGATCAGTGATAGATAAGCTCGGTCAGTGCTGGTCAGGTGCAATCTCTAACATCATCACCTTGGATAGGCTGAGTTTGCGGCAGGTTGATAGAGCTGGAAAATACCTAGGTGATCGGGGAAGGAGAGTTGATTGGGTGATGAAACTATAGTAGGGAGGAACAGAAACGTAGTAAAGGGGTGGGGCGGCTAGCACAGTCGCATGAGAGGCACCAGAAGGGAAAAGATCGCGCAAAGGGCAGCCGGGCTACGCCAATCTATGACCAACCGTAAACCTCGGGGACCAGCATGACTTGCTGTTACAAGCGTGACCCTCTGCGGCAAGCGACACCCTATATGTGACCGTCAGGGTCCCCTAGGGGCAGAAGAACACTCTTTAATCAGGTGGGTCACCTGTTTTCAACAGGGCCCTCTGTGACAAGCATGACCAGTACATCATTCCGTGGTCGGCAGGGCCGAATGGGCGTGATATGGCCAAGAAGCTAAAAACGCCCAAAAAACCCAACACACACACACAGGGCCGAATGCAGTCAGAAGAGCCTTCTGTCTGCCACCGAGAATGCCCTCTGTGCCAGCGGGGGATGCTGTGACAAGTAGGGCCCTCTACGGTCAGCAGGTCCTTTGGTACCAGGAGTCTCCTCGTTATCAATAGGGCAATCTTAGGTCAACAGGGATCTCTGTAACTAACAGATCTTTCGGTCGCAGTCAGGGCCATGTCTTGCCAGCATGTTTTTTTCGTCGGACAGGGCGATACCCCGGTGACCATAAGAGGACTCTGTATCGTAAATATATATTTGGAACTGAACGCACAGTCTATAAAAAGGGTACTCCGGGACCAACAGGTCTTTCCGTGCCCAGTAAGGCCTGCCATATTCTTGTGGAAGGTCATGAGGTGACCTGAGGTCTAACCGGGAAGTCGCTGGGCCCCCTGCATCCAGGCGGGTAACCATCCATGACGGTCTTTGACTGCTGTGAGTGGGACTGGTGGGACCCTTACATCCATTAGGATCTAAATCTGCCAGTTAGCGAACCCCTGGAGAAAGCCGGGAAGTGTACAAGTGTACACTGTGAACGACTTTGAGTTCACTTTGGTCAGTCGAGGGTCCTATGTGGCTGCCATAGCACAGCGAAGACAGGCCAACGGCCAAACTCTGGTTATAGCTAGTTATAGTTCCTGCAAAAATTCAGGTAGATGCCGTTGAGGGAGACACAAACACATTTTTCCGAGTTGATCGCTGATGTGGAGTATCCCTAAACTGGGCCTTTGCTTGGGGCCGTATTCTGATGCAGAGAGTACATAAGAATGGGCGCAAGCACGTCGATATTTTATTCTGATTTCCAGCCGCTGATTTCCGCCCACACTGCGCAGGTGGGGTCAAATCTGCATTGTGATCGTAGTGCGCACATTAGATCGGAATGCTGATATTCTGCGTAGACTAGGTCGGTACTGGTCCCTGTGCATCCCGGGTACGCTTGTCCTACGTCGAGCGTGGCTACGCATGGAAAAAGGTCAAAATACCACATTGGAGCACGGCAAGTTGCTTGTCTCAGTCAAGTCTTAGGAGGGCGTTATATTAGAATATAGCCTTAGAAAGGTTTACAATAACTGGGGTCTTGAAGTAAGCCAAGGTCCATGAACTTAAGTAATAGATCCTTCGTGGCTGGCTAGCTCAGATTGAAGGGAACTGGGATCACTGCTCTGACCTAGTGGTTTATTAGACCCTTATGGCTAGTTAAGGCCCTGTGTGCTAATCATCATCATATAAGCAAAGTGCATCGGGATTTGATCTGACATGTCCTGTAGAAACCTAATCCCCAATGACAAACATAGGCTCATTGAACGAGACGGGCCTATTCTAAATATTCGTTGGTCTTCTGCAAACTGTTTAAGGCTTCTGAAGATAATTTTGATCACTGATTGGGGAGAAAATAGTCCCCATGCAGTCTCCCCGGGTCCCAAAGTGTCTTTACTAACCGTGGGTTCCAGTGCACAATAAAACAAACGCCAAAGAGATACATTCACTTTTTACCACTCCTGAGATGTATTTTAGATACATTCAAAGCCATGATTTTTCCTCATTTTCTTAAAAGAAAATATGAAACTAATTACCTCTTTGACCCTCGCCCAGTGGGGGCTGTTTGAACACCCCCTCCGGTTTTTCGGGCGGCAAGAAAAAAACGGCGACGCGGAGCGCCGGCGTACTTGGCACACCTTATTCTTCATCGATTCCGCAAGAATCCCCCAAAAATTTTTGCTTGGGTCATCTCAGGTCAGGTCATCAGTGCAGGTCAAGTGACCTTACCTCAAAAAATGTTGAAGGTGGCATAAGTAGGAAATGGGTGAATCTATCGGATTGAAACTTATAACACATAATGGCCCCACCGAGTTCTCCAAAAAGTTCCGGGATTTTTCATATCGATGACATAAGGTCAAATACGGACCATGACCTCTCCATTGGAAATACAGAGGAAAACAGAAAATGGTTTGTATTTGTATAGATAAAGGTGATAATACCTTCATATTCTCCAAATCGAAGTATCTTAGGCCCCTTTTTAGGTTCATGTTGCAATTTTTGACCTGTGACCACTGAGAGATCATCCGAAGCTACTTAAGCAGTTTTCAGACTTAGGTCAATAACTTTGCATGAAATGATGACACAGCTTTTTGGCGTGTTTCTCCTCTGTGTAAGTTTGGCGTGGAAATCTGCCCTGGGTAACCATGATACAAGGAAGGTGAACTGAGACCACCCCTCTCACATATGGCATATGGACTAAGCTAAGTCTTTTATGTTTATACCATTGCGTTTGGATTGTTATTGCCAGTCGATTGATAGGCATATGGACTATGCTAAGTCAAAATGTGACCTTGACCTGACCTGAGGTCAGGTGATTTGTGTTTTGACCTAGTATGCTCATATTATACATCATTCGATTCGCCGTGACGAGAGAGAGAGCGAACAGTGTCTACAAAATTATTCTAACTCAACGCTGTCAGACGCTAGACTTTGCTCGAAATGCCAACTTCTTTGACCTGCCATGACCTCAATGTTGACCTGAGCCAAAAAGTGACTGATGTAGTGTCTTCATGAATTTTTATGAGCTATCCACCAGGGTTCGCGTTTTTTCGCTATCCTGCATAGGGGACGAGTTCGAGAGGGGGTGTTCAAACACCCCCACCAGGGCGAACGTGGCTCGGAGGCCCACCGGGGCGCAGGTTAACTGATTCAGTTCACAAAAATACTTTAAATGGGTAAAGAACATAAAATTTGGCGCCCCCAGCCGGCCTAAAAATGGCGCCCCCTGGCCATGAAAGTGGCGCCCCCCAGCGCTGCGGCCCCCCCCCCCTAGCGAAAATTCCTGGATCCGCCCCTGGCTATTACAGCCTCTAAAGGGTCCTAACTGGGACCTACGTTATTTTAAGGTAGTGTTTTATGGGCAGGTGCCGTGGCACCTTTGCATAGACGCAGCCCGTGGAGGGTATCGATGGGACCTCACTGCTAATTAGCGAGGGTGAAAGACAGTCTACTGGCCGTACGTTTAGGGATTTTGGCAATGAAGGACCGATAGGTCCAGTCAAAGCCCCTCACCCAAGAACCAGAGGTTCAACAAGTGAGGTCACCCAGGCTAAACCACCGCTCGGGTTTCAGGCCGAAGAGAGAAATGATAGTTGAGAAAGATGTGGGACGGGACTGAGCGGAAGTGGAATAAGGTGGCCGGAATCCTAGAAACCAACACCACCTCGTCCGATAGAGAGTATATTTACACGTCAGCTGTGGAAACAGCGATAAGCAGGGCTGGTACCAGCAACAGCGCTCGGAGCAGGCGGTCGCAGGAGCTCCAGAAGCCGCCAGCAGCTGTCGCAATAGGCAGCCGGGCGAAGGACGCCAGACAACCAGACCTGTCGGCAGAGCTCAGAACGTAGTGTTAGCGTCTCCGTGTAGGTGGCAGCACCGACTGTCAATCGCTCACCGCATCCGCGATATCCTTCACCGGCTAGCTCACTCGCTAGTTTTCTTTCCGCCGCGATGAAACGAATTTCAAACTGCCCGAGTCTGCCTAAAGTCGTTATTTGTATTGAGGCTGATCCTGCGCCCTCTATGAAAACCGAGTGCACAGACCGTGTGTGTGCATTGCCCAGGGTAGTAGATAATGGGTAGCCCGAAGTTTCATGCTGCCATATGATAACTCCTCCAAAAGACGGACTCTAAGAAAAAAAAGTTGTAAGCGGCATTTTTTCCATCGAGTGGCTCCCGGTTCTTTTCCTCGCGCCCCGCCTGCGCTTGCTCGCTGAATGATTGTTGATTGTGGAGGAGTGAGGTGGTTCCAGCAGTATTTATTTCTTGTTATTAAATTTCTTACCGAAATTTTGCTTGGGTTCTTTCTGTTTCACTGCTTTTCTGTTGAGAGCCCCTTCATTGACAGATATGTGTTACCTGTAACATGAGAAACGTGTATGCTGCAGCCAAGATGAAGAAGATAAGAAGCATTCGCCAACAAAAGGTGTGCTTCAAAATAACCCAGTTTGTGAAATCTGGTGGACTTCTACAATATATTATTTCCATTTGGTCAGCCCTTAGGCAGTGGCGTAGCCAGGATTCGGCCAAGGGGGGTCCGACTACCGTCGGGGGCCCCCAGGCTGGGGGCCCCTTAGTAGTCGGGGCCCATGTCCTATATGTGCCGTATAATATTTTGGCATTATAACATTTACACGACGGAAATTTTTTTATCCCTTCTTAAGTGTTTGTTATTATTTTGTTTATAGTTTGATTTTTCTCGATCCGACCAAGTGTTGGTAAATTTAGGTCACCAAATATTAACCTTCGCCCGGGTGGGGGGTCTTTTTAGACCCCCTCGGGTTTTTCCAAAGTGGCCAGAAAACGGCGGCGCGCAGCGCCGCCAAATTTGGTCTAGTTGTTCCTTCATCATTTTTACATCTTTCCTGAAAATTGAGCTCAAGGTTCATATCAGGTCAGGTCACCAGGCCAGGTGAAGTGACCTCACCTCAAAAAATGCTTAGGACCGCATAACTAAAAGAAGAGTTAATCGATCAAGTTGAAACTCATACAACATATTGGGCCCACCAGGAGCTACAAAATTTGTTCCGGGATTTTGGATATTGGTGACCTAAGGTCATGTGCAGAGCATGACCTCCCCATTGTCAATACATGGGAAAAATCACGAAATGAGCTTTTCTCAGTAAGTATGGATGGAATCAACTTCAAACATCGGTTACGACTTGCTCTTAGCCCATTTCTGAAGAAGATGCCAAAAATTTTGACTTGTGACCTTTAAAAGGTCACCTTAGGTCAAATAAGCATTTTTTGGTGTTTTACTCTATAAATTTTGAATAAACAAAGATAGAACTTTTATTTTGTCACCAAAGTGTTTTTATAGTCACTGCAAGTCAAATGATATACATCATGACTATACCAGGTCAAGTTGGGTCAGACCGTTGACCTGGGTCAGGTCAAATTCTTAAATTTGACCTGGCATAGCAATATTATATATCATTCGATTCGTATTGACGAGAGGATTGCAATGGTCCATCAACTATGGCTGCATCTTGTTTGGTTTGGAAGTTATTAGCGAAAAAGGAAACGCCCTTATGCATGGATGGCTATGGACATTCCCAAGAATATGCCCAATATTCAGTGACCTGTAGCTCCCTAGGCTTTGACATGACACGAAAATGAATGCCACTGTAATGAAAGAGCAACTCAAGAGCTTTCGAATGGTGTTAGAAAAATGCTTCTAGCTAGCATAGTTGCTGAGATATATGAGGTTTTCTTAGTACACCTCATATTAGCGATTTTGACCTATTTTGACCTCTGGTGGCCTTCATATTGACCTGACAAGAAAAATGACTGAAGTATTTTCGACATAATTTTTGAAGAGCTTTCGATTGCCGTTTTGCGCTTTTTTCTAGCTCTCTTAGTTTTTGAGATCGTGGGGGTCTTTTTTGCCCCCCCCACCAGGGCGAAGGTGGCTCGTACCCGCCACCGGGGCAAGGGTTAAGGCTGGCCCATACCCATATGACAGCGTGGCTATAATAACAGTATTGTGGCACATTTCGGGAAATCAAATGTTGCTGCGTGCATGACGTTAAACCTGACTTTACCTCAATTCACTCTGGTAATCAGGTATGAAGTTATTGAAGGTCAGTCGTTTTGAGTACGAAGAAATGGTCTTCTACGGAAAATGATTACCAATTTTTTCCGGGTGTCGAATTCATGAACTCTTAAATCAGAAAGTTTCCAAAGAAATGGAAAAAATGAATAAAAATACAAGGGATATGGTGGATGGTGGTGTGTTCCGGCGGTCATATAACGTCTATTCCGGGGATTGATCCTGATGAATTCACCACAGTTACTTTCTTACCCTTGCTATGTTGTAAATGAGCAAATTACCAAAACAATAGGCGCCTGAGATAACTATCGCCTTGGATTACTCTGTCATTGTTATTTTAAACCTTTCATATAGGGGTCTAAAAACTTGCCGATCTACCTACGCCGTCGGCGACCCTATCATCTTTTGGTTGGCGACCCAGCAACCGTCTCAAACTCTGATTCCATCTGTTTTCCTATGATTTTAGCTTCCACCATCCGCTCCTGCTTCTAAATATGCTTACCCTCTCCACTGTCTCCACCCGTCATCGTAATACATACAAAGCCCATCAAAATCTATTGGATGAAGTCTGCCAGTTCCTTTGGCCAAGAATGGGCAGAATCTACTTCGACAAAGAGCCAAGTTAGCCCTCGTTTCCCGGCTTGTTTGGCGTTTCTGAAAGACAGCTTGGCTACAACGGGGCATCTTTGGCCGATTACATCTGGTATCATCACCGCCCTTAGTTGCTGCTAGTCTATGCTAGTTATGTTTCTTCTTACTACAATTTTTGGTTCCAATTTTATGAAAAACGACTGAAATGACCTGGTACTTTAGATGATGCCATCTCCCTGTACCGTATTTATGTACTATTTCTAAGTTCAAATTAAAATGTACTAGAATCTGTCACGAGTCGGTACCAAGTCGGTGATTTTCATTTTTTTCTATAGGCGACCAATGGGCGACCAGGTCGGCCGAAACCGCCGACTTGCAGTGGTCGCCTGGTCGCCGGTGGTCGCCCTGGTACATTTTCGGTGTCTGCGGCCTTCAGAACGAGCGCGGCGCGGGCTGCCGCTAATATTTTTGTATTCTTGTTGGGAGCAGTGAGCGCCGTTTTTGACGACTGGTGTTCAATTTGTTAAATCCAAGGGGCTAAATCAAGATGTGCGTTTATCATAGACAGTCCGTGCAATCTAGGTGGGTTTTGGAGTCTACTTGCAATGATGTTTCCTTTATCCTGTTTCCTTTGTTTTGCTTTATCGCGAAAAGTCTCAGAAGGAAAAAAAACTTGAATACAAGTGGTGCATGTTTAAACCCTTTCCAACCACAATCACACTAAAATGTCATCGTAAACATTGTTCTATAGTCACACATTCCCAAGGGGTGGATTTCCTAAATGATTTTTGGGGTGCCTAATTATGAGACTATCCATAACAAGTATACTGTTTTTGATACCACCATGTTCTTGCCTTATACCAGTGTGCAAAGTACGACATTTTTGACGAGATCTCGTCGGTGTGAGTGCCCTTGGAGACAGGACCGACTGGTGCAAATTTTATCAACCTGGTGCGAACTTGCGAGGTTAGTGACACTTAAACTAAACAAATAATGGCTGAATGGCTATTAAGACACAGGAGGGGGCCTTATAAAAAATTCCTTAATTAACTGACTAATGATTGAGATAGCATTGCATTGTAGGGGTAGGAATGGGTGCATTTTTTCCCTGGTATGTGCCAGATTAGTGCGAATTTTTGGAGGCTGGTGGTGCGAGAATTTTAGATGGCTGGTGCGACTCGTCTGGCATGCTGCCATACTTTGCAGACTGGGCCTTATAGCTGGACATATAACTGGGTGACCAGGTAGGCCTGTTATTTATAAATTTTAAAGTCCCTGAAATGAGATTTAGGAAAATTTTAAGGATGCTCTTAGTAGGCACAGAAAATAACTTGAGCTTTCATTTGGGGTGCCACAGCAGTGACGGGTGCAAGGGATCCCTGAACTCGAGTCCAGGACCCCTTAAGTTTGAAAGGATTAAGGGCAGCCTGAGGAAAAGGGTACCCCAAAATTGATTAAACCAGGTCTGTGAGGCAGAAAATACCTTGCTACTGCCCCCACCACTAGAATACAAATGATGGGGCTACAGATGGAGCTTTGAAGTTTAGAAGTTGTGAAAAATGGCATTAAAGGTACTGAAAACAGGTTTTGTTGTGCTAGGTTGGCTCACATCATGTTCTGTATGGCCATGTGTCTTGGTCTGTATATATTATTATCTCAAGTGGCAATATAAATCAAATATTAAAAAACTTTTTATTGTTTCACTAGGTATCTATAAATTTATTTTGTATATGACTAGGGTTTTATTTACACAGATGCACCAAGACATGTGAATGATCATAATAAACATGTTGAGCTTCAATATTTGAAGCAGGGTATAAAGTTTGATTTCCTGTTTCTGCTTCAAAGATAAATGTCCTCTAAAATTTTAAGAACAGAAATAAGCCAGGTAGAAAAACAAAAGTTTGTTTCATGGCCTAAAATATTGTTCTGGAAAATGGTCTCATGCATTCCCATAATTGAGAATGGGTGTTCCCATCTATGGGTCAAACATTCCCATTTATGGCACTGTTACCATTTTTAAGTCACACCAACCACAGTTTCTCCCACTGATTGATGATGATAGCCACCCTTTTGGGTGAAGTGTGCCATTTTGGTTGACAGCATGCAATCTCAGAGGGCTGCCTGCCCCTTACTAAAATCCTATATCTATCTCTGTGCATTGGTACCCCATAAGGGATATAAATGTGCATTCCTGCACAGCACAAATATGTGATAAACCATTTCCAATTTGCCAGAAGACTCCACTGCAAGGACAATGGTCCAATCCAAGTCTGCCAAACATAGAATAAGCTGTGTCTTTTGCACAGATGGATGCACACTGGGTGATCAAGGTGTGTGTGTATGTTTTTAACTGACTGATTATATGCATCCAAGTTTCTGATAATATCTTGTATTTTTGTCACAAGAAAGTTGAATCGTTTTGTTTTCTCTAGTATGGGTGAAATATGGAAGCACTGCCACAGAGGTACAGCAGAAATATCACAGAGAGATTGTGTCCACCACAAAAGAACAGGTTGCTGAAATGTAAATTGTTCTTCTCAGTACCCAATCCTGGTCCAAATAGGTCATCAGCAACTATTCTGGAAACTTTTTCAGTCCTGATTATTAATGCTAAAATGCATCAATTAAGAGCTTTGGAAATAGTTATCATGGGAATGATGTCATGGAAAGAAAACAAGGTTATTCCCAAGAGACAGCATTGCTATTGCTTTGAATAGAACCATGTTCAACAATGGAGTGAAAATTGGGCCTCATCTTAGCAATGGTTGATATTTTCCACTGCACTTCTGACGAAATGTTGCCAATGAATAATGTTTGAATTATTTATTTGAAATGTTACAGGAATTTATCTGATTGACGCCTCAAGGTGAAGAATCACAAGTATTTCACGACGCATGTATGTACATGAAAACATTTTACTCTAGTTAAATGAAACATCGGAACTGTTTCTGAGGCTCTTTTTTAAGGTGCTGCAAACCCTTTTATTTGTCTCTAAGATAAGGCCTAACAATTTTTCACATGGATGGACACAAAATAAAACCATTATTGATGAGAGAACAACAATGTTGCATCAATCATGCTTGGTATAGAAGTGATGGGCGAAAATGTTAATGCCTGGGGACGCTCCCACGGAATTTTTACAGGGGAACGGACCCGGGCTTGTGCTGACCGGGGCAGGGGAATTGTGTGCATATTTGGTACCTGACAGCATTAATGACAAACCGAAAATTTTGGGGAGACCTCCCCCTGGTTGGCCAACAGGAGGATGCGTAGGTACCCCGTCCCACCGTTTTCGGCGCCCATTTAATTGCCCTTGTGTACGGGCAGTGTATCATCTTTGACCTCGATTGACCTCCAAACAGACTTAGCCTAAGATTAGTGGGCACTATCGACACGTATTCATGACTGCGTAGTGCGTATAAATGACTGATCACTATCCAACATTGGCTCTTAGGTCCGACATATCACGCCCAATGCGAGCGTTCTTCCTATTATAACTTGAAGCTACGTGATAACATCCCCAATATTCAGTGTCCTGTTGCGCCCTAGCCTTTGAACCGATATGAAAATGGATGTTGCCTTTGTGAAAGAGCTGGTCCGGCTCTGTCGAATAGCGTTGAGAAAGTGGTTCCGGTTATTTTGCGTACGGAGATAAGCAAGGTTTTATAGAGCACTGCATTTGATACATTTTGACGTATATGAATTATCCCCCTCTGGTGACCACAGTATTGACCTTCCGCAAAAATTCCGGGAGTAACGCCGACTGCATTTCCGACGACCTTTCGATCGCTTTTTCCGCTTCTATCTTTCTTTGTTTCCGAGATCGAGGGTGTCATTTTTAACCCCCTCCCACCAGAGGGGGGGTCATAGGTGATTCATGCTGGTCATCGGGGCTAGGGTTAAGGGCCAGCATTAGGGTGTTTCATTGTTCCAAAATGCAATATTTTGACGCATATCGACGTTCCCCTCAAACCTCATCTGCTTACAAGCTTCGGTGCAAGATTTCCATGTATTTCGATAATATTTAGAGGTCGCGTACTTTTGCAGTTTTTTATCAAATGTATTCAAATGTACACATAAGCGTAGGAACGTCCAGAATATTGGGGAGGCCAAGGTGCATTTCGAAGTCATTTCTTTCCAGTCAACGCCATAGGGTTAAGGGTTAAGAATCAAGAATATTGGGGGGGGCTATGGCCCCCTGCCCCCTGTTCCTACGCCTATGAATGTACGCATTTCCACACTGATACTGGCGCTGGTTTTCTTTTGCTTGGTTTTCTATTTCACATCTGAAATATTCTTAAAATTAAATAAAACATTTATTACTGCACAAGACTAGCCTGAGCATAAAACCCGACCGATTTCGGGAGCATCCCGCCCCGTTTTCAAGGGAGATGAAGAAAACACTATGACATAAACCTAACTAAGCGAAAAACACGAAGACAGGGTAAACTTTGAAAGAACAATCTTAGCTATGAACATGACGAATCATTTTAGAATTATTAGCTCTAAACACGTGTTATTTTTCAATTCAATCTCTTGTTTGGCTGGCGTTTTAAGAGGTCCAAAAATCCAGAGAAGATGGTAACTTTGCCGATATTTATATCCATTTTGGTTCCGTGGTGGTTTGGATGTAAATTGCATCTTTTATTTCCCGCTGTTTTTGTCTTGAGTTGAAAGTTAAAGTCGTTGTGGTGTCCCATTTGATATAATGATCCTTTTCGAATGATTGTTTTGCTGTGGCCTCCGCTGCTCTCTCGTCAATTGACTCTCGCATTAGTTTCTGTCGAGATTTTCGGTGTTCGTCTTGTCGGACTTCCATCATCCTTTTGCTTTCTCAAATGTATATTTTTGGACAGTCATTACATTCCATCTTGTATACTGGGCCTGGTTTTTCCGGTTGTCTATCCTGTCCTTTGGTTTGACCAGTAATTGTTTGATCGTTTGATGTTCCTTAAAATATGTTCTTACGTTGAATTTGGAACATATGCGTCGAATCTGTTGCGATACTCCTACATATGCGAAGGATCATTATATCAAATGGGACGCCACAATGACTTTAACTTTCGACTCAAGACAAAAACAGTGGGAAAGGGAGATCGCCCTCATCAAGAGGTTCAACGGATTCGTCAAGGACGAGAAGCAGAAGCAGTACCTGCTCCGGGTGGTGGAACTCCATCGGAGGGCTCTACCCAAGCGCACCAAGAAAGAATGCGCCTCTTTCAAGTGTAATGGTTTTTGGTGATAAAAGTGCGCGACTTCTAAATGCCCTTTTATTTTGCTTTTAAGGGTGTCAATCGATTCAGTTTTACGTCTAGAGCTGGGGGAAAGTCGATATGACTTCGTTCCAAACAAACAAAATTTTACTATAGTGGGCTGAAACACCCTAGCCAGCATGTATAATTTTGTTGCTTTCAGATCATAACTTTGACTTTAATACTGAATTATAATCTCATGAAATCACTTAGGTAATGACTTGATTCTGGCTTAGGTTATCGATATCGAGAAACCTGATCTATATTTTATAGGTTTTTTATATCTATATTTTATCGGAACCTTCCCCCTTGCACTCGCCAGTGATTCCCTATAGCCATATTTATACCACTTTTAAGACCGATTTTGTAATACATGTAGTATTAGGTTCGGCGACCATCTAAGAAGCTTGGATTTTAGTCGGCGACCACAAGCTCACTTTTTAGACCCCTGCTTTCATATCTATGTTTTCTTTTTGGGATTATGCTCATCGATGTTTGTCATTTTCCTTGTTTGTCTGGTTTCCTACGAAAATATTTGAAAGTTGTTTATTTCAGAATATTTAGGACGGTAGTTATTGGGACTAAGCTAATAGATTGAAAACCAGCTGAAGTTCCAAATTCCCTGTTCGATTTGCTATTATGGATGCTAAAATTAGATTAATTTTTGCCTTTCCTTCAGTAATGGTGCCTGATCGACATGTTTCAATTTGTCTTTTTGGTACGCAATGGGAAAATATAAATTTTCAAAAATATGATTTTCAAAAATCTTCTTTGAGCCTAGGATCTCAAGCGATATCTCTGGATTGTATTCTAAAATCTAAAAAAATGGAAAGGAAAAAGGACGCTCAATAAAAAGGATATATGAGTGTGCCCCAGATGCTATATAAAACCTATTCCATGGACGGTCCTACTGATGAAACCGCTCACTTACTCCTCCCTAGCCATTGGTTGGAGATCCCGGAGGCTTGGGGAGGTGAGTACTTCCTTGGACTTTAAGTCTCTGATAGGCCTTGTACAGGGCTTGTATTGCTATGCCAGTGTTAAGCCATCCAGGACCATCACCCACCCCCCTGACCCCTGGGTCGAGCAGAGATCTCAAGGGGCCTAGCACTTGACACGGTGCCGAAACCAGTATCTGGGACCCCTGAAAACAACACTTTTTCCGCAAATCAGTACTTACGTCCCCCAAAAACCAGCATTTAGGGGTACCATGAGACTACCTACTGAGACTCCCTGGAACTTACTCTCGTGGGGCCCTGAGAATAACTGAGGGGAGGGAGGAGGAAGGAGAGGAGTGCTCGCTGAGACTAGCTTTTGGGGACACCTGAGGGCAGCTTCAGGGGACCCCTGAGACTAACTCCTGGAGACCTCGTGAGACTAGTTGTCGGATCTCTGAGATTAGCTCTCGGGCCCTCCTTACACTAGAACTGAAAGGTCCTCTGAAAATAACTCGGGCTTCCGAGATCAGTTCTTGGGGGACCTGAGACTAGCTCTGGGCCCGCCTAAGACCAACACTTGGCGCTACTCACAACGTTAATTTCCGGCCCCTCTCCCGATTAGATCTCAGGGAGTCTCTGATACTGATTCACGGCGCCTCTTGACAAAAATTGTGGACTCCTGAGAATCTCTCGGGGCTCGCTAGATTGGTTATCGGCAGCACCTCTGGGCCTATTTATCGGGCCCCCAGATTTGCTCTGGGGGAGGGGGCTGAGACTGACTCTCGGGGCCATCCAGATTAGCTCTTGGGGGTTCCCTGATGCTGTATCTGGGGTGGGGCGGGGGGCTGGGAATGACTTCCGACAGCCCTCTGAGACTAACCCTGGGGCGCCCCCTGAGACTAACACTCGAGGAGGGAGGCGTGGAAGCACCCCTGAGACTGAGTACCTATTTGGCACGGCACTCCTGAGACTGCCTCTCGGAAGCCCAGATTAGCCCTCAGAGCCCTAAGACTAACTCGGGGCCGTGAGACCAAAATTCGGGAGCACCTCTGGGAATTACTCTCAAAGCCCCGAAATTAGCTCTTGGACGAACCGGAGACTAGCTCCCGGGAGCACTCTGAGACTAACTTTTAGGTGCTCCCTGAGATTGACTCTCGGGGCCTCTTATGCAACAACTAGGGGGGGCACAGCTCAGGCTAAATCTCGAGGGTTCCCAAGATTACCCCTCGGGGGCCTCCTGAGATCAGCACTCTGCGGATCAAATGAGACTAACTCTCGGACCCCCAGATTAACTCTCGGGGCCACCTGAAAGTAAATATTGACTCCTGAGAGAGACGCCCGTAAGACTATGGGACCGAATATCAGGGGTCCTCTAAGACTGACTCTCGGGGTCCCCTTGACCGACTCTTGGGGTTCTCTGAGACTGATTTTAATGTAGCCCCCTGAAATAGACTGTCGCGGGGCCCTGAGAACCACTCTCTGGGGGACCCTGGGACGAGCTCGGCCCCCTGAGGCCGACTCTCGGGGCCCCTGAGACCGACTTTTTCGGGATCCCCTGAGACTAACTCTCAGGGACTCCCTGAAATCTACTTTTGGGGGTCTTGAGACTGACCCTCAGGGCGGGGCCCTGCGGCCGACTCGGGACGCCCTGAGAACGAATCTTCAGGGGCCCCTGAGACTGACTCTGGGGCTCCGTGATCAGAGAATGTTTTGCAGTGGTTCAGATTGGCCCAAAGGGAGGTCCTCGGACTCCTAAAACCCCTTGGCTACACCACTGCATCCACACATTCGGGGGCCCGCCGAGATCAGCACTTGGAGGCCCCTGAAAGCATTGCTTTCCCCCGATACCAATACTCCGGAGCCCCTGGATACTGATGCGCGGGGCTCCTAGGACCAAGCTCGGGGTTCCACTTAGATCAGGTTCGGGGGCACCCTTAGGCCCATGCTTGCGCTTTTCTCAGGAGTTTTTCGACACCGTTGTTCGGGGGGCCCTCAGATCAACATTCGGAGCCCCCCCCGAGACTAATGTTCGGTACTCTGGAGCCCCTCGATACCAATGCTCGGGGACCCTGAGCCCAAGCCTGGGCCCCTGAGACCAAACTCTGGGTCCCATGGGGCCAATTCTCGTGCCTCGCTCATAAGTCCCCTCGATATCGATAGTCGGGGCACCCCGATATCAATATTGTCCCCCCCCACTTCCCGAGATTAATGTTCGCTGCTCCGGAGCCATCGATACCAATGCTCGGGGGATCCCTGAGACCAGCTCTGGAGCCCCCTAAGACCAAGATCGAAAGGCCCGTGAGACCAAGCTCGGGCCCCCTGAGACCAAGCTCGGGCCCCCTGATGCAAAGCTTGGGGCCCCCCTGAGACCAAGCTCGGAGCCCCTGAGACCAAGCTTGGGGACCTGAGGCCACGCTCGAGGAGCCCCTGAGACCAAGCTCGGGGGGCCTGAGACCAAGCTCGGGGGTCCCCTGGTACCAAACTCGGAGGGCCCCGTGACACAAAGCTCGGGGCCCCCTGAGACAAGATCGAAAGGCCCGTGAGACTAAAGCTCGGGGGGAGGCCCTGAGACCAAGCTCGGGGGCCCTTGAGACCGAGCTCAGGGGGCCCCTGAGATCAATGTTCGGTACTCTAGAGCCCTCAATGCCGATGATCGGGGGCCCCCTGAGACCAAGCTCGGAAGGTCCGTGAGACCAAGCTCGGGGGCCCCTGAGACCAAACTCAGAGGGCCCCCTGAGACCAAGATAGAAAGGCCCCTGAGACTAAGCTCGGGGGTCCCTGAGACCAAGCTAGGGGGCCGCCTGAGACCAAGATCGAAAGGTCCGTGAGACTAAGCTCGGGAGCCCCTGAGACCAAATTCGGGGGTCCCCTGAGACCAAGCTCGGGGCCCCTGAGATCGAGCTCGGAAGCCCCCAGAGACAAAACTCGGAGGGCCCCCTGAGACCAAGATAGAAAGGCCCCTGAGACTAATCTCGGGGGTCCCTGAGACCAAGCTAGGGGGACCCTGAGACCAAGATCGGGGGCCCCTGATACCGAGCTCAGGGGCCCCCGAGATCAATGTCTGGTTCCCTAGAGTCTCGATACCGATGATCAGGGGCCCCCTGAGACCAAGTTCGGGGGTCCCCTGAGACCAACCTGGGGGGCCCTGAGACCGAGCTCGGGGGCCCCCTGAGACCTAGCCCGGGGGATCCCTGAGACCAAGCTCGGGGGGCCTCTGAGACCAAGATCGAAAGGCCCGTGAGATTAAGCTCGGGGGGCCCCTGAGACCGAGCTCAGGGGGCCCCCCGAGATCCATGTTTGGTACTCTGGAGCCCTCGATACCGATGCTCGGGGGCCCCTGAGACCAGGCTCGGAAAGCCCGTGAGACCAAGCTCGGGGGGCCCTGAGACCCAGCTCGGGGCCCCTGAGACCGAGCTCAGGCCCCTGAGACCAAGCTCAGGAGGCCCGTGAGACCAAGCTCGGAGGGCCTCCTGAGACTAAGCTCGGGGGCCCCTGAGACCAAGTTTGGAGGTCCCTTCAGACCAAGCTCGGGGGGCCCCTGAGACAAAGCTCAGGGGCCCCCTGAGACCAAGCTCAGGGCCCCCCTGAGATCAATGTTCGGTACTCTGGAGCCCTCAATACTGATGAACGGGGGCCCCTGAGACCAAGCTCGGGGGGCCCCTGAGACCAAGTTCGGAGGTCCCTTGAGACCAAGCTTGGGCTCTCCCTGAGACCAAGCTCGGGGGCTCCCCTGAGACCGAGCTCAGGGGGCCCCTGAGACCAAGATCAGGGGGCCCGTAAGACCAAGCTTGGGGGCCCCCTGAGATCAAGCTCGGAGGTCCCTTGAGGCTAACCTCGGGGGGAGGGGGCCTGAGATCGAGCTCGGAGGGCCCCCTGAGACCAAGCTCAGGGGGCCCCTGAGACCAATGCTCGTGTTTTCCAGTGTATAAGGTCAGCCCAAGGGGGGTCCGCGGACCCCAAGGACCCCCCCCTTGGCTACGCCACTGCCTAAGGTTAGGTCAAGGCCACCATCTAGCCTAGCATAGTCAGTATGCATATCAATCAACTCACAATAACAATAAAATATGGTATAAAAATACGGGTTTTATCAATATTTCCTGCAAAGCCATTGACCCAAGTCTTAAAACCTGCTTAGGAAGCCCCAGATGAACTCTCAGAGGTAACATGTCTAAACTTGCAACATGAACCGATAAAGAGGCCTAGGGTACTATGATTTGGGGAATCCGAAGGTATTTCAAGCGGCGTCTGCAGACATAGAGCAATTGTTCGGCAAATTTCCGTTTTACCCCATGCATTTCCAATGGAGAGGTCATGATTCATACCTGTCCCTAGGTCATCGATGGGAAAAATCCCGGAATAAATTTATTAGTACTTTTTGGGCCCATTATATGGTACAAGTTTGAATTCGATAGATTCACCCTTTTCTTACTTACGCCAACTTAAACATTTTTTTGGGTGAGGTCACTTGACCTGCACTGGTGACCTGACCTGAGATGACACAACCTTAAATTTTGAGGGAAAGTTGCGGAAGTGATCAATGATAAGGTGTGACAAGTACTGTGTCGCTTCGCGCCGACGCTTTTTCGTGCCACTGGGAGACCTCGAGGGGGTGTTCAAGCACACCCCAACGGGCCGGAACGGGGCGCGAATACTCTAGAACAGGGCTGAGGCCAAAAGAGAAGGCTCTAAAAAATTTCTGAAATTTTGGGGTCAAGGTCCTTCAAGGTCATTGACCTATTACGGCACAACCCAACATATTATGCCTAATTTACGCTATAACTAGCGCTGCGCCCAAGCTTACCAATGACTTTTGATCAAGCCTTGATCATCAAGGCCAGTCACCTTTAAAATTGACCTTTGACCTTGATCTAAACACTGAATAACCTTAACCCTCGCCCCACCGAAGGGGCCATCGATGGCCCCCCTAAGGTTTTTCCGGGATAGCAGAAAAACGACGAGGCGCAGCACCGCGGTTGAGGGCTTTACCTCTCACTGCATCATTTTCCCATCATCCCTGAAATTTTTACCCCGGGTCACCCAAGGTCAGGTCACCAGACGAGGTCAACCAAGGTCACCTCACTTCACCTTTAGAGCTGTGTAAGAGCTACATTTCAAAGTCGATCGATTTGAAACTTCCTACACTTCATGACCCCTCCAGGGTCTACAAGGTGTATATCCGGGATTTTTCGATTTCGTGCCCTGAGGTCAGGTCACGAGGCGACCTCTCCCATTGGAAAAGCATGGGGAAAAGCTATTTCATGATATAAAAGCCACAAAAATGATTGCAAATACTCAGACTGCTCAGAACAGCGTTTTTGGACACCCTTTCACGGATCCCAGGGGTCATATTTGCCCTTTGACTTTTTCAAGGTCATCCAAGGTCACCAGAGGTCACAAACAGTATTTTGACAATAACTTTTGACCTAATTGAGCTAGAGCGGTGAAACAAACACCATCGTGTTTGTCTTGTCACTGGCTTTCATTTGATATAGGGCAAGGTCACTTTTTGACCTTTCGTGACCTCAGGTCATATTAGGTCACGAGGTGACCTCTGGCGGTCAAACCACTGGCGGGAGGTCTTTACGTTCTACATAGCGGAAAAAGTACTGGCAATTTGCTATCAAATGTACTTTACCAGGCCTCAATAGCTCTAATGACATAAGAGTTATGCCCAGTTTGCTTAATCATTGCATATTTGAGTGAAAATAGCCGATCTTGACCTAATTTGACCTCTGGAGGTCAAACTATTGACCTGAGCACTAAAACATGCGAAGTAATTTCTTACTGAATTCACGCGAGCTTTCTATTGCACTTTGCAGATTTGCACTAACGCCCATATTTTCGGAGTTAGAGGGGGCCATCGATGGCCCCCCGGTGGGGCGAAGGTGGCGCCGGACCCCCGGTGGGGCGCGGGTTAACTTTGATGTAGTAGCATACGTTATAATAGGTGTCGTAACATTATGCAACGTCATTTAGGGACTGTCCAGGAGTAACTGTGCTCATCAGGGACACCTATGCTCTCTGGAGGGGCCTTTGCTTCGATGAGGCACCTGTGCCACCCAGGGGCGCCTTCGCTCCCCAATGGACGCAACCTAGCTATCCAGGGGCATCTTTGCTGTTCCGGGGGTGCCTTTGATACCCAGTGCCCAAGGGGAGCTTTTTCTTATCCAGGTTCACCTTGGTATTGAGGGGCGTATTTTTATTCAAGGTAACCTATACTACCCAGTGGCGCCTACCCTATGCAAGGGGCGCTTAGGCTATCCAGGGGGCGGCAATTTGCTATACATAGGGCGCCCTTATGCTCTCCATGGGCACCTCATTCAGAGGGTGCCTCTGATATTCAGGGGCGCTTTTCCTATCAGCAGGGTACCTGTGCCATCTTGGGGCTATTCTTATCAAGGGACGCTGCTGTTATTCAGGAATACCTACACCACCGTCGAGGGTCGCCTTTGCTACCCAGAGGCGCCTTTACTTCTTAGGAAGTTTGGCGCCCATGCTTTAAGGAGTGCTTTGGCATCGATTGATTGCTCTATTATTGGGCTTAGGTGCGCGTGAACCTTGAGCTCATGTAGCGCCCATATTGTTCCTAAGAAACGCTTATGCTATCAAAGGGCGCCTTTGCTATCCAGGGCCTCTGTTTTATTCAAGGCAGTCTGTTCTATCCACGGGCATCTGATATTTCGGGGGCGGTGCCTAGGTTATTCAGGAGGCGGCTTTTGTCTCCACATGGGCGCACTATTGCTTTCCAGGGGCGCCGTTACTGCCCAGGGGTGTCTTTCTATCCAGGGGCGCATGTGCTGCCTAGGTGTATTTTTCAATCACAGACATGATTGAAATACATGCCCCTACGTTATCCTGGGGTGCTTTTTGTCTCCGGTAAGGCGCTATTTTTCTCTTCCGGGCACCAGTTTATCCAAGGGCACCTATGCTGTCCAGAGAAACTTTGTTATCTAGGGCTGCCTTCGCTGTTAAGGTGCCCTTTGCTACCCAAAGCAGGGCATTTTTTAAGGAAAAGTCAGTGGGGGGGCATTCTTTGTGCTGGCCGTTATAGTGTCTTCAAGGGATGAATACCCCATTTTGAGGGGTTTTAATAAAACTTGGAAGCGTTAGTGTTAATAAAATGTTTCTCAATTTTTGTGTTATTCCAGATTATACATGCTGCCCACGGTTGCCATTTTTCGGTGGAAAAGGTCAAACCGAGTTAGAAAAAGGGCCAAAGAGGTGCAAAATTTCATTTTCACTAAAATAGCCAAATAAATACCACAAAAGCCAGATTTGATGCTAAAACAACCCCTAACGGTAGTCATAAGCCCGTAGAAAAAGCGACTTGTATCACTGTTTAAAATTGATTGTTGACAATTTGATATTGACTTGACGCAATACTTTTTTAGCACACCACTCATTTAATACTGAGCCAGGGGTACTCTTCCAATCCCGCGTGATCATCAAATGATTTTATCCTCATAACCAGATCATTTGTTAGCATCATTAATCATCTTGACCGCACCACTCCCCGCTAATATTTAATGCTTTCTCTTTTTTTCTATTCATTTTTTCTCTTGAACAGTGGCGCTCTATGATTTTGGTAAGTGGGTGGAGAGCGGAGCCTCAGAGGGCGCACTTTGCCATCACCTTTTCACCCAAAAGGCGCCTATAGTATCGCATCCTTTGAGTCCGGTTTTCGGTGGCCATCATTTTTGTGGATAGTGTTTTTAACAAAGTTCTGTCCCTCCCTTCCACCACCAAACCAGTTTTGCTGCTGCTGTGCTGTTTTTTCGGTGTCAGAATATCGTATTCCAGAGCGGAAGAGGTCAAAATAAGCCATATTTATGCAAGGGAAAAAACAGAAATAGCTTAGTTGCCAACAGCTAGAAAAAGGGGCAAAAAAGGCAAGATTCCATGAAAGGGCCAACCGAAAAAATCGCGGGGCCAAACACGACAAAAAAGGCCCAATTCGAGGAATTTGGCTACGACATGGCCGGCCTGGCAGCCATGACGCTGCTCAATAATAATAATTATTGTTGGGGGGTTTAACGACACATCAACTGCAAGGGTCATACGGCGTCGCCAACTCTCACCCTGTTGGAGGGATTTTGGCCTGACGCTGATGCAATGTATTCCAAATGAAAAGGTGATTTTCTTATTTTTCTTTATGAGTGTGGTAAGATAATTAAATTCCTATAGCATCGAAAACAAGTCGTTCATAGGCTAAATCGAGATAGGTTTTTATATACATACCTTCTATGATGTGTGACTTTTGCTGTCAAAATCATCTAGGGAATGTAGTACAAAAACCAGCTAATAATTGTTTAGGCTTATCGCAGCACCAAATGTCAGGGTCATATGGCGTCACCAGCTCTTTCCTTCTTGGAAGGGTTTCTCGGGAGTTAGTTTTGTGATTCTAACGAAGGGCCGTGGCCGAATATATAAGGTCTCCCCATTTTCAACATCAAGGAATCTATGATAAAAGCCAGCTTACAGCTTATCGATTTTGCAGAAAAAATTGATGCAGCGATCTCACTAAAAATTTCACGCATGCTACAACAAGCGTCGGAAAAGGGGAGACCAGGAGGCTTGTCCCCTCCCCTCCCCCCCCACTCACTTCTTGACCAGCAAGTTCTTGATCTCAGTCAAAATGGGGAAAACCGGAAATTTACATAACCAGCCGCTGCGGAAGGCAACGAGGACCCCAAATTCGAAGTTTTTGGTACTAACGTGGAAAGTTTGTTGTCAGCATCAGGTTGAAGTTTGGCTGGCCCCCTCACTTTTATGCTTGAAGTTTGTTTGGAGTTTGAAGTCACTTGTATGTAGGAAGTTTGGCTGGCCCCTGACGTTTATGTATGCTACCACCACAATAACAAATAAAAAGACTTAGCACTTCATACTTCCACACCAGCAATCACCGGCTTCTGACCTGTTTTACGCGCTTTGACTACACCGTGTCCCGTCTAATCCACGAACGAGCTCACAACTGACCTCGTGTGAAACGAGAGCATCATACAATCTTACGATACTGGCTGGGGTGTGAGCTTCTGGTCGGATAGAACATGATGTTTGATTGGTTGTAGGCCAGCGTTCATCTCCAGCGTTGTGATTAGTTGATGCTGAGGCCGCTTTGCCGGGATTTTCCGTAACTATGCGCTTTGTTTCGTCTTCGCACGATGGAGGAGACATCCACGGATGAAAATTGTTTAACACAATTTTTGTGGATTGCCAATTTGGCACCAGCAATAAACCTAAATTATCATTATCGGGTAGTGTTCTGTCTTATGTTCGTTAGGTGGGTTTGCATTTATTGATGTTTAAGTCATATTTTGTCTATTTCACTGGGGGGCAATTTCCGGTCACTGGGGGGGGTATTTCGGCCGACTGGGGGGCAAATGCCCCCCAGTTAACATGTTAAAAAATGGCCTGACCCAAAGGGAGCATTTTACTTTCCTGGAGTGCCTATTTCCATCTAAGGGGCGCATATGCTATCTTGGAGCGCCTTTGCAAACATGGGGCGCACTTTTCTATCCAGGGGCGCCTTTGCACTTGAGGGGGCGCCTCTGCAATCCAGGAGGAGCCCAAAATAGATGGAGAATAAAAATTCTGAAATAAGGCGCTCGAACACTGAAATAAAGTGCCTAATTATCAGAAAGAGGCACTCATCTGCTGAACGGGGAGGACTGCTGGTTGGTGAGGGCAGCGTCCTCGGAAGTGAGGCGCACATACTGAAAAAGGCACCCGGTTGCAGCGATGGAGCACTAAGCCTTCAGTTATAGGTTAATGAAATGTGGTTAAAGGCAGTCCATGCTCAAATTGAGCGCTCGAGCCCTGTAACAGAGCGCGCGACTGTCGGACAGGCGTGCCAAACCATAGACAGTAGGGCAGCTGAAGATGGAAAGGGACACCTATGATATCCTGGGGGCGCCTGTAGTCTCAGGTGAGGCGCTTGTTTTCTTTCTCAGGCGCCTAGTTTATCCATGGCCGCCTATGCTGTCCGGATCATCTATTTCAAGAAGGGTTAACTTTGCTGTCCAGGGGCGCCTTTGCTATCCAATGGCGCATATGCTATCTGTAGGGCGCTTTATGCAAAGGGCGCCTAGGCTGTCCAAGGGCGCCGTCCTAACCAAAGGCCGCCTTTCACTTTCCCTGAAGTGCCTATTTCTGTGTGAGGGGTGCATATATTATCTAGGAGTGCCCTTGATATACGGAGACGCCTTTTTGTCCAGCGGCGCCTTTGCTCTTGAGGGGCGCTGCTCCAATCCAGGGTAGCTGAAGATGGATAAGGGACATCTATGTTATACAGGGGGAGCCTGTACTTTCCAATGGGGCGCTCATTTTCCTTCTCAGGCACCTAGTTTATCTAGGGGGCGCCTACGCTATCCAAAGGCGCCTTTACTACCGAAGGGGTGCCTTCCTAGGGGCGCCTTTGCTACCCAGGGGCACCTTTGCTGTCCACAGCACTTGTGTTATCCAGGGTTGTCTTTGCTGTCCAGGGGCGCCTTTGCTATCAAAGGTGCATATGACATCCGTAGGGCGCTTTTTCCATTGGGCGCCTAGGCTATCAAAGGGCGCCTTTTTCTACCCAAGGTGAGCATTTTATTTTCCTAAAGGGCCTACTTCTATCTAAGGGGCGCTTATGCTGTCCAGGGCACCTATGTTACCAAGATTTGCCTTTGCTGCCCAGGGGCGCCTTTCCTAGCCAAGGGCGCATATTGTATCCGTAGGGCGCTTCATCCAGGGGGCGCCTAGGCTATCCAAAGGCGGCTTTTCTATCGAAGGTTTGCCTTCCTAGGGGCGCCTTTGCTACCCAGGGGCGCCATTGCTGTCCACAGCACTTGTGTTATCCAGGGTTGTCTTTGCTGTCCAGGGGCGCCTTTGCTATCCAAGGGTGCATATGACATCCGTAGGGTGCTTTTTCCGGTGGGCGCCTAGGCTATCAAAGGGCGCCTTTTTCTACCCAAGGTGAGCATTTTATTTTCCTAAAGCGCCTACTTCTATCTAAGGGGCGCTTATGCTGTCCAGGGCACCTATGTTACCAATATTTGCCTTTGCTGCCCAGGGGCGCCTTTCCTAGCCAAGGGCGCATATGATATCCGTAGGGCGCTTCATCCAGGGGGCGCCTAGGCTATCAAAAGGCGGCTTTTCTATCGAAGGGGTGCCTTCCTAGGGGTGCCTTTGCTACCCAGGGGCACCTTTGCTGTCCACAGCACTTGTGTTATCCAGAGTTGTCTTTGCTGTCCAGAGGCGCCTTTGCTATCCAAGGGTGCATATGACATCCGTAGGGCGCTTTTTCCAGTGGGCGCCTAGGCTATCAAAGGGCGCCTTTTTCTACCCAAGGTGAGCATTTTATTTTCCTATAGCGCCTATTTCTATCTAAGGGGCGCTTATGCTGTCCAGGGCACCTATGTTACCAAGATTTGCCTTTGCTGCCCAGGGGCGCCTTTCCTAGCCAAGGGCGCATATGATATCCGTAGGGCGCTTCATCCAGGGGGCGCCTAGGCTATCCAAAGGGGGCTTTTCTATCGAAGGGGTGCCTTCCTAGGGGCGGCTTTTCTGTCCACAGCACTGGTGTTATCCAGGGTTGTCTTTGCTGTCCAGGGGCGCCTTTGATATCCAAGGGTGCATATGACATCCGTAGGGCACTTTTTCCAGTGAGCGCCTAGGCTATCAAAGGGCGCCTTTTTCTACCCAAGGTGAGCATTTTATTTTCCTATAGTGCCTATTTCTATCTAAGGAGTGCTTATGCTGTCCATGGCACCTATGTTACCAAGATTTGCCTTTGCTGCCCAGGGGCGCCTTTCCTAGCCAAGGGCGCATATGATATCCGTAGGGCGCTTCATCCAGGGGGCGCCTAGGCTACTCAGGGGTGCATTAGTTCCCCATGGCGCAATCCTGCTATCTAGTGGCGCCTTTTCTTTGCCGGGGCGCTTTTATTAGCTTTCTAAATTTCATCTTCAACATTTTACTGGGGCGCAAAAAGACCAGTAAAGGCGTCTAGTGTTTGGGCAGGGGCGCTTTGCCATGGTTTTAAGGACTATGTGTTAATTCAAGTGGAATAAGTGGTATCTACCACCTTGGCGCACGAAATGGGTACAGGCGCGCCGCTCATATCGGGCGCCTTCGGCGCCCGATATGAGCTAAGCTATGCTGAGGCGCTTCGGAGCTAAGGGGGGGCCCGGGCCCCCTGGGCCCCCTTGGATCCGTCACTGCACGCAGTGAAACCCACTGCAAAAATTCTTTACTGGTGTTATACTGGCAAAATCCGTGAAATGATTGGGTCAAGCTGATATCGTCACCAGAGACCGAATCATAGACAACAATAGCCATGTTATATATCATGAAGTCGCCATTTAATAAAGAAATCTCATTGCGATTGTCTGAGCCTGACTGCATCCATACCTACCATAAAATATGCAAACTTGAAATTCCATCTTAGATTGCGTCAGCGGTGTCCAAAATACTGCTACATAGAAATGTTTTAACGAACTAAGATACCAATCTCGAATTAATGTCATTGACAGTCTTCCTATGCCGCTATGAATATTGTTTGCAGGTAACGCTGACTTAACCCGCGTCCCGGTGGGTCTCCTAGCCACCTTCGCCCTGGGGGGCTGTTTGAGCACCCCCCCTCTAACTCGGCCCCTATGCAGAATAACGAAAAAAACGCTGGTGCATAGCTCATACAAATTCATGGAGAAACTTTCTCAGTCACTATTTGGCTCAGGTCAATATTGAGGTCATGACAGGTCAAAGGTGGCATTTTAGGTAAAGTTTTTGGGCTCTAGCATCTGACAGTTGAGTTGGAATAATTTTTAGGTACCATTCTCTTCCTCTCGTCACGACAAATAAAATGATGTATAATATGACCTACTAGGTAAAAAATAAAAATGACCTGACGTCAGGTCAGATCAAGGTCACTTTTTAACCTAGCATTGTCAATATGCATATCAATCGACACGCAATAGCAATCCAAACGCAATGATATCAAAATAAAAGTTGTATCATCATTTTATGCAAATTTATTGACATGAGGCTGAAAACTGTTTAAGCAGCCTCAGATGACCTCTCAGAGGGCACAGGTCAACACCTTAAAATTTTGGGGAAAGTTGCGGAATTAATCAAAGATAAGGTGTGGCAAGTATGGCGGCGCATCGCGCCGCCGTTTTTTCGTGCCGTCGGAAAAACTCGAGGGGGTGTTCAAACACCCTCCTCCGGGACGAGGGTTAAGGGAACCCTGATCTAAGACACGTCAATGTAGTCTATAAAAATACTTGTACCGGACGCGTACGGGAAAGGGCAAGTACCACCAAGAAGTGAGCATGTTAAGTTCTCAACACTGCCTTTCCCACCCTCCAGTTTTCCACGAATGAAAAAAAAAACAGCATCACAACTCGTGCCCCCCCCAACTTCAACCTAGTTCTTACGCCCCTGGTTGTTAAGGTTCAAAACTCGAGAAGTCCACCTATCTTCAATACAAGGGGGTGACCAGGAGAGGACCAGAGGGTGCCTTGGCGTCTCAGCAGCTGCCCGGGTATCCAGTGCATCCACCTGGCTACGGATCAGGTGCAAATGGATCTGACGTTTTGATGTTGGTAACCAAAGTTACCGTGCTGCAAGGATGCTGACAACATGCATCGTGAAGTCAATGGAGACTTCAACGCCGTCCTACTGAAAACATGCCTTCAGAAGAGGCCGTTCCGCGCCCATTAAACGTAGATTCATCGGATTTGTTTCGCTCGCATGATCCTTGCAACATATCATGACAGTAAAATTACTACTCCTAATTCGAAATCGGAAATTATTTTCTGACGACTTGCTCTATTGAACAGCCCCCTCAGGTTTTTCCGGCGGGATAAACAATGGCGGCGCAAAGCGCCGCCGTACTTGGCACACCTTATCCTTGATCAATTTCGCAAATATTCCCAAAATTTAAGGTTGGGTCATCTCAGATCAGGTCACCAGTGCAGGTCAAGTGACCTCACTTAAAAAATGTTTAAGGTGGCATTAGTAAGAAACGGGTGAATCTCTCGGATTGAAACTTATACCACATAATGGGCCTACCGGGTGCTACAACATATTTTCCAGGATTTTTCACATGGATGGCCTAAGGTGAAGTACGGACCATGACCTCTTCATTGGAAATAAATGGCAAGAACAGAAATTGGGCTGTATTTGTGTAGATTAATCTGAGAATACCCTCATATTCTCCAAATCGTAGTATCCTGGGCCCCTTTCCAGGTTCATGCTGCAATCTTTGACCAGTGACCTCTGAGAGGTCATCTGGGGCTAATTAAGCAGTGTTTAGACTTATTGAACTTAATTACTAAATTACTCCACCAATCAGCGGCCGCCATCCGCTGGGTGCCGATTGCCCGCGGGGCACAGAGGTTAGAAAGGTCACGCTTGGCGCCTCTGACCACCGAGTTCAAGCGTCGGTGGGGAGGGGTCGCGTAGCGGATTAGAAAACATACATGCATGGTGTTGAGAATGGTGGTGGTTGTACCTGCTGTTACACTGAAGGAGGGGGACAGGTGTAAGAGACATTCTGTGAACGTGGATGAATATGTGAGTTAGGTGTTTGTGCAGCATGCGGTGTTCATAACACTGGAAAAACATGGGTACGAGTTCATTAAATGACTTCTGTACGTGAAAATGCTTTGCAGGAAAAATTTCAGGTACTGATTTCTAGTCCTCAGTATTTTTGCGGCATCAGGTTCCATGCTTTTAAATTGACACACACTAATTGGCAATACAACGCACACGATATAGGTGGTATACACGCCTAGCGGACATTCCATGCTTATGCAACACTAGAAGTTTCAGGTGTTAAAATGATAATTTAAGGATAAATAAGACAAGGAGGGCCCAATGCGAATCAAAACATGCACTAGGCAATTGACTGAGCGTCGAAATTGGTCCCTACGCCGCTTTATTAGCCTAATAATGGAACGCGCGGGTTACTTCATTTCTCGTCCCGCGGTTCGGGCGTTGCCATAGCAATTACCGGCTGTAAATTCACGTGCGGCGCCGGATTGTTAAAGGGAGATACGCGAAAAAATTTTTATTGTGGTTTCTTGATATTTGAAAAATCCTGATCCTGAAACCAATAACCATTTTTGCATCTTCGACCAATTTTTTGGGAGGCCACATCACAATTATCGAAATATTTATCAATAGCAGTTAGAGTATTAAACCCAGCACTCCATCACTAGCCAGGGACAGTCTTTTCTCGTTGCCATGGTTACTAAAATTGTGTTTTGATGTTTCTCATATTATGTATTTGTATTCAGAATGTATTTTTACACTTTTTTTAGTCATTAATTTTACAAATTTATCCCACAAGAAAAATTTGAAAAAAAGATTTAAACCTCTACCTACGGTCCGACCCGAACTAACCGGAAATGTGTTCGGCTGCAGGCGGAGTGGCAGGTTTTTCTGCAACGCGCACGCGCAATATCGTATTTTATAGAATGCAGACGGCAGCGAGCCCGTAATATGCAGAATTGCTCCTGCGCACCACAAAAGAGTTTGTAGGTTGCCAGCAGTCCAACACACCTCTGTTCGAGTTTTGCAAAACAAACCCAGGAGCCGGCCGGGAGTAATGCAAATTGCCGTTGAGTCACTTTAGAACCCAACTAGAGATGAAAATCTGTCCGGCGGTACCCCGAAGGCTGTAATGGGCTCGGCTTGGTAAAGTAAGGACATTGAAGACATAAGTGTCGCCACCGGCAAAAAAGTGGGGGGGGCAGCCAAACTTCAACCTGATGCTGACAAAAAACTTTCAACATCAGGACCAAAAACTCTTCGAATTTGGGCTCCTCGTAGCCTTCCGCAGCGGCTGGATATAAGAATGTCCGGTTTCCCTAATTTTTACTGAGATCAGGAAATTTTTGGCCGAAAAGTGGGGGGACAGGTCCCCCTGGCCCCCCTTTTTCCGACGCGTATGAGTGAAGACCCGTTTTTAGTGTTTCAAGTGTGTAGACTATGGTGCTCTGAACAGAAACATACAATGGCTGATCCAGGTTTTCTATTGTAGGGGGAAAAAGGTGCATTTAGATCAGAATCTATGAGCGCCGAGGATGGCCAGGGGTTGTGCTGTAGAGTTGATGTGTATCGGAGGGACCAAATGTGTATCGGAGGGACCATCGCCCCCCAAAGCGTTGGAGGGGGACCAAACTATCCTTTGGCCCCCCAAAACGCCGGAGAAATTTTTGAAAAGTGTTTACGCTAGGTCTGTAGAGTAAAAAATATTCGCTCCCCCTCGCCCCGGAGAGCGATCATGTTCTTGGAGATGTAGCTTTATACTAGGTCTGACAAGCACTGAAAGAGATGTTTACACAAGGTCTGTAGAGCAAAAAAATATTAGTTCCCACCTAGGAGAGACAGAAATGGGTTTGCCCCCCTAATTCTAGGTGCCGTGGCGGCGCTCATTGGTATAAGTGTTCTGTCGTTGGAGCATCTTACCCTCTAGCCCCCAGCGGAAATGAAAATGACCTTGCAGGAAATTTTCACTACAATTTTAATGTCTCCTAATTTAACACGCGCTTTGACGGGGGTCTGAGCCACCTTCACCTTGACGAGGGGGTGGGTACCCGCCCCCTAAGATCTCGAGAACCACGGTAGGTAGCGAAAAACGGTAAAGCGTTGGGTAGCCCATCTATTTCTTTATCGAAAATATTTGAACCATTTTTGGTCAGGTCACATTTAAGGTCACGAGAGGTTGAAACATGCCGTCCTACAAGTCTGCGAAGTATGGCAGCAGGCCAGACGAGTCGCACCAGTCATCTAAAATTCTCGCACCGCCAGCCACCAAAAATTCGCACCAATCTTCCATATACCAGGGAGAAAAACGCACCCATTCCTACCCACAAGATGCAATGCTATCTCTCTTATTAGTTAGTTAGTTAGTTGAGGACTTTTCATAAGGCCCCCTCCTGTATCTTTATAACCACCTAGCCATTATTTGTTTGGTTTTCAGTGTCACCTTCTTTGCACCAGTCTCACAAATTCGCACCAGGTTGGTAAAATTCGCACACTCGCTTCTGTCCCCAAGTGCACTCGCACCAACGAGATCTCGTCAAAAATGTCATACTTTGCACACTGGCCGTCCTAGGGATAACATATAAATTAAGGTTTTCGGCCATTACATCTGAACAAGTAAAGATAGAGCAAAACTACTTTTAAACTATAGGAATCCTCGTAGCAAGCCGAATCGAATGATATATGATTTGACCTTGCTAGGTCAAATCAAGGATTTGACCTGACCTGAGGTCAGGTCAAGGTCAAATCATATAAAATTTATATTATTAGAACCACAAAGACAAGGTGAGTCTAATGCAACTAGAATGAACGCTTTATCACCATCCCTTACTGATTTATTCAGTAAAAAACATTTTTCCCATGTATTTCCAACGGAGAGGTCATGCCTTGTACCTGACCTTAGGTCATCGATATCAAAAATACCGGAAAATATTTTAGAGAACTCGGTGGGCCCATTATGTGATGAGTTTCAATCGGATAAGTTCACCCTGCTCCGACTTATACTATCTTAAACTTTTTTGAGGTCAGGTCACGACCTGTACTGGTGATCTGACCTGAGATGACCTAACCTTAAAATTTTCACAGAAGTTGTAAAAATGATGAGGGAAAATGTATGCCAAGTACGGCGGCGCTACGCGCCGCCGTTTTTCTGCTGTCTCCGAAAAACCCGAGGGGGGCGGGTACCCGCCCCCCGTCAATGCGCGTGTTAACATAACTACCAGCCATATGTTCAGCGGGAACATTTTTCAATGGATATTTATTTTCAGGCATTTTCTCAAATTTGTCAAGCTAAATCAAGGCACAACACAACAAACGTGGGAGGCATTTTCTTTCGAAGATCTAGCAACTTCACCAGAAAACGATATAATTTGTGTTAAAATGCTTAGGTAAATACCGTGGAACAAAATTTATGTACCAATGCAGTGATTTATATTCATCACGGCAGCGAAGAAGCTCCTTTGACATCACATTGAGCGCAATTTTTCGGAAAGACTATTTAATTCAGCACCATCTCGGCAGACATTTCCAAATGAAATATCGCAATCCATAATCATACATTTAATCATGATATAGGTGAGCAGAGAATCGACGGTATACAAATGCTAAACGAAATCGTAACGCCGTGCACATGTTTTGTGTGGTGTCGCGTTCATTTCCACACGTATTCTTTCATGGTTTGCGCACTAACGCAGTCTCAGCCACTGAGCCGTTCGTCACGATAAATATATGACGAATACTTCACTTCTTGTTCAGATGCACCAAAAATAGGACACTGTGTACAAAGGTCACACTACTATACATAACAGGGAAGCCAACAGTTTGATTTGACTAGCATACATAACTGATAAGTTTACGGCGGCAACAAACTACGCAACACAAAATGTACAGATCACGCATAAAATTTTGCCCCTGCCCATTGTTGGGTATGCAGGAGTGCCCTTCCCTTTCCCATGTGCCCATTTACTTTACGAAGAAAAACAAAGAAGAAAAATGTATAGCAAATATTATGGGCCACACCACTCCCCGCTATTTTTTAGGTTTTTAAATGTTTTTGCGCAAGGGACATCCAAATCACAAAAAACACATGTAAAAAACCAAACGTACACACAACTGTTATCACTTCTATCATAGATATATAGATCAATGCACGTTCCTAAAATATATAAATAATCCTTTATCAATCACCGACTCGTACCTCTGACGCGGCGCTACAGCGGGTAAACGCCCGATTAGTATACGAACTGGGTGCAGATACAGTATTATCAATAATAGCTGGCTACCTGAGGATACTACTCAATCACTTTTACTAAATGTAGTAACGCATTCCCTTCATTTCCCGACGACTTTTCTGTTCTGCCCTTGCCTTTCGCTTCCCCTCCGCATACAACCGTTGCAGCCACTTCACCCGCATGTGTGTTCTCGTCACCGCGTACTTTCGCGCTACCTTTTCGTGAAGGTCCGGGAATTTAACCAGCACATCAGAAGTCAAACGGCGAATGAATCCTGGTTTCCTATCGATGTCGCTTGGTCCATGCATATCACAAACTAAAACCTCTAGCTCCCCTACTTGCCTAAGCCACTTTTCACTTGGTATTGTGAGACCACCCCGATTGAGACGTTGCAACCACTCCAGTTTCCCACTTTCATCTACTACAGGCACGGTCGATGATATGTATCAGAGAGAGCTGTCCACAGGTTTGCATTTTGCAGCAACAAAGCCCGCCACGTAGGCCGGTGCCTGCTTACAAAGTTTTTGGTTCGCGTCCCCTGCTGACGGAGCAGCTCGTTCCGCGGCGTCGTCCTGGTCATCCTCGTCCAGCCAGTCCTGCTCCGGGTTGTCCGGTACCGGTGGAGCGGGGCACGGCTGCACCCTCTCCATCTGATCACACAGCAGCAATGTCATCCAGCTCTTCAGTAATGACTGTCGGGGGGGGTGTCCAGTTGCAGGGTAGCCGCACTCAGGTATGTTGATTCTTCTTCTTCCAGCGAGACTGGGGCTCCATCAGCATGTGGTCTAGCATGAGAACACGAGTCTTCGCCTCCACCGCCGTTGGGTGGGTGCTGCCTGCTCCCAAGCACCTGACCTGAGAGAAGAAGTTTGTTACCATGTCCTGATTCACCCGAGACGTCAGAAAGTACTTGACACCGTAGATGTTCTGAAGCATGCTGTGGAGACCTCGCAGGGCTGTTAAGGACATGATGGACCCGTTCTGGAATGGTACCTGCTCTGGCATCCGACTCGGGAGTCCCGAATCAGCCGCATGAACTCGAGCAGAGAAGTATACTGAGCATTGATGGTGTGCTCCAAGCCGAATGCTGACCGATGAGCCTTGCCGTCCAGGAAGCACCGAAAGTTGCAGGTGTCGAACATCTCGTCGCAGGTGATGACGAACTGAGCCTGCTTGACGAAGCGCTGACCGAATAGGTGGAGTAGACACTTTCCCACGCGCTCGCTGAGCATCTGGGCCGCTGGACGTACTCGCTGTCGCTCCTGGCCAGTCACCTGACGGAAATTTTGTGGTATAAACTTCATCTGACGATCATCAACTGATGGGCGATTGTCAAAACGAACAGTTTTATTGGATATTTTGCTATATCGAGCGAATAACTGACACTTAGCCAAATATTCACAATCTAGTCATTTATCATGATTGTTCAACTTAACAGATATTAGAAGATGAAACATGTTCAGCTCTCACACATTTATAGATTTGTTTTAAATCTATTTTCACCTATCAGGGAAGGTTCATAATGTCCTTTTATTCAAAAGAGGACCACTAAAATTATTGCTATGTTCCCGTTGCCAGTGAAAAATATATTGATATGTTCATTCGGATGAGTGAACTGAGATTCATTTGATAGCAATGCAATCCATTTTGCCTCTGCAAATACTATTGTACACAGTATATTAATAAAAACGGTACAAACCAAATGGAAAGGTGCACTCCCGAGCACTGAATAATTTAAAATCCTATACAAATGATTTAAATTTCACGTCCAGCACATATAAAAAGAACGCAAGTAAAAGTTTGATGCACAAAACTGATGGCCCATACCTTTATATGCTTCAACTGAAGGGCGTGGCAAAGCAGAAGCTTGGCATTGTCCTTTGCCAAAAGCTGCTGGGGGAGGCCCTTGTCTACTACCGGTGCCTCTGGACCCAGTAGCCTCAGACCCTGGTCCAAGATGTGGTTCCTCAGCAGCTTCAGGAAGTGAGGGACATCCACAGATCTTAAGCCACTGGCAGCACCTGAAAAATTCATACAAGCATTAGGAAAGGACAGGCAAAAAATATGGAATGGAAGACTTCAATTCCCAGGACTTAAATGTGAGCACAAACTTGGCTTAGGGCCAAAATGTTTTATAAGAATGCTATCCATCACATTACTATATTTCAAGTTATTACACAAAAGTGACAGCAGAAAAAGAAGCAACAAAATCATTGTTTGCTACAAGTATGGTACTTTTGACTAGGCCTAGTCAATGTGAGTGCCCCTGGAGACAGGAACAAGTGGTGCAAATTTTATTAACCTGGTGCAAATTTGAGACTGGTGCAAGGGAGGTAACGCTGAAAACCAAACAAATAATGGAAAAATGGTTATAAAGACACAAGGAAAATTGCATCATGTGGGTAGGGACCTGTCTGCAAAGTATGGCAGCAGGCCAGACAAGCTGCACCAGCCATCTGAAATTCTTGCACCGACAGCCACCAAAAATTCACACTAACCTGTCATATTACCAGGGAAAAACGCTCTCATTCCTACCCACACAATGCAATGCTGTCTCTCTTATTAGTGAGATAGTTAAGGACTTTTTCAAGCCCCCTCCTCAGTCTTTATAACCATTCAGTCAATATTTGTTTGGTTTTCAGTGTCACCTTTCTTGCACCAGTCTCACAAATTCACACAAGGTTGATTGACTTTGCACCACTTGATCCTGTCTCCAAGTACACTCGCACCAACGAGATCTTGAAGAAAATGCCATACTTTGCACACTAGGGTAGGGATGGGTGCTTTCTCCCTGGTATACTGCAGATTGGTGTGAATTTAGGTGGCTGGCTGTGCAAATTTGTGCCAGAGTTTTAGATGGCTGGTGCGACTCTTCTGACCAGCTGCCATACTTTCCACAATGGTGAATATATATAAAACATATATCATGTTTGCTACAAAGCAATGAAAAGGAGAACAGAGAAAATGGCAATTATTGATAAGCGACCTCCCCACACACCAAAATGGATATGTGCACCGGTTGGAAACAAAAGTTTCTTCTGGAAATCAAGTTTATGCCTCCAGATATATGCAGGATCTGCGCTGCCCCAAATGCCTCAAGAAACCAGCCACATTCTCCAGACAGAATATCATTGAGGACAGAAAATAGAGTTGTTGTTACCCATATCATACATCTCCAACATAGAGGAAGGATAAGACTACTAAATTTACCCCACCTAGCATACGGGAGAAAAAAGAGATGAGCTTGCCATAGTACCTAAACATGTATAGATCAAGGCATGTTAAGGTCTAATTTGAGCTATCTGAATGCTCTGTTTAATCTTTAATTTAAAAGGTTCAAGGGCCACATAGGTTGCCAAAACCCAAAAAATGTCTTGCTTATCTTTTAAGAATGACAAATATTAAAGAACATCTATCTTTAAAAGTTAGCATACTCACAGAGTTCACTTACAGTTGGTACAAAAATGTTTCATCCATCATCAACCTTAGCACAATATCATAGTTTCTCCAGAACCTACATGTATGATCGCACACCAACATCCCACAATCTCCTTCCCTTATGCTTTCTGACTAAAAACAACGTTTTATGGCACTTGCTCAGAGTACTGTTGTAACTAACTATGGTGTCTCTATTGGTTTGCTAACTATGATAGCACGGCGGATGGGCCGATGGGCTTTATTTTTCTGAAGCCATTCACATATACTCGGTGGTACAAAGAAAAAAACAGGCACAAAACAGAAGATTTCTTCTGCATCAGCTCTGCAAAATACTATTTGTACTATTACCTGTGGAAGATAACATGAGAATACAAGAACAACTCTCACTAAAATCTTCGAAATCCCCTATATAACTATGCTTTTGTTTCCCTTGCTTCAATACAGATTAAATATGTCTCTTTTCGTTCATATATGTCTCACTGCGTCCTCGGGTCTTCAACCGTTTTCTGCAATATCCCCAGAATGACGAAACTTTTGCGTCAGGAAGGTCACGTGACCCCCCTTTGAGGTGGCTATGCCTTCTGATTGGTCAGTTGTGATTATTTAAAAATCCTATATTTCTATTATAATATTATTTTGGGCTGTAGATATTCTGAAATAATTTTTGTCTTTATCGGTTCAAAACTTTCAAGTCACTGCTTAGGAAAAATACGACCATTTTTTTAGAGAAATTGATAGCCCTAGCCGTGTGTACGTCATATACATCGATATGCAGTGTATCGATAAAGTCGTCTATAAATGTTGACTTTGAGATCAATTTTAAGGCATTTGGAGGCCGAATTCGCAAAAATGAGAATATGACTTCTGAAACAACTTTTTGTGACCTTTTGATCTAGCCAATAAAATTTTTTCGCGTATCTCCCTTTAAGCGGCTGTAAGCGAAGACCGTCAATTGAGGTAAGCAATTCCTTCGTTCGGCGGTAAGTCAGGGGTCGGGGAGCGCTGCGCTGTGCACCAGTTTGGCAGCACAAACACTTTATTCATACTATTAAAGGGAATGTGACACCTTTATAACATGATTTTACTGAGATAGCCAAGTTGTAAAGCATGCCAGAAAAAAACCGGTGCTCAATATATCATTTGTCTTGAAACTCAAAATTTCCGTTGAGAAAAGCTAAAAATATACCTGAAATATACCCAAGTTACCCCAGCCAGGCGGCCACAGTTATCAGCGGTTAATGCGGCGACAGCGCTGACGTCACGGTGAGTAGTCAATTGAAGCCCTTGAAGTCTATTGAATATGGTAGGAGTTGCCAGATCATGACGTCGTACACAGGCAGAGGCTTATTTTTCACCCTAGAGGACCATTATAAAAATAAAATTATTGAGCTCGTCGTATATTTCTCAGAGAAATTATGGACGTTGTCATGGTTTTCGGCTAAAATGTCCCCAAGTACACTAAATTCCTAGATTCGACCATGGTGCCTTGGTCGATCCTGGAATTTAGTGTAATTAGGGAACTTTTTAGCCGAGTAGGCTTCCATGATTTCTCTGAAAAATGTACAATAAGCTCAATATTTGGATTTTTAAATGCTGAAGGGAACGAAATAAATATATGCCTGTGGATGATTTCATTATCTGGCAACCACTACCATATTCAATACGCTTCAAGGGCTTCGATTGGCTAATACTCACCGTGACGTCAGCATATGTCGTCACACCAACAACTGACAACTGGCCTGCTGCTCAGGGTACATGAGGGGTACATTTCAGGTAGGTTTTAGATTTTATCTACGGAAGCTTCGAGTTTCAAGACAAATGAGGTATTGAGTACCGGGTTTTCCGACTTGCTTTACAACCTGGCTATCTCAGTTAAAATCACGTTATGAAGGTGCCACATTCCCTTTAATAGCTGGCTGCGCGTAGGTAGCCGACCACGCTGGGGAGGGACAGGCCAGTAAAGGGTTTTCAAACATGGATTTGTCAGTGGAACTTGGCTGAAACAATGCGGATCTGTTCGACACATTGATCTGTGTACTCGCTCTCTGCAATGACATGTCCTGACATGTGCTTTGGTCTGTGGGGTTGTTTCGCACCCCGCATATCTGTCTCGGCTCCAGGGTTTGCCAATAGAGACGGTCATTTAATCCTGCTCTTTTATGTTAACTTGGTGAAAGGTTCTGGAGAAAGTCAACTATACAAAAATGAGTGATCGATCCGTACCAGATAATAGGCGCATAGCATAGATTGCAGTCCCGTCAGGGGTTGATTCACTAAAACACGTTACAGTCCACATTTCGCAAACAATCGTGTGGGCTTCATAGCAATCCCAACACTGGGAAGGTACGTGTATTTAAATAACCCTGGATACATAGGCAGCTTCAGAGCAGTACCGGCCGCGGGAACATAGGCGGATCCAGGGGGGCACGTGCCCCCCCGATCGACCCTCGGCGCCCCCTGAAAGGTCGATGGCGCCCCCTTGAAATGTCGCTTCCCACCCCCCTCCCAGGATGCGGAAATCTGCGCCCACCGATAGGATTTGGCGCCCACCTGATAGGTTTTGGGGTCAAAAGTGGCGCCCCCCGGCCCCCGATCGGCAATCCTGGATCCGCGTATGCGCGGGAACGGCCCAATGGGCTCATGTATCCAGGTGTCTGGTAAGGTTCTGCCGCTCGGTAAATTCCAAATGAGACCAATCCTGTGGTGGTGCTGGAGGCAATCAGTAGCCGACCACAGAGCCGTGAATGTTTAGGACTGCTTTAGGCATATCCAGCGTTTTTTTCGGGAATGTTAATTCTAACTAGCTAATCAACAAGTTTTGAGAATGTGCTCTGGGTAAAGGGTATCACTAGAGTACCTGTGGTTCCTACCAAACCCGGGATATTTAGCAAGCACTGAAACTTTGTGTGCCAGCTTGCCCATGGGCCTCGTACCCGACAGATTTTTTAGTCCGGGGTCAAATCGGTCACGGAAATTTCGAGCTCGGACGTTAACCTAAGACACATTTTTATTTTTATTGCCAAGAAGAATTAAATAATCCTCAAAGTTTCGTATCACTACAGAGCTAATGACTGGGGCTGCTTAAGAAAAATATAAATGTTGGTCAAATGTCTACCTGGTGACCTTGACATTTGTTTCGAATTAAGTTTTTTCTTCAAAAAGTTGTATTTCTATTTTTTGTATTTGCGGTGTGAAACCTTGCTGGGTTTCATGCAAAACATCATTAATAATTTCGTTTGGTTAAACGAATTATTAGTTGGGTTAATGAGGTCACGAAGTAGGTCATGTCACTAGTGTCTCGATAGCTGTCAGGCGACCACTCCGATCATAGCCAATATCGGTATCATTTTAAGGCTCGTGAGCTTCTGAGTGGATTCACGTCTGAAAGTTGCAAGCAAAATATATGTGAGTGAATGTCGTTGGTAAGTGACCTAGCTTGTGCTCGAATTTTGGTTAGAATGCTATCGGAACCAGTGTAAACAGACATGTATATATATATATATATATATATATATATATATATATATATATATATATATATATGTATATATATATGTATACATGTCTAATATCCTTATCGCATAATAGACCCACCGAGAAACAACCTGTGGCTGCGTTATTGTACAAATATTGTTTATTTATGACCTAAGGCCAGCTACAGGTCATGACTCCTCCGTTGGAAGTGCAGGCGGAAAACGGGAATGGTCCGAAAATGACTATATTACTCAAGACAAGGGTGGAAATGAAATGAGTTAATCCAAGATATTTAGTCTACCTAGCTTTCTTACTTGCTTTTAGTCTTACACCAACAAACAACACACCATTTTATTGCTAAAGCTCAATGGCAGATCTACAGACATTTTAGAGATTCGGTGCCGACACACGATGCTGTGCTGGTTGGTGATTTTTCTTAAGAATCCTACATTCTTAGTACAAAACTTACTGCAGTCTTACCGTTGAGATAACGAGCAGTTTACTGTACATCATTTGTACTTTATACTAGCAAGGGTCACCAGAATTTCTGCTTTGGTTCTGATTGCCTCGTTCGCAACACTGCTAACGTGGCGGCTTTCCAGTCTGTTTTGATTCCATGCATAAAAACACCTTCCCTTGCATTCAGAAGCTCAAGTACTTCTCGGATGGTTGTGCCAGGCAATACAACATAGATATAATGCTGCTAACATTTGTAACCACCGTGGAGTCTTTGGCGTTGGCTGCGAATTTACATCTATTTTTTGCCACTTCACATGGTAAGAATGCCTGTGACGGCATTGGAGGAGCCGTGAAACGTGACGTATATCGTGCAAGTTTTTCTCACTATTCCGCATAGTAGCCGAGTTCGAGGGGAGAGGGTGTTTGAACACCCTTTACCCAGTGGCAGATCTAGCCGGTCGCTTTGAGAGGGGCAAAGCCGAAAAGCAAAAAAAAAAAAAACGCCACGCATTGCGAAATCGCGCTACAATATGACTTGCCGGTAGAATTTTGAGTATTTGAGGCGACAAAATTGTCATGCATTGCAAAATCTCGAAAAAGAACGTCACGGGGTGAAAAATATGGGTTCAGGATACGTTTTTCCTATCCAAGGCCCCATATTTCCACCTGGTTCTGTTTGAAGTTCAGAGCTGAAGCACCAAAATCTGGCTTTGAAACTAAAAAGGAGTCGGGGGGAAGGAAGTTGATCGCTTTGGGGGGGGCAAAAACAGTTTGCCTCGAGTTTTTTCCGTTTGGGGTGGGGGTAAATGCCTTTTTTGCCCCCCCTCCTGGATCCGCCACTGCCTCTACCAGGGCGAAGGTGGCTCGGAGTCCCACCGGGGTGGCTGTTAGTTCGTGTAATCTTGTTTGTGCTGTGCGCACCATAAGCAAACAAAATTTTGGCTATCAAGGATGCTCAAGTTTAGTCATTTTTGGCCGCATGATCTCTTGGCCTAATATCTCAAAGGTGACTGATCCGAAATCGTCGAAAATTTTTGTGTTCACCTGAAGGAAATTTGAAACCCATGAAATATGTTTCAAATGAAATAATAAAAAATTAGTACCAGGGGAGCAAAATACCTCAAACTTGTCACCAACTAAATGTCAAGTGTCGAAAGCTGTCACTGTCCAATTTTCAAAGTTGGTACCCACTATAGACGGGACTTTCTGAACTTGGGGGACCTGGGCAAAATCCCGACCCAGACCCGCGGCCCTTTTCCGGGCCTGAAGACCTGACATTAGCATATACCGGGCTGATACCGGACCTTTCTAGGCTGATTTCGGGTTTTATCAATGTCGAGACCTAAGAGCCAATTTCTGCAGTGGTGGTGCTGCCATAGAGGCACATTAGGCACTCCCTAGCCACTTTTAATGTCGAAGTAGGTATGTATCTTATGTGGAATAAATATAATTTGACTCGAAGTTTAAGCTACAGAGAATACTCATTTTTTCGGATCACTGGGTCAAAGAGCCGATAATTTGCATCTCTAACAATCCACGTTCGCAGCTCTACCCGCAGTGGCGCAGCCAGGGGGGGCACAGGGGGCACGTGCCCCCCCATCGGTGCCGGGGTGCCCTTTTGATTGCCAGGTTGTGTGCCCTTTTTGGCCGTGCCGCTCGAAATTTAGTGCCCTACGTCGTTGAGCCTAGATGGAACTAGACTACATTTAGCGATTTGAACTATTGTTTGACAATTAAGTGCCTTTTTGGTCAGTTAGGGCATTCTGTCGCCTTTCCAAGCACCCAGGAAGAGTATAGGCACGTAATCCGTTTCCAAATAATGCCTCATCGTCGCCAATAATCGTATGGGCAGAGCTAAACTGGTGCCCCTTGAGCTCATCTGGTGCCCCCTAAGCGCTGGTCTTGAACCCTGGAACTGATCATGTGCCTTCTGAGCTGATCTGATGCCCTCGTAGTCAATCTGGTGCCCCCCTGAGAAAATAATTGTGCCTTCTGAATCTATATAATGCTCTCTGAGTTAGTCTGATGCCTCCGAGCTTGCCTGGTGCCCTATTAGCTGTTTTAGTGCCCCTTGAGCTGATCCGGGCCCCCTGAACTTATCTAATGCCTCCCGTAGTTTATCTACTGTCCAGGGCCGCAGCCAGGGGTCACAGGGGGCACGTGCCCCCATCGGTGCCGGGTGCCCTTTTGATTGCCAGGTGGTGTACCCCCTTTGGGCCGTGCCGCTCGAAATTTAGTGCCCTACGCCGTTGAACCTAGATGGAACTAGGCCACATTTAGCGATTTCAACTATTGTTTAACAATTAAGTGCCTTTTTGGTCAGCTAAAGCATTCTGTCGCCTTTCCAAGCACCCGGGAAGAGTATAGGCACGTAATCCGTTTCCAGATAATGCCTCATCGTCGCCAATAATCGTACGGGTGGAGCTCATCTGGTGCCCCCTGGAGATGATCATGTGCCTTCTGAGCTGATCTGATGCCCTCGTAGTCAATCTGGTGCCCCCCTCCCCTGAATAAATAATTGTGCCTTCTGAACCTGTAATGCTCTCTAAGTTAGTCTGATGCCTCCGAGCTTGCCTGCTGCCCGATTAGCTGTTTTATTGCCCCTTGAGCTGATCCGGGCCCCCTGAACTTATTTAATGCCTCCCGGAGTTGATCTACTGTCCAGGGGTGCAGCCAGGAAGGCACAGGGGGCACGTGCCCCCATCACTGCCAGGGTGCCCTTTTGATTGCCAGGTGGTGTACCCAATTTGGGCCGTGCCGCTCGAAATTTAGAGCCCTAGCCGTTGAACCTAGATTTAACTGGACTGCATGTAGCGATTGAAACTATTTTTGGCCAACTTTATACCTTTCTCGGTCAGCTAGGGCATTTTGTCGCCTTTCCAAGTACCCGGGAAGAGTATGGGCACCTAGTATGTGTCTACCTATTGCATCATCGTCGCCAATAATCGTACGGGTGAAGCCAATCTGGTGCTCCTTGAGCTCATCTCGTGGCCCCTTGAGCTGATTACTTGCCCTCTAAGCTGATCTGGTGCCCCTGAGTCAATCGAGTGCCCCACTGAGCAAATAATTGTGCCTCCTGAACCTATATAATGCTCTCTGAGTTAGTCTAATGCTTCCGAGCTTGTTTGGTGCCCTGATAGCTGATTTAGTGCCCCTTGAGCTGATTCGGGCCCCCGAGCTGATATCATGCCTCCCCAAGTTTATTCTGTATCCTAAGTCAATATGGTGCCTCTTCAGCTGATTAGGTGCCCCCTCAACTGATTATTGATGTCTCCTTAGATGGTCTGGTCCCCCCCTGAGCTGGTTTGGTGGGTCCTGAGTCCACCTTGTGTCCCCTGAGCTGTTATGTTGCTCCCTGAGCTGATTTAGGCTCCTGCCATAGTCTGGGGGGCTGGGAGCTGATCTGGACCCCGAGCGGATCGATCTGGTGCCACCTGAGCCGCACTAATGCCCCTTAGTCGATCTGGTGCCTCCTGAGCCCATATGATGCCCCCCTGAGAAATCTGGTGCCCTTTCAGCTGATCTGGGCCTCCTTACGTGATTTCATGAGCAGATCTAAAGCCCTGAGCTGAGCTGGGCCCACAGAGGCTGATGAGGGCCCCTGAGATGGTATGGGCTTATGAGCTGATTAAGTGCCTCCTGACTTGATCTGGTATTCCCGAACTGATCTGGGCCCCGAGCTGGTCGGGGACCACTGATTTGATTGTTTGTCCCCTAGGCTGATCTGGTGCCCTATGGGCCGATCTGGTGTCCCCTGAGCAGCTCTGGGGCTTTTGAACTGCTTGGGCCCCGAGCTGGTGAGGGATTCCTGAGCTGAATTAGTGCCCCTGACTTGATCTTGCCCCGTGACCTGACTTGAGGCCCCTGAACTGATCTGGGGCCCCAAGAGCTGATCTGGGGCCCAAGAGCGGATCTAGGTTTTGAGAGTACCCTGAGCTGGTCCGTGCGCTGAGCTTGTGAGAGCCCCTTAAGTTGGCTTGAGGCCCCCTGAAGTGATCTGGCGCCTTAAACTGTTCTGGGGCTTCTTGAACTGGTTTAAGGCCCCATGAGTCTATCTGTGGCCCATTGAGCTAGTCTGATGACCTTATCTCTGGGACCAATGAGCTAGTCTAGTCCCTGGGTGAAGCATGAGCTGCTCTGTGGCCCTGATCTACATCAGGGACCCCTGAGATGATCTTGAATAGATAGATAATAAGAACACAAGGCCAACTCCCATCATCTTGGGGCGGGGTCACTGAGCTAGTCTATTCCCTGGAGGCACATCTGGGGGGATGGGGGAAGTTGCTCTGGAGGCCTCTGATCCACACTTGGGGGCCCCAGAGCTGGTCTTGAATAGATTGGGAATAAGAACCCAATGGAAACTCCCCTTGTAAAACGGAGCTAACGGGGAATGAGGAATCTCTAAAACGGCTTGTGATACCTAGGCACCCCTGGTTATATAAATTGCTTATTATACTGGTGGATTCTGGGAAGGGATGATAAAAAGGCATGTGCCCCTGAGCTCAGAGCACAGTCCCCTAAACCAGGATTTCTACTAATTAATTTAGATGAAGAAATAGTTTTCACAATTTTCAGCCCTGTCACACCATCCCCATCCAAACCACCGGCCTGTTCACCTTTTATTTACTCTTAACTGGGACCGAGCCTTGCGAATATGGAACTTAATAAACGCGTTCAAAATGTATCTCCCAAATTTTTCCGGCAGCAAAAATGTGTTCTTCCAAAGACACTATACTACTCCTCGTCCCACGGCGATTGTGGGAGGCAAGGAACTTAATCCGCATTCAGCTAGGGCTCACTCGTCACGACAAAACCAGTGGGCATAACAGAAAATTTTCGACTCCAATATGCCTTAACCTGCACATTGTAACAGATATCACATGCTCCGCTGATTTCTCTGATGTTAAGTACTTGCATGAGTTGGCTGCCCTTAAATCTATCCAAAAAGTAGTGTTTTGGCTACTTCCATGACATTTTGGTGATATTTCGTTCCTTTTTTCGGTTTTAATCGAGTTTTCCTTCTCCGTCAATGATTTCTTTGCATTTTTATTGAACCAAAGATGCCCAAAAAATTATATAAACAAAGATATAGTAAGTTTTTTAGGTTACGTTAAAAAGTGCCCTTTTTTCCCCGGGGTGCCCCTCAAAGTTGGTGTGCCCCCCCATACGAAAGCTCTGGCTGCGCCCCTGTCTATCCGTCAACAAATGTGATATTAGGCACTTCGCGATTTCGCTGAATCTGCCTAACACCGTGGCAAACCTAACGTGTGCTTTTTTGATTGACATTTCTAATGCCTCATTCACTGGGACGCGAGTGCTGGCTTGCTAAATCAGCAATATAGGCTTGCCTTAGGAGCTAGCACGTGCGATGCTGCGTCTTAGGACTTTGATTACAGCGGATTGGTTTATTGACATTCTTGTATACGTGGATGTCTAGCCTTCTCTAGTGCGGAACAGTTGTTTGGCAATTATTCAGGGGTGTAATTTTCCAAAAATCTTTGGGGGTGCTCAGCCGGTGGGGGGCGGCACCCCATAGGGGCGGCGGCGTTGGGGGCGGCACCCCTTCATTGCACCAAATCTGTCATTCATCGTTTTTTTGCGCCTTTTATAGCACAGGGAACATTTTATTCTAATGTTGGGCAGGTATCTTTTTAGGCGACATCCCAAAGCTACATACACGTCTTAAAATAATCAAATCTGAGCTTTAAATCTTCCCACGATCAGGGGCGCAGCCAGAGCTTTGGTGTGGGTGGCACACCACCTTTGAGGGGCACCCCGGGAGAGAAAGGGCACTTTTAACGTAGCCTAACAAACTTACTATATCTTAGTCAATATCAACTTTTGGGTACCTTTGGTCCACGAAAAATGCAAATCAAGCATTGACGGAGAAGGAAAACTGAATATTTACCAGAAAAAGGAAAGTGTCACCGAAATCTCATGAAAATACCCAGAACACGACTTTTTGGATAGATTTAAGGACAAATCAGCCAACTCATGCAAGTACTTGACATCAGAGAATTCAGCCGAGCCTGTGATATCTGTCACTATGTGCAAGATAAGACATATTGGAGTCAGAAATTCATTTGTTATGCCCACTGGTTGTGTCGTAACGAGTGAGCCCTGGTTGAACGCGGATTAAGTTCCGCGGCTCCCACAAAGGCCGTGGGAGGAGGTGTGGCATAGTGACATTGGATGGATACAATTTTTTGCCGGAATAATTTGGGAGATACCTTTTTAACGCGTTTAACCAGGCCCATTTCCGGCAAGGGGGAATATCGGCCCCCAAGATCGTAATCAACCGGCCGATTTGAAAATTCAAAGTGCCATAGATTCCTCTCTGCAAACTTTATTTGAAAAAAAAATTTAAATTTTATTTTAGGAGAGGTCGTCAAAATATACAATTTGTGTATTTTTAGATTTTCAAACCTTGTCTCGTGTACGATTTACAAAACTAGTCAGATTTACAAATAATTACAAAATTTCATATACTCGAGTTACGCAAAAATTAAATTCAATGGCAGTTCCAGGACCAGGAGTAAGGAAATATATACAACCTAAAAGTTTTGTTACGCGGATTAGAAGCCTCATAACAGCGTCTTGACACATAAATAAATAAAAAAGTGAAAAACTCATCAGGGGCGGATGCAGTAAGGTAAAACAGTGGGTAAAATACATACCAACAATATGCGAAGGTATGCATGAGTAAAGTCCGACTAGTTGAAATTTAATTTCGATAATTTACCCTCCATGGAGCTCGGGAAAGGGGTGACATAGGCGGATCAAGCGTCGGGGGGGATAAACACATTAATATAAAATATAGTCCGGGATACGGCAAAACATAAATGTAGTACTGGACACGCCTCTGGTAATCTAAAATGGGTTATAACTATTTTGAATTTTCATATACCCAATTGTATTCACCCTGGCATGGCTGTAAGCAGTCTTCCACTACAACGTTTAGTCCTTCTTGATAGCATTCCCCCATTTGAACTGCTGTAACCGCCCCGATGAATACAAATAGTGACAATGGAATGCACTATCATCTCACAAAAAAATGATATAATAAAACCATAAACTGGTATCAGGATCAGCAGAGACGGCTCCTTTACAAAAACCATCGCATACGATAATACTTGGTTGTGGATAGAACCTCCCAAAAACCCAGCCATAGCTCCGCCCGGTAAATATATAATCTTGAAAATTTCAGAAAACCTGCCTGTACTAGTTTCAGGAAAAGTCAGGAAGTTTCAAAGTTCTATCGCAAGCCGTTTCGGAATATTCTCAAAAACCGAAGGGGGCAATATTAGCCCCCGCGGTAAAAGTTCCATATTTTCAAGGATCGGTCCCAGTTGAAGTAGAGAAAAAGTAAACAGGCTGGTAGTTTGGATAGGGCTGAAAATTGTGAGAAACTAGTTCTTCATTCATTTAAATTAATTAGTACAAATCCTGGTTCAGGGGACTGTGCTGAGCTCAGGGGCACATGCTTTTTTATCACCCCCCCAGAATCCACCAGTATAATAAGTAATTTATTTAACCCGGGGTGCCTAGGCATCACAAGCCGTTTTAGCAAAGACGGCTCATTCTTCGTTAGCTCCATTTTACAAGGGGTGCTTGCACTATGTCCTTATTCCCCATCTATTCAAGACCAACTCAGGGACCCCCTAGTGTGGATCAGAGTCCTCCAGAGCAGCTGCCCCTCATTACCCCAGTTGTGCCCCTGGGATTAGACTAGCCCCGTGACCCCCGAGGTGATGGGAGTTGGCCTTGCGTTCTTATCCTCTCTATTCAAGACCAGCTCAGGGGGCCCCTGGTGTGGATCAGAGCCCCCCCCCAGAGCAGCTCATGCTTGGCCCGGGACTAGACTAGCTCAGTGGCCCCAAAGATGGGGGGGGGTCATCAGACCAGCTCAATGGGCCGCAGATGGGCTCAAAGGGCCTTGCACCATATTAGCTCAGGGGGCACCAGACTAGCTCAGAGGGCATCAGATGGGCTCAGAAGGCACAATGATGACACATGAGGCACCAGATCAACTCAGGGGGCATTAGTTTAGCTCAGGGACCATATACCTGCTTAGGGGCACCAGATCGATCAGCTCGGGGGCCCAGATAAGCTCCTAGTCCCCAGACCAGAGCAGGGATCTAGATCAGCTCAGGAAGCACCATATCAGCTCAGAGAGAGGGCAAGGGATCAGCTCAGTGGTCCCCGATCAGCTCGGGGCACAGATCAACCTGAAGGTACTAGATCAAGCCAGGAGGTATTTAATCAGCCCAGGAGCCCCATACCAGCTCAGGGGCCTTCATCAGTCTCAGTGGGCACAACTCAGCTCACGGCCCCAGAGTTTCTGAGGAAATTACTCAATCAACTCAGGAGGCCCAGATTAGCCTAAAAGGCACTAGATTGGCTCAGGGGGCACCACACTAGCTCAGGGGGCACTAGACGAGCTCAGAGGGCATGATATGGGCCCCAGGAGGCAAAATGTGGGCTCAGGAGCCACCAGATCGACTCAGGAGGCCTTAGTTTAGCTCAGGGGAAACATCTGCTCAGGGGGAACCAGATTGAGCAGCCTTGGAGCGCCCAGATCAGCTCCCAGCCCCCAGACCAAAGCAGGGGCATAGCTCAGCTCAGAGAACACAAGATCAGCTCAGGGTGCACCAGACCAGCTCAGGGGGCACCAGATCATAGCTCAAAGAGGCACCATATTGGCTTAGGGGACGGTAGATCAACTCTGCGAGGCATGTCGTCAGCTCAGGGAGCCCAGATCAGCTCAAGGGGCACTAAAACAGCTAATAGAGCACCAGGAGCTCGGAGGCATCAGACTAACTCAGAAAGCATTAGCTAGGTTCAAGAGGCACAATTATTTGCTCAAGGGGCACCAGATTGACTCAACGGGCAGCAGATCAGCTTAGAGGGCACGTGATCCGCTCAAGTGGCCAAGACCAGCTCAGTGGGCACCAGATGAGCTCAAGGGTCACCAGATTAGCTCCGCCGGTGCGATTATTGGCGACGTTGAGGCATTAGTTGGTCACGAATTACGTACCCATATTCTCCCGGGTGCTTGGAAAGGCGACAGAATGCCCTAGCTGACCAAAAAAGCTACTAAATTATCAAACAATGGTTTTAATCGCTAAATGTGATCTAATTGCATCTAGGTTCGACGCCGTAGGGCAATAAATTTTGAGCGGCACAGCCCAAACGGGGTGCACCGCCTAGCGATCAAAGGGCACTCCGGCACCGATGGGGGGCACGTGCCTCTCTGGCTGCGCCCCTGTCCACGATTGAAGTGTATCAGTTTTGTGGGGTTAAATTTTACCTTCAGCATGGCAGGGTGGGTGGAGATTGAAATGAGAGCAAAAGACTTAAAGGGAATGTGGCACCTTTATAACGTGATTTTAACTGAGATAGCCAAGTTGTATAGCATGCCGGAAAACCCGGTACTCTATATTTCATTTGCCTTAAAACTTAAAATTTCCGAAGAAAAAACTAAAAACTACCTGAAATGTACCCCTCATGTACCCTTAGCAGCAGGCCACAGTTGACAGCCATGTTGGTGTGACGACATATGCTGACGTCACGGTGAGTATCATCCAATCGAAGCCCTTGGAGCGTATGGAAAATGGTAGTCGCTGCCAGACCATGACATCATCCACAGGCAGATATTTATTTATTTCCCTAGAGGAGCATTTTAAAAATCGAAACATTGAGCTTATTGTACATTTTTCAGAGAAATAATGGACGTCTCCATGATTTTCGGCTAAAAGCTCCCCTAATCACACAAAATTTCAGGATTCAACCAAGGTGCCACATTCGCTTTAAAGGGAATGTGATTTTCGGCTAAAAGTTCCCCTAATTACACTAAAATTTAAGGATTCAACCAAGGTGCCACATTCCCTTTAAATTAAAGTGATTCTCCTTAAAGGGAATTCCAGTTAACCCTTGCCCCAGTGGCGGGTAGGAGCCACCTTCGCCCTGCTGGGGGCTAAAAAGACCCCCACGATCTAAAAAACTAAGAGAGCTAGAAAAAGCGCAAAACGGCAATCGAAAGCTCTTTGAAAATGATATCGAAACTTCTTCTGTCATTTTTCTCGTCAGGTCAATATCAAGGTCACTAGAGGTCAAAATAGGTCAAAATCGCTAATATGAGATGTACTAAGAAAACCTCATCTATCTCAGAAACTATGATAGCTAGAAACAATTTTCTAGCCCCATTCGAAAGCTCTTGAGTTGCTCTTTCATTGAAATGCTATTCACTTTCGTGTCAGGTCAAAGCCTAGGGAGCTACAGGTCACTGAATATTGGAAATGTTCTTGGGAATGTCCATAGCCACCTACGCATAAGTGCGTTTCCTTTTTCGCTAATAAATTCCAAACCAAGCAAGATACAGCCAAAGTTGATACACCATTGCAATCGTCTCGTCAATACAAATCGAATCATATATAATATTGCTATGCCAGGTCCAATTTGAAAATTTGACCTGGCCCAGGTCAACGGTCTGAGCCAACTTGACCTGGTATAGTCATGATGTATATCACTTGACTTGCAGTGACCATACAAACACTTTGGTGACAAAATAAAAGTTTTATCTTGGTTTATTCAAAATTTATGAAGTAAGACACCAAAAAATGCTTATTTAACCTGAGGTGACCTTTCAAAGGCCACAAGCCAAGTTTTTTGGCATCAACTTCAGAAATGAGGTAAGAGAAAGCCGTAACCGTTGTTTGAAGTTGATTCCATCCATTTTTCCTGAGAAAAGCTCATTTCGTGATTTTCCCCATGTACTTGCAATAGGGAGGTCATGCCCCGCACATGACCTTAGGTCACCAATATAAAAAATCCCGGAACATCTGTTGTAGCTCCTCGTGGGCCAATATGTGGTAAGAGTTTCAACTTGATCAGTTAACCCGCCTTTTAGTTATGCAGTCCTGAGCATTTTTTTAGGTGAGGTCACCTCACCTGGCCTGGTGACCTGACCTGATATGACCTAGAGCTAAAATTTTCAGGAAAAATGTAAAAATAATGAAGAAACAGGTAGACCAAGTTTGGTGGCGCTGCGTGCCGCCGTTTTTTGGTCACTTTGGAAAAACCAGAGGGGGTCTAAAAGACCCCCACCCGGGGAAGGTTAAATGGATTCCCTTTAACACGTGCATTGACGGGGGCGGGTACCCGCCCCTACCCTCGGGTTTTTCGGAAATGGCAGAAAAACGGCGGCGCGTAGCGCCGCCGTACTTGTCATTCCTTTTCCTCATCATGTTTACAACTTCTGTGAAAATTTTAAGGTTAGGTCATCTCAGGTCAGGTCACCAGTACAGGTCCAGTGCATCAAAAAAGTTTAAGATAGCATAAGTCAGAACAAGCTGAACTTATCCTATTGAAACTCATATCGCATCATGAGCCCACCGAGTTCTCTAAAATATGTTCCAGTATTTTTGATATCGATGACCTAAGGTCAGGTACAAGCCATGACCTCTCCATGGAAATGCATGGGAAAAATGGTTTTGACTGAATAACTCAGTAACGGGTTCGTTCGTTGCGAGGACTTTCTCCACTCGAGTTTAAACAAGTTGATGGAGCTTTCGACCTGTATTTCAGGCCTTCGTCAGCAGTTTAGAAGCACAATTCAAAAACAATCCGGATACAAATGGTGTTTAAAACGCTAAATATTTCAAATCGGAAAGCTCAAGGTTAAGAGGACAACACACGTCTGGCTGGAAAATGACAAATGACAAAGGACATAATGTAAGCCACGTTTAAGTTATTTCATGCATAATGTATGTACTTATGATAACACTGTATCATTGAACTTTGTTGGTTACTGGTTACACTTTAATGTTGCTCTTGCACAATCTACGGTAAAAGTATCACCGTTTTATAGAATTTTAATTTGTCAGATATGGTCCTATGTCCTTGACTGTATTTAATTGCTTGATTTAGTAAAGTTATTTCCATTTGTCATTTTCCAGCTAGAGGCGTGTTTTCCTCTTAACCTTGAGCTTTCCGATTTGAAATATTTAGCGCCTTTAACACCATTTGTATCAGGATTGTTTTTGAATTGTGCTTCTAAACTGCTGACGAAGGCCTTAAATACAGGTCGAAAGCTCCATCAACTTGTTTAAACTCGAGTGGAGAAAGTCCTCACAACGAACGAATTATTTACGACTCCGCTATGACATTTCAGTAACGGGTGGTGATAGAGCGTTCATTTTAGCTGCTTTAGACTTGCCTTGTCTTTGCGGTTCTAATGATCTGCATTTTATATATTTTGACCTTGACCTGACCTCAGATCAGGTCAAATCCTTGATTTGACCTAGCAAGGTCAAATTATATATCATTCGATTCGGCTTGCTGCAAGGACTAATACAGTTCTAGTCGTTTTGCTCTATCTTTACTTGTTCAGATGTAATGGCTGAAAACCTTCATTTACATGCTATCCCTATGACGGCATGTTTTGCATCTTGCAGGGGCGCAGCCAGGGGGGGCACAGGGGGCACGTGCCCCCCCATCGGTGCCGGGATGCCCTTTTGATTGCCAGGTGGTGTACCCTCTTTGGGCCGTGCCGTTCGAAATTTAGTGCCCTACGCCGTTGAGCCTAGATGGAACTAGACTGCATTTAGCGATTTAAGCTATTGTTTGAAAATTAAGTGCCTTTTTGGTCAGCTAGGGAATTCTGTCGCCTTTCCAAGCACCCGGGAAGAGTATAGGCACGTAATCCGTTTCCAGATAATGCCTCATCGTCGCCAATAAATGTACGGGCGGAGCTACTCTGGTGCCCCTTAAGCTCATCTGGTGCCCCCTGAGCGCTGGTCTTGGCCCCTGGAGCTGATCATGTGCCCTTTGAGCTGATCTGATGCCGTCGTAGTCAATCTGGTGTCCCCCCCCTGAGAAAATAATTGTGCCTTCTGAACCTATATAATGCCCTCTGAGTTAGTTTGATGCCTCCGAGCTTGCCTGGTGCCCTATTAGCTGTTGTAGTGCCCCTTGAGCTGATCCGGGCCCCTGAACTTATTTAATGCCTCTCGGAGTTTATCTACTGTCCAGGGGGCACAGAGGGCACGTGCCCCCATCGGTGCCGGGTGCCCTTTTGATTGCCAGGTAGTGTACCCCCTTTGGGCCGTGCCGCTCGAAATTTAGTGCCCTACGTCGTTGAACCTAGATGGAACTAGACTGCATTTAGCGATTTCAACTATTGTTTGACAATTAAGTGCCTTTTGGTCAGCTAGGGCATTCTGTCGCCTTTCCAAGCATCCGGGAAGAGTATAGGCACGTAATCCGTTTCCAGATAATGCCTCATCGTCGCCAATAATCGTACGGGCAGAGCTCATCTGGTGCCCCCTGAAGCTGACCATGTGCCCTCTGAGCTGATCTGGTGCCCTCGTAGTAAATCTGGTGCCCCTTGAGAAAATAAGTGTGCCTTCTGAACCTATATAATACTCTCTGAGTTAGTTTGATGCCTCCGAGCTTGCCTGGTGTCCTTTTAGCTGTTTTAGTGCCCCTTGAGCTGATCCGGGCCCCCTGGGCTTATTTAATGCCTCCCGGAGTTGATCTACTGTCCAGGGGGGCACATTGGGCACGTGCCTCCCATCACTGCGGGGGTGCCCTTTTGATGGCCAGGTGGTGTACCCAATTTGGGCCGTGCCGCTCGAAATTTAGTGCCCTACACCGTTGAACCTAGATGTAACTGGACCGCATGTACCGATTGAAACTATTGTTGGACAACTTAATACCTTTTTCGGTCAGCTAGGGCATTCTGTCGCCTTTCCAAGCACCCGGGAAGAGTATGGGCACTTAGTATGTGTCCACCTTATGCCTCATCGTCGCCAATAATCGTACGGGTGAAGCTAATCTGGTGCTCCTTGAGCTCATCTCGTGGCCTCGCAGCTGGTCTTGGCCCCTCTAGATGATTACTTGCCCTCTAAGCTGATCTGGTGCCCCTGAGTCAATCGAGTGCCCCATTGAGCAACTAATTGTGCCCCCTGAACTTATATAATGCCCTCTGAGTTAGTCTAATGCCTTCGAGCTTGCTTGGTGCCCTAATAGCCGATTTAGTGCCCCTTGAGCTGATTCGGGTCCCCGATCTGATCTCATGCCTCCCCAAGTTGATTATTTCTCCTCTTCAGCTGATTAGGTGCCCCCTCAGCTGATTATTGATGTCTCCTTAGATGGCCTGGTGCCCCCTGAGCTGGTTTGGTGGGCCCTGAGCCCACCTTGTGTCCCTGAGCTGTTATGTTGCTCCCTGAGCTGATTTAGGCTCCTGCCATAGTCTGGGGGGCTGGGAGCTGATCTGGCCCCCGAGCTGATCGATCTGGTGCCACCTGAGCTGCACTAATGCCCCTGAGTCGATCCGGTGCCTCCTGAGCCCATCTGATGCCCTCTGAGCTAGTCTGGTGCCCCCTGAGCTAATCTGGTGCCCTTTAAGCTGAACTGGGCCTCCTTACGTGTTGAGCAGCTCTAAAGCCCTGAGCTGAGCTGGGCCCACAGAGGCTGATGAGGGCCCCTGGGATGGTATGGGGCTCCTGAGCTGATTAAGTGCCTCCTGACTTGATCTGGTATTCCCGAGCTGGTCGGGGACCAATGATCTAATTGTTTGTCCCCGAAGCTGATCTGGTACCCTATGGGCATCTGGTGTCCCCTGAGCAGCTCTGGGGCTTTTGAACTGATTGGGCCCCGAGCTGGTGAGGGATCTCTGAGCTGATTTAGTGCCCCTGACTTGAACTTGCCCCCTGCGCTGGTCGATCTGGTGCGCCCTGAGCAGATATACTGCCTCCTGAACTTAACTAATGCCCACTGAGTCGATCTGGAGCCTGCTGAGTCATCAGTGTGTCTCCTGAGCTCATCTTATTCCCTCTGAGCTAGTCTGGTGCCCCATGGCTAATATGGTGCCCTTTAAGCTGACTCGGGCCTCCTGGGTTGATTACGTGATTTCCTGAGCAGCTCCCAGGCCCTGAGCTGAGTTGGGCCCACATAGGCTGGTGAGGGCCCCTGGGATGGTATGGGGCTCCTGGGCTGATTAAGTGCCTCCTGACTTGATCTGGTATTCCCGAGCTGATCTGGACCCCGAGCTGGTCGGGGACCACTGATCTGATTGTTTGTCCCCGAGGCTGATCTGGTGCCCTATGGGCCGATCTGGTGTCCCCTGAGCAGCTCTGGGACTTTTGAACTGATTGGGCCCCGAGCTGGTGAGGGATTCCTGAGCTGATTTAGTGGCCCTGGCTTGATCTTGCCCCCTGACCTGACTTGAGGCCCCTGAACTGATCTTGGGCCCAAAGAGCTGATCTGGGCCCAAGAGCGGATCTAGGTTCTGAGGATACCCTGAGCTGGTCTGGGCGCTGAGCTTGTGAGAGCCTCTTAAGTTGGCTTGAGGCCCCCTGAGGTGATCTGGCGCCTTAAACTGTTCTGGGGCTTCTTGAACTGGTTTAACCCTCGCCCCACCGGGGGCCATCGATGGCCCACCCCTAACGATTTCCGGGATAGCAGAAAAAACGACGAGGCGCAGCACCGCGGTTGAGGGCTCTACCTCTCACTGCATCATTTTCCCATCATCCCTGAAATTTTTTATCCCGGGTCACCCAAGGTCAGGTCACCAGACGAGGTCAACCAAGGTCACCTCACTTCAACTTTAGAGCTCTGTAAGAGCTACATTTCAAAGTCGATCGATTTGAAACTTCCTACACTTCATGACCTTTCCAGGGTCTACAAGGTGTATATCCGGGATTTTTCGAATTCGTGCCCTGAGGTCAGGTCACGAGGCGACCTCTCCCATTGGAAAAGCATTGGGAAAACCTGTTTCATGATATAAAAGCTACAAAAATGATTGCAAATACTCAGACTGCTCAGAACAGCGTTTTTGGACACCCTTTCACGGATCCCAGGGGTCATATTTACCCTTTGACTTTTCCAAGGTCATCCAAGGTCACCAGAGGTCAAAAACAGTATTTTGACAATAACTTTTGACCTAATTACGCTAGAGCAGTGAAACAAACACCATCGTGTTTGTCTTGTCACTGCCTTTCATTTGATATACGGCAAGGTTACTTTGTGACCTTTCGTGACCTCAGGTCATATTAGGTCACGAGGTGACCTCTGGAGGTCAAACCCCTGGCGGGAGGTCTTTACGTTGCACATAGCGGAAAAAGTACTGGCAATTTCCTATCAAATGAACTTTACCAGGCCTCAATAGCTCTAATTACATAAGAGTTATGACCAGTTTGCTTAATCATTGCATATTTGAGTGAAAATAGCCGATCTTGACCTAATTTGACCTCTGGAGGTCAAACCATTGACCTGAGCACTAAAACATGCGAAGTAATTTCTTACTGAATTCACGCGAGCTTTCTATTGCACTTTGCAGATTTGCGTTAACGCTCATATTTTCGGAGTTAGAGGGGGGCTATCGATGGCCCCCGGTGGGGCGAAGGTGGCGCCGGACCCCCCGGTGGGGCGCGGGTTAAGGCCCTATGAGCCTATCTGTGGCCCATTGAGCTAGTCTGATGACCTCATCTCTGGGATCAATGGGCTAGTCTGGTCCCTGGGTGAAGCATGATCAGCTCTGTGGCCCTGATCTACCTCAGGGGCCCCTGAGGTGGTCTTTAATAGACAGATAATAAGAACACAAGGCCAACTCCCATCATCTCGGGGCGTGGTCACTGAGCTAGTCTAGTCCCTGGAGGCACAACTGGGGGTATGGGGGAAGCTGCTCTGGAGGCCTCTGATCCACACTTGGGGCCCCAGAGCTGGTCTTGAATAGATGGGGAATAAGAATACAATGGAAATTCCCCTTGTAAAACGGAGCTAACGAGGAAGGAGGAATCTCTAAAACGGCTTGTGATACCTAGGCACCCCTGGTTATATAAATTGCTTATTATACTGGTGGATTCTGGGAAGAAATCATAAAAGGGCATGTGCCACTGAGCTCAGAGCACAGTCCCCTAAACCAGGATTCTACTTATTAATTTAAATGAAGAACTAGTTTTCACAATTTTCAGCCCTGTCACACCCTCCCCATCCAAACCACCGGCCTGTTCACCTTCTATTTACTCTTAACTGGGACCGATCCTTGAGAATATGGAACTTAATAAACGCGTTCAAAAGGTATCTCCCAAATTTTTCCGGTAGTAAAAATGTGTTCTTCCTAAGACACTATGCCACTCCTCGTATCACGGCGATTGTGGGAGGCAAGGAACTTAATCCGCGTTCAGCCAGGGCTCACTCGTCACGACAAAACCAGTGGGCATAACAAGGGAATTTTCGACTCCAATATGCCTTAACCTGCACATTGTAACAGATATCACATGCTCCGCTGATTTCTCTGATGTTAAGTACTTGCATGAGTTGGCTGATTTGTCCTTAAATCTATCCAAAACAGTCGTGTTTTGGCTACTTCCATGACATTTTGATGATATTTTTTTCCTTTTGTCGGTTTTAGTGGCGTTTTCCTTCTCCGTCAATGATTTAGTTGCATTTTCATTGAACCAAAGATGCCCAAAAAAATGATATAAACAAAGATATAGCAAGTTTTTTTGGGTTACGTTAAAAAGTGCCCTTTTTCCCCGGGGTGCTCCTCAAAGTTGGTGTGCCCCCCCCATACCAAAGCTCTGGCTGCGCCCCTGGCCTCTTGTGACCTTAAATGTGACCTGACAAAAAATGGTTCCAATATTTTCGATGGAGAAGTGGATGGGCTACCCAACGTTGTTTACCGTTTTTCGCTGCCTAGCGTGGTTCTCGAGATCTTAGGGGGCGATTACCCGCCCCCGCCCCCGTCAAAGCGAAGGTGGCTCAGACCCCCGTCAATGCGCGTGTTAAAAAGGGAATCCCTTTAAAAGGAATGTGGCACCTTGGTTGAATCCTGAAATTTAGTGTAATTTGGGGAACTTTTGGCCGAAAATCATGGAGACGTCCATTATTTCTCTGAAAAATGTACAATAGGCTCAATATTTATATTTTTAAAATGCTCCCCTAGGGAAATAAATATCTGCCTGTGGATGATGTGATCTGGCAACCACTACGATATTCAATAGGTTTCAAGGGCTTCGCTAGGCTGATACTCACCGTGACGTCAGCATTTGTCGTCACACCAACATGGCTGTCAACTGTGGCATGCTGCTAAGGGTACATGAAGGGTATGTACATTTCAGGTAGTTTTTAGTTTTTTCCTTCGGAAAGTTTGAGTTTTAAGACAAATGAAATATAGAGTACCGGGTTTTCCGGCATGCTATACAACTTGGCTATCTCAGTTAAAATAACGTTATAAAGGTGCCACATTCCCTTTAATCACTAGGTGGAAAGAAAGCAAAAACACCGATAGTGCTCCAAACAACGCGTGTATTGTTCTGCAAATGTTAAGAAATAGGGCAACTCCTTTGTACTCGTGCATGCCCTTTATTTTTGCCCTGATGCCTTTCATTTTACACTAACGCACAGGGGAGGCAAGCATAAGTGCTGTAGTGATGAGCCCAGTGCAGCAGTTATGGACTAAGAACGGCGCATGTTAGGATGGAAGTGATAAGCTGGGGGCGACAGTGATTGGCCAGGGCGGCAAGAAACAGGGAAAAGTCATAAGTCAAGGGCGGCAGTGATGAGCTAGGGCCAATAGCTATGAACTAGAAGCGGCGCGAACCAGAGTGGAAGTGATAAGGAGAGGGCGACAGTGAAGACTCGGGGGGGGGCGGGAGCTATGAACTAGGGGCGGCACAAATCAGGGCAGAAGTGATAAGTTGGGGAGGGGGTAGCATTGATTAGCCGGGGGTGGCACGCATCAAGGCAAAGGGCATAAGCCGAGGACGGGAATGGTGAGCCGTAGGTAGTAGTTATAAACTACGGGTGGCACAGATCAGGGCGGAAGAGATAAGCTGGGACAGGGACGGCGAACTCCGGGCGGGGAGGCAGGGTGTGCAATTGAACACCCTGAAAAAATGAAGATGTGCAAAATTATATTTTTGCACACCCGGTTTTGGCTTCGTTCGGGGAAGCGCCCCCGGATTTGGGCGGCCCCCAGCCGGCCAAGAAAAAAATCAGACCTGAACACCGCCCACTACCTGAAGAGGTAGGGCCCTCTGTGCGAAATAAAAACAGTTTCAAATATGAATGGTGCCCTCTTTCATCAAAGCCATCCCATTGAGAGCAAATAGACTCAATTTATCGACTCAACGCAGGGAAATGCTGTCGGCGCTCCCCCCCTGAGTGGGCGCCCCTAGGTAGCCAAAGGTGCCACCTGGGGATTGAAGTGCCCCCTTTCCCCTTGAGAAGGAAAGCACCCCCTCCCGAAAATCTTGTACAACCACCCGAAAATGGAATCCACCGTCCCCGAGCTGGGGGCGGCAGTCATGAGCCCAGGGCGGCACGAATTAGAGCGGAAGTGATAAGTCAGGGGCGGCGTTCATTAGCCGAGGCGGTAGTGATGAGCTGCGGGCAGCATGAAGCAGGGTGGCAGTGATAAGCTGGGGAAAGCACTGATGAGCCACTGGCAGCAGTGATGAGCGAGGTGCTGTTTGAATCAGAGCGGCAGTGATAAGTCAGGGTTGGCAAGAATCAGGGTGGCAGTGATAGGTAGGAGGCGTCAGTGATGAACCATGGCGGCATAAACCAGGGTGGTAGTGATGAACCGGGGGCGGCATGATCACAGTGGTAAGACGGAGGCGGCATGAGTCAGGACAGAAATGCTGAGTCGGGGGGCGACACATGTATTGGAGGTGCTCTCATTGTGATTAGAGGTGCTCGCACGCCCCAAAGAGATACATTTCACCGCTGGCTGACACTAAAAGAGTAAAAGCACGGCAGCAGCATTCTAGCATTTACTCGGCTCGGAGAATTCCTCCTATAGACAAACAGATAACGATTAGACGATTGTGGGCTGCTGTTTGCTTCTGGAAGTTTGTTAGAGATTCCTCCTGACCAAACTGTGCCTACAGCAGGGCCTAAGTTTGACCGGTTTTGGGGGGCCATGGCCGGACTGGTCTCCTCGGCAGAGATAAACCAGGGGCGGCAGTGATCAGCCGGGGGCGGCAGTGAAGATTCGAGGGAGGAAGTGTCTAACCAGAGGCCGATCATATATGGGTTAATAAAAAAAACAGGGAGAGCATTGATCAGCCAGGGGCGGCGTGAATCAAGGCAGCGATGATTAATCTGGGCGGCAGTTATGAACCAGGGGAGAGAGTGATCAGCCAGGGGGCGGCAATGATGAACCAGGGGCGGCAGCGATGAGGCGGGGCGGCGTGCATTTGGGTCAAAATATGCCAGAGACAGCATCAATGAGCCAGAGGCGGCATGAATTCGGGCGGCAGTGATGAACAAGGGGTGGCAGTGATCAGCCGTGAGACGGTCCGTCGTCGTATTTGAGGTTTTAGAGCGCGCCGACATCTAGGGTCATACGGCGCCCATAACACCAAATAAAATACGTAAATAGGGCATTTCCGCACGAATTTTCACGAGTCAGGTGGTAAAACGGGTCAGGTTGTGAAAGTTGTATCAGAAGATTATATAAAACATATAAAAAAATGAAATGGAATACAAATACTGAAAAAATGATGCAGACAATTTCACATGATATACTGAAGTCAGAGACTATAGGTAACATGAAACTCGACGTTATGTAAAACCTGAAAGACAACTAGGATGAATATACGATATTAAAACTAACGCTCCCCAGATATAACATGATGTTAGGGATATCCACAGAAGGATGCTCCCCCAGAATGCTCACTGCCCAGATATCCCCAGGATGCTCCTGCCCCGAGAGACGGCAGTGATGAACTAGGGGCGGCAGTTATCAGTCAAGGGCGGCAGTTATCAGCCAGGGGGCCGCAGTTATCAGTCAGGGGGCGGCAGTGATTAGCCATTGGCGGTAATTATAAACCAAGGTGCGGCAGTGATCAGCCAGGGGCTGCAGTTAGTAGCCAAGGGGCGGAATTTATCAGTTAAGTGGAGGCAGCTATCAGCCAGGGGCAACAATTATCAGCCAGGGGGTGGCACTTATCAATCCGCCGGGGGCGGCAGTGATCAGCCAGCGGCGGCAGTTATCAACCAATGGCCGGCAGTTTTCAGTCAGGGGCGGCAGTGATCAGCCAAGGACGGAAGTTATCAGGCAGGGGGCGGTAGTAATCTGCCAGGGGGTGGCAGTTATCCGCCAGGGGCGGCAGTGGTCAGCCAGAGGCGGCACTTAACAGCCAAGGGGCGGCAGTTATCAGTCAAGGGGCGGCAGTGATCCACCAGGGACGGCAGTTATCAGCCAAAGGCCGGCAGTTTTCAGTCAGGGGGCGGCAATGATCAGCCAGGGGGCGGAAGTGGTCTGCCAGGGGCGGTAGTTAGTAGGCAAGGGGCGGAAATAATCAGCCAGTGGCGGCAGGAGTCAGCCAGGGGCGGCAGTTAGCATCCAAGGAGCAGCAGTTATCAGTCAAGAGGCGGCAGTTATCAGCCAAGAGCCAGCAGTTTTCAGTCAGAGGGCGGCAATGATTGGTCCAGGGGGCGGCAATGATCAGCCAGGGGCGGCAGTGATCAGTCAGGGGACGGCAGTGATGAGTCAGGGGGCGGCAGTGATCAGCCAAAGGGCGGAAGTTATCAGTCAGGGGGCGACAGTGATCAGCCAGGGTGCGGTAGGGATGAGTCAGGGGGCGGCAGTTATCAGTCAGTGGGCGGCAGTGATCTGCCAGGGGGCGGCATTGATATGCCAGGGGGCGGGAGTTATCCACCAGGGGCGGCAGTCATCCGCCAGGGGCGGCAGTTAGCAGTCAGGGGGTGGCAATGATCAGCCAGAGGGCGGCAGTGGTAAACGAGGGGCGACAGTGATCAGCCGGAGGCGGCAATGATAATTCGGTGGGAAACAGTGACTAACCAGGAGGGGCAAGTATATGGATGTTGAAATAAACCGGTTTTTTTCGCCAGAGGCGGTATGAATCAAGGCTGCAGTGATAAACCAGGGGTGTCAGTGATCAGCCAGCTGATCAGTGATTAAACAAAAGGCGGCAGTACTCATCCAGAGGGGGGGCGGCAGTGATTAATGTTTGGTGACATTGATCAGACTGGGGCGGCAATGATGCGGCGTCATAAATCAGGGGGAAAGGATAAGTCAGATGGCATTGATTAGTTAGAGATGGAACCAATCAGAGTGGAAGTAATGAATCCCGGAACGGGAAAAACTTGACAGGGTCGGCACGGATCAGGGTGGCAGTGATGAGATAGGGTGACACTCTTTAGGGTAGCAGTGATAAGCCAGGGGCGGCACATGTATTGGGGGTGCTCAGCACATGATTGGGGGTACTCGAATTAGGATTGGGGGTGCTCAGGCACCCCAAAGAGATAGAAAGTTACACCCCTGCAATTATTAGCGAGATATTTAATTTGTGAAACCCTTATGAGAACGTGAGTCATGGCACAAAATCTGACGCATGAAATTTAAAAATCTGTTCACAAATCGATCGTACAGCGAGAAATTGGACGTCATAAACAATGAAGTGCCGAAGCTGTCCTTGAAATGGGAAGCTCTCGTGAGTACATTGTCCTTCCTACCTACCTATACTTGTTGCATTTTGCCTTGAACGTTCATATACTGCCGCATAAGCGTTTCCACAATCCACCAACATATGTTTTTATTTTCTTTCCTTAATTTTTATGATATTAAACATTGAAACAGACATATTATTTTTGCCCATCGACTTGAGCTTGCCCATTCTTCAGCCGGCCTGTTGGAATCACCCCTGTCTAATATCAGGTAAAAAGCCTGGGTGACGTAGCTACCTCTAAGCCAATCGTGCCTTGGCTGGCATAGTGTTCAAGCGCCGCCTCTGAATTTCTGTAAATTTAATATAATTTGTTCAATCCAAATAATTGTTTTCACAACGATAATGCAATAGCAATCATGCTATATGTTTACCAACAGGTTTAACAGATTGAAGGAAGGATTAATTCAAATACATGAAGTTTGAGACTGACAATATACACCCAAAACTGTTCTCAATTTGGGTCTGCCACTCATACCAGGTTCAACTTAGCAAATTACTAAAACTTGTATAAAAATGATATCATGCATACAGAAATGTACCTACCCATCCACACTGTTCAGAGTCATTTTAATAATCCTGTAATGATAATATGGGTAGACTACATAAAAACTATGACAATCTTGGCACCCGTTTTCTCATTCGTTCTAAATTTGGAGAAACAAATTTTAAGCATACATACATTCTACCAGCTTTCCACTTGAAGTCAGAAAACTGCTTACATTGTCCCAAAAAATATTAGAGACTCAAGTAGGTACTTCAAAATAAATTTAAATGCCTAGAATTTTTAAGGCAAATAAGAGATAATGAATAATAATCGGCCTTGAAACCCTTAAAAATAGCAGAAAATCAATATAGTAGGAGTCGAGTTGATAAGGTGTTCACTAGCCTGTCCCTTCGAATCCGGATGTAAAAACACTGAAGATTGCTTATTCTGGCACAGCCCTTCATCAGAATAATGTAGTAAATATGAGAAATTCTCAGTCATAGTTCAGGAATGCCTTTTAGAAAAGGCATTTTCTAAAAGGCATTTGTGTGAACCTCAATTCGAGGTCTGGCTGCACTATGGCTGATAATTTTTTTTATATTAACTAGGTGGTTCTGATGAAGTGCTGTGCCCGAATATACGACCTTCAGTGTTTTTCATATCCGGATTCGAGGGGACATAGTGCACGCTATCAACTTATCATCATGCTCCTCGCCGCCGCGCTCCAAAACCTATCAACGTTTGAAACCAATAGTAGAAATCGATATTGTTTTCCAATGGTTTTAGGTTTCAAATCAATTCAGCGCCCTCAAAACCTTATATGAACCAGGTTTGAATGAAATGATGAAATGCTGGGTGAATCCATTCATGATTCAGGAAATTCATGATATTTTTGGTGGTATTATAATGGAATGCCACAACCGGTATCCAACGCGTCATCGTTGGCGGTAAAACAAAGGTTTTACCGCCAACGATGACCCATCGACGTCTATCGGAGAGATGGAATACAAACAAGGAGAGTAGAATTATGCAACGGATAGCGATGTCTCAACCTAAGAATGATATGGTTAACACTTTGAAGGCGGCAGAACACTCTATATATGTGGCGTCAGCCTGGGATGCCTCCGATACCGCCCCCACGCCGAGCCGAGGAATGTGGCAAAGTGGCACGGCATCAGCACGACCGGCCCGGAATAAATCCATGTTCCAGGCACAACATCGGTGCAACATGGTGGTACGGCTGGCGGCACTCCACCCTTTCTGGGATTTCGGAAAAATGGAGCAAAATTGACGCGGATCGGTAGTTCGCTGTGCCTGTCTTATCATCGGTTTTAAGAAAGGAAAAATATAGGAAACATATGGCCCGTTTTCATCGTGTAGTAAGAATGTCGATCTGAAGAGAAATTTTATACATTTTGGCATGTACAAATAGTTCATCGGCACAATCCAAATTTAGCCTCAGGCCTAGACTGTCGGTAGTTGTGGCCACATATGTTGTTAAATGTGTCCAGTTTCCGGTTAGAACGGTGAGGCAGATAATAATACTCTTAACCGTATGAAGAAGCACCTGTCGCCCATGCTAGTGCAAATGACGCCACCATGGTCATTATAAATAGATGCTCTAATATTTGCTTCGCCATTTGTAGCACCTGCTATAATTATACGGTGCTAGGGACGCGATCTCGTGAGGGTAAAGACACCGGAGCTTGGTCGATTGGTCGCCAGGCGTGGAATACGGCGCTGAAGTCGGCGGTGAGGGTGCGGCGGCTGCTGAACGGTCGGCGACCTTTACTTACAGGGAATGTGGCACCTTGGTCGAATCCTGGAATTTAGTGTAATTAGGCGTACTTTCAGTCAAAAATAATGAAACCACTCATGATTTCTCTGAAAAATGTACAATAAGCTCAATGTTTGGTTTTTAAAAATACTCCTCTAGAAAAAGAAATAAATATCAGACTGTGGATGATGTCACGATCTGGCAACCACTACCATACTTGAAACGCTTCAAGGGCTTCGATTGGCTGATGCTCATCGTGACGTCAGTATATGTCGTCACACCAGTAGCTCACAACAATGACCGCCGGCGACGGGGGCTGAGGGGGGCTGGTGTCAGGTAGGTTTTAGCTTTTTTGTACGGAAATATCGAGTTCCAAGTCAAATGAAATATGGAGTACTGGGTTTTCCGACCTGCTTTACAACTTGGCTATCTCAGTTAAAATCACGTTGTGAAGGTGCCACATTCCCTTTAAAGGTACATTCAAGAGGAATTCCTCCACGCCCGAGTGACGCCACAAGGGCGTGGAGGAATTCCTTCACCACTGAGCCGTGTGTTAAACTGCTGCTAATGGCACTTCCCCTTACGAATTTGTGAGAATACGCGGTAATCAAGTTTATCCCAAATGCAATGAATAAACATCTTATTTTCGATTCTTGGCCTCTTTTTGCAAAACTTTGGAAATTTAATAATTTAATTTTCCCATGTTATATGCTACGAGGTGTGATGTCACATCCGGTGGTCTGCGCTTGCTGTTGGAGCGTCGCTATAGTTCTGTGCAGCGGCGCTCCGCCAGCAGCAGCCGTGGCAAGTGCTCTGACCCCATGCCTCCACATCTGCTGGTCTCGGCAACGAGCGAGTGCATTCTCAACACTCATATGCCTTATGAACACTAAGTGAGCGGGTTTGAAACAGCTCATAATTATGGGCCCCCTTGGGCTGGGGGTCCCCTCTAAGGTTGGTTCCCCAATTTTCAAACGGTTCCTACACCCCTGGTCGTAGGTCACCTAAAACAGAGGAGGCCTCTATTAATGGCCGGAGGTCTCACCAAAGCTGGACCCCCTGTTAATCGTGGTCTCCTTGAAGTCAATTGGACCGTTCCTGTGGGCATACGGGGTCCTTTGACATCCTTTGACCATCTGGGGACTTTCATATCGTCAGCCAGATCCCCTTTGAAAACAGCCGGGGTAACTGGCGGCCCTTGCGGTAATGCGGAGGGGGCCTGTGCGATCAGCTAGGTCCCTCATGACAATTTAGGGTCATAGTGGCCATAGGCATAGGAACGGTAAAATTATGGGGGGGGGCAGAGCCGCTGATATAAACTTGGACCATGCTTTGAAAAAAGCTTTGCTTTGTGGCGAAATATTGGCTCTGGCGCTCCTACAAGCCCGCAGCCGGACAAAAATTCCAGAGGACGCACAAATAGAGATAAACACGAACTGACGAACAAAATTATGTGTATCGTTCGGATATCGTAAAAATACGTATTTGAATGGATCCTAGTCAGCCTAAGGGCTTAGCAATTTGTTTGCTGATGCACCTTTAGCTCGAAAGTGCCCCTTAATCACGTAACTGTGTACATTCGTTGTGAATTTTCTTCTGAATAAAAAAACATTTCCTCATTTAGGTGTATACCTAGAATGGTATAGTTTCACCTACTGAAAGTGCCCCAATTGTCTTTGATAATTCTAACTATTGTTTTAAATTTTACAATTGTGTTTAGCTTGTATGTGCCCCTCGGTCAGAGACGCAGCCAAAGGGATGCAGGGAACGTGCCCCTCATTGGTTCCCAGGCATTGGCGGATCTAGGAGCAATTTTTGGGGGCCAAACCACCCGTTTGGGTGGGCCAAATCGGGAAAAAATCGCGAAACTTCCCCTAATAGAACTTAACGAAGCAGGACATTCCCTTAAAGAGCCCCTAGATCTGCTCTGGGGGCTTTGGGCCAACTCAGAGCCCCGAACCAGTTCAGACGCTCAGCTCGGAAGAAAATTGAGTGCCTATGTGAAGCAGCCCATGGAACCCCAGAGGTGCCCTAGTTTTCTCCGGCAGCAGGATTCGGCCAAACCGACTGAGACACCCCTCAGCGTTTCTCTGGCGACGTTTTTTAAGCTAGCAAAAGTGCCCCTTTTCCTCGAAAGGGCCCCTCCATGGTGCTGTGCCCCCATACTGAGGCTCTGGCTGCGCCCCTGCACAAGTTTCCGGGTTATGTTAGGGACATGAACGCAGGGTAGCAACTGGCCCAATTCAAACAACTATTGGTTTTAGAACGAAATTTTGTTGTGAGCAGGAACTTCGAGATTAACTAGCTAACGCCACTTCTTTCCGTTGTGGTAACACTCATCGTTGCTCGCTTAGGGGAGAGTGGGGAGAAGTAGGACAGTGCTGTTTTTTCCGCCAGCATTTTTTCCCGCCAATTCCGGGTCAGGAGGGCTTTGTTAAAAATGACGCCCTGGGGAGAAGTGGGACGCAGTGTCGCATTTCTCCCCGCAATGTCCCACTTCTCCCCTCCCCTTAAATTTTAGATTATGTGTAATGCGCTTGGTTATAGTCTCTGGAAGGATGGTATTAGGTCTTAATTTACGAGCGAAGGATTTGTAACAGAATGATATATTTTAATGCATCTTCTTTGTAAACTCCTGTATCCTTATCACACACATTAAAATCACACCGGCGCGCACCATTTTACGTTGAATGTTAAACACCATCGAGCATTTCATGTTTTACTAAGAGCATGACATTTGGAATTTTGCTAAAACATCCCGTGCTATTCCTGGTGTCAGAGCTCAAATTTTATTGGCCATTGGCACACTAGAAATTATTTTGTAATCAAACCACTTCTAAAATATTTCCCCATCTTTTCAGATCCACCTGGTCCTTTTCCAAGAATGCCTCGGCAGTATATCCGTAAACCTGGTTTAGGATGCACGCCTGCTGGCGTAATGAAGGCTGCAGTGCAGCAAGTTACTGGAGAGAAACGTTCACTAAGAAAAGTGGCTCAGCAGCATGGGATATCTAGGTCCACCCTGGCAAGATACGTTAAGGAGTACCGGAAAAACCCCAGCGCCAGGATGGAGCCCGAGTACAATAATGCTCAGGTGTTTACGGACGCCGAGGAGGAACAGCTGAAATATTATCTGCTGCAGTGTTCGGGAATGTTCTACGCCCTCACTACTAAGCAAACGAGAGAGCTGGCCTTCGAAATGGCCATGGCGAACGGTGGAGCTCCAGAAAAATGGAAACAAGCAAAAACGGCGGGGGTGGAGTGGCTGAATGGTTTCATGAAACGGCACACCGACCTCGCTCTCCGGACTCCAGAGGCGACCAGCCTGGCTAGCTCTTCTGCGTTCAACCGTCATAACGTAGGAAACTTCTTTGATGTCCTGGAAGATGTTGTCAAGAAAGTGAATGTGAATGGAACCAGAATCTTCAACCTGGACGAGACTGGCTACACCACCGTGCAAGTCTCCCAAGGTTTTGGCATCAAAGGGTACAAAACAAGTAGGCCAAGTGACATCCCAAGAGAGGGGTGCGCTCGTTACCATGGTTGGGATAGTATCAGCCACCGGCAGTGCACTCCCTCCCGTGTACGTTTTCCCAAGGAAAACACTGAGGGACTCACTCATGCATGGAGCACCAGAAGGATCTCTCGGGCTCGTGCACTCCGCTGGGTGGGTAACCTCAGAATACTTCATGTTCGTTCTAGATCACTTCCTGAAGAACACTAATTCATCCAAACAGAGCCCAAAATTCTGGTCATGGACAATCACTGCAACCATGTGAGTCTGAGTGCCCTTCAGTATGCCAAAAGGAACGGCATCTACATCGTGACCCTCCCGCCACACACTTCACAAAAAGCGCAGCCACTGGACCGTACAGTGTTCGGTCCCATGAAGACGTTCTTCAACGCTGGAGTCAACGCCTAGATGCTCAAAGACTCAGGGAGAACAATCACCATTCACCATATGGCAGAGCTGATTGGAGCTGCTTGGATGAGGTCCGCCACAGCCGTAAACATCACTGCGGGTTTCAAGGCGGCTGGCATATGGCCGCTGGACCGACATGTCTTCAGCGACGAAGACTACCTTCCAGCTGAGGTGACCAATATCCCAGAGGTCGAGGTAGAAAAGCAGGGCCTGCCCGGCCAAGAGGACAACCATGCACCACCAGAGCAAACGGCGAAAGGTCCACCCAACCAAGAAAGATCTTGAGTGCAACAAGAAAAGGACCAAGCTCTGCACGGCGGAGTTCGCTGTATGTCACCAGTAAAGAACCAAGGTTCGTCTGACCGAGAACTGAGATTTTCGCCTGTAGAGCTACGAGGTTTCCCAAAAGCTGCTGCTCCTACGAAGAGGAAGAGAAAAACTGCTGTGGTAACTCGAGCTCATCACGCGAATTCAATGCCCGAAATTAAACGTCTTCGCGCAGCCGAAGTCAAGAAGGGAGCCGTGGTTAAAAGGGGCAAGAAATACGCCAAGAAGTCCGCAAAAAAGCTCGACCTAAACATCCCCAGCTCCAGTAGCAGGGGCGCAGCCAGAGCTTTGGTATGGGGGGCACACCAACTTTGAAGGGCACCCCGGGAAAAAGGGCACTTTTTAACGTAACCTAAAAACTTACTATATCTTTGTTTATATCATTTTTTGGGCATCTTTGGTTCAATAAAAATACAAACAAATCATTGACGGAGAAGGAAAACTCGATTAAAACCGAAAAAAGAAAAACATCACCAAAAGGTCATGGAAGTAGCCAAAACACGACTGTTTTGGATAGATTTAAGGGCAAATCAGACAACTCATGCAAGTACTTAACTTCAGAGAAATCAGTGGAGCATGTGATATCTGTTATCATGTGCAAGTTAAGGCATATTGGAGTCGAAAATTCATTTGTTATGCCCTCTGGTTTTGTCGTGACGAATGAGCCCTGGTTGAACGCGGATAAAGTTCCATGCCCCCCACAATCGCCGTGGGACGAGGAGTGGCACAGTGCCTTCGGAAGAACACAATTCTTGCTGCCGGAATAATAAAGGGGAACAGCCCGGTGGTTTGGATGGGGATGGTGGGACAGGGCTGAAAATTGTGAAAACTAGTTCTTCATTTAAATTGATTAGTAGAAATCCTGGTTTAGGGGACTGTGCTTTGAGCTCAGGGGCACATGCCTTTTTATCATCCCTTCCCAGAATCCACCAGTATAATAAGCAATTTATATAACCAGGGGTGCCTAGGCATCACAAGCCGTTTTAGAGATTCCTCATTCCCCGTTAGCTCCGTTTTACAAGGGGAGTTTCCATCGTGTTCTTATTCCCCATCTATTCAAGACCAGCTCTGGGGCCCCCAAGTGTGGATCAGAGGCCTCCAGAGAAGCTGCCCCCATCCCCCCCAGTTGAGCCTTCAGGGAATAGCTCAGTGACCCCGCCCCGAGATGATGGGAGTTGGCCTTGTGTTTTTATCTGTCTATTCAAGACCACCTCAGGGGCCCCTGAAGTAGATCAGGGCCCCAGAGCAGCTCATGTTTCACCCAGGGACTAGACTAGCTCATTGGCCCCAGAGATGAGGTCATCAGACTAGCTCAATTGGCCACAGATAGGCTCATAGGGCCTTAAACCAGTTCAAGAAGCCCCAGAACAGTTTAAGGCGCCAAATTACCTCAGGGGGCCTCAAGCCAACATTAGGGGCTCTCACAAGCTCAGCGCCCAGACCAGCTCAGGGTACCCTCAGAACCCAGATCCGCTCTTGGGCCCCAGATCAGCTCTTGGGGCCCAGATCAGTTCAGGGGCCTCAAGTCAGGGCAGGGGGCAAGATCAGGTCAGGGGCACTAAATCAGCTGTGATCCCCTAACCAGCTCAGGGCCCAACCAGTTCAGGAGCCCCAGAGCTGCTCAGGGGACGCCAGATCGGCCCATAGGGCGCCAGATCAGCTTCGGGGACAAGGAATCAGATAAATGGTCACGACTAGCTCGGGGCCCAGATCAGCTCGGGGTTACCAGATCAAATTAGGAGCACCATACCAGTTCAGGGGCCCTCATCAGCCTCTGCGGGCCCAGCTCAGCTCAGGGCCCAGAGCTGCTCAGGAAGTCACGTAATCAACTCAGGAGGTCCAGATAAGCTTAAAGGGCATCCTATTGGCCCAGGGGGCACCAAACTAGCTCAGGGGCACCATGCTAGCTCAGAGACCATGAGATGGGCTCCGGAGGCAGAATGATGGCTCAGGAGGCACCAGCACGACTCAGAGGGCATTAGTTTAGCTGAGTGGGTAATATATCTGCTCAGGGGGCACCAGATGGATCAGTCCGGAGGCCAGATCAAGTCAGGAGGCACTTAATCAGCTTAGGAGCCCCATACCATCTCAGGGGCCCTCATCAGCCTCTGTGGGTCCAGATCAGCTCAGGGCCTTACAGATGCTCATGAAATCACGTAAGGAGGTCCAGGTCAGCTTAAAGGGCACCAGATTAGCTCAGGGGTACCAGACTAGCTCAGAGGGCATCAGATGGACTCAGGAGGCACCAGATCGACTCAGGGGCATTAGTGCAGCTCAGGTGGCACCAGATCGATCCGCTCGGGGGCCCAGATCAGCTCCCAGCCCCCCAGGCTATGGCAGGGGCCTAAATCAGCTCAGGGGACACAAGATGGGGCTCAGGGCCCACCAAACCAGCTTAGGGGCACCAGACCATCTAAGGAAACATCAATGATCAGTTGAGGGGGCACCTAATCAGCTGAAGAGGCACCATAGTGTCTCAGGAGACAGTAGATCAACTTGGGGAGGCATGATATCAGCTCGAGGGCTCGAATCAGCCCCAGAGGCACTAAATCAGCTATTAGGGCACCAAGCAAGCTCAGAGGCATTAGACTAACTCAGAGGCCATTATGTAGGTTCAGGAGGCACAATTATTTGCTCAGTGGGGCACTCGATTGCCTCAGAGGCACCAGATCAGCTCAGAGGGCAAGTAATCAGCTTAAGGGGCCAAGAACAGCTGAGAGGCCACGAGATGAGCTCAATGGGCACCAGATTAGCTTTACCCGTACGATTATTGGCGACGATGAGGCATTATCTGGAAACGGATTACGTGCCTATACTCTTTCCGGGTGCTTTTAAAGGCGACAGAATGCCCTAGCTGACCGAAAAAGGCATTAAATTGTCCAACAATAGTTTCAATCGCTACATGCGGTCCAGTTACATCTAGGTTCAACGGCGAAGGGCACTAAATTTCGAGCGGCACGGCCCAAATTGGGTACACCACCTGGAAATCAAAAGGGCACCGCGGCAGTGATGGGACACATGCCCCCCGTGCCTCCCCCCTGGACAGTAGATCAACTCCGGGAAGCATTAAATAAGCTCAGCGGGCCCGGATCACCTCAAGGAGCACTAAACAGCTAATAGGGCACCAGGCAAGCTCGGAGGCATCAGACTAACTCAGTATTATATAGGTTCAGAAGGCACAATTACTTTCTCAGGGGGCACCAGATGAGCTCCGCCCGTACGATTATTGGCGACGATGAGGCATTATCTGGAAACGGATTACGTGCCCATACTCTTCCCGGGTGCTTGGAAAGGCGACAGAATGCCCTAGCTGAGCAAAAGAGGCACTTACTTGTCAAACAATAGTTGAAATCGCTAAATGTAGTCTAGTTCCATCTAGGTTCAACGGCGTAGGATACTAAATTTCGAGCGGCATGGCCCAAAGCGGGTACACCACCTGGCGATCAAAAGGACACCCGGCACCGATGGGGGCACGTGCCCCCTGTGCCCCCTGGCTGCGCCCCTGGACAGTAAACTCCGGGAGGCATTAAATAAGTTCAGGGGTCCCGGATCAGCTCAAGGGACACTAAAACAGCTCATAGGACACAAAGTAAGCTCGGAGGCATCAGACTAACTCAAAGAGCATTAAATAGGTTCAGAAGGCAGTTATTTTCTCAGGGGGGGCACCAGATTGACTACGAGTGCATCAGATCAGCTCAGGTGGCACATGATCAGCTCCAGGGGCCAAGACCAGCGCTCAGGGGGCACCAGATGAGCTCAAGGGGCACCAGAGTAGCTCCGCCCGTACGATTATTGGCGACGATGAGGCATTATCTGGAAACGGATTACGTGCCTTTACCCTTCCCGGGAGCTTGGAAAGGCGACAGAATGCCCTAACTGACCAAAAAAGGCACTTAATTGTCAAACAATTGGCCTCGGTCATCGAAAGTGTTGGCACCTGGCGGATTTTTTTTAAAACGCCAGGAGCGGGACTGCCGTCTGGCGTGGCTGCTTCATATCCAGCGCATTTTTAAATAGACCCTATTGGTTTGTCTTTGTAACGGATTTTCAGTCGTGGTGAACTCGTTGTTGTGAAAGAGTGTGGTTATGCGTGACGTTGGGTGGACGTGAATATTGAAGACTGGTGTTATTTTCTTGTTTGTTATAATCTTGGAAAGTTCAAAGAAAACGGAGAAGAGACGGATAACCATTAGATCCAATCAGAACTGCTGCGTTCCTCAGTGTGTATCCTTCCGAAGAAGGTGTCGAAGTCTCATCTTTCACAAGTTTCCTCAGAATAAGGTGCTGTCCAAGCAGTGGAAGTTGAAATTCAGAATTGGGAAGAAGATAGGCTCAAATGCTGCTGTCTGTTGCAGACATTTTCAGCCATCTGACTTCCATTCACATCCACCTGGTAAGCGGCTGTGAGGCCAGTGTGCAAAGTATGGCATTTTCGACGAGATCTCGTCGGTGCGAGTGCCCTTGGAGACAGCACCGAGTGGTGCGAATTGTATCAACCTGGTGCGAATTTGCGAGGTTAGTGACACTTCAAATATACAAATAATGGCTGAATGGCTATTAAGACACAGGAGGGGCCTTAAAAAAACCCTTAATTAACTGACTAATGATTGAGGTAGCATTGCATTGTAGGGGTAGGAATGGGTGCATTTTTCCCTGGTATGTGGCAGATTGGTGCGAATTTTTGGAGGATGGTGGTGCGAGAATTTTAGATGGCTGGTGCGACTCGTCTGGCCTGCTTCCATACTTTGCAGACTGGCTGTGGGGCAATCTCCAGTTCCGCTTTGCCTCCTTCCACTCCCCTTGAGCCTGCTTCTAGCAGGAGTAGGCCTTTATCCTTGGGCTGTCATCATAGGCGGATCCAGGATTGCCTATAGGGGCACCTTCCCGGGGGGCGAGGCACCATTCTTGACCGGGAAACCCTATCGGATGGGAGCAAAACCCTATCGGTTGGAGCGGACTTTCGCATCCTGTGGTCGGGGGGGGTGGGAAGCGAAATTTCAGGGGGCGTGGCCATTTCAGGGGGCGCCGAGGGTCGATGGCGGGGGGGGCACATACTCCCTATGCCCCCTGGATCTGCCTATGGGGCACGTGCCCACTTTGCCGTCCCCTTGGATTCGCCTATGGCTGCATTCATTTTTAGCCCGGGAAACTGACATATTGAAATAATTCGGTAGATATACGCCTTTACTCGTTTTAAGCTGTCTGAAATTCCAGTTTGAATGTACGATGGAAAATGCGTTTCGAAACATAAGCGTCGCCACCGTCAAAAAAATGAGGGGGTGCAGCAAACTTTAAGCTGATTCTGACTAAAAACTTTGCTCCTTGGGACCAAAAATCCTCGAATTTGGGCTCCTCACTGCCTTCTGCAGCGGCTGGTTATAAGCCGCTGCCACATACCAGGCATAAAACACGTATAATTCACCGCTTACCATGCCATTCCCGGGCCCACTAACGTTGTTTACCTTTCGGAATCCCTCTTTCGCGGCCATCTTGGATGGCACACTAGCGCCTCTGGTGAGCGTGCCCGGGGTCAATAGTTTAAATCGCTAAATGCAGTCTAGTTCAATCTAGGCTCAACGGCGTAGGGCACTAAATTTCGAGCGGCACGGCCCAAAGAGGTTACATCACCTGGCAATCAAAAGGGCACCCCGGCACCGATGGGGGCACGTGCCCCCTGTGCCCCCCTGGCTGCGCCCCTGTCCAGTAACGTTGTGATGTGCATCATCTGAGGCATGCGCTTTGATAGGTCCTCCGAGGATTGAATACAATGCGGGATGTGCAGGCTGGGCGTGCGTGCCCTGCACGGATGTTGTTAGAGTATTTGTCTTTGCTCGTAGGGGAGTTTCTCTGGGCTTTAACAGCTGCCATGCTTTAGTACCTCTTCACCGCTTTACTTTCTCTCTGCTTATGCGTTCCGTATTCTTATTTTATATCGTCAGGACTAGCCGGTATTTGATTCAAGCCAATATTAATGGTTACATATATTAACATAGATATGAGTGTAATTAACGCACATTCGGCATAATTTACCTGAGTGCGAACACCAATCTCTTCAAAACCAGAAACATCAAAATGAGGGATGGAACAACGGCCTATGTCAGAATAACACACTTCCGAGTTTCCTAGAGGGAAAAATGTAGCCGATGGTCACTTTCCGACAAGACGCCGTCTTGCTTTGGCAACAGTAAAAACAATCGCACTAGGGCGCGACGCCACGCGACACCGCGCGCGCGAGCGCGAGTCCGACTCTGAAGTATGAGTGTAAGAGTCTAAGAGTAAGAGTGTGAGTGTTCTGGCCGCCGGGCGCCGGCCTTTATATTGGGCACGTGCCGCGATCGAGAAAGCCTGGCAGTTGAAAATGATTCGTCCCGGCACAAAATCCTAACAATGTCATGCCCGGTCAAAGTTCATACGTTTGCGACCTGTGTCGTGACTGAAGTGATATGGGGCCGAATGGGCAGTTGGACGATGTTTCTCTCCGCCCAGATTGCAAAGATGATAGGAAATATGTCCGTTCTCCTCGGGTTGTGGCGAAATTTGAGGGTATGCTTGCACATACCTTGAACACGCGAAGCTTGTGTTGAATTTGTGTAAATGCACTTTTTTCCCAGAACATTGTTTTAATATCTAACTTTTTCTCGAAAACAAATGAAATACTGTCATTTAAACAGAAACATGATAATTTCGTTGAAGATAATAAATAAAAAAATAATGAAAGCGACATGTAGTCATATATTTTAAATGCTTCTCAGGGGTTCTCTAGAAATTAAGGTAAACATGAATTAGCGAAGCAATAATGATATCCAGATGGCGTTGCATGGCTAATTCTTGAAATAGCTGCAATATGAATTTGTGGCAAGACACGTAACTGGTTACAAAAATAGAGATGACGGTCTGCAGCATGAAAACATCATGCATTTATATCAACATAAACATCAACAACATCAAGCACAGTATCATTCTCTACAAGCAGGCATCACACCAAAATTATTCCTAGAACAATTGCAACATGACGCCAATGTAATTGGCCATGTATGCTACCGCATTTTTCCTCTGTCTTACCTACATATTTCTACGGCATGGATATGCTAAATTCTAGCATACCTCGCACATAGATCGATGTCCTGATTCTCCCCCATATGTCCCACTTTTCCCCGCGGTGTGTCCCAGTTCTCCTGGGCCTGTCCCAACTCTCCAACTCAAGTGTTTTTTTAATTTCGCTACATTGTTCAAATGCCTTTTGAGTATTGAAGCTGTGACATCTCATAATTAGGGGCAATTGTCTGCTCTATCTATCAGTACTATTTTGAATATCATAGGGTCAGTCAGTGAATTTCTGTAAATTTTTTAAATCAACCTTTAATATTCGTCCCAGTTCTCCCCACTCTCCTTTACCTTCTTGCTGAAAAAATTCGGATGTCCATTATTCTCGTCGCTGTCTCCAGCAACTGGAACGATGATACAAAACAAACGTTTGCACTACGCCTGCTCCAGCGCTCTGCCAATTGGTACAGGAAAATAATAAATCGTCGGCTGATATTTCCATTCTCGCAAATCCCCGCGGGTTCTCGCGCGCCTCCGAGCCAGCCCCCTCCAACAGCAAGCGCAGACCACCGGATGTGACCTCACACCTCGTAGCATATAACATGGGAAAATTAAATGATTAAATATCAATTTTTTTTTGCAAAAAGAGGCCCAAAATCGAAAACAAAATGCTTATTCATTGCATTTGAGACAAAATTTGATTGCCCTGTACTCTCACAAACTCGTAAGCGGAAAGTGCCATTAGCAGCAGTTTAACACATAGCTCAATGGTGAAGGAATTCCTCCACGCCCGTGTTACGTCACTCGGGCGTGGAGGAATCCCTCTTGAACGTACCTTTAAGTAAAGGTATCTTGCCTCCGAGCAACGCGAGATGACGTTTCCGCGCGAGCTCAAGATTCAGCTGAAGCTATTCCGGCGGAATCCTCCACTCAGGAGGTGCTAGTTGCGGGCGATTAGAACTTCACTTTTCATCGGCTGAGTCAAGCCCAGTTCGAGCGTATAGGGCACGGGTCCAATTACAGTTTTCTTTGTGCTGGGACACTAATGAATTACTCATTCTTCGTTTTTAATGATAAATATCACCGCAATCATTTTTAGCACAATATGGTTAAATTTGTGGAAGAAAAATATTGGGGTGCCAGCTCTATGGTCTGGTCCCCCAACGAGAATATTGGGGGGGGACATGGCCCCCCTGCCCCCCGTTCCTACGCCTATGATAGTGGCTATTTGGTGTCCCCTGACCAGCAGAGCTCCCTGTGGTCATCTGTTATACCTCTGCGGACTCAGTAAATGTTCGTTCACAATATTTCTGCAGGTAATTTCCTTTTGTAGTTAATGCTTACCATCAGCTGATTGACAAAGTTATTATCAACAATGTGTCCACTTTTAATAACTCGAATAACTTTAAATCACTGTGTTATTAAGCCCTAGCCTCGTACCTCCACTTTTTGGTATCTAAAAATAGACACTGATGCGTCTGACGAGTTTATTCCAAAAGTATCATGGTCATGATAACTCTTTAGGCTAACCCATTCGCACACCTCAATCTCATGCAGTTTATAAAGGTGGTATCGATGCGAATGGATGATCTGAACAGATTTCAGGAGCTGTAAATCAGTGTGAGTCAAGCGGATATCTCACCACGTATTTAAATAGTCTTCGCTTGCGATGCTCGGCATGCGAGAAACTGAACGTGCCTTTGCTGTTTTGTCAGGGACTCCCCTTAGGAAGTGGGTTCCCTGAAGTCAGATGAGCCCATTTAAGTCGTTCCGGTTCGTAAGAAGTGCCATTGGATGATTATAGTCACCCATAATTTCTACAGCGAGGTTTGGTTGTTCTCAGGTGGCCCAAATCTCGTAAGGTAGAGGTCCCGTGTTCAAGCCCCGATGGAGCCTCTGAATAAATACAATAAAGTATATGAAATGGAAAAAAATCAGCATTAAGAATAAAATAAAGGACAAAATACAATAAAAGAAATAGATAGATAAATGAAATAAAAGCTATTTTTATTCCACCCCTACATTCGATACACTCTAAAAGCACAGGTAGATAGGCATATGGTTCCCGGATCCGTTTGCGGATATTATTCTTGTTAAGCTACGCTAGCGCCCTCGTTCCTCGTTCTTTTTCTGGAGACCAAGTTCCTGCTTCTAGTCACCTAACATCCGCCTTTATTTTATAGTGTTTCAAGACTGCCCCTTCCCTTTGCTCGGACGTGATCAGCGTATCCGAAAGTCATCGGCACCTAAGGCATCTGTGGGCACCGTGTCCCATCGGACAGATCTGCATTGCGGGTAAAGCCTTTGCGGACGTGCGCCGCGCTGACCACCAAGAGAAGGGACAGGGGTCAGCACAGGACAACATTCCATATTATCAACCACTCTGCCACATTTAAGTTGGTCTTGTGCAAGGCCAGTTCCAGACAATGGCCTTTGAGAAAGACTGACACCAAATATATGGAAAACAGCATTAGTTCAGGAATATTTGTGAAAAATCATATCAATAAATCATGCATTGAACATAATCAGATCCCGCATTGCTGATGGGGAAGGGGTGCCATCCGGACCAAGGGACACCACTCTTGGGCGTAAAAGCCTATCAGATGGGCTCCAAATGCTATCGCAGGAGCACTGATACATACCGGGAGTGAGCGGAGTGACAATTGCTTAAAAGCAGTTTAAGCATAGTCGTTCCCGAATAAGACTTGCAAGTTGGTATATATGGCCTGATACAAAGTTATTCCTGCGTAATGTGCACTGTCGATGGGGTGATTAAATCGGAATAGAGTTCTAAAATTGTGCATTTGTATGAAAAGCTGAAAATCTAAAGTCAAATGTGTTTGATGCAAAAATATTTGGATGTATTAGCTAAGTGAGCTTACTCGAAATACAAATACAGCTCACCCAGTTGAAACAGACATTTCTGTGTCTCCTTCGAGTGCGTTGTCTTGTGTGCCTATATAAGGCAATAAAAATGATAGGATTTACGTCAGCAGCTGGGCTTGTTATCGGCCCATCGGCCCCATTCTACCAAAACACTGCCACCTGCCAACACCTGCCCCATCCGGCGGCGGGCGGGCGCGTGATCGCCGGCCCATCCAGCCATTTATATGAGGCCGCAGCACCTGTGTCCGCCGCTTATCGACGCCTCAGTGTCAGTCCCACTGCACTGTGACTGTCAGTCCCACTGCACTGTGACTGTCAGTCCCACTGCATTGTGACTGTCAGTCCCACTGCATTGTGACTGTCAGTCCCACTGCACTGTGACTGTCAGTCTCACTGCACTGTGACTGTCAGTCCCACTGCACTGTGACTGTCAGTCCCACTGCACTGTGACTGTCAGTCCCACTGCACTGTGACTGTCAGTCTCACTGCACTGTGACTGTCAGTCCCACTTCACTGTGACTGTCAGTCTCACTCCACTGTGACTGTCAGTCCCACTGCACTGTGACTGTCAGTCTCACTGCACTGTGACTGTCAGTATCACTGCAACGTGACTGTCAGTCTCACTCCACTGTGACTGTCAGTCTCACTGCAACGTCACTGTCAGTCCCACTGCACTGTGACTGTCAGTCTCACTGCACTGTGACTGTCAGTCTCACTGCACTGTGAATGTCAGTCTCACTGCACTGTGACTGTCAGTCTCACTGCACTGTGACTGTCAGTCCCACTGAACTGTGACTGTCAGTCCCACTGCACTGTGACTGTCAGTCCCACTGCACTGTGACTGTCAGTCCCACTGCACTGTGACTGTCAGTCTCACTGCACTGTGACTGTCACTCTCACTGCACTGTGACTGTCAGTCCCACTGAACTGTGACTGTCAGTCCCACTGCACTGTGACTGTCAGTCCCACTGCACTGTGACTGTCAGTCTCACTGCAACGTGACTGTCAGTCTTACTGCACTGTGACTGTCAGTCTCACTGCAACGTCACTGTCAGTCTCACTGCACTGTGACTGTCAGTCTCACTGCACTGTGACTGTCAGTCTCACTGCACTGTGACTGTCAGTCCCACTGCACTGTGACTGTCAGTCCCACTGCACTGTGACTGTCAGTATCACTGCAACGTGACTGTCAGTCTCACTCCACTGTGACTGTCAGTCTCACTGCAACGTCACTGTCAGTCCCACTGCACTGTGACTGTCAGTCTCCCTGCACTGTGACTGTCAGTCTCACTCCACTGTGACTGTCAGTCTCACTGCACTGTGACTGTCAGTCTCACTGCACTGTGACTGTCAGTCCCACTGCACTGTGACTGTCAGTCCCACTGCACTGTGACTGTCAGTATCACTGCAACGTGACTGCCAGTCTTACTGCACAATCTCAGACAGTCTCACTGCAACGTCACTGTCAGTCCCACTGCACTGTGACTGTCAGTCTCACTGCACTGTGACTGTCGGTCTCACTGCACTGTCAATGTCAGTCTCACTGCACTGTGACTGTCAGTCTCACTGCACTGTGACTGTCAGTCCCATTGCACTGTGACTGTCAGTCTCACTGCACTGTGACTGTCACTCTCACTGCAACGTGACTGCCAGTCTTACTGCACAAACTCAGACAGTCTCACTGCAATGTCACTTTCAGTCCCACTGCACTGTGACTGTCAGTCTCACTACACCGTGACTGCCAGTTTCACCATGACACCATGACTTTCAATCTCACCGCAGAAACTCTGCCAGTCTTTGTCTTATTCGCAAATATGTATGTAATAATAAATTCTAAGCCAAATACCTCAATGTGTTAATATTGACCCCAAGAGGGTACAATTTGTATGACAAAAGCCGTATGCAATCCGACTGGTTCTCCCAATGTCACAGAAAACTCTGCGCATTATTAGTCCGAACATTCCTTCGAATACTGGGAGAGATAAGTATTCTCTGTATCTCTGTATCTCTGTATATGTATTAATCACCAACAGGCACATACCCATTTATAGGTGAAGTCAATGAAAGATAAAAATGCATAATCACCAACAGCCTACTCCTAAAACGCGCAAAAAACATTTCTAACACAACAAACACAGATAATCAATCTGGTCATTGACATATGAAAGCTGTTTGTAGAGTCGCAAAAGAGGCGATACACTTTTTAAGTCGTCCAATGGGATCCGTCAAAATATCGCAGGTTGGTGAGAAAGCTAAAAAGTTATTAACAACGCGAGGAGCCCGCACAAACACACATGATTGTATCGTGTTCACTCGACAAAAAGGCACATTTAAGAAAGTTGCACTAGCATTCCTGGTAGTTGTAGATGGTACATGAAGCGAAAAACATTCCAAAAGATGAGATGATGCCATGAGACCTCTAAAAACCTTGCTTGTGAATAAGATGTCATGTTGTACACGCCTTGCCAATAAAGTACGAACATCATAAAACTTCGTCAATTCCTCGTAACCTAATGATGGACAGGCTGGGTCAACATGGTTCGCAAGCCACATCAAAAACTTGTGTTGGATTCTTTATACACGATCCAGATGACATTTTGTGGCTCCAGCCCAAACCACTGAACAATACTCTAAAACTGACCGAACATTTGCATTAAAAGCCGCCAAAGCGGCCTTCTTATCCAACTTACATCTAGGGGAGGCTGTCTGGAAGGTTCTGATTAATAAACCTAGTGATCTGTTTCCTTTGGAAACCATCGAGTTTATATGGTCGGAAAGGTAAGCTTTTGGTCAAAAATGATTCCCAAATCTTTATGGAAGAAACGTTCTCCAAAATTGTTCCGTTGATTTTATAAGCCGAATCAATGAGATTGCGTTTTTAAGAGATTTTGAAAGACTTGCATTTTGAGTCGTTTAGATTCATCTTCCAGGCAGCAGCCCAACTTGTTACTGCGTCCAGGTCTTTCTGTAACGTGTTAACATCATTTTGGGATTTCACTTGATGAAATATTTTCAGATCGTCCGCGAAAAGCAAACACTGGGTAGAAACTACGTGTGGCAGGTTGTTTACGAAAACTGAAAACAACAACGGTGAGATGAGCCCTCCCTCTGGTGTGCCTGAGGCCACACGAGCCCAATCCGAAACTTTTCCGTTCAGCACCACTCTCTGTTTACGTCTGCCAAGATAAGAACTTAACCATCTCAACGCTAAGTTGTCAATGCCATACATTTGCTGCAGTTTGTACAATAAAAGACGATGGTTAACACTTTGGAACGCGCTCGAGAAATCTGTGTACACTGCGTCTAGCTGACTGCTGTCAGAAATGGCTTTTCACCCGTGTGCCAGAAAAGATGCCAGATTAGATTGACATGATCTATTTGGCAAGAATCCATGCTGATATGGACAAAGATGAGGCCGGACGTGCTGGTAAATCTGGTTGCATACTATTTTTTTTCAAAAATTTTGGCGCAAAGAGGCAGGAATGAAACAGAGCGGTAGTTGTCAGGATTTTTTTCGCGACCCTTTTTGAATATACATTAAACACTTTCAAATTTCGTATACCATATAATCAAATCAAAACAGGAGCTTGCCTGACTTAAGACCTGAAAATCGATTCGGTCGTTGCAACATTTCAGGTGCTCTTTCACCTCTATGATTACCAACTAAACAGCCACAGTGCTGGTGTTGTGGGCTGTTACCCCGCGGCTCGGCACAACCCCAACACTGACCTAGGTCCAATGCACAATTTCAATCGCGATCGGATGGTGTATCCGGATGCAATTACGATCGTGATAGAACTGTCGGCCATAGAAATAGGGTTTCAATCCGATTCCCTTCGATCCGCATCTGGCAAGATCTGACAGTATTTGGCAGCGTGATGGTAAGTGCTGTCCTTGCAGTGCAGAGGACTAAGGAGAGAAAACTGCAGAGGGTCAACTTTTTTGAAAATCCGGATGAAGGTAAAGTGAAGGAAGTGAAAGGAAAGGTCAGGAGCGAAAATCGGTACGAGAATCCAGAGTTGACAACGAGTCGTGTTTTAGTTCCGACATGATGGCCAATATCTTCATGTCTGATTGCCTAACTCGGCATAATAGCGCCATCATGTTTGTGGCCCGCCAGCTGAAAAGAGACGGCGTCTTGGCACGAGCGTGGACAGACGCAGGAACCATGAAAGTTCGTTTAAGCAGCGACGGGCCTACGAAGAAAATCAGAGGCATCGACGATCTCTACAAGCTTGTGGGTGAGCAATCGTCTCTGAGCCTAACCGACTACGGGATTCATGAGATGCAAGCTGTATCCGAACTGCAAGCAGCGCAGACTTCGCCGGAGGCACCTGGCGCCACCCCTGTGCGAGGAAAACGAGGACACCAGGGCGCGGGACGCAGCAGGACGGTGGCAGGGACTGGGGGCGGAACGAGCGGACGAGGATCCAGCGCTGGATCCCCAGCCGCCACGCGCTCCCGTGCTGGCGGCGCCTCTGAGACCGGTGGAGGTCCCACCACGCCCCCAACGAGAGCTGCGCCTTGGCAGTCCACGGCGTCCGGCGCCGGGCGTGGCAGCTCTGGTGCCAGTGGAGGCAAGGGGAGGCGACGTCACCAAGGGAAGTACTGACCTTACCTGGCTCCACCAGTGCTTGTATGTAGACTCAGAATCTGTATGTATCTTGTATGTAGACAGAATCTTGATCTGGTAGTTTTTGTATCTAGTTAAAGTTTATTGATTAGAGGAAATATAAGTAAATTGTAATATCTTCCGGTGCAACAGTGGATGGAACAGTGTTTTGTACTTGAAATGGAAGAATCACCGGATATGAAATTTGACTTCCAACTTTTGCGCATATTTACTTGTTATTACTTGTTATTGTCACCTTGTTGTTAATTCAAGGCTTTTCACCTACAAAACTATCCTCTTTTCTGCCAGCCGAATTGTTTCTGTCAATTATCCAGAGCATCATGTCAATCCAATTCGGCTGCCTACGAAAGAACCCATACAAGATAGTGTATCTTCAATCGTTTTCAACACATCTACTACATTTACGTTAGTAATTGTTCACGCATCTAATTTCTTCTCTCGAATTTGTAACCCGCAGCAAAAATTTTGTTGTGCTATGAATGACGCGTTGGCTGGTTCGTTTGGGTGCACTGGTGCTCCTGCTAATGGCTATTACTTGGAAGCTAGCTAACACGATATACAATCACGGACTACACTTTAACTCAGTTCCTCAAGCATTACGAGATCGACACTTTGAATATTGTTCCTGAACGTTTGTTTTCACCAGTTTCTGTGTTTTTGACTCAATTGTAATAATCTGTCTGTCTGCCAGTGCCAGTGCCATCGCAAGGCCTGCTCGCCAAATGTTCGGCCGCTCGCCCCTGCCGGAGAGTATCCCGATGCGCGATCTCTCTGACCCGCCGACCGCTGCCGCTGCCGCGCCGCCGCTTCTGCCTGGCCCGGGTGCTTCGAAGTCTGATGTTATCGACACAGAAAACGATATAAAAATTGCTAGTATTAACATCAACAGTATAACAGCAGAAAACAGAAGGGATGAGCTAGAGGAATTTGTAAGCCAAAACAACATACAAATATTTGGTCTTGTAGAAACGAAATTAGACGATTCTGTAAACATTAGTAGGTACAAGTTCGATAATTTTCATTCTCCACTGGCCCGGCACAGGAACCGGAAAGGAGGAGGAATCCTGCTTTACTGCCATTCATCATTAGCTATCACGAGGCTCCACAATTTAGAACTAGGAAATATTGAATGGATTTGGGCGAAAATAAAATTAGAAGACTTGGTATTAATTGTATGCTGCACATACATTCCTTCCAACACAGATACGGGAACCAAAGAACTATTCCTTGAGTATTTAACAGAAAGTGTCGAACAAGCCAAAACATTAAACCCGTCTGGTATAATAGTAATGGGAGACTTGAACTGTGGAAATATGTATTTACGGGATATAAAATTAAAACATTCCCCTTTGACCCATTTCGAGACGAAGCTAGAGGCAACCGCCGATTCATTAGAGCTATATCAGGTTATTAACGAGCCCACTAGAATACAAGGGGAGACACACAATTTGCGCGATCTTTGCTTTGTTTACAACAAACAGTTAATATCAGGTAGTGGTGTACTGCCCTCTTTTTCGGCACTCGACCATTTTCCAATTTATGTTTCCGTCAAAAAGAATATGCCTATCCCAAAGCCGATGTTAAAAGCCATTTGGGACTATAGTAAGCTCGACGCTGAGAGACTGACGAACATTCTGAGGACGACTAACTGGCAGAACATAATAGACAATGACATAAGCACTGCAGTGAACTTGTTCACGGAAACCCTAAGAAATGCAGCTTTGGAAACGATCCCATTAAAAACTATTACTATAGGTTCTAATGACAAACCGTAGATAACAAAATCCCTGAAACTGGCTATGAAAAAACGTGACACTTTATTCAGGCAGGCTAAAAGAAAACAAATAAATATAGATCGAGACAACCCAGAAGTGAGATACGCTTGGCAAAAATGGCGAAGGCAGAGGAATAAGGTTACAAACGACTTACGCCAGCTAAAAAAACAATACATACTTTCAAAAACTAACCAATTCCTCCAGTACAAAAGTAATCCACACAAGTACCACTCAATATTGCGTAACCTTACTGGACGAAAGACAGACAGTAGAATTCCCCCATTGTTGGATGAGGACGGAAATTTAATATCAGACAACGAACGAAAGGCTAATCTCCTAAATTTATTTTTTGCAAAACAATCAACATTGGACATACAGGAACCGGAGATAATTCCAACAGAGCCAACAGACTCTCCAGTCCCAGAAATCGCCCCCGTTTCAGTCACAGAGCAAGAAGTGCTTCAGGAATTAAATAAATTACACCCCCACAAATCTACAGGGCCCGACGAAATATCAACCAGACTTCTGAAACTAACTGCAATTCTCATCGCTGAACCCGTGGCAAAATTGTTCAATAAGTCCTTACAACACGGAATTTTTCCCACATCATGGAAACATGCCAGAGTAAAACCGATCTTCAAAAATAAGGGATCCCCTTCTGATATTTCCTGTTATAGGCCCATTAGTCTTCTTTCCTGTTTATCGAAAGTTTTTGAAAAGATAGTGTTTCGGAAAATCTACAAACATTTGGCCGACAACAATCTTCTAACTGACAGGTAGAGTGGCTATAGGCCGGGTCATGGCACTCATATGCAACTTTTTTACCTGACGCACAAATTGAACGAGTCGCTAGATAAGGGACAAGACTTCACTGCAGTGTATTTAGACATTTCGCGCTATTTCGACAAAATTTGGCATAGAGGACTGTTAGAAAAATGTAGACGAGAATTCGGACTGACAGCCGTTTCGGACTGGCTCACTTCTTACTTGACAGACAGAAGACAACATGTTTCCTTAGAAGAATCAACCTCATCAACGCTTTCTCTTCATGCTGGTTGTCCACAAGGATCTGTTCTCGGCCCCCTCCTTGCACTTCTCTATCTTAACTCTCTTGCAAAGCAAACGACGAACGACATTCTTTGTTTTGCTGACGACACATATTTATACGCGGCCCATACGACTGACACATTCCCAATTGTTCAACGGACACTTCAGGAAGACCTAGACAAAATACACAGGCACGGCAAAAAATGGTTTATTACTTTCAATGCACTAAAGACAGACCAGCAAACGTTCTCTCTAAAAAATAACCCATCCGTCCCGAAACTCACATTCGGTGGAGAGCCCGTACCAGTGGCGAAGAAGCACAAGCACCTTGGCGTTACCCTCTCCAACGATTTGAAATTTAAGGAACACATTAACCAAATAATCAAAAAAGTAAATGTAACCTTAAGTCCAATTTACCCTCTTGCTCAGTATCTTCCTAGACCTATTTTGAATAACATCTTTTCTACCTATGTCCGACCCCATTTCGACTACTGTGACATTATTTACGACGGTCACATCACAGCCCACGACAAACTCCGACTTGAAAGACTGCAAAACAGGGCCGCCAGACTAGTGACAGGGACTCTACTACGGACACCTACTGACAAACTGACCAGAGAGCTTGGCTGGGAGTCCCTAGAATGTCGTCGAAAAATAAATAAAATCACGTTCTTTCATAACCTTCTACACAACTTATTTGTATCCCAATTCATTCGCAGTATAATCCCAGAACCAAGAGCAAATCACGTGATTAGAACCTTAAGATATTCCGAACTTATAACGGTGCCACGCCATAAAACTCAAACTTTCAAGAGGTCATTCCTCCCCTCAGCCATCGAGCAGTGGAACCTCTTGCCTCAAAACATACGCGAAATCACATCAACAAAGAAATTTAAGAGGGAAGTAAAATGTATTTTTGGCACTCCTCCACCTCCACTATACTACTCCCTTGGCAATAAAAAGAAAACTACCTGTTAGCTCGGTTGAGAGTGGGAATGAGCAAATTAAACGCCCCCCAATTCCAAATTCAAGCCAACGAAACTCCACACTGCTCCTGCGGCCATAGAAAAGAGGACACATCACATTACTTCCTTAATTGTCCGTTATTCCATTACGCTAGAACAAAACTCTTTAGAGATATATTCGAAGCAACACAAATCACGTTAAGTAGCCTAGACCATTCAACTAAACTCAATATACTACTTCATGGCTCTCTTCTAGACGACAAGAACGCGGAAAGAGTAGCAGCATCTGTTTTCAAATTTATATTTCAAAGCAAGCGTTTCGAACAGAAAGACAGTTGAAGCCAGGAATATACTCAGGTTCAGACTCTCAGCGCCCGGGTTGGAGTGGAGGTGGCGCTGCGGAGCGGCACGTGGTCTATTTAGGCAGCGGCACCGGGTGGTCCTCTCGTGGTGGTGGCCGGCGTCTGGGGCTGACTGTGCGAGCGGTGCGTGTTATAAGCACTCGTGCTTTTGCACCAATCGCGAAAAAATTACTGAAAACTTTTGTATGTTTCATTATGAAAATATATGTCTGTCTGTCTGTCTGTCTGTCAATAGTGCGCCAGAAGTGTAGACAATTGAGATTGAAAGCTTTTGATTCGTTACAGCTCTTTCCCGATCGGTGCTATAGATTTAGTTTCCACGGGAAAATACAATCCGGATGGGACCACCGATCAGGGTAATAATGGAGGTATTGACTCATTAAAGTTCTTTAGCACAGGTCGCGCTAAAGTGCTGGGTAAACAGCCCTTGACGGAGTGGATTGGCAGTTCGATACGGATCGCAATTTGGCCCTGGAGACTAGGTCAAAGTGTCACGGAGACCGCGATCGATGACTTTCGATCCTCAATGCTATAGTGATCGCCCCTCAGCCATGAAAACTAAGTCACTGTCACAGGTCAAACGGTGGCATTCACGGAACATTTGCTCTTGTATAGTGTGCAAACTGCCGAAGCGCAGTAGTCACGTGAGTCGACAGAGCCGCATTCTCATGGCTGCTTTGCTCAGCACTTGGAAATTATGAGGATGCCAAGCGCATGTTTGGCACTAGCCAAGCCTACTATGAGGTCTGTTGCAGAGTTGTATGCTTTGTCTGTATGTGCCGATGTGCTTTTGTTTGATGTTCTGACAATAATAAACATGTATGGCTCTAGCACGTGGACTGATGGTTTGCATTTCAGCACTTGTCTGAAACGCGTCTGACTCTCCTACTATACACCCCTTCAAGGTATGTTAATAAAAAAGTTATCACAAAGTCATCGTTATCGACCGGCCCACGATAGTCGATTGGATAACGTGATTTAGATGATCGATAACAATAATCCATAGTCTTCACCACTCCATGCCCATTACGACGGCGATTGAAAAACCACCATATGTGTGGAAGTGTTCGTAGCAAATACAAATAAATCGCAAACTGTTTATCATCGATAACGGCTTCGATAACTGTTATCGACGGAAGCTACTGAAGCCCCACCGCTGAGTTTTATAGTATATGCTGCGTCAGCCTCGGCTATCTCAATTGTTCTGGGTCGAGTTTCCTTTGTTTACCGTTTTTTCATACCAGGGACGGATCCAGGGTTTCGTTAAGGGTGGAGCGGGTGGTGTAGTCTTGGGGGGGGGCAATGTACCATTCGGGGGTGAAATTTGATATTATGAATGGTGTATTTACAACGCTTATTTGGGCTGTTGGGCATGGCGTTTAAATCATCGCTGGCTAGAAAAGCGTCGCCGGGGTAGGAGAGAGTTTCACAAAGTATCCCCAGGGGCGTAGCCAGGATTTCGCTCAGGGAGGGACGGCGCCCCGAAAAGGGCCCCTGCGACAGCGCCAAAAGGGCACTGATGGGTAATAAGGGCCTTGCTTGTTACAGAATAGAGTGCTGAAGAGGGCTTAAGAGGGCCCTGTCTGGTATAAAATGCCAAATTTGGCCACAGAGCATAGTGCGGGCGAGCCGCGCAAAGCGCGGCTCGTGTCCTCAGGGGAACCATCGGGCCCTGAGGGAGGGGCGGCGGTCCCTGCCGCCCCCCCTTGGCTACGCCCCTGAGTATCCCTGTGGCAAAACAAAACTAAACAAAAATACAATGAAACAGAGTGTCTTTACCTAAACTACTTTCTAAAATATCGTATTCACCAGGGGCGTCGCCACGGGGGGGCAGAGGGGCCTGCCCCCCCACTTTTGACCAAATATTTCCTGATCTCAGTCAAAATGGGAGAAAACCGGACATTTTTATAACCAGCCGCTGCCGAAGGCAACGAGGAGCCCAAATTCGAACAGTATTTGGTCCTAACGTGGAAAGTTTTTGTCAGCGTCAGTTTGAAGTTTGGCTGCCCCCCCCACTTTTTTTGCCGGTGGCGACGCTTATGGTATTCACACAGGAACGGCCTTTGACATTTTTTGGGCCAATTGCTATCCCCAATTTACCCTTCCCGAGCAGAACGGATGGTGATAAATCCATAATATTTTATATGAGTGCAATTTTTGGGGGATTTGCCCATTTGAGAGGGGAGAGCAAAGTTATGTTGCCTATTCCTTCTGAGCTTTTAATTTTTTTCACAAAGATGACGTAGTAATTTTTCACTGTGGTCTGAAACTAAGGAAACTAGCAAACATTTCAAGGCCCTGGTCTGGACACAGCTTTTCCTTAGTGCCACAGGGAAACAAAAACACATTGGCCAGACAGGATAAACGGTCTTGGTCTTTAAAGAGCCTACAAACAGAGCTATTAGTAAATTCGAAATATTTTGGAAAATATACAGAATATGCGTTATATAAAGGTCAACGTCGCCAGAGTCTGTTTCATAGGAAGCAATTATTTTTACCAGCCTGCTACTCGTATACTGCATTTTATCATGCTCTCGTTGCAAAAGATAACAAAACCACATACCAGGCGAGCATAGTGCGCCCTGGGGATCCCGCGTGACAAGTGAGCAGAATGTAGCAATAAACTAAGTGAGCTCGAAGCAGCTTTTATCACGGGAAGCTAATGACAGCCAATGTTGCAGTGGGGCGTTCTAAGACTGAAAAGCGTGGCCAGTTGTGAAATAGGGGAACCAAACGCAAAGTAAAGAACGCCCGGAGGTGAACTAGGGTGATTCATGTTGGCGTGAGGCGCCCCAAGGCTGCTTCAAGAACAGACAGTGGTGGAGACGGTGGTGCAATCATACACTAGAGGAGAGTCAAAAGTGGATGAGAGCTTTAAAATTGGATGAGACTCCATGTTGCAGTATGCCGCTCTAGGGCTGAAAAGGGTGGTTAGTAATGAAATCGAAAAAGGGTGGTTAGTAATGAAATCGAAAAAGGGTGGTTAGTAATGAAATCGAAAAAGGGTGGTTAGTAATGAAATCGAAAAAGGGTGGTTAGTAATGAAATCGAAAAAGGGTGGTTAGTAATGAAATCGAAAAAGGGTGGTTAGTAATGAAATCGAAAAAGGGTGGTTAGTAATGAAATCGAAAAAGGGTGGTTAGTAATGAAATCGAAAAAGGGTGGTTAGTAATGAAATCGAAAAAGGGTGGTTAGTAATGAAATCGAAAAAGGGTGGTTAGTAATGAAATCGAAAAAGGGTGGTTAGTAATGAAATATGGGCGCCCAACGTCATAGTAGAGGGCGGCCAAAAATCGATAAGGGTGGTCCATGTAGAAGTGGAGCGCCCCATGGTATGCCCGGGCAGCAGATTTCAAATCAAGGGAGCTTCATGGTGGAACAAGTCGGATTCAAGTGACTTTTTCTTTACGTTGGGGTCTAGCATCTGCTGTTCGTACCCAGGGAGTCGCCATTTCGGGCGCCGGGGATGCGCCGGCCTGGGGAAGAGCGCTCGACTTCCAAGCTGCTGACCCGGGTTCAAATCCCCGGTCCTGTATTCTGCATAAGTATTTCCGATCTCCGTAATACCCTTCCAAAAGAGTGACAGTTGGCGACACCAGATGACCTCAGCAGGCAATGTGTCGTGAAGCTCAAAAGTTACTTTCGGGCGCCAAAGACGTCCGAAATCAGGAGATCAGCAGGGGGCGGCTCCTGGGTCCTAAGGGGAAGGGCAACCACCCCCTTTCCCCTGGGATTTGTCTCTCTTGCACGCTGCACTAAAAGTGTTTGATAACTTTATGCCCCCGTCATTTCGGTATATGCCGTACCGGGAACATTATGGGCACACATTTCGTGTTCAGAAAACTTGTGAAAGGCAGTGAACCGAAATGAATGAGCCCTCGAACAGCAAGTGGCTGCAGCCTGGCAAAATAGCCCTGGATGAAGTACATACATACATCTAGCTGCATTCTGCATGCTTGACTGCCAGATAAAGGACTGTTTGAGGAACTCGACCCCACCATTTTGTGCTAGTTTTCCGTGTAAAACTGTTTGATGGAAGCCTCGAATTGCCCAGTTTTGCGAGAGTTTGTTTCGACAGTGCAGAATTCTGAACCGAGGCTGCTGGACGTGACGGATCTTTTATTCATTGGCATGCATCGCTTACCTGCGCAGTGACGCCGCAGCAAGTTTCATGGATGGTTGTGTCGTTTTTCCTACCACGCCGCTGGCGCGAAATACATCCGCGTCGGTGGTACAATAATGAGGAAATGCATTCAAAGTAGGTAGGTTGAAAACAAGTATGGAGTGTCGAATGGGCAATGGCGTGATGCAATTGATATTTTTGAGGAGTACGTTTTTGCTGATCAGAAAAAGGAGAGACAAGTGGTGGATGCGCCTTTTCTCGCAACAAAAAGTAGATACTACATATGGATTCCTTGCTTTGTTCGCAGTCAGGCCTGGCGCAATTGGTTCCCGAAGAACGACTCGGAAAGCAGTGGCGGCGCTGCCATAGAGGCACATTAGGCACTGCCTGGCCACTTTTAAATGTCGAAGTAGGTATGTATCTTATGTGGAATGAATATAATTTGACTCGATGTTTAAGTTACAGAGAATATTCCTTTTTCGGATCACTGGGTCAAAGAACCGATAATTTGCATCTCTGAGAATCCACGTTCGCAGCTCTTACCGTCAACAAATGTGATATTAGGCACTTCGTGATTTCGCTGAATCTGCCTAACACCGTGGCAAACCTAACGTGTGTTTTTTGATTGACATCTCTAATGCCTCATTCACTGGGACGCGAGTACTGGCTTGCTAAATCAGCAACCAAGGCTTGCCTTAGGAGCTAGCACGTGCGATGCCGCGTCTTAGGACCTTGATTAAAGCGGATTCGTTTATTGCATTCTTGTATACGCGGATGTCTAGCCTTCTCTAGTGCGGTACAGTTGTTTGGCAATTATTAGCAATATATTTAATTTTTGAAACCCTTATGAAGAACTTGAGTCACGGCACAAAATCTGGCGGATGAAATTTAAAAAAATAATTCGTTCACAAATCGATCGTACAGCGAGAAATTGGACATCATAAACAACGAAGTGCCGAAGCAGTTTTGAAATGGGAAGCCCTCGTGAGTACCTTGTCCTTCCCGGCTTACTTACCTACCTACCTATCCTTTTTTAATTTTGCCTTGTACCTTCATATACTGCCGCATATGCGTTTGCACAATCCACCGACATGTTTATATTTTTTCTTCAATTTTTATGATATTAAACATTTAAATATAAATATTATTTTTGCTCATCGACTTGAGCTTGCCCCTTCTCCAACCGGCCCGCTGGAATCGCCTCTGTCTAATATCAGGTAAAAAGCCTGGGCGACGTCCTTACCTCTAAGCCAATTGTGCCTAGGCTGTCATAATGTTCAAGCGCCGCCACTGTCGGAAAGTTCCGGAAGGGGGTCGCCACCAGGGAGGGAGGAGGGGTGGGGGCCACCCTCCCCTCATGCAGGGTGAATTGGCCGCCCGCTCACTTTTGACCATGAGTATTGTTGAAAATATATAATTTTAACATGAAAATGCTACTTTTGCTGTTGTCATGAACATGAGCGGGTTTCCAAAATGACCAAGGTGTAGCACTTCCTTATCTAGCCGACAGAACAGAGGACAGATAGACATTAAGCCGGAGCGAGAACACAAAAATTTTGAGAATTGCTCCAGCCGCTCAGCATTTTTTGTGCATTGTAGCACGATGACACCGAAAATGGTAAGTAAAACAGCAGCAGAATTGGAAATTATTCACGTTTTCCGATTCTATACATCTTCAGTTTTATTCGTTTTTCAAATCTCCTGTGCCTGTTTTCAAAAGTCATAAATTGGTGAAACTGCATCTCTTTAACATATCTTGACCAAATGGATCGATTGAAGCATGTCGTGTCTCTATTAAGTGTATGCTTAGTGAGTTACTGGAAGTTAAGCTCCTACTACCTTTCTCTTTCCGAGTTCTTCGCCGAATACAAAATCGTGCGAAAAAGCGCTTTTCTCTGCGAAACATCCGCATCAGGGGTGAAAAATCCCACCAACTCGCCAACCAGGGATTGCGACAGACCTTGCGTACCGAAGTTATTAAGTGCGACAGAAAACGTCTACGAAAAAGTAATCCATACAGCCGAGGAGAAAAGAACAAAGTTCCCGGGCAGCCGGGCTTTTCCTCGACAAAAATTATCGATACATGGGTTGATCTAGGGGCAAGACTCCCCCGCCGCCCCCATCAACTCTTCCCGCCCCCCGAAATTGTCACGGGGCCTCCGAAAGTTTGATTACACTACCTGAAACATCTCCTCCTAGTCACCACCTGCCCCCCATAGGATGAAAATATTGGCGCCCCCACAATATTTTTTCCGCCCAAAAAAGACATCCCTTGGTCCGAAGGGCGCACCCCGCCTATGTTCCCCCTCCCCCGCGCTCGGAAATCCTGGAACGCATACACCTTGATAGACGATTCAATAGGTAAGGTTTTGTGGCAGATGAAGTAAGTGACCTGCACTTGTCTGATTAGCAGTCTTTGTCTAATCAGCTGTCTTTGCACGGCCAGCGCATCGCAGCGCTTGCGACCAATAATGGCATTCGGCAGCGACAGTCCGCAACAACCTGGCAGGGTGACGACAAACCGGAGTTGGCCGCACACAGGGTCCGACACTAATTTCTTATTTATGGAAAACAATATTGTTGTTAATTGTCGAACGGATTCATATAATTACTTTCACATACTCCATACTCTTTATCTAATTCGTAAATTATACGATTGATAGCCAGATTTGACCACTGGTTGTAAGGTATTTGTTTGTTCTAGCAGTTAAGCTGTCAAATACTATCTAGATATTTATCAGAGGTTGTTTATTGTACGGTTGAATTTTATGGGAAAATCTAATGGAGGAAACCAAAGGTCTGAACAAGTATAAACCTGCCAACGAAGTTGTGTAAAATATTTTGGAGCCAGGCAACCAGTAAATCTTTCATTTTTTTCTTTACTGCAATATTTTTGCTCTTCTTACATGTGAACATCATGCCTTGGGGACTTTAAACTGTTATTTTTACACGTTGTGGACTATTTAATCATTAGGAATTTATATAGTTATGTATTGAAACATTCAGGCAACGGTTCTTTTTTCATGAACTCCAATTATAATGTGCGCTATTTGATCCATGCCCTCTTTGCATCATGAACATATTTGCCTTTGTAGTCCGTCTGTTTCATGATGTTGACTGGCGCTAGCACCAGGCAAAACCAGCCCCCTCCAAAGTTAGTTGGCAGCAATATACTGTTACGGCGTACAAATGCGACTGCTCCATAGGGCATACGTGTTAAATTGCTCATTTTCAACCACGTGCTAGCCACAGCCTATGACTATTGGAAGAAAAATAACGTCGTCATTGGAAGGCCTGTTCCCTGCCCTTTCCACTTTCCATTTGGTATTTTTATGTCAGATGTACATAAATTCCTAAAAAAATCGATTTCCGAGAACCATGCAAATGTAAGCCGCAAATTTCCCGGCGTACACCCCGTACGCTGGCCGGTCGCGTAGCGCAGCGGTTAGAGCGATGGGTTAGAAATCAGACGATGGTGAGTTCGAATCCCAAACTCGGCTTCGGCTTTTAACCACTGGGGTGGAACACTGCGAGTGATATGGTTGTTTTTTCTTACTCAATCAAGGGAGTGCTTAGAACTCTTCGTGAGCATTCAGATGTTTCACTACATGACCAAAGATAGAGCTGCCACTTTGTTACCCACTTGCCAAATTGGGAGAAGCGGACAATATGGAATACCAACGGGGCAAAGCAAGGAATGTCAGTAGTCATCTAATGATAATAATAATAATTGTCCGGCTTAATGACACACCAACCGCCAATAGAGGAGGCAGCATGGTTCCCTGTTTCGTTTTTGGTTATAATTCCCTTTCTGACCCGCCCCTGCTGATTTTTGTATCATTTGGGGCGCCTGGACAATATTTTGGCTGTTAGCGAAACCGTTTCAAACAACACCTAATAATATAACAATGATAATAAAACGTCATAGGCGGATCCAAGGGGCGGGCAAGGAGGGCACGTTTTCTTCCCCATGATCGACCCTCAGCACCCCCTGAAATGATCACGGCGCCCCCATGAAATGTCGCTTCCCACCCCTTCCCCTCTCCCCCAGGATGCGAAAATCGGCACCCACCGATAAGATTTTGCGCCCATCTGATAGGTTTTGCCCGTCAAAAATGGCGACCCCGGACCGGATGGCGCCCCCCTCGGGAAGGTGCCCCCCGATCGGCAATCCTAGATCTGCCTATGTAAAACGTCACCAGGGAAAGGGGGAATTTCTGAAATTGTCTCTGGTCAAATACCAATGGATGAAAAAGGCATCTCTGACCGAACTACTTTCTTAAATATAATAAACGCACGGATGAACTCTGGAAATTTTAGGACCAATACCTGTCCTCAATTTACCGTGTCTGCGTAAAACTGCGTAGATAGTGATAATCTGCAATTTTTACACGACGGTACTTTTTTGGATTTCCACGTTTGCGGGGAAAACATGATTTTTTAGATGCCTCAAATAAAGCTTTCAATACGTTTTTCATAAAGATGACACGGGAATCGTTCTATGTAGTCTGGCGATAACTTCGCTTTTTCACGAAGCGGCAAGAAACTCGACAAGAAAAGGAAGCAAACTTAGTCTTAAACCAACATCCAATCATCAAATTAGAAATATACTTGACAAAAATCTGAAGGACATTGGACAAACTCCCTCCATCCACCTGGGGCCCTGGACCAACCCTCCCTGGATCCGCCTACGTCAACCAGAATGCAAAAGTTCAGGCACCTGCGATTTTTTCACACTGCAAACATCCGCATTCAAAAGATACCATCTGAATGCAATATCTACTGATCACTCATAGATAGCTTCCGTGCAGTGGTGGATACGAGGCAGAGGGCTAAGGCCTCAAGCCCCCCTCCATGTTTAAGTGCCTATAGCTAATGCATAGGCGGAGACTGATGATAATTTGACTTTTAGGGCACTTCAGCTGGAGAGGCTACATGTGTTCGTCTGTAACGCATTACATCATTCCGTCATTCCAAGATTGGTTTTATTAGCTAGACTGGCATATACAGAGAGTGCATAGGCGGAGACTGAGGCGTTGGTGGGTGGTGGTCGAGTCCACTAGCCCCCCCCCCCACCTCAAAATGAAGTCCTGGATCCACCACTGATTCCACGCAAGTGTATTGCCAAATGTCACAATGCGGTCTTCCTAGCATACACAATAATTATCCAAATATCTTCAATATTTGATTAACCACCCCACCACGCCGCCAATTGCTCCAGTAAGGACTATAATAACTTCCTCACACTCGTAAACAATAATCATAAAGTGACCAACGAAATACGGCTCAAATACCAAACTAAATAGTTTTTCACTTTCTTGCTTTTCAACTACATTTTATAGTTTCATGAGGACACTTTTTTCGTTTTTAAGGACGTTTTTCGTTTTCTCCTTTTGCGTAGTGTAGCTTGCCCAATACATTTCAGTGGCGCAAACTTGTTTGCAGTAACTAAAAAATGAAAACAACTCATTAAAAAGTGTGCAGTGTAGTCAGTACTTGAAATTCTAAAAGGAAAAAGAAAAACCCCAGACCAGGTCAAAAGCTAAAACCCACCCAGTACACTGCAGAGACACTGCTAGAATGAGCAAAAAAAAATGAACGCGAAGGGACAGTGCTTTTGCCACCACAGTGCTGTGCAGACAGTGCTGTACTTTTGCCACGGAAAATCGGTGCAAAAGCACAGATGAGACGTGGCATGGTCTGTGCATAGACTAAAACTGTGTGTGTGAGTGTGTGTGTGAACTAAAACTCCATGTCTAGACCAAAGCTACAATGAAGGAAACAAAAAGGCTAAGCAGAGTGCGGATAAGGATAACAATTAGCTAAAAAAAACCAGGAAAGGGTAAAACTCAATGTTTCGGTCCAACAAAATCTTCAGGTGAACTACACCTGCATGCAACTATATGCATCTAGACAAAACTACATGCATCTCTCTTGCAATGCAGCTAAAAATGTGCACACACATAATCCCAACTTGGCAAGACTAATAAGCTTGGGGAATTTCACTTAGATTGAATCCCACTATGTCCAAGTGGGATATCAGTTCTGGTTCAGTACCCACAGACAAAATATTCAAATTTTCTGTCAGGAGTCATGCTATTCTGCCAACTTTTGCAGCTCATTATAAACATATCAAATTTAGTACCTAGTCCTACCTGTTTTTTTTCTCATCTATTTCTTAACTAATTTGTAACCTAAAGGCTCAGTTTCCATGGGCTAGAGGCGATTCAGATAGACCTGAGAATCAGGATACAGCAGTTACGGTTTCGATGGCACTTTGGCTGGATACAAAAGGATCTGTAACCAATAGAACACTTCAATCTTGAATTTGTCAACATTTCTGGTACACCATTCAAGTTTTCTTTCACTCTCCCTTCACATATGTTTAAAGTTTTGTTTAAGGGTTAACTGTTCTGTTGATGAATTTTGTTAATGATTTTTTCTGAAGTGTTGATACAATTTTGTTTTGTTTAGTTTTGTCTAATAAAAAAGAAAGTTATACCCTCTCCAGTCAACTCTCCTTTATCTCTGCACTGTAAGGGAAATCTTTACCATCACAATGCCAAATCCTGCCAGATCATGTTGGATGTGGATTTACAAGAATTGGATTGAAAATGGTTACCATTGCCAAAAGCTCTAACCACATTGATTGCATCCGAAAACTATGTGTGGCCACGCTCGACTATGAATGGAAACTGGGACTATTTCTTACACCTATAAAAAACAAGTACTGCAACTCAATAACCTGCAAAGTCACTCTTAGAAGTTAAGCAATCTTGACAGCTGGAAATAGCTCACTGCTGGTACCCAAGACGCATCACATATGGAAGTTTTCACAAGTTAGCGTCTCAAGAAATCACACTTAATAAGTTTTTGGATCGCAGCTGCAACAGGACCAGAAAAATACAATTTTCTTTTCCACGTCAGAAAGAATTTTTGGATTAATCAATGCTGCCTTGATATCAGAGTCCACATCTAGGAGAACACACCAAAAACAAGGAATGTGTTCCAGCGTAGACTACAGTTGATGCTGCAGCCGCTCAACAAAAAACATAAACACTACTGAAACCTTGCACAGGTTTAACTGATTTCATCTCACTTCATCTCTATTTTGGTTTACAGAGAGCAATATAGCTGTTGCTAGTCTTCAAACTAAAGCAAACCAGGCAATCAGAGTTGTTAGGTAACCAAAATCATTCAGTGTGGAGTCAGAATACAAACTTACCTGCCTAGATTGAACTTTTGACCAAGAACTCAGGAAGGAAGGAAGGCTTCTCCACAAATTGGACTCCAATCACTTGTTTTAACAAGCTGCAAGAACTCACTCTATTTAGTGAGTTCCTCTTTTGGCACACAAATATGGCCCAACACGCAGTCAGTATCTTGACTCTTGAGAACAAAAATACCTTTTCCTTAAAAAAAGATAAAGGAGAGAGGGTTCAAACTGACTGCAATCAATCTCGGTAAGTTTTCGTAACTTAATTCACATCTGCTGCAAACCAAACTGTCTAATAAATAGCTTTGCAACAAACAAAATGCGCCCGATACCTAATTGTTGTCAACTTCTATTGAAAACTGAATGAACAAAAAGCGCAGAGTTTGCCGCTATTTTGGAGCGCCCATATTTAGTCTTAGTTTGGAAGAAATTTGGAAGAATTTACCAGTTTCTCCTAAATGGTGGAGACAAAAATACATTTAATTTTCTTTTTTGAGCTTTTAGCTGCTGTTTCATCATGTTCGAGCCATTTATTAATTTTGAAGAGAAAATTGTGGCAATACAGCAATGTTTTCGCATTTTTTATCTGCTTATCTAGCGGCTTGCACTACTAGACTTTGGTGTACCCGACCTCTATTACTCTGGGCAAAACTTGTTTTCAATCATTCTAACAAATCGCGATGCGGAAAAGATTCCAGGGGTATCGAGATAGGGAACCCAGGGGCCCATAGTCTTAAGCATCTGGTGGAAATTTGCTGGGACGCGGGGACGGGTGTAGGGGTCCGGCTGATACGCTGCCGATCGCATTACGAATTCTTGTAGAGCACAATGCAAAATAAAAAAACCGTGCGCCGGGCTCTTCAACATAGCAATAATTGCTTACATTGTGGATTTGAACGTCGTGGTACAGAAACCCTATATCAGAGCAGGGTACTCGAGTGATCGTGGGGCGCTGCTCATCGGTGTTTTTGTTGTACCCTGGTTTTATCATTTTAACATTAAGAAGGTAACCTGGGTCAAAACAGGTAAAGATACCTACTCTTGATATATTTCCGTTAGCCAGGGAATGTCTATCGGCTGGTAAAGGTGAAGCGCCTGCACTTTGGAACTTAAGGCTGTGGGAGGGTAGAGAGGAATTGATATCAATTCTTGTTAACTCAGATGTTACTTGCCATTACCTAACTATATCCGTTAAATCCGTTGCGGCTTCACACTGAAGTGCCCGGACGAAACGTGTGGCGCTGAAGTCTCCTACATGGATGAAGTCCTCCGCGACGTCATTCCGTAGCCTGTCATGCGAACTTGAAGCGGAGGGTCTTCTCCTTCAGGTTGCGCAGCCGGGCGTTTGGGAGATCAACCAGTGATGTGCCCCCCATGATCTTCAACAGCGGCTTATGGTCGACGACCAAGGTCAGATCTTTGCACCCAAGGACGAAGAAACGGGCTTTTTCGAGCGCATCTGCCACCCCTAGGGCTTCTCCTTCTATAGGGGCATATCGAGATTCCGCACTTGTGGTGAACCTGCTGCCGACGAGGGAGGTCTTCCAGCCCTCAGAACAGCAAAGAGGGTTGCGACCCGTGCATGCACAGTGCTTCTACAGAAGCCAGAAGCCGATGTCAGTGCGTGACTAGTCGGTGGCCACCACTGTTGGTCGATCTTTTTCGAAGATCTGTACACCATCGGTGATTTGTTCGGTGATGACGCGCTTGGATTCCTCCAACAAGGATTGAAGCTCTTCTGTCCACTTGAACTTGCCTGGCTTAAGGAGCTCACGGGATGGGAGCATGACCTCTGCCATCGAGAAGGCATAGGACACGTGATTAACCACGCCAAACCAGGCGCGGACATGCGTCACGTTTTTGGGAGTCGGGAATGCTGCGATGCTTTGCAGGTAAACGCGACACGGGCGCACGGCGTCTGAGGTGATCTCGAAGCCCGCGAACTCGACTGTGCGCTGGGAGAAGACAAACTTCTCAGCGTTGAGAGTGATCCCGCTTCGGCCGCACATGTCCAGCCATTCAGCCGTGCGCCAGAACAGCTCTGCGACGCTGTTGCCCGATATGAGGGAGTCATCGATGCATTTGGTGTAGCATCTGTGAGATAGCCCCGTGGAGGCGATGATCTCATCGTACCGCCTCGAATAGCCATCTCCGCTGGATATGTAGCCTTGCGGCGCCACGCAGTACCGATATCTTCCCCATGGCGTTATGAAGCTCGTGAGATGTCTGTCGTCGGGGTGGAAGGGGACGCTATGGTACCCATTCCATGCGTCTAGTACCGTTTTGTACGTAGAACTCGGTACAGATCGGGCTTGGTGGAAGGGGCTGCGAGTGTGGTGCGTCTCACGCTGTGCGTGACGATTCAGCGGCTGAAGGTTGACATATCTCCTAGGTTTTCCATTTCTCTTGGACACCACTACCATCCGGTGGCACCACGGCACGGGTTCTCCCACAGAAACGGGCTCGATCACTCCCATCTGTATATCTCTGTCGAGTGCTTCTTTCACCTCTGCCTGCCAGTGTATTGGTACTGGAATGGCTTTGTGGTGCGCTACTGGTTCGGCATATTCGTCTATCATCAGCCGCAATGGCTTGCTGTCCAGCATAGTGAAAGGCTGGTGTTCACATGTGTTGAACACACTAGATGAGTAGTAGTCTACTAACCATTGGCACAGGTCGTCAACGTTCTCTTCTGTGGCCTCCATCGGAAGTTTAGCTGGCATAAGTGGTGGCTGCTGGCGACGAGGGCACGTGCAAGGCTCGCAATCGTTGGCCAGGACCCCATCGGTGCTGATGGACGCCGAGCCGATGGAAGGGAACGTGTCCATGATCATACCCAGAGCACTGCAAGCATCCCTGCTCAGGAACATGGTCTGTGTGGACGGCGTAATGTAGACGAACTGTTGCGTCTCGCGTCGCGTGCCATCGCACTCGCCGGCAATCCGCAGTATGACGGCTCCCCGTATGTCGATGTGGTTCTCGTTGGCTGCATGCATCCGCGTGGACGTTGGGACGAGATCCGCCTCAGTCATGCCGAGGCGCTTCAGGAGGTTTGTACCAGCTAGACAGCTCTGGCATCCTGTGTCTTCTACTACTTGGTGCATAATGGTAGTGGGCTGGAAAGCACATTCGACGCCCAGTTCCTTGTAGTCGCTTGCGTGGACGGATAGTTCAAGTTCGATCACTGGCTGTGGCCAGCTTGGTTGTCTTTTCCAACGTTTCACATCTTCATATACAGCTGATGTGCCTTGTCCAATTTCTTGTCATATCTTTTAGGCTGGCCTCCAGTCCAGATCTAAATTTTGAGTTATATTTCACTGCTTCCCATAGAATTCCTTTCGTCAAATGCTGAAGTGCTTCCCAAAGCTGGGAAATGAGTGGACTGCATAGATGTGTCCTTCATAGATAGGCAGGTTGCACATTTCCATTTATTGGAATGAAGGATACACCTGCAAAGAGCAAACGGATATAGTTAGGTAATGACAAGTAACATCTGAGTTTACAAGAATTGAGATCAATTCCTCTCTAGAGGGGGGTATAATTATAATTATTTGGGCTTTATAGGCACTCCAACTGCCAGGGTCATATGGCATCACCAATCCTTTCCCTGTTGGAAGGGTTTCTCGGGAGCCAGCTTGCTCCTTGTTCAGGGAAGCCGCCGGGCCTTGAACCCGGGGGAGGGAGGAGAGGTAGGCAGTTGATCCTCGACGTCCTGCTGACAAGGAACTTTGTCCTCTAAGAACGAGAACTCAGTGAGTTTGGATGTAAGGAAAGTGGGAGCCTGGCCCCTGACGTTTTTTCTCCAATGGTATAAGTATGGACTGGCCAATGCTCAAAATGGGTGACGCGGGGGGGATGTGGGAAGGCACCTTGATGAAATGATATATTATATACTTTGCTACATTCCAATTAAGTAACTATGCACTTTTCCAGGCACCTACCAACCTTTAAGTAAGATCCAAGTTTTCATTGGTAGCTTAAATGTTGTAATGTAAAAATATGCATATGCGTTAAATGTTTTAATGTGGTTGAGATTATTTTTACAGTGGGTATCAATGCTGTGTGTACAAAGTACCTACACAGATAAGTTTTCTGCGATCTTTCACTCCCTCATTATGGATCTCATCAAGCTGAAACCTGGCAAACTTGTAAACCACCCGATCTAGTTCTGCAACGGAAAAAATAATCTGCTATCTTTGCAACTGAACAACATCTTAAATATAGATTATCGTTTTGGTCTCACTGTTGTCGGGACGCACATTTCATCCACCTATAATTTAGAAAGTTATTATCAGATATGGAGATATGCACTGCGCTTGAATTGGTGTCAAACTACCTTTGATGTGGGTTGTAAATTTAGAAGATTCGATGTTTTGAACAAAAGTGGTAACTATTGAATATTAAAAAAATGTATAAATATAAATACAATTCAAACTACTTTATGTTTAAATTTTAAACATAGCTTCTGAGTGAACAGGTCAGAAAAATCTAAAAAAATTGTTGGTAGCATTTAATCGGTAGCTTTGAGAGACATTGGGTCATGGGGGAAGACCTGTACTTACTAGTGCGCGACACCTTTATACGCACATAACTTTAGAAGTAAACCTCCCCCCACCGTCACTACGGTCTGAATCCGACCATGGTGCTAACCACTACACCACTGCATCCCCATATATTCATTATACATATGCCTATTCATACCAACAAAAATTGCAGGGGTGAACCCATATAACAACAAGAGTAGCTGCCACATGTCGAGTGAGTGAAATAATTACTGTACGTCCTTTTTGTCTTTCTTTAAATGGGTGCCCACACAATGCTGGGGAAGCTTAGATTTTAGCAGGGTAGACCATCTCAACCTACGGTCTAAAATTGTGGCAACGGGGTGCGCAGCACATACGCACACCAACACCCACAGCCTCACACACACAAAACATGTTTACCCTGTGCCAGTGGATATATGCGCTGTACGCAGATGCGTCGCAAAAATAATACGCTCTCGGCGAGTGTTTGAAATCGAGTAAACATCTACTCGAAGTTACCCGCCCATGGTTTCAAATGTCTGCGGATACCAGGTCTTACTGCGGCTAGATCCTCAATTGGCCTCGGTCATCGAAAGTGTTGGCACCTGGCGGATTTTTTTGCAAACGCCAGTAGAGGGACTGACGTCTGGCGTGGCTGCTTCATATCCGGCGCATTCTCAAACAAACTCATTGGTTCCCACACGGTTCCTATAGTAACGGATTTTTAGTCGTGGTAAACTCGTGAAAGAGCGTGGTTATAAGTGACGTTGGGTGGACGTGAATATTGAAGACTGGCGTTATTTTATTCTTTGTTATAATCTTGGAAAGTTCAAAGAAAATGGAGAAGAGACGGATAACCATTAGATCCAATCAGAAATGCTGCGTTCCTCAGTGTGTATCCTTCCGAAGAAAGTGTCGGAGTCTCAGCTTTCACAAGAGTCCTCAGGATAAGGTGCTGTCCAAGCAGTGGAAGTTGAAACTGAGAATTGGGAAGAAGATAAGCTCAAATGCTGCTGTCTGTTGCAGAAATTTTCAGCCATCCGACTTCCATTGACATCCACCTGGTAAGCGGCTGTGAGGCCAGTGTACAAAGTATGGCATTTTCGACGAGATATCGTCGGTGCGAGTGCCCTTGGAGACAGGACCGAGTGGTGCGAATTTTATCAACCTGGTGCGAATTTGCGAGGTTGGTGACACTTAAAATAAACAAATAATGGCTGAATGGCTATTAAGACACAGGAGGGGTCTTATAAAAAGCCCTTAATTAACTGACTAATGATTGAGGTAGCATTGCATTGCAGGGGTAGGAATGGGTGCATTTTTTCCCCTGGTATGTGGCATACAGGGGTCTAAAAACTTGCCGATCTACCTACGCCGTCGGCGACCCTATCATCTTTTAGTTGGCGACCCAGCAACCGTCTCAAACTCTGATTCCATATGTTTTCCCATGATTTTAGCTTCCACCATCCGCTCCTGCTTCTAAATATGGTTACCCTCTCCACTGTCTTCACGCGTCATCGTAATACACCCAGTGCCCATAAAAATCTATTGGATGAAGTCTGCCAGTTCCTTTAGCCAAGAATGGGCAGAATCTACTTCGACAGAGAGCCAAGTTAGCCTTCGTTTCCCGGCTTGTTTGGCGTTTTTGAAAGACAGCTTGGCTACAACGGGGCATCTTTGGCCGATTACATCTGGCATCATCACCGCCCTTAGTTGCTGCTAGTCTTTGCTAGTTATGTTTCTTCTTATTACAATTTTTGGTTCCAATTTTATGAAAAGCGACTGAAATTATCTGGTACCTTAGCTGATGCCATCTCCTTATACCGTATCTATGTATTATTTTTAAGTTCAAACTAGAATGTACTAGAATCCGTCACGAGTCGGTACCAAGTCGGTGATTTTCATTTTTTTCAATAGGCGACCAATGGGCGACCGAGTCGGCCGAAACCGCCGACTTGCGTGGTTGCCTGGTCGCAGGTGGTCGCCCTGGTACATTTTCGGTGTGTGCGGCCGTCAGAACGAGCGCGGCGTGGGCTGCCGCTAATATTTTTGTATTCTTGTTGGTGGGCGCCGTTTTTGACGACTGGTGTTCAATTTGTTAAATCCAAGGGGTTAAATCAAGATGTGCGTTTATCATAGACGGTCCGTGCAATCTAGGTGGGTTTTGGAGTCTACTTGCAATGATGTTTCCTTGTTTTGCTTTACCGCGAAAAGTCTCAGAAAGAAAAAAAACTTGAATACCAGTGGTGCATGTTTAAACTCTTTCCAACCACAATCACACTGAAATGTCATCGTAAACATTGTTCTATAGTCACACATTCCCAAGGGCGTGGATATTCTGAACGATTTTTGTGGTGCCTAATTATGAGACTATCCATTACAAGTATACTATTTTGATACCACCATGTTCTTGCCTTATAGCTGGACATATAACTGGGTGACCAAGTAGGCCTGTTATTTAACGATTTTAAAGTCCCTGAAATGAGAAATAGGAAAATTTTTAGGATGCTCTTAGTAGGCACAGAAATTAACATGAGCTTCCATTTGGGGTGCCACAGCAGTGACAGGTCCAAGGGATCCCTGAACTCGAGTTCAGGACCCCGTAAGTTTGAAAGGATTCAGGGCGGCCTGAAGAAAAGGGTACCCCAAAACTGATTAAACCAGATCTGCGAGGCAGAAAATACCTTGCCACTGCCCCCCACCACTAGAATACAAATGATGGGGCTACAGATGGAGCTTTGAAGTTTAGAAGTTGTGTAAAATGGCATTAAAGGTGCTGAAAACAGGTTTTGTTATGCTAGGTTGGCTCGCATCATGTTCTGTATGGCCATATGTCTTGGTCTGTATATATTATTATCTCAAGTGGCAATATAAATCAAATATTTAAAAACTTTTTGTTGTTTTCTAGATATCTATTAATTGATTTTGTATATGACTAGTGTTTTATTTACACAGATGCACCAAGACATGTGAATGATCATAATAAACATGATGAGCTTCAATATTTGAAGCAGGGTATAAAGTATGATTTCCTGTTTCTGTTTGAAAGATAAATGCCCACTAAAATTTGAAGAACAGAAATAAGCCAGGTAGAAAGACGAAAAGTTTGTTTCATGGCCCAAAATTTTGTTCTGGAAAATGGTCTCAAGCATTCCCATAATTGGGAATGGGTGTTCCCATCTATGGGTCAAGCATTCCCATTTATGGCACTGTTACCATTTTTAAGTCACACCAATTACAGTTTTCTCCCACTGATTGATGACGATAGCCACCCTTTTGGGTAAAGTGTGCCCTTTTGGTTGACAGGATGCAATCTCAGGGGCTGCCCCCTACTAAAATCCTAGATCCATCACTTTGCATTGGTACCCCATAAGGGATATAAATGTGCATTCCTGCACAGCACAAAGATGTGAAAAACCATTTCCAATTTGCCAGAAGACTCCACTGCAAGGACAATGGTCCAATCCAAGTCTGCCAAACATAGAATAAGCTGTGTCTTTTGCACAGATGGATGCACACTGGGTGATCAGGGTGTGTGTGTATGTTTTTTAACTGATTGATTATATGCATCCAAGTTTCTGATAATATCTTGTATTTTTTGTCACAAGAAAGTTGACTCGTTTTGTTTTCTCTAGCATGGATGAACTATGGAAGCACTGCCACAGAGGTACAGTAGAAATATCACAGATTGTGTCCACCATAAAAGAACAGGTTGCTGAAATGCAAACTGTTCTTCTCAGTACCCAATCCTGGTCCAAATGGGTCATCAGCAACTATTCTGGAAACTTTTTCAGTCCTGATTATTAATGCTAAAATGCATCAATTAAGAGCTTTGGAAATAGTTATCATGGGAATGATGTCATGCAAAGAAAATAAGGTTATTCCCAAGAGACAGCATTGCTATTGCTTTGAGTAGAACCATGTTCAACAATGGAGCAAAAATTGGGCCTCATCTTAGCAATGGTTGATATTTTCCACTGTACTTCTGAGGAAATGTTGCCAATGAATAATGTTTGAATTATTTATTTGAAATGTTACAGGAATTTATCTGATTTGTGGCGCCTCAAGGTGAAGAATGACAAGTATTTCATGACGCATGTATGTACATGAAAAATGTTTTTTCTCTAGTTAAATGAAACATCGGAACTGTTTCTGAGGCTCTTTTTAAGGTGCTGCAAACCCTTTTATTTGTCTCTAAGATAAGGTCTAACAATTTTTCACATGGATGGACACAAAATAAAACCATTATCGATGAGAGAACAACAATGGTGAATCAATCATGGTTGTATCTTGCTTGGTATAGAAGTAATGGGCGAAAATTTTAATGCCCAGGGGTGCTGCCACGGAATTTTTACAGGGGAACGGACCCGGGCTGGTGCTGGCCGGGGCAGGGGAATTGTGAGCATATTTGGTACCTGACAGCATTATTGACGATGAACCGAAAATTTTGGGGAGATGTCCCCCCTGGTTGGCCAACAGGGGGATGCGTAGGTACCCTGTCTCACAGCTTTCGGCGCCCATTTGATTGCCCTTGTGTACGGACAGCGTATCATCTTTGACCTCGATTGACCTCCAAACAGACTTAACCTAAGCTCAGTGGGCACTATCGATACGTATTCATGACTGCGTAGTGCGTATAAATGACTGATCACTATCCAACATTGGCTTTTAGGTCCGACATATCACGCTGAAAGCGAGCATTCTTCCTATTATAACTTGAAGCTACGTGATAACATCTCCAATATTCAGTGTCCTGTTGCGCCCTAGCCTTTGACCTGATATGAAAATGGATGTTGCCTTAGTGAAAGAGCTGGTCGGGCTCTGTCGAATAGCGTTGAGAAAGTGGTTCCGGCTATTTTGCGTACGGAGATATGCAAGGTTTTATAGAGCACTGCATTTGATACATTTTGACGTATATGAATTTTTCCCCTCTGGTGACCACAGTATTGACCTTACGCAAAAATTCCAGGAGTAACGCCGATTGCATTTCCGGTGACCTTTCGATCGCTTTTTCCGCTTCTTTCTTTGTTTCCGAGATCGAGGGTGTCATTTTTAACACCCTCCCACCAGGGGGGGGGGTTCATAGGTGATTCATGCTGGTCACCGGGGCTAGGGTTAAGGGCCAGCATGTATAGTTTTGTTGCTTTCAGATCATAACTTTGACTTTAATACTGAATTATAATCTCATGAAATCACTTAGGTAATGACTTGATTCTGGCTTAGGTCATCGATATCGAGAAACTCGATCTATATTTTATAGGTTTTTATATCTATATTTTATTGGAACCATCCCCCTTGCACTCGCCAGTGCTTCCCTATAGCCATATTTATACCACTTTTAAGACCGATTTTGTAATACATGTAGCATTAGGTTCGGCGACCATCGAAGAAGCTTGGATTTTAGTCGGCGACCACAAGCTCACTTTTTAGACCCCTGGTGGCATATTGGTGCGAATTTTTGGAGGATGGTGGTGCGAGAATGTTAGATGGCTGGTGCGACTCGTCTGGCCTGCTGCCATACTTTGCAGACTGGCTGTGGGGCAATCTCCAGTTCCGCTTATGCCTCCTTCCACTCCCTTGAGCCTGCTTCTAGCAGGAGTAGGCCCTTATCCTTGGGCCGTCATCAAAGGCGGATCCAGGATTTCCGATCGGGGGCACCTTCCCAAAGGGGCGAGGCGCCATTCTTGACCGAGAAACCCTGTCGGATGGGAGCAAAACCCTATCGGTGGGAGCCGACTTTCGCATCCTGGGGTGGGGGGGGTGGGAAGCGAAATTTCAGGGGGCGCCGAGGGTCAATGGCGGGGGGCACATACTCCCTTTGCCCCCTGGATCTGCCTATGGGGCACATGCCCACTTTGCTGTCCCCTTGGATCCGCCTATGGCTGCATTCCTTTTAGCCCGGGAAACTGACATATTGAAATAATTCGGTAGATATACGCCTTTATTCGTTTCAAGCTGTCTGAAATTCCAGTTTAAGTGTACGATGGAAAATGCGTTTTCAAACATAAGCGTCGCCACCGGCAAAAAAGTAGGGGGGTGCAGCAAACTTTAACCTGATCCTGACTACAAACTATGCTCCTTGGGACCAAAAACTCCTCGAATTTGGGCTCCTCACTGCCTTCTGCAGCGGCTGGTTATAAGCCACTGCCACATACCAGGCATAAAACACGTATAATTCACCGCTTACCATGCTATTCCCGGGCCCACTAACGTTGTTTACCTTTCGGAGTCCCTCTTTCGCGGCCATCTTGGATGGCACACTAGCGCCTCTGGTGAGCGTGACCGGGGTCAACTTACAACTTACTCGACAGGTTAACTTACTCGACAGACTAACTTTCTCGAGTGTATGATTAAACGCATCGCACGAGTCACTCACTCGCGTGGGTCGCACAGAAAGAAATTTTTACAAGGGCAAACCTTGTCAGACCTTTGTTTACATGGAAACTTACTAGGGTAAAACGCAAAGCTTGTACGTTCAAAATCCGTGCCACGAAAACAAGGGAAATACAAGGAAAAACCATGTAGGGCAATGGTAGAACCATAGTAAGACAATGGTTGCTAGAAGACGTTGTACAAACCTTGTAACTTAACTATGGTTAACCTACATGGCAAAGACAATGGCTGACAACGTCCCCACAAGCCCTCTACTAGGTCATGATTACCCCATAACAAGGGTAGAACAAAGTCTTGTGTCCGCCCTGTACGCAACGGCAGCCTTCCTACAAGAGCGTGACGAGATTAGAACATTGCTTGCACAACCGCTTTACCAGTGCGTAACGGGGAGGGAACAAGGGTGTTGCAAGGCTTATCACAAGGGTAAAACGAGACTCGGATTACGTCTTTACAACAGCGGTAGATCCAGGACTTCATTTCGGGGGAGCTTGGGCGCTCGCGCCTCCCCGCCATAGTGTCTAGACAGCATCCGACTACGCATTTACTTTAGGCACTCTGACATTTCATGATGTGGAAGGGGGCTTGAGCCCTCTTAGCCCCTCCCCTTGTACCTACCTTTTTTCAAAAGGAACTTTTCAGTCTCTATGCGAAAGCTAAAGCGTTTTCTGGCCCCAAATGCAACCGGAAGACCATCGGTAGAAAAAGGGTAAGCATTGAGCCACCTCTCAAGCAAGAAAATAACCCGCACGTTGTCTTACCCATATCGGTAAAACACAGCATCACTCATCAGGCGCCGATCCATCTGAAGACACCAACAAGATCATATTGGAACTCAACTCACCCTATTTTTCAAACGAGCCCATAAGGCAAACACAATTAGGTTCTACCCACTGCAGGTACCTAAGCCATATGATCAAATAGTCTGTGCTCCTTTGACACGAAAATATGAGCCTTAACCCTCGCCCCACCGGGGGGCCATCGATGGCCCCCCTAAGGTTTTTCCGGAATAGCAGAAAAACGACGAGGCGCAGCACCGCGGTTGAGGGCTCTACCTCTCACTGCATCATTTTCCCATCATCCCTGAATTTTTTTACCCCGGGTCACCCAAGGTCAGGTCACCAGACGAGGTCAACCAAGGTCACCTCACTTCACCTTTAGAGCTCTGTAAGAGCTACATTTCAAAGTCGATCGATTTGAAACTTCCTACACTTCATGACCCCTCCAGGGTCTACAAGGTGTATATCCGGGATTTTTCGATTTCGTGCCCTGAGGTCAGGTCACGAGGCGAACTCTCCCATTGGCAAAGCATGGGGAAAAGCTATTTCATGATATAAAAGCCACAAAAAAATGATTGCAAATACTCAGACTGCTCAGAACAACGTTTTGGACACCCTTTCACGGATCCCAGGGGCCATATTTGCTTTTTGACTTTTCCAAGGTCATCCAAGGTCACCAGAGGTCAAAAACAGTATTTTGACAATAACTTTTGACCTAATTGAGCTAGAGCGGTGAAACAAACACCATCGTGTTTGTCTTGTCACTGGCTTTCATTTGATATACGGCAAGGTCACTTTTTGACCTTTCGTGACCTCAGGTCATATTAGGTCACGAGGTGACCTCTGGCGGTCAAACCACTGGCGGGAGGTCTTTACGTTCCACATAGCGGAAAAAGTACTGGCAATTTGCTATCAAATGTACTTTACCAGGCCTCAATAGCTCTAATGACACAAGAGTTATGCCCAGTTTGCTTAATCATTGCATATTTGAGTGAAAATAGCCGATCTTGACCTAATTTGACCTCTGGAGGTCAAACCATTGAACTGAGCACTAAAACATGCGAAGTAATTTCTTACTGAATTCACGCGAGCTTTCTATTGCACTTTGCAGATTTGCGCTAACCCCCATATTTTCGGAGTTAGAGGGGGGGCCATCGATGGCCCCCGGTGGGGTGAAGGTGGCGCTGGACCCCCGGTGGGGCGCGGGTTAATACCAATATGGCATACATGCCTGATGTAACCACATACCTACTTACCTGGACCTGGATTGACCATTCCAAAATGTCTCACTTTTCAACTATTGGAACAGAGAACAATACTTTCCACTCGCAGATCACTTACAAATATTCCAGACAGCTTCCAAAGTTCCACGATTGATTAAAATAAGTCACATTTATTCTAACCTACACGGCATGCGTGCCAGGCCACTGTGTATCGACACGGGTAAACAGAAAGCAAGATGGCGACCGTAACCCGAGCAGGTATTTGAAACCATAGTCAAACGACAATGGCCGAGAAAGGGTGCAACAACACCCTAGCTTTACCTACCAGCTATTTACAATGCCACTACAACGCCTAGTATTCAGTTAGTGCAGCGCTGGTGCGCAAGCAAGGTATGAACCAGATATGAACGAGGCGCGCACTATTGTGGCACAGGGCAAGGTTGTCATTCCGTAGTAATTGCATTGCTTTATGCTAGTGACTTAACCAGGGTTGTTTTACTTCGGTAATTGAACTACGGTGCAACTATTGTTCTGCAATGGTAAAACTTGTAGAAACACAATTTTAAGCTTGTACCTTGTAATAAATTCTTTCTGTGCGGGGCATCGCTCTTGCTACCCTGCGCTCCGAACCTAGTCTCGTGTATCTCTCCGAACTCGCGCACACTGGGGCAAATGGCCTCCAAAACCGGCCAAAACATCCAATTTTGACATCTTCAAAATCGGACATAATCGTTTGGCTCTGTCAGAGAAATGTCCAAAATCTTGGAAAAGCATAATTGTATCCATTTTTCTCTTCTTCAGCAGCTTGCACAGATGCTGGAACACAGCGCATTAAACACGCTGCAGCTCAGCGTCATGTTGACTCGAGATGAGGTACACTTTCTGATGCATTATCATCCATGGTCGCAGTCACAAAACCTTTATCTATCTCATAAGTGTCGCCACCGGCAAAAAAGTGGAGGGGCCAGCCAAACTTCAACCTGATGCTGACAAAAAACTTTCAACATCAGGATCAAAAGCTGTTCGAATTTGGGCTCCTCGTTGCCTTCCACAGCGGCTGGATTTAAGAATGTCCGGCTTTCTCTCATTTTGACTGAGATCGTGAATTTTTTGGCCGAAAAGTGGGGGGGGCAGGCCCCCTGGCCCCCTTTTTCCGACGCGTATGATCTATCTATATCAATGAAAAGCTGGGAACGCCCTGAAGACACTCAATGTTGAAAAGTACGAAATTTGACAATAAGAGCCTGATTTTACGTGTAGCTATTAGGACATGTAAAGCTTCTAGCGTATTCTCAAATCCTAAACGACGTTAGACCTGCGAAAAAACGCACAGCGAGTTTCACTTAGAAATTTATATGTAGTGTTGCAATGGTGTGTCCTCTAACTAGCCGTAAAAAATTAGCTCGGCATCAGTTGTCCCAGGGGAGATATGGCACTTTTTGCGCGGCAATGTAGTCCAAGTAGCGCGGTGGGGCCGGCGGCTCATGCTCATGTTGCGCGGCAATTGGAGTAGGGACGGCTGACAGGGCGCCGTGGTCGAGTCGTGACAGGGGAAGGCGGACTTGCAAGACGCTGGGCAGAGATTTAATCTGTGCAAAAACCGATTTTAACACGCGCACTGAGGACGAGGGAAGATCAGAGAAGAGTCACCCATTTGTCCATGGAGAGCTCAAAACTACGACCAGAAGGACGCTGTTAAAAATCAAAAGAGATTTACAGGAATGTTTTCATGCTACCATGAGTCTGGTCGTCGATCAGCCAGAGGCGGGAGGGGGGAGCAACGGCACAGCTAATGAAGGAAACACAACCCGCCGTTCTTTCGGGAGCGTCCGACAGTTTAGCGAGGTTACTGGGTAAACCTGGATCTGCTACAAAGGTTTTCGGTAATATTATCCGCACTATCATCATCGGGGGCGTAGGCAGGATTTCACTCGGGGGGGGGGCGGCGCCCGAAAAGGGCCCCTGCGATAGCGCCAAAAGAGCCCCGATGGGTAAAAAGGGCCATGCTTGTTACAGAATCGTGTCTTCAGGGGGGCCCTTCAGACCCTCAGGGGGCGGCTGTCCCTGCCCCCCCTTAGCTACGCCCCTGATTATCATCATCAACAATCGAAATTGAGAAGCATCCGGCCTATGCTGTAGAGACAGCGAGGCTGTTTGTAAACGTGTACCCATGGTACAGCATGCCGGCAACCATACATAAGGTGCAAATGCACGAGGAAGATGTTACTGAGAGCAGGGGCGTCGCCACCGGGGAGGCCAGGGGGCCTGTCCCTCCACTTTTTGCCTAAAATTTCCTGATCTCAGTCAAAATGTGAGAAAACCGGACATTCTTATAACCAGCCGCTGCAGAAGGCAACGAGGAGCCCAAATTCGAACAGTATTTGGTCCTAACGTGGGAAGTTTTTTGTCAGCGTCAGTTTGAAGTTTGGCTGCCCACCCCCCCCACACTTCTTTGCCGGTGGCACGCTTATGACTGAGAGCTTGAAAGTTTCCATAGGAGCATACATGGAGGAGGCCCAGGAGGCAAAATGAATGGAGATCACCTTGCATTCAGGCAATATCATACCTGAAAGACATCCATAGTTGACAGTTACTGATCAGTACCAGTACCTGCTTATCACCAATGACCTCGTGGTAACATGATCTCCGATGATATAAAAAATCCAGAAGCCCAACAATCCAGACAAGATACATCAGCAGACTCCAGAAGGACAACGGAGGTTTCGAGCCTAGCAGTAACCCTCTTTATAAGCTGAAAGATAGTGGCACTAACCATTAATAATTCGATGGTGCGTGAGTGGGTACTTGGATGTAAGACTGCCTTTAACCCTCGCCCCACCGGGGGGCCATCGATGCCCCCCTAAGGTTTTTCCGGGATAGCAGAAAAACGACGAGGCGCAGCACCGCGGTTGAGGGCTCTACCTCTCACTGCATCATTTTCCCATCATCCCTGAAATTTTTACCCCGGGTCACCCAAGGTCAGGTCACCAGACGAGGTCAACCAAGGTCACCTCACTTCACCTTTAGAGCTCTGTAAGAGCTACATTTCAAAGTCGATCGATTTGAAACTTCCTACACTTCATGACCTCTCCAGGGTCTACAAGGTGTATATCCGGGATTTTTCGATTTCGTGCCCTGAGGTCAGGTCACGCGGCGACCTCTCCCATTGGAAAAGCATAGGGAAAAGCTATTTCATGATATAAAAGCCACAAAAATGATTGCAAATACTCAGACTGCTCAGAACAACGTTTTTGGACACCCTTTCACGGATCCCAGGGGTCATATTTGCCCTTTGACTTTTCCAAGGTCATCCAAGGTCACCAGAGGTCAAAAACAGTATTTTGACAATAACTTTTGACCTAATTGAGCTAGAGCGGTGAAACAAACACCATCGTGTTTGTCTTGTCACTGGCTTTCATTTGATATACGGCAAGGTCACTTTTTGACCTTTCGTGACCTCAGGTCATATTAGGTCACGAGGTGACCTCTGGCGGTCAAACCACTGGCGGGAGGTCTTTACGTTCCACATAGCGGAAAAAGTACTGGCAATTTGCTATCAAATGTACTTTACCAGGCCTCAATAGCTCTAATGACATAAGAGTTATGCCCAGTTTGCTTAATCATTGCATATTTGAGTGAAAATAGCCGATCTTGACCTAATTTGACCTCTGGAGGTCAAACCATTGACCTGAGCACTAAAACATGCGAAGTAATTTCTTACTGAATTCACGCGAGCTTTCTATTGCACTTTGCAGATTTGCGCTAACGTCCATATTTTCGGAGTTAGAGGGGGGGCCATCGATGGCCCCCCCGGTGGGGCGAAGGTGGCGCCGGACCCCCGGTGGGGCGCGGGTTAACACGCGCAACACGCGCACTGGAGGGGGGCCTCGGAGGCCCCCACCTGTTTTTCCGAGGTGGCCGGAGAACCGCTCGTAGCCGAAACACGATACTTTGCCACATTAAATAGAATTTAATAGCGCGTCGATTGGTGAAGATTTTTTGAAAATCGGTACAAAATTTTTGACTTTTAAAGTCAGACCTGAATTTTGAGATCGCCGTAATCGCGCGGTCGGACCAGTTAGCTTGCATTGGAGACCGAGTGGTGAAGTCATAACACCATATAACCGGGATTATATGTCAAGGTCACCTCACATGAAGGTCAAGGTCAAGGTCAAAGGTCACAGGTCAAGGTCATATCTGCACTTTCAAGGTCACTGACCACAGTGCTTCCGGTCAAATGACGTTACCCGGTCTAACGTACATTATGCTATGGCATCATCGATAAGGTACCCCAATACCAAGGTCAAGGTCAAATGTCAAGATCAAAGGTCATTTGCAAAGGTCAATCGTCATTTCCCGCCAAACAGTGGCTATAGTGTTAGTCAAAGTGTACATTATAAGTAGTATACTATATTGTGACCTTACAGGTCAATGACCTTGTATGACCTTGACCCCAAAATGGAAGGGAAGGCTCTTTGAGACCTTCTCTATATGACCCTGGTCCACCTTTAACTGATTCCCGACATTTTTCCGCATAATCACGGCATTTACCAGTCGGTCCCCAGCATGGCCAAATTTTGACCTTTATGACCTCATTTGACCTTGAAGATATTGACCTAGATCAACAAAAATTGGTAATGATGTAGATCACCATAAGCCCCACCCACCTCTCAAATTTCGTTTTTATATGCCTCTTAGTTTCCGAGATCTTAGGGGGGCCTACCAGCCCCCCTCCAGTGCGCGTTAGTGCCAGACCCCCCTCCAGTGCGGGTGTTAAGAACTTACCTAGACTTCAACGATAATTCTCGGGGTTAATGGATAGAAGGCTGGATAAAGGGACGCGGGATGTTAAATAGGAGAGTTACACAAAGATGCAAAAGAGGTCGCATAATTTAATGAACATTCCCTGTGAGTTTAATGTGTTGTCTGTTTCCGCATGTTTGTGCTCATTTTATGAGAACAGTAACGGTAATCATTCACTGAAATTGCGCTTAACATTATTGTGTCAATAAATGCAGCTACCGCACATGACCCGAGCAGTTTCGATATGGTTCGGTACTGGATTTAAAGATGTCAAATAGTGAAAGAGTGAATTTGTGCCATTATTTATCATGTGGTACTTAATTGTTAAACCAGAGTGAAGGTTCAGCAAGACCTCTGACCTATGATGTCTTTGAATATGTCGGATCGGTTTTTTGAAATATTACTTTTGTTTTTTCTTACATTTTAACCGTCACTGGACCCGCCTTATCTAATTCTGTCTCATTGAGTGTCTGCAAAACTGGAAAGAACGAAATCGAATTCCGATATTTATAAACCTTGAAAAATAGTCTATTTAATATGACCTGGTGTAGATACCCAATGTTTTGTGGCTGGGTAATGACTTTCAGAGCAACAGCTTTTATTTGAACACAAAAAAGTATTCTTAATCAAAGTATTTTTTTAGTTACGAGGTTTTGGCCTATTTTGAAGCCCATTTGCCCCAGTGTGTCGCAGTGTTCGGGTCGGGAATCCGCAAGCCCCGAGTACAGTACCCTTGGAAACGGGGGTGCGTCCGGTGCGTCAGCCATCTTTGATTCTACCAACAGTTGACAGTGCGACGTTGACGTGCGAAGTGTTGCAACGTTTCATTGCGGCGGAAGATTAGAAATGAGAGAGCAGAAGGATTTCTAGTCCTCTTATTAGGCAAGCTGTATGGGCACAACACAACAGCACTTCAGGAAATAACTTACAGGAGTGCGTGAGCTTCAGTACTAACCTGGAAAATGGCAGTTTTCACATGGAACGATAGGTAAGTGGAAAATTCAACCGCCTTTAATGTGACGCCTTTCATCAGATATCACTATATCACGTGAAAGATTACCATCAGCAGGGGCATCACCAGGTAATTTTGGCCGGGGGGGTGAATCCCGGACTGGGGAGGACCGGGCGGAGTGGGGGGGGGGTTGAAGGCGAAGTTTGAACACTTTTGAAATGCTGTCTACCGATGTAAATGCTTTTGAAAATGCTGTCGATGTCGCCACTTCACTCTCCGTTAGAGTTGGAAGCAGTTAGGTAGGTCCACGAAAATAATGATGATAAAATGCTGGGCCAGAGCCACGCAGATGGCGGATTTACTCGCTGGCATTACACGCTGGGTGCAGATACCCAAAATGGGTTACTCACGGTGCACGGATCAAGAAACTCTGTGGCTTCGAGTTGATTACACGACGTGAACGAGTTTTTTTCCACCCGCCGGCAGAGCGTTAAAAACGTCTGCGGGCCGAAAGCACTCCAATGACGGGTTTACTCGACTGCGCAGGGTAAGAAAGCTTTGTGTGCACACCCAAACCCACACCTGCAAACTCTTCTTCTCTCTCTCTCTCTCTCTCTCTCTCTCTCTCTCTCTCTCTCTCTCTCTCTCTCTCTCTCTCTCTCTCTCTCTCTCTCTCTCTCTCTCTCTCTATATATATATATATATATATATATATATATATATATATATATATATATATATACTTTTTTAATACAATTTCCCAGGCCAGCGAAGTTCAAGAAAACGTGATGACGATCCTGAACTGCAAAAAAGAGCCCTCCCATCCGTCAACCTTCGGCCCCGACCCCGACCCTGTTGCAGCTTCGTCGGAGCTCACCTTGCAAGGTGCCTGGAAAATAATGGCTTGCAGGTTCAGCTTTAGTAGGGCAAAATGCGGTGCATTTCCTGTCATGGATAGGTTGGACGGGCTGCAACAACGTGACTGCTTAGTAGTACATTTGCCTGCCAAAAGAGACAACGGCATTACTTCATTGCTTTATTAAAAAAATCGCCGAATACCAGTGAAGGAGGGAGCCCTCTTTTGCACTCAATGACACATTTCAGCTCTCAAAAGTGCATTATCGTTTTATGTTTTAGACATTGCAAGGTTTTGTTTGATAGAGTAAACACAGTTAAGTAAAATAAGTTTCCACCAAACATCATTATAGGTTTACGGTTAAGGATCATGAATATTGGAGCAGCCATGGCCTCCCTGATCCCCCCCCTTGTTCTACGTCTATGGCCTAAGCTTGCCAGCAGCAGACTGAGTGTTGGCGACGCCGAACATACTTAACAACAGGTGTCTCATTAAATTCCAGCAATGGCGTTTCTACAAACCATTGAACCTATCTATGACAGGAAATGCACCGCATTTTGCCCTGCTAAAGCTGAGGCTCTAAGCCATCATTTTCCAGGCAAGGTCAACTCCGACGAAGCTGGAGCAGGGTCGGGGCCGAGGGTGACAGGTGGGAGGCCTCTTCCAGCCAGGACCTGTGGCCAAAGCTGAGGAGACGTGGCAGGCGGCGGCGGCCGGTTCTCAGGAGGACGGCATCGACCGCCGCCGGCCGCTGTTGACCGGTCGCCATGGCTGTCGCCGGCGGCGGTTAGTGGGCCCCGGCGGCGGCAGTGCCACGTCCGCCTGCCGCCCGCGCACACCGCCCACCCAGCATGTGAGTACACTCGGCTGGCCAGTACACTCTTACTCACACCGTCTGCCCAGCATACGAGTACACTCGACCGGCCAGTACACTCGGCTGGCCCCTACTCTCGCGCACACCACCCACCCAGCATTTGAGTACACTCGGCTGGCCTCCCAGTCTACTCACGCATAAGTACCCAGGCGGCATTTACAGTCCTCACGCATCAGGGGCCGATATGATCTTGGAAGGAATGTCATGTGTCATTTCATATCTTATTCAATTATTTCAGGACCTGTTAAAGAAGCTATTACCGACCCACTGATATTAGGTAGCAGAGACGCCATTCCCGACCCACTGATAGTAGGCCGTAGAGGCGTCATTACCGAACCACTCATAGTAGGTAGTGGAGGCGCGTCATATGGAGTGTTGATCGACTGGAGACGATTCTGAATATTGCAGTCTATTTCCCTCCTCCCATGGTCATAGTATTTTAACTATTCATCTATCGACGTTTGGCTAATGTAGGCAACAATTGCCGACATCGCCCGATCAATCTTTGCACGTCGGTAGTCCCAGCTCCGATGGATTCTCAAGACTGTCTGAATGTGGTTGAGCGCAAATTCTGCTTACGCAGTTGGCCCTACAATTTTAATAAAGGCTGCTTGCCCCGAAGTTGCAGAGGCAGGTTGTCCGCATCTACCTGAACATCGTTAAGACGTTCCGTATCTGTGCAGGTTGTAGGTGGTGCGGCCAGTCAAACATATACGCACCGCATAGTATCGTTCTCGGCTTCAGCTAGGGTATGCAAAACATTGGCTGACCTCTAAAACAAACGTTTCATCTTTATTCGGGTAGATTTACGTACATTTCAAACATGTAATCAGCCAAGCTCTAGTCTGGGACCCTTTTCTGGAAATCGTAATTTCCAATAAGACATTTTCGGACAATATGCAGGAACCTAGAGTATTTACTTTTGATTATTGCCACCTCATGTTTTGTCTGTCGTGATGGAAGCACCCAGGACCAACAATGTATTGTAATCCTCCAAACTTTGAAGATATTCAACAGCTAAAAACTGCATTTTAAAATCCAATCAGTGACATACCAAACACGGCTTTCCACAGAACAATAATGCGTGGCGAGCGATCGGCATTAGCCGCTTCCACAATATTTGGTACCCGCTCCATCTGCAATGCACCTGTGATCTGCAGATACCACCATAAAATATAATTTAAAGCGCCTCAACACTTTAATACTCTGATATAGCGAACAAATTTACCTGCCCCATGAGCACCGCAAGCTCCAAACCAAAGAGCAGCCTACATTAGGCACACCATCAGAGGCGTAGCCAAGGGGGGGGGGCAGGGACAGCCGCCCCCTGAGGGCCCGAAGGACACTCTGAGGCCACGGGCCGTGGGAAGCGCGGCTCGCCTCCAGTATGCTCTGTGGCCAAATTTGAAATATCATACCAGACAGGGCTCTCTTAACCCCTCTTCAGCACTCTATTATGTAACAAGCAGGGCCCTTTTTACAGATCAGGGCCCTTTTGGCGCTGCCGCAGGGGCCCTTTGGGGGCGCCCCTTCCCCCTGAGCGAAATCCTGGCTACGCCCCTGCGCACCATAATATCTATATCCAAATGCTTCGAGTGTCACCTCCAGACTGGTGGCCTTAAAGGGAATGTGGCACCTTCATAACGTGATTTTAACTGAGATAGCCAAGTTGTAAAGCAAGTCGGAAAATCTGGTACTCCATAAGTCATTTGCCGTGGAACTCGATATTTCCGTAGAAAAAAAAACTAAAACCTACCTGACACCAACCCCTCATCAACCCCTCGCCGGGCGGCCATTGTTGTGAGCTGCTGGTGTGACGACATATGCTGACGTCACGATGAGCATCAGCCAATCGAAGCCCTTGAAGCATTTCAAGTATGGTAGTGGTTGCCAGATCATGACATCATCCACAGGCAGATATTTATTTATTTTCCTAGAGGAGTATTTTTTAAAACAAAATATTGAGCTTATGGAACATTTTGCAGAGAAATCATGAGTGGTTTCATTATTTTTGGCTAAAAGCACGCCTAATTTCACTAAATTCCTGGATTCGACCAAGATGCCACATTCCCTTTAAAGGGAATAGATCACTTTGTCGAAATTCTAAAAATAACAATTTGTAAACAACCTAGGTCTGAAGATCAAGAACCACATTTTTCCATCTTCATTTGCTCAAAACAAAGTCATCGTATTTTGCCTTACTATGCTGGGTTGACCCAAGCATCGCAAGTAATCTCAAATCTGGCAGCTTGCGGTGGCTTACGACATGTCAGATTGCGTAGTCACAGGGGCGTAGCCAGGATTTCGCTCAGGGGGACCCCGAAAAGGGCCCCTGCGACAGCGCCAAAAGGGCCCTGATGGGTAAAAAGGGCCCTGCTTGTTACAGAATAGAGTGCTGAAGAGCGCTTAAGAGGGCCCTGTCTGATATGAAATTTCAAATTTGGCCACAGAGCAAAGTGCGGGAGAGCCGAGCTTCGCGCGGCCTGTGACCTCAGGGGGAGGGGGGGCGGCTGTCCCTGCCGCCTTCCTCTTGGATACGCCCCTGCGTGGCCATGCCATTTGTTAACATTCATCACGTGGCACACGCTGCCAGATGGAAAGGGATTCTTTCATGGTTTGAAATAAGGTAGTAAGCCCCTTTACTTTGTATAATATTTCCGCGAGCTTTGAAGGTCATAGAGCTTTGGGTCAAATGAAATATGCCTACAGTGGTTTCTCAACACGCTCTACAAAACTGTTATCTCAGTTCAAAACACATTTTAAAAGTGGGACACCCTTTTAACAGAACATGGACTCAGTACACAACCGAAGTGCGGTTTCACGGTAATTTGATTGGCACGACACTGCAGGGCACAGCTAGGCACATGTGCCGGCGATGCCAGGGATGCATTATTATTTTGGGTAACCCGTGAAATACAGCACGAAAAGCTGTTACCTCTTTTTAACAACTTGCCTTCCAAAAATAAAAAAGTGTTTTTCAATACAATAGTAAGTTCGTTGATGGAGGCACGCTTGGTTTGGCTTGGTTTGACGATTCCATGCCAAATACGTGTCCAGCGAGGAATGCAGTGGGGTATTGAGACAACACTGGATTTTACCAGTTGCCCCCAAAATTCTTCCCTGGCATCGCCGGCACATTGTCTGGCTGTGCCTTGAACTGCCGTGCCTTTTAAGTTGCCGCGTGAACTGCACTACGGACGCCACGCCCAGGACTTGGTTGAAAACACAAAGATCCTAGCCCGTAAAAACAGCGTTCCACCCTCAAGACCATTGAGGGCTGAGGAGGTTTTGATCCAGTTGCGCCGACCCTCACTGAACAATCGGCGGAGCGCCAGGGAATCCTCACCCTGAGCGATGGCTCTCTGCAGCTGGTCTTGAAAAAAGCGTGCCGTGAAACTTTTTCTAAATAATTTATCATAGAGTGGTTAGAAATGCAGGAGAACGTATAATTATACGCGGGCGTCTTGATCATCAATAGGGGAAGGTGCCCATATAACGCACACCTAAGGGAAAAAGTTATTTTGCGGCGAACCTACTTGCGTCACGATATCAAAAAATTGAATGCTTATAGATTAGTGAATTGTTAATTGATGTCAAAGTAGAGCCACATTTTAAATCGTCTAAATTTTCGGTAACGACTAATTTTCCGAAGGTCTACATTTGTGCGTGATAGGGAACTAGTGCCACAATAACGCACACCTAACGCACCAAAAAGCGCACATCACATTATTAACCCTTGCCCTAGTGAGGGTCTTTTCGATCCCTCGTATATTTTCTACGATAGCTCCGAAACGGTTTAAGATAGCCTCATGTAACTTTGAATTGCTGTTCAAAGATCGATTCTGCATGTTATCCGGAGAAATTGCATACAGGTTAGGTCATGTCAGGTCACAAAGTCACAAAGTGGCACCAACTCTGAGCTCGTTAAATTATCTATTAACGAAAGAGTTTTTAGCCGATGAACATCAAATTCATACCACTAAATACGATGAGAAGTACCTGACAACTTGTATTTTTCCGATTTTGGAATGTGTGACCTAGGGTCAGGTCAGGTCAGTGACATTTTGTATGTCAATGGGAAAAACGAATAATTGGCCATGCTGACAAGCTCCCGCTCATTTTGGTCAAGAACTTGTGAAACCGATGTTATAATAGGCGATTTTGTATGACCCATATGAACTATTTAGTCAATGACGTCTGTAAAAGTCTTGTAAGGTCACCTAAGGTCAAGGAGACATATACGTGGTACAGCTATCAAGCTGTTGCCTTGTTCAGATGAATCAACCCATATGCAACATGATCTACGTAAGTTATCACGTGACCTTCGCCCCAGGTCAAAGCTCTTGAGAGTGGATGCGTGGCTCAGTGGTAGAGCGCCTGCCTTCTGAGCCACAGGTCCCGGGTTCAGGTCCGGGCAGAGCCTCTGAATAAGTTGATCTGATCCCGCAAATCCCTCCCAACAGGGTGAGAGTTTGCGACTCCGTATAACCCTGGCAGTTGGTGCGTCGTTAAACCCCAACAATTATTATTTATTATTAAAGCTCTTGAGCTGAAGTCGGAAAATTATGTGGCATTTTATTATTCTAGTGATTATAAGATCAGATACTTATGTATAAAACAAAGCACAGTTCGAAAATGATAAATTGCACAAATCAACCTGTTTTGCTTAACTAACTTCAAAATCATCCAGACGTAGGATGAACGAAAACGACTCAGAACGAAAACGAGCAAATGTCCTGCCATGCCGCCCAAATAATCCTGAAGCTACCGAAATGCATCACAAATGCATACAAGAAGCATAAAACTGCTCAGAAAAGAAGCAGTTACGCAGAACGGACATGTGTGTGTTGCCTCAAGGGCGACATGGATCACAGACCCATGCCTTTTGGTGACGGTGTGCGTCAGTGCAGGGGACGCTTGCCCACCCACCGCAGATATTGCATCGGATCCACTGTTCGCAGCTGAGCTCAAACCGCATACTGCAGTAAATGCAGAGTACACTGCTGGACGAGGATGGCTGCGGTTCCATTTGTTTCTGCTTCTCACGTTCTTTCTTGTCTTTTCCTTTCTTATCACAGGATTCCTTATTCTGCTTCTTGCTCTCACGCTCAAAAATTCGCCTCGTTACCACCACCGCTGAACTATTGATAGACTTCCTTTTCACCTGTCCCCTTTTACTCTTTGGTGTAGCTAGCAGTTTTTCGAAACAGGTGGTGCTCAGCTCCAGTTCCTGAGAGCTTGGGTCTTCAGATCCGGCCTTCTCTGATATGTCTGACACTTCCAAGACATCTTCTGGCTCGTCTTCAACGCTTCTTGAGGGCGTCGCCAGCAGCTCCTCGGAGCCCAGTGGTCGCTCCGAGACATCAGCAGGAGCGAACGCCTCTTCATCGATTGCTGCCATGGAAGGAGGAAACATTCCAGTTGTTCTGAACCCATTGACAAGAGTCGATGGCTTCGAAGCCCTCTGGAGGGCCGCCGCCAGAAGGGTCTCGAAGGCTGGCCCCTTCCTCAGTGATTGCCCAGGGTGAGTGCGCAGGTGAGCCTGGAACTCTGCTTTGAAGTAGGTCTTGAAGGGACCGAAGAAGGTTCGATCTAGCGGTTGTAGTTCGTGTGTCGTGTTGGACGGCAAACACAACAGTTCCACTTCGAGTTTCTCCGCTTTGTCTGCCACATCTTCACTCACATGACTCCGATGGCCGTCGACTATCAGGAGGATTTTGCCGCTGGGCTTAAAGCGACCGAAGTGATCCAACCATTGCATGAACAGAAACGAGTTGAAGTAGCCAGACTGACTGAGTGCGATCTTCGACCCCGGCGGCATTTTCATACCGAACTGTGGCTGCATCCTGGCTCCCTTGTACACGATCATCGGAGGTATGAAAGATCCTAAGGCGTTCCCCGCCACCATGACTGATACCGTCTCAGCTTTCTCTGCGGGCACTTGCTGGTACACACGTTTGTCACCTTTACAGGCAATGACACGAGGGGCTTTACCCATAGTCAGCTGCACGCCAGATTCGTCAGCGTTATACACGCGCTCAGGTTTGTCCATGATACCCAGTTCAGTCATGCGGGTTTTCAGAAGGTTGATGTATTCCCTGACAGTTGATCTGTTCATTTTCTGCCCACGTGCAAAATTTAGCTTCTCTGACTGCCTGACTGAGAGACCTGGATTCCTCTTCAGGAAGCCCTTGAGCCATTTCTTTCCAGCCAGGCCGTTTTTGAACGGAGTAGCTTTGCCGTTTCTCTCACAAAATTCGAACACCACCTTTCGGATTTCCGGAAGTGTCACCCCGTAGCCGATTCTAGCTAGACGTTTCAGCCTTGCTGTCAGATCTGCCTCCTCAGCGCGGTTGAATACGGCCGGTCTCCCTGGAGCCTCCCGTAAGTTGGCATTCAGGTGGTCTCGAATTGTCCGGACGGGGACATTGAAGACCTGGGATGCCTTTCTCAGGCTTAGGAGTTTCATTCGAACTTTTTCCACAGCCGTGCTTAGTCCTTTGTGGGTCCAGTTAACCGCGCGGCGTACACGCGCCATGACAAGGCACACGGGATCTGGAAAAGGAAAAGAAAGGAAATTAAAATCACGTCTAGAAAGCCGCTGCAAAATGATTGCCAGTGCGGGTAGGTGCACAGGAGATGGAATGAGGGATTACGCGGGCTGATCACCAAACGTTTCAAGTGATATTTATTACCACCACCCAGTAGCGGATGGAGGTCTATTCAAAGCCCTCTCTGGTCCTTGAAACTACCCGGCCAATTAAAAAAATTCGATAGAAATTTAAAGGATTTCAAATGAGTCAGTCCAGCCCCCTACAGGGCACACATGCCTCCCACCGGACGCACTCCTGGCGGGGACGTGAATTATGGCACTCCCGGGGTCCCGGAGCCACCGTCCGGGCGCTGATTCGTCTTATCATCAGTGGGTTTTTACCATGCATTTTTAGCGTGCTCTACGGATACATGTATGCTTCTAATAGACCTGTGCATGAACCCCAGGCGTCCATGGGCTTTAAAAGCATTCCAGAGCAATTATTTTCCTATAGGTAGTACCAAACTTATAGAGCCAAATTGAATCTGGAGTACTGTCTTGTGATATAGTCTTGACGTCGTATTTCCGATGATATGAACTAGAACCACATTTACCTTCAATACTTCGTATCTGAGATCGAGAGCGTGGAAAATCGCGACGCCCCTGGCTCCGGCGTCATATGCTATAGCACCAGTAAGGACGAATACATTATTTTAAATATTCGTTTTTACCCCATGGAAAACAAGCGATTTACATCATCATTTCGCATATTTTACATTGCAAAAAATAAACCATACGCAAAAATCATCTATAATTCAAACTGTGCGGGATTGAGACAGCATGAGTTGTGCGTCATTGGGCACCACTTCCAAATAGCGCACAGCCGAGCTTCTGCATCGCATATCTGGATTGATAAAAATGGCACATCAAAGATATTATCGTAGACGAAATTAGCACCTTTCGCTTCCCCAATAGCGCACGCCGATCAAACGTTAGTCGTTTTCTTATTGTGGCGAAAAGCGAAAAGGTGAGACCATGCAAATTACATGGACGCATTTTCATAGGTCAAGGAAAATAATACTGATTAGCAAAAGCGTTATAAATACCTTGGAGCTCGCGGTGTCCTGTCCTTCCCGTGTCACGTTCAAACAGGAAAGGCAGCAGAATGCGATAGTGGCAGTCAGCTGGTTGTTGTTGCAGTGCGCTGCCATCTTTTGAGAGTTTTCTAACGTTCGTGCGTAATTGGGCACTGTGCGTAATATGGGCACTTTCCCCTAAGCTATGAAGAATCACAGTGTTTTTGTGCAAATGATACTTTTCGAACATAGATATGACGAATCTGTGTATTCAAATTTTCTGTACAAGTGTAGTGTGTGGTAATGTCCATAGGGCATAACAAAACCTGTCATATGACTCACATACTACCTACTGGGATTTATGATGTCTAAACTAGACAGCAAGGGTATAGAAGTAGCGCTCAAAAACTCCAACGAAAGGTGTCAAGTCAGGAAAGGCGGCCACTTTCATTCATACTCGAACTAATGACCGAATACTAGATCTTAATTATACATATATAAATAGATGCATACATACATTGTGAGGTCTCCCTTCACTCACCGTTACGGAAAGACTGCCGAGCCGCCGCTGATCCGCAGGTCCGGCGCCCTCGCCCGAAGGTGCGTCCTTGGCCGGGCGTCACTGGGCAGAGGCGCGCCCAACGACCACAGCTCACATCAAAATATATATACATACATGCATGCATACACATTAGGGCTGTGCAGAAAAGCTCAGGTAGGCCTGTGGGAACTTTTGAATCTTTTTTTCGTTCATCAGCTTCATCCCACCCAATTTCAGAATTTTCAACCTTTAAACACTCTGTTCCGGGCGCTTCAAGTTTGAGCAACAATTCGGTGCTACTGATTTTGTCACACTGTAGTTCTTTCAGGAGGTTCGTATATTTGTGTTTTTTCAAACTTTAATCATACTTTGGTCTCTTACATACTTTGGTCTCTTGACACACTGCAGTGCTTTCTTCTTTACTTTAGACTTGGCTAAAGTCATCTTGAGGATATAAAATTCCAAAATGATGAATGCCGTGTGGTCGTGCAGCGCTTGCGAGGTTTCTCCCTACTTAGATATATGTGTATATATATATATATATATATATATATATATATATATATATATATATATATATATATATATATATAAGTAGGTTATATGTCCCAGGGATTATATAACCCCAGTAATATATATATATATATATATATATATATATATATATATATATTACTGGGGCATATATATATGTATGTATATATATATATATATATATATATATATATATATATATATATATATATATATATATATATAGCCCCAGTAAAACAACTGCCGATAAATTAAGTATAAATACGCAAGCTTGAAAGGAAAATTCAGGCTCCTGAGTGGTGTAGTGGTTAGCATGCCGGGCCGGAAATCCGGAGACCTGGGTTCGAGTCCCAGCTTAGGAGCAGTTTTCCAAAGCTGCAAAATTACAACAGTGTATAACTTATATATGAGTACTGGAGGTACACTGAGACCTGACTGGCATGAGAATGCCCCAGTAAAACAACTAACAACTGCCGATAAATTATATATATATATATATATATATTCGTATAGCTGGGCAGTACATTTTCTTTTATACATTGTTTGTTGAAAGCCAGAGCGTATTTGCATTTGATTATTTTCTTTTTTGTTTGTTCCAGGTGCCGAAATAAAGTTCTGTTTTCATTGCTGATATTATTAAGTAAGAAACCCAATGTTGACATGAATATGCAGAAGGTAGTTAGACAGCAGGCTTACTAGTGTCTAGTTTCGGTGAATTGTTCACCATCATCAGAGCCATTACGCACCGCCTATACATGACATCACATTGGGAAAACGATACATTACACGATCGAAAAGTTTCGCGTCGATAAAGTTCAAAGTGAGTGTTGAAATTAGTTCAGCAGCATGACTTGAAAATTACCGGAGATAAACACGTGACAGGACACAGCAAACACTCTAACTGTAGCGACCCTAAATGCTGCCAAACATTACAGACAGCAGGGCTATTAACAGCAATTATTAAATAGCACTGCCAAATAGTAACGTCTTGCTCCATATTTTCATCTTTTTGTTGATCATTATATATATATAGAAAATTTCACATATGAGCGACATGGTCCGGCCCGGTCCGGTCCAACCGTCACGCCAATGAAAAGCTCCGGAAGCGAAAGCATGCAAAGCGGCGTATAAACTGGAATGTTATGAGAAAGGAGCCGTGGCGCAAGTCTGCGCAGGCTTTTTCTCAAATCTCGTCATGTATTACCATGCATTTGGCTGTGAAACATTACGTATAATCAATCAACGAGCCATGACAGCCGCGGCGTCGGCCCCGATGGGGTAGCCTTCGCCCTGCCATACTCCTCTGTTCTTTTGTCAGGCGTTTTTGACGATCTCGGAGCGCACGGCATGGGATGTAGACCATCCCTGGCATCACACGAGCATGGGATGTAGACCGTCCAAGGAGATCGACAAGGATGGCAAGAGCATCTACGAGAAGGAGTCCGGTAGGTGATCGCCCAAAACAGAAACGAATAATTCCAGGCAGATGTTTCTGATATAGTTGATGATCGTTTCATTATGTGTTATACCCATGGGTGGATATCGCGGAGGGGAGGGTTGAGGGCCCCACTGGATTTTGGGTATCTCATAGTGTATGTACTGCTGTGTCAGTGTTAACTATCCAGGACATCCGGATGAGATCTCCAACCATAGATAGCGGAACAGGGGGAGGGGATGGGGGAGGGACACCAGGATACTGATGCATTCATCGCCCTTCACTGAGAGAAAAAACGACACCTGATCGGGGTATCAGGTGATGCCGTAAAAAATTCCACCCATTTGGGGTATCTGGAAGACCCCTCTTTATGGAGTCTTTTTCCCACCAAATTTGGGGTCAGGAGTATCAGACTCCTATCTTCGAAGTCCCGACTCTTGATAAGGAAGTAAAAAGGATCATCTGACACCCCGTCGGGAGTCATCCGAATCCGCGTAGTGTCATTTGACACCCAATAAAGGAGTCAAGACACCCCATTTGACGCCCCTAAAGGAGTCATGATGCGTGAGAAGGAGTCCATTGACACCTCTGAAAGGAGCCTAGGGGTCATCTCACGCCCATATTTTGTCCTGATGGCCCCCTGTAAGGTGTCATGAGAAAAGCCGCGACCCCAAATATGGGTTCTTTTCTCTTAGAAAGGGTATCACTTGTTTGTACTTTTGGGGTCAATGCCTCAGCATACTCCGATTCTCCGACTTAAATCCAACCACAGGACTTCCCTGAGCTTTCATGAAAACCAGAGAAGAAAAAAAAGAACCATTGTATTCGATCTAAAAAACCGACACACAAACTCGCAAACGAACCCAATGGACAGCTGTTCATCAACCCAAACCCTGACTTGGTCAGATCCAGACCGACGGCTGGGAGGGGAGGGGCAACGGGCCCAAAATTGTGAAAATTTTTTAGGAAAACCGGTAAAAATTCAGAACGACAATTGCACCGCTTGCCCTCCTCCTGGATCTGCCCGTGTTCAACGGTGTTCAACGCCGAAAAGTTCAACGCCGTTGAGCCACCGTCCCGATGCGCATTTACACTCATTGGCCAAAGGCAATCAACACATTTTCATATTTTTAACGGTCAGTGGCGGATCCAGGGGGCAAAAATGCATTTGCCCCCAAACGGAAAAATATCGGGGCAAAGCTATGTTTTCCGCAAAGCTGTTGATCTCTTTTTTTGCCCCGACTCATATTTATTTTAAAAGCAAGGTTCTGGTGCTTGAATTCAACTTCAAACAGAACCATGCAACTTCAGTGTAAACATTAGGCCTTAGAGAGTAAAACACATACCTCTTGTGGCCATATGGTTCACTCCGTGACAATTTATTTAGCCTATCGACTTTTGAGTTTACCCTAAAAACATGCCGTCCAGTTACATTATGGCAAAATATTTCACAGCGTGACGTTTTTTTTCTTTTTCGACTTTGGATATCCTCCTGTATCCTTGCTCAGTGCTCATCCGGGCTGTTCTTGAAGTGGTTCACCGTTTCGCACTCGATAACGCAGGATGGAACTGTTCCAGTCTGCCACGGCCCTGTGGCCCAGTTGGTTCCGTGCTTGGTTCCGCCGAGCACGGGTATTTGCACGAGGATGGGTGAGTTTGAACTGATGGCCTCGTGTATTGTTGACTTGCGGCTCCTTGATCAGTATGGCTCCTTTGACAGTCTCGTGCGGTTTTGCATTATCTTTCAGATAATAATCATGTTGCCAATTATTCACGGAGATCACAACGGGAAAGCCACCGAACCGTGTGGCCGATCAATTCAATATGGATGCCTCAACGGCGGCGTGGTTTGCCTTTCAGTAAAAAAGAGACAACGCACGTGCACGCAAAGGAGTCCGACTCCGCATTTCGGAGGTATTTGACACCTTTTTAAGCGTCGGACGGTATGCATTAGGGAGTCAATATCACAGTAGGGAGGAAGCTGACTCTTAGAGCAATTACTCGTTGTTTTTAAGAGTGTCAATCGCTCCAAATGACTCCCATAAGGGTGGAGATGACTCCTTTGTAGAATCAGACTGTGCTTCTGAGGGTGTCTAAGTACGCTCAAAACAGGTGTCCGACACCCCAAAATAATCATTTACAGGTTTGGGGTATCAAAGATCTCGGAAGTGGCACCATTTATCGGGGACTGACCCTTTTCTTTAAGACCGGTGACGCTCTAGGCTGGGGTCGACCACTAAAACTGGAGCCGTAGACTCCGCGGTGGAGAGTCACTGCAACATTGGGTGTCACGGAATTTCTCTCAGTGTTGAACGGACCAGAGCTCTAGTTAGGCAGTACATTTTCTTTTATACATTGTTTGTTGAAAGCTACCCTCTGCAGATGGGTGAAGAGAGCGCCACCACTGAAGTGCCCTTCCCTCTCCTAAATCGGCTCAGGTAGCAGGGAATTAGCTCCCTGTCCGGTAGTTACGAAAGGTGCTGACTTTGACTGACTGTTAGTATGGCCCAAAAATCCTTGCAGCCGACCCACTCTGCCATTTTTTACCTTTGATTTTATTGTGTTTTATTTAACCCCTTCACTTCATTTTTTGATTTTCATTTCTGTCTCATCAGCCAAATTTAACTGTCGTATAATAGCTGAAGAATGAAAGGTGTTAACAATTGTTGCCGTCCTTGACAAGTTTTTAGAAGATAACTTTGAAAGGTGTCAAAATATTGGAGGTACTAACCTTATGCCAATAAAAATTAAAACATACAGCTAGAAAAATGGGGGAAATACGTTGGATAGGTAGGCAAATAAACGCAGGAGTAACCGATATATTGGTCAAGAAAAGAATCGCCAATAGCCTGATGAAATAAACGGGTATTTTGGTCCGATGGCTCAGACGGTTATTTTCTTTTGAGAAGACACAAGTGCTGAACATCACCGCTACCACTTCTTTTAAAAATGTTCTCAGAAAATATGTATTTTTTATTTTTTTCCAAAAGTGTATTTCAGTAAACTGCTCTTCTTTGTGAAGATGCTTCCGTTTCACGTAAAACTGCAGGGAATAAATCACCTTCATGGCCATCGAGCTAAAAGATCAGCACCGTCTCATCTGAATTTCAAATTGCTACCAGGTATTTGTAGGCCAAGTTGGGTACTGGGACTTTCCTTCAACTTTTATCCTCCAATTGACCTAGTTTGATGGATCATGTCAGTATATGAATGTATGCTTCCACGGATGATGCTTGAACTTGTTTTGTATATTTCGAACATTCCTCGGCAAATACATTTCCAAAAAGGTGGACCAAAAACTGTTATATCTGCAAAATAAGACTTGTATTTAGATTGGCTTAAAATATTTCTCGTTTGGTTTTGAATTTCAGTTGAAAATGTGAAGAGCTATTCCCATTTGCTGCCATTGCAATTGCATTAATAAAAGAGCCAAATACAGAACTTGTTGTCTTGAATAATGCATACCTGATGATTCAATGAAGCTCATTAAAGGAAAACCGATAAAAGCCTAAAATAAATTTGGAAAAAAAGTAACCCATAAAAGAGTTACAATAATCAAATTATACAGTCAAAATTATGGCGTAGGCAACAAATATCAACCAATACGCGTAACTTATCCCATCTACACATAAATAAATAAACAAAGAAAATAGGGGATGCGAAACAGTGGGATACATACCAACAATAATGAGCATGGTATATTATCCCAGTAAATATTATATTACCCTCCCGGCAGCTCGAAACAACGGATCAGACTTGGGGGGGGGGCGGGGGGTGTGAAACACATTTTAATATACAACGATATAGTCGCCGCGTACGGCTACATTAAAATATCGGCACGCCCATAATGTAAACATATTTCATACCCAATGTTCGCCCGGCACGGCGTAAGCAGTCTTCTCCTTACTAACGTTTAGTCCTTCTGATAACATCCCCCATTTACGCCCCCAAATCAAGTACAATATCACTTCATCCACATAAAAAATATAATAAAACCATAAACGTATCAGGATCACAGAACGGCTTCCTTTACAAAACCCATCAACATAATACTGTTGACCCAAAACACCACTCCCCCTAAATATATAAATACAATCAAAAACCCCACTAGTTTAGGAAAGTAAAGTCATCAACCGTTCGTTTAAAAACGGGGAATAGCCCCCCCCGAAGGTTAGGATGAAAGGAAAGTGGGTTTACCAGCTTCTGCGCAACTAGTATCTGTCTTCTTCCCAGGAAAATGTTTTTTTCTCTCTATTTCGATACCTGATGATGTATTAGAAGTGTGGGTGGCGCAGTCGGTTAGCGCGGCACTCGGCTGGGCCTCTGACTTTCTGTATGTGCAGGGTGTGGTTGGTTCGAGCCCACCCAGAGGCAGAATTTAGCACCCTGTCCTTGCTCAAACCTAGCCTATTTTCTTCCACCACCGACCCTATATGACGCGAGCAGTTGGTGTGTCATTAACCCCCTCCCCCCCAAAAAAGCTGATGATGTACCCTCTCTCTCTCTCTCCTTGACAGCGGACCATGAGGGCGCCATCAACTGCATGGCGCTCAGCGAGGACGGCTCCCTCCTCATCACCGGCTCCGAGGACACCACAGCCCGCATGTGGAGCACCAAAACCCAGGACACCGAGTGTCTCGGCGTCCTCCAGTAAGTCCGGCAACGTGCTGTCCCAGTCAGATAAAAGAAGCATAGTGTGTCTTGTTCACTGATGATACATAGTATCTACATGTGTCATGCAGATTCAGAGGTTAAACAAAAGTGGACCTGCTCACGGGCCTTTTACCGGTGTTTGTTCTGGGCTAAAGTATAGAAAAGATCAGAATACAAGATGTTAATGAGGTAAGAACAATTTGTGCAGCTCAGGAAATATTTGCCTGGAAAATTTGAACAGTCTCTCCCTCCTCTCTCTCTCTCTCTTTCTCTCTTTCTCTCTTTCTCTCTTTCTCTCGCTCTCTCGCTCTCTCGCTCTCTCGCTCTCTCGCTCTCTCGCTGCTCTCTCGCTCTCTCGCTCTCTCGCTCTCTCGCTCTCTCGCCTCTCGCTCTTCGCTCTTCGCTCTCTCGCTCTCGCCTTCGCTCTTGCCTTCGCTCTCTCGCCTCTCGCTCTCTTCTCTCTCTCTCTCTCTCTCTCTCTCTCTCTCTCTCTCTCTCTCTCTCTCTCTCTCTCTCTCTCTCTCTCTCTCTCTCTCTCTCTCTCTCTCTCTCTCTCTCTCTCTCTCTCTCTCTCTCTCTCTCTCTCTCTCTCTCTCTCTCTCTCTCTCTCTCTCTCTCTCTCTCTCTCTCTCTCTCTCTCTCTCTCTCTTGTGCGGATACTTACCCACGCAGCTGTCTCCGGTCCTCGCTGGTAAAAGCCCTCACCGGCGGGGTTATTTACTTCTGTACAAGCTCTACTCTCTAAATCTCTGTCTGAAGTATTTTATCTCTCCGTAGCCGATCCCCCTGTGGATAGCGACGTCCCGTTACCTGCCTCAGCACATCACAGGTTTTGGCTGCAGAATCGAATGTTCCCTCAAGTAATTCTTCGGAATCTGCAAAGGACTCTGAGGCCAATCCTCGCCGGCTGCTTACGCTAGCGAAACACGCGCTATTTCTAAAGTAGACCAACAACTTGTGTTGGACGGTACGATTGCAGAAACTTGGTGCTTTTTAGTTCCCTGTGGGTGATAGTTTTTAATGGTGTCGGCACTTATGAATATTTGGCCATTGCTAAGGTACTTGCTGTGCATTATCAAAACTCATGAGCAATATAAAATGTAAATTATAGTTCAGTACTTCTTGGTATGGGGGAGGGGGAGGGGGGGGGTTGGAGCAGTACAAAAAACTAAGGCGCCATCTGGTTTTTGCAGCGCAGGAAGCGGATGCTGAACTGGGCGATAATCATGCCGTTTTCAGGACGATAAATATAAGGCTACCATTTAGACGTGCATGCATTGCCATAACTTTGAATATGAGAAATGAATTAAAATATGACCCAATGATTTCGCTGAAGCGAAGGGTAAAGAAACCTATTGAAGGTTTGCCTATTCGACAGAAAACATTCGTCTGCTATTTTCTTCTTGAGTAATTGACATCACAACCGCGGTGTCATACCCGCATGGAAAGGTCGAAATGGCGACCGGCAAGAGTGATGCCAGTTCTTAACTGCTGATATTTTTTACGGTATGAGCCGGATGTACCGTATTTTTTACTGTATGAGTATTTTTTGTCAATGAGCCAATGAGCCGATGTATCATTTTTTATAATAAAAAACGTCCAGGGAGCAGGAACGTGGGAACAGCATCCTACGCAACACGGCGCATTCACTTTTAGTTAACGAGCACGGAACTTTTTGTGCGAGTATGCGCGCGTGCGTAAGCGAACGTGTAAACATGTTTGTTATTGCCAGCTTTGGCTTTAGACTCCGAGTTACATAATCCTCTTTGGGGTTTAGGGTGCATTGACAGCCAACGTCATATGGCGCTCTCTGGGTTACTATATCAGTGGTATTATGTCACAGGTCCCGGGTTCAAGTCCTGGCAGAGCCTCTGAATAACTTGATCTGATTCTCCCATCCTTCCCAACAGGGTGAGAGTTCGCGACGCCGAAGAACCCTGGCAGGCGGTGCATCGTTAAACCCTAGTAATCATCAGCGGTGATACTTCTTGAGGGAGCGATTGTGAAGGTCAAGATAACAGTTTGATGAGTTTGTGGTGATGTGGTGAGGGTTTGGGAGTTGCCTGCTGACGATCAAAACAGGGGATGTGGATGCGAGCAAAGTTAGGGACACGAGATCACCACGTAACCCAGGATATGATATTGGACAGCAGGTGATTGATTACAACTCCAGAGTTAAACTTGGAGGCTATTGTAGGCGAGTGGCTGGCTGAATCAATGTTTGTTTTGCTTCCTTCTTGGAGCGATAAAGGGGACCATTTCACAGATTGACGAAGCGAGCAAATGGATACCAGCGTTATTTTCATTAACTGAGCGGTAACAAGGGTTCGAAACAAATATTACGACGTTTTCAATGAAATCATGGAACAGTCGGACGTCAGTTGGTACAAGTAGACCATTTGCACCCTTCCACGTGCGCTTAACTAGCCATTGGAAGGTGTCTGTCCTTTCTCCTGGCTGAAATAATTTTAAGCTTAACAAGCCAGTATAATCGGATGCCACTCAAAACCTAAGTCCAGTATTGCGGAGTCAGCAGCAATTCCGCGACTTCATTAGAGTTGACATAGACTCCGGCCTAAAAAGACCAACTCCGATTCCGACTTAAACTCCAACTATGGTGCTGATTGTAGCCAAATATGTTGAAGCTTTTATTTGAATAGGCTGCTAGAACAAGAAACAAAAATTGATCATATTGTTTTCTTCCATTTTCTCTACAATAGTGGTTACATACAAGCCTTGTACGGTATGATAGTCCCTTTTAATAGTCATATTACCCCCATCCTGAAAATGAAACCAAAGCTAAAGAGTTAATTGTTTGTCAATGTCGTTGTTGCACCAAATTTATGATCTTTTTTGCAGCATAAGTGGCTGCAATGACAGCGAAGATAGATAGTGCCTTGGTATTTATTTAAATTGATAAATTTTGCCGTGCTGGCCCTGTTCGGATGCGTCAGAGCTGTGACAAATTTAGTGGACAGATCATTAAGATCCTCTGCATCCTCTTCATCCGTGTTTCATTCATGCCAGTCTATGTTATAGCCGTGACATGACTCGGGTACTCGTGACAAATTTGACAAATTATGACCACGCGTGACAAATTTGAACTCTGACTCCGGCCAGGCGTCGGAGTTGGCTAAAGTTTCAACTCCGAATCCAACTCCGACCACGACTAAAACGGTCAGCTCTGACCTACTCCTAGTCCGACACCGCAGCCCTGCCTACGTCTGTGAAATTGTTATTGATTGGTGCCCGTCACCACCTGGGCTTTGGAAGTTTCCTTAGCCAGCTATCATAAGATGCCTATCCTCTCTCCTGGCCTTTTTGCATTCCACAAAGTGACGCGGCAGTGACGGAAAAGTGAGATCTTGTGCTTTGGCAGATGTTCCTTTGTCGCCGCTTCGAACTCGTGATTTTGGATTTTGAGATCGGTTCACTTGACCTTGAATAGTTCCTTGACCTGAGGTAACCTGACCTAAAAAAACTTGGCCAGATGCGTCAAATTGATCAGCAATAAGGTGCTGTGAGTTGCGCAGTTCTGCATCTCTTCGTTTTTGCATTATGTGGGGAAAGCTAGGAGGTGGTGGGCGAATTTTCCCCCAGCAGGGCGCGTGTTAAGACGGTCGCGATACCACTCCTATGCAATAAGGCTCACGGGCTGAAGTCATTTCTGAACACAAACAGGCAAAGGTAATACCCCGCTCTTTTGGATAGGTTAACACGGAAAGCAGGAGCCTGTAGGCTTATTTCCATCTGGCCCGAAGGTGCCTCAAGCAGCCGGGAGAGATCGGTTGTTGTAAGCCGTATCCAGCCCCTGGACCTGTTAGGTAGGGCTTGAACCTTTGGCCTGTAAGCAAGAACTTTTGAAAGCGGTGCAATGCGTTCTTGTTCCCTCTCGCAAATACATGTTTTTGTTTTGCCTGCAACATGGGCGACCAGAGGAGACCGGTGCTATCCGTGCCACAAGCGGCTCCAGCATATGCGTCGGTCCTTGGCTACGTACACGGCAGACGAAGGTGGCGGAGATGGTGACGACGCCCTTGACACGACACTCCGACACGGAAACAGCACACACCTCACGCCCAGCGTCACCGACCGATGCCGGACGGCAGGCGGAGCACCGCGCGCACCCGACCGCCGTCTCCACGATTGCCCAGCGACAATCCCCGTTACAAAAGTGCACACCGATTAGTACACTGTCACCTCTGATAATGGTGTTGATTTTAGTCCTTTGTTCACAGGTAGAGCCACAAGTGCTTTGATTATACTTAGCTGCCTTATACATTATCGTTTTTCGAATAAATGTCTCTAAGTGATGTGCCAAAAAGGAAAAGAAGGCCATTTTGCGCAACCCATATAGCAGGGATCATCTTTGGTTTTTTGGTGGTCTCTCGCAGTTCCTTGGATAACATTTTTTCTAGGTCCCTTTAACCCCCGCCCCACCGGGGGTCCGGCGCCACCTTCGCCCCACCGGGGGCCATCGATGGCCCCCCTCTAACTCCGAAAATATGGGCGTTAGCGCAAATCTGCAAAGTGCAATAGAAAGCTCGCGTGAATTCAGTAAGAAATTACTTCACATGTTTTAGTGCTCAGGTCAATGGTTTGACCTCCAGAGATCAAATTAGGTCAAGATCGGCTATTTTCACTCAAATATGCAATGATTAAGCAAACTAGGCATAACTCTTATGTCATTAGAGCTATTGAGGCCTGGTAAAGTACATTTGATAGAAAATTGCCAGTACTTTTTCCGCTATGTGGAACGTAAAGACCTCCCGCCAGTAGTTTGACCTCCAGAGGTCACCTCGTGACCTAATATGACCTGAGGTCACGAAAGGTCAAAAAGTGACCTTGCTGTATATCAAATGAAAGCCAGTGACAAGACAAACACGATGGTGTTTGTTTCACTGCTCTAGCTTAACTAGGTCAAAAGTTATTGTCAAAATACTGTTTTTGACCTCTGGTGACCTTGGATGACCTTGGAAAAGTCAAAAAGCAAATATGGCCCCTGGGATCCGTGAAAGGGTGTCCAAAAACGCTGTTCTGAGCAGTCTGAGTATTTGCAATCATTTTTGTGGCTTTTATATCATGAAACAGCTTTTCCCCATGCTTTTCCAATGGGAGAGGTCGCCTCGTGACCTGACCTCAGGGCACGAAATCGAAAAATCCCGGATATACACCTTGTAGACCCTGGAAGGGTCATGAAGTGTAGGAAGTTTCAAATTGATCGACTTTGAAATGTAGCTCTTACACAGCTCTAAAGTTGAAGTGAGGTGACCTTGGTTGACCTCGTCTGGTGACCTGACCTTGGGTGACCCGGGGCAAAAAATTTCAGGGATGATGGGAAAATGATGCAGTGAGAGGTAAAGCCCTCAACCGCGGTGCTGCGCCTCGTCGTTTTTCTGCTATTCCGGAAAAACCTTAGGGGGCCATCGATGGCCCCCCGGTGGGGCGAGGGTTAAGCCCGTGGGCGTGGAACAGTGCGGCGCTGCTCATTCTGTGGAGTTTCACAGTCACGTGAGGAACAGTGTTTGCCGGCAGGGGCCACATCAGCTACATCACGTGCGTGGCTCACAGTCACGTGGGGTGCGGTGTTTGCTGACGGGGGCCACACCAGCTACATCACGTGCGTGGCCCACAGTCACGTGGGGACGGTGTTTGCCGACAGGGGCCACACCAGCTACATCACGTGCGTGGCCTCTTGCGACACCTACGTGCTGACTGGCTCCGCGGACGCCACTGTGAGGAAATGGGACATGACCACGTGCGAATGCCTGTTCATTTATGAAGGTGAGTGTTGGACAGCTTTATATTTAGGGAGTGGTGCGTGCTGAAGTTGTTTTTTTGCTTCTAAGTACATACAAAATGTTGTTATCATAAGCGATAAGCATAAATAAGTATCACACATGAATATCTGATTTCAAAGAAGATTATTGGATACAACTTTTACTTTTTCGACCGGGATCTCCTATAACCAGGGATTAAATTATCTAAAAAAATTGAGAGTGCTTAAGTGCTCAATCGATGGGGGTGGCTACCAGCCGGGGTGCAGCTTTGTGGGGGCGGCACCCTCATCCAGCAGGGGTGCAGCTTTGCGGGAGCGGCACCCCTCATTTTATAGATATGCTTTTCATTGTTTTTTCTCTGCCGCGCCCTGTGTCGCAGATATGTTATGATTTTATTTTACTGGGTAAGCAGTCATCCTGCAGTCTTTATATAAACCTCACTTTGTCATGGAGTGGTATCCTAAAAGAAAACATTATAAAAAATCCCATTATCACCTCACATGGAACACATTGCGGTCTATGAATCGTTAATATCTGTACTTTTTTAATATATTAATACATTAATTGTAATTGAGAAATTTATTTCTATTTTTGAGATGACGTGAGTTTTGGCAGAAAATTTATTCCGAATAAATCACAATTTTCTAGTACGAAAGCACACAAAACTTCTTGCAGTGGCCTGGTACCATCATGGTCGAGTAACGATCCGTTTCTCTACTGATACGTAACGGCGTGGTTGCCAGGGCAGTTAATAATTAGTAATAGTAAGTACATTGCTCAGGATACGAAAACATATTTGATTAATTTTTTGGCAGGTGATTAATGTATTTTCATTTAAATCGAAAAATGTCTTAATTGTGCAAAAGTATTAAATTTTGTGACTTTATACTTTTTATCAAGTCGCCTGGCCGGAGGTGGATATGCGCCTTGGTGTTCGTGAGCGGTTTCGTGGATTCCCCTTGCTCTGGCTGAGCGTAGATTCCACCAGCTGTCTCCGATATGGAGGCCACTTTTCCAGCTGTCTGCGGTAAGGCCACTGCAAACAGTGCCACCTGTGGAGTTCAATAGCAATGGAAACTCGACCGGATAAGGATTTGTTGCCTGCTCTCTTCTCGCTTAATTTAGGTGTCACGCTAATCAAACTTTGAAGGTATGTATGAGTTACTAAGATGTTCCCTGGCCTCTCCCCTCGAATCCGGAAATGCAAAAAACACTGAAGATTATATATTCGGGCACAGCCCTTCATCAGAATCGTGGAGTAAATATCAATAATTCTCAGTCAAAGTATAGCCAGACCTCGAATTGAGCTTCACACAAAAATGCCTTTTAGAATGAATCGTTAAAAATAAGATTGGATGTCGTGACAACAACGATATTGGTACCTTTAACCTAAAAGCAATGCCGACAATACGACAAACCTAGACCAGTATTTGTGACAGACTTTTCTATTATTTCAGCCAAACACCAGCTTTTGATTAACAATGAAAAACTCGCTGAAGTACCTTAATCGGTTATTTGAATATTTCTGTTCTTCTTATTTACTTTTTCCCGTCGACTGCAGCTAAAATGCTAACCAAAAACTACCTATTTAGCACTAATAGACGTGATACTAGATCGGTGTAAAGATTGCAAACTTTCTCCTCTAACATGATGCTATATTTTTACAATAAAAGCCTCCCTCGAATTATTTAGTTAAGATTGTACATAGTGGTCAAGGTCAACTTTTTTGGAGTTGATAAACCCATTTTCCACAGCCTGCTCCTCTGACCCAACGTTAAGCGTCGAAAGAGTATACGTGTGGCTGCAAAAAAAAAACACATTATAAATTTTTATTATACTTATTCAACAACCCTTGCCCATAGTATGTACCTCTTAACACGCGCATTGACGGGGGTCTGAGCCACCTTCGGATTGACGAGGGGGGCGGGTACCCGCCCCCCTAAGATCTCGAGAACCACGGTAGGTAGCAAAAAAACGGTAAACGGCGTTGGGTAGCCCATCCGCTTCTCCATCGAAAATATTTGAATCATTTTTTTGTCAGGTCACATTTAAGGTCACCAGAGGTCAAAAACATGCCGTCACATGCCGTCATAGGGATAACATGTAAATTAAGTTTTTCGGTCATTACATCTGAACAAGTAAAGATAGAGCAACACGACTTGAACTATATGAATCCTCGCAGCAAGCCGAATCGAATGATATATGATTTGACCTTGCTAGGTCAAATCAAAGATTTGACCTGACCTGAGGTAAGGTCAGGGTCAAATTATATAAAACGCATATCATTAGAACCGCAAAGCCAAGGCGAGTCTAGTGAAGCTAAAATAAACGCTCTATCACCATTTGTTACTGAGTTATTCAGTAAAAACCATATTTCCCATGTATTACCAATGGAGAGGTCATGCTTCGTCCCTGACCTTAGGTCATCGATATCAAAAATACCGGGACATATTTTAGAGAACTCGGTGAGCCCATTATGTGATATGAGTTTCAATTAGATAAGTTTACCCTGCTCCGACTTATGCTATCTTAAACTTTTTTTGAGGTCGGGTCACTTGACCTGTACTGGTGACCTGACCTGAGATGACCTATCCTTAAAATTTTCACAGAAGTTGCACAAATGATGCGGGAAAAGGTATACCAAGTATGGCGGCGCTGCAGCGCCGCCGTTTTTCTGCTGTCTCCGAAAAACCCGAAGGGGGGCGGGTACCCGCCCCCCGTCAATGCGCGAGTTAAACAAATGCAACTTTTATAGCTAGTTAATGTGATTGGTGAATACTTTTCCTCAGCCTGTACCTCTAGCCCAACGTTAAGTGTCGAATGGGTATACGTCTAGCTGCAGAAAAGTATTATCAATAATTAGTTGCATATTTCAAAAACCTCAACCCTAGTACGTACCCCTAAAATCAAACCATCTCTTTGAGCTAGTTAATCTGATCAATCATTAATAAACCCTTTTTCCCAGCCTGTACCTCTGGCCCAACGTTAAGCGTTGAATGAGTATACATCTGGTTGCAGAAAAACACCATCAAAGATAAATTACCTAAAAAAACCTGAGCCTTACCTGTGACCTAAGTCCATCACTTCTGACTAGTTAAACAAGTTCAACCATCATAGCCCTTTTTTCCAGCCTGTAAATCGGGCCCAAAGTTAAACTTCAAAAGCATATACGTCTAGCATCAATAACACTATCAATAATGTAAGGAAGTCCTACCCCAGAACACATATACTTACGCTGATCCCTCCCTTACCTCTTAAGCCACTGCTGTTAAGTGATAGCCTATCCTAGACCCGCATAATAGGCCAGGACGTTCCTTGTACGTTAAGGCTAGGATGATGATCCTGAATGATTATGGATTCGGCTATCTTTCTATCTGGATGATCACGTGCCCGATGAACTACTTTTAGCTCAATTGGTTCTGATATAGCCTGAGTGACCTGTGCTGCATGTTTCTCGAGGAAATGATCTCCTAGAGGTGTGTTCCTAGTTTTATTTTTCGCGTCCCGCAAATGTTCGTTAAATCGCAATCGGACGGGCCTCATCGACTCCCCCTACGTATTGAGCCCTATTTTGATCCTGGTTACACAGTCTACAGTCTATTTGATACACTAAATTTTTCTGTGTGTAGTCGCCTTTAAAACCTGATTTGCATAAATGACACCTTTGACCCCCAGGACATTTTGGCTTAGAAATGGCCGACTTAACCAATGGCGACTTAAGTTTCTTGTTATTCTTCCAGGCTATATGTACTTTCAGGTTAAGTTTCTTTACGACTTTTTTATTTTACAGAGTGGCTTTTCGTCTACGTACGGCAAAGTCAAGAACCCATCATAAGAATCTGAGCCTTCTTTCTTTTTCTTGCACCTTCCGTTACCTGTCCTAGCTAGTCTAACCTCCCTCAACAAACGCCTGAGAAGCCCTGCATGATACCCATTTTTTAGAAGCAGATTCCAAATCTTATCTACACTTTTTCTCTCTTTCTCTGGGCCCGATGAGTTATCCATAGCCCTGTGGAACATGTTTCGGATAATATTGTGTTTCGTAGACGTGGGATGGGCAGATGTACTATGGAGGATGATTCCCGAGTTGGTTGGTTTGATGTAGAGCTCTGTCTCTATCTCTATCTCTATCTTAGTGCCAAAACACTAAGATAGATAACACTTGGTTTGATGTAGAGCCCTGTCTCTATCTCTATCTCTATCTTAGTGCCAAAACACTAAGATAGAGACAGAGCTCTACATCAAACCAACCAACTCGGGAATCATCCTCCATAGTACATCTGCCCATCCCACGTCTACGAAACACAATATTATCCGAAACATGTTCCACATGGCTATGGATAACTCATCGGGCCCAGAGAAAGAGAGAAAAAGTGTATATAAGATTTGGAATCTGCTTCTAAAAAATGGGTATCATGCAGGGCTTTTCAGGCGTCTGTTGAGGGCGGTTAGACTAGCTAGGACAGGTAACGGAAGGTGCAAGAAAAAGAAAGAAGGCTCAGATTCTTATGATGGGTTCTTGACTTTGCCGTACGTAGACGAAAAGCTACTCTGTAAAATAAAAAAGGTCGTAAAGAAATCTAACCTGAAAGTACATATAGCCTGGAAGAATAACAAGAAACTTAAGTCGTCATTGGTTAGGTCGGCCATTTCTAAGCCAAAATGTCCTGGGGGTCAGAGGTGTCATTTACGCAAGTCAGGTTTTAAAGGCGACTGCACACAGAAAAATTTAGTGTATCAAATAGACTGTAGACTGTGTAACCAGGATCAAAATAGGGCTCAATACGTAGGGGAGTCGATGAGGCCCGTCCGATTGCGATTTAACGAACATTTGCGGGACGCGAAAAATAAAACTAGGAACACACCTCTAGGAGATCATTTCTTCGAGAAACATGCAGCACAGGACACTCAGGCTATATCAGAACCACTTGAGCTAAAAGTAGTTCATCGGGCACGTGATCATCCAGATAGAAAGATAGCCGAATCCATAATCATTCAGGATCGTCATCCTAGCCTTAACATACAAGGAACGTCCTGACCTATTATGCGGGTCTAGGATAGGCTATCACTTAACAGCAGTGGCTTAAGAGGTAAGGGTGGGATCAGCGTAAGTATATGTGTTCTGGGGTAGGGACTTCCTTACATTATTGATAGTGTTATTGATGCTAGACGTATATGCTTTTGAAGTTTAACTTTGGGCCCGTTTTACAGGCTGGAAAAAGGACTATGATGGTTGAATTAGTTAACTAGTCAGAAGTGATGGACTTAGGTCATAGGTAAGGCTCAGGTTTTTTTAGGTAATTTATCTTTGATGGTGTTTTTCTGCAACCAGATGTATACTCATTCAACGCTTAACGTTGGGCCAGAGGTACAGGCTGGGAAAAAGGGTTTATTAATGATTGATCAGATTAACTAGCTCAAAGAGATGGTTTGATTTTAGGGGTACGTACTAGGGTTGAGGTTTTTGAAATATGCAACTAATTATTGATAATACTTTTCTGCAGCTAGACGTATACCCATTCGACACTTAACGTTGGGCTAGAGGTACAGGCTGAGGAAAAGTATTCACCAATCACATTAACTAGCTATAAAAGTTGCATTTGTTTAAGAGGTACATACCATGGGCAAGGGTTGTTGAATAAGTATAATAAAAATGTATAGTGTGTTTTTGCAGCCACACGTATACTCTTTCGACGCTTAACGTTGGGTCAGAGGAGCAGGCTGTGGAAAATGGGTTTATCAACTCCAAAAAGTTGACCTTGACCACTAGGTACAATCTTAACTAAATAATTCGAGGGAAGCTTTTATTGTAAAAATATAGCATCATGTTAAAGGGGAAAGTTTGCAGTCTTTACACCGATCTAGTATCACGTCTACTAGTGCTAAATAGGTAGTTTTTGGTTAGCATTTTATCTGCAGTCGACGGGAAAAAAGTAAATAAGAAGAACAGAAATATTCAAATAACCGATTAAGGTACTTCAGCGAGTTTTTCATTGTTAATCAAAAGCTGGTGTTTGGCTGAAATAATAGAAAAGTCTGTCACAAATACTGGTCTAGGTTTGTCGTATTGTCGGCATTGCTTTTAGGTTAGAGGTACCAATATCGTTGTTGTCACGACATCCAATCTTATTTTTAACGATTCATTCTAAAAGGCATTTTCGTGTGAAGCTCAATTCGAGGTCTGGCTATACTTGGACTGAGAATTATTGATATTTACTCCACGATTCTGATGAAGGGCTGTGCCCGAATATATAATCTTCAGTGTTTTTTTTTTGCATTTCCGGATTCGAGGGGAGAGGCCAGGGAACATCTTAGTAACTCATCATCATGCTCCTCGCCGCAGCACTTCAAAACTTATCAACGTTTGAAGGTATGTACCTTGGACAGTCGACAGTTTTGTAGTTTAGATTGGTAAAAGTCTTACTTTACGACAGAAACAACTTGACTTCGATTCGGCATCGCACTGCCAAACGCACAACCTTCTGCCGATTGTAAGGTTTTTTGTTGATTTTTTGGAAATGCCCCCAATATTAATCTGATTTATAAATTGTGTTCAGAGTTATTGCAGCTTTAATTCCTGGGATAGCAGCCTCACTAAAGTCATCAAGACACTTGTCACGGAAGGTTACACGGAAACACGGTCTGGGTATTCTGCCAACTGACCGAAATGATTGCAGTTCATAGAGTGGCCGGAAATTGCGTTTCAAAACCACTACATATTTAGTAGAAAGTATAGGAAATATAAAGGAAAAACCTAAGCCAAATGGCATGACGCCCCGGCCCTCAGAGAGCCGGCAATGGTGCGTCAGTCTTAAAGGCTGGATATTGACCGATTACTTACTCAAGCCTGTAAGTCTAGCAATTGCCTCCTGAGGAAGTGAGCTTATCCTACGCACTACCGGCTGGTAGACTTGGGCCGTACCGTAGATAGTGGCATTCCACGGAGAGCGGCAGTATAAGCCAGAGTGGCAGCGATGTGCTGAAGGCTGTGCCTATATTGGGGGGCGGGATGCTCGAAACAGGTGTGAGAGTATGTGCGCACTCTCAGATATATAGTATACCCCTGTCACCCATCAAAGCTCTGTAATTGGGTGTTTCTCGGTCCTTGGTGGATCGTCCAACACCAGCAATGGCTGTGATGGCAGGCCACGCGTCTCGGATCAGCCGCATCATCTGCACCGGCGAGTTCGTCTTCTCCTCCTCCTTTGACAAGACCGTCAACGCCTGGCTGTTTGATACCAGCGACATTGTGGACGGCAGCGGAGCTCAGGCCTGCATCCGCACATTCCGAGTACGTGAGGCTGTGGGAAGGCCATTGGAGCGCACCCGTGTGTCCGCTAATTCTTGGTACCAGGCTAGAGTCACTTTTGGCCACGCTATCGGTAACTACTTCTTGTAAAGATGTCACTCATTCTCACATACAAAATAGGCACTCTTTCCCCACTCCTCCTCCTCCTCCTCCTCCTCCTCCTCCTCCTCCTCCTCCTCCTCCTCCTCCTCCTCCTCCTCCTCCTCCTCCTCCTCCTCCTCCTCCTCCCCCCTCCCCCCTCCTCCTCCTCCTCCTCCTCCTCCTCCTCCTCCTCCTCCTCCTCCTCCTCCTCCTCCTCCTCCTCCCCTCCTCCTCCTCCTCCTCCTCCTCCTCCTCCTCCTCCTCCTCCCTCCTCCTCCTCCTCCTCCTCCTCCCTCCTCCTCCTCCTCCTCCCTCCTCCTCCCTCCTCCCTCCTCCTCCTCCTCCTCCAGGAACGAAATCAAGCGGCTACAGCGGGCACCTTCCTTTCGTCCCATTCGTGCTGAAGTGCCCCGCGACCGATGAATTATGTGTCTTGCAATGTGCATGTATCCCTCAGTCCATGGTGCACTGTGACGCTGAGTCGGAGTGCATTGGAAAATTGAGCCTTTCTGCAGCGATCGTGTACCCCTAATTGACAGCTGGGGCATTCAGGGCCCATGGAATGAATCAGGCACTGAATCTGGAGGCCCGCATAATGTTCTTAAAGTCATTTAGTTTCAATTTTCAAATGTAAAATTTAACCTGAATCTCATTTATGCAGAACATTCGATTTTGACTTGTTGCGCCGCAACTCAGAATGAGAGTCGACCCTCAGCCGACTAATTTTTCTTGAGTCAAAGTTGAGCCGACTCACTTCTGGATTTAGGTTAAATTAAAGTCGACTTAACGGTTTCACATGCTCAGCTGAGTCAGAATCAGAGTCAGAAACTAAGCGGGAGTGAAAGGTGAGTCGAATAGAAATGTCTTGCGCCAACGAGTCTGACTGTATCCTTGTTGAAAGTTGGAAAGGTTGCTGCTAGATGAGTTGAGTCCCAGGAAACACCGTATTTTTGAGGCCATCCATTATTATCACGTCCTTAAAAAGCCAGGCCATATTTCCAACACAACTGCATGTTTGATTGCATTCCAAGCTGGTATTTGGCCGGTGCCTTCGTTGTGCTGGACGAAACGAAAACTCGGGGTACGTGGACAACAATGACAAAATTTCCAGCATTTTCTAGTAATACTACCATAAACTTAAATAATGCTACCAACATGAACCACGATGATTTCTACCCACACCATGCCAGCATGTTCAGGGAGCCTTTAGTGAGGGGATGAATGGGTGTTGCAGGGCCACCACGGCGGCGTCTACCCCATCATCTTCCTGCCAGCGCGCAACACGTTTGACCCTGATGACGACGAGGACGACACGGTTACCATCCAGGATGGCGACCTTCTCATCACCGGATCCACTGATTTCACAGCCAAGTCCTGGAACTTCAACTCTGAGACCGGCTCTTGCCTCAAGGTAAAAACACGCATTATGTTATTATGATGATAGTGATGGCCAAATGAAAAAGTTGCAGTGTTTTTAGCAACTCGTGGAGCTAATTATTGGTCAAATAATCCGTTATTGGCAAGCATCCCAGACCAGTGCAGTACCGCGGGCCATAGGGAGGGGCTCAGCCACAAGATTCAGGTGGGGAGGGGCACAAGCCAATGCGAACCCCTCCTGAGGTAGCCTCTCCAGTGGCGGATTCAGAGCTGAAGTTTTGGGGGCTAATATCTATTTCATGTTACTCCGTAACGGATATCAGTATTCTCCTTTTCATACATATGGATTCATCAACTTATCTCGTTTTGGGCCTCCTACAATAGCTTCATGACTATTTTTGCTAGTCCGGGCACCTATTGCGCATTTGTCAGCACGAGTACAAAGCTTGCGCCTCTTGGTTTCGAGGTCTTGGGGCCTACCAGACCCCTTCCAGTGCGCGTTAGTGCCAGACCCCTCTCCAATGCGGGTGTTATATCTGTATTGGTTTTTCATGGGACACAAATGTATATATATATATATATATATATATATATATATATATATATATATATATATATATATTATTAGTGTATTTGGGAAGAAGTTTTTCTTTAATGCAGGTATTATTAAAAATCACAGCTTCCTTGGCATTAATTAGTTTCTTGTGCGTCGCTTCGAGTTGGCGGATAAGGCTTCGTTCGTTGTCGTTATATTTATAAAGGGTTCAGCTAAGCTTTATATTTACATTCATGTTTAGCTGAGTTGTGTTATGTTTCATATTGTTGTGTGTTTCACTTGATGGGTTTTTTCCGGAGTAGGTGCACTAATATCTAGTCAACGTGTTATGCGATGAATCATTCGATTGTTTTCCGACCAGTGTTCAATTTAAAAAAATGTCAGCGAAGAGATTGAAATGTGCTTTGTACCGTATCGAAACTAAAAATAGGCTATCTATTTTATACTTGTAAAATGTAACTGCATATCAGTTGTATTCATGAAGATGCCTTATGGAAGGTGAAACGTCAATAGATGTCATTTTGTACAATTCTTTATAAATATAACGACAACGAACGAAGCCTTATCCGCCAACTCGAAGCGACGCACAAGAAACTAATTAATGCCAAGGAAGCTGTGATTTTTAATAATAACTGCATATATATATATATATATATATATATATATATATATATATATATATATATGTGTGTGTGTGTGTGTGTGTGTGTGTATGTATGTGTGTGTGTGTGCGTGTGTGTGTGTGTGTGTGTGTGTGTGTATGTGTGTGTGTGTGTGTGTGTGTGTGTGTGTGTGTGTGTGTGTGTGTGTGTGTGTGTGTGTGTGTGTGTGTGTGTGTGTGCGCGTGTGTGTGTGTGTGACAGCGCGTGTGTGTGTGTGTGTGAGCGTGTGTGTGTGTGCGTGTGTGTGTGTGCGCGTGTGTGTGTGTGTGTGAGCGTGTGTGTGTGTGTGTGTGTGTGTGTGTGTGTGTGTGTGTGTGTGTGTGTGTGTGTGTGTGTGTGTGTGTGTGTGTGTGTGTGTGTGTGTGTGTGTTTGTTTTCCGTGACTTATGGGGACATCGTTAGTTTACACAACGGACTTATGGGGACCACCGGTCACTAGCGAGGACCGGAGCCCGGTCCTCGGTTTTTAAACCAATCAGAAGCCTTGCTTGACACCTCAGGTGTCACGCGACTCTATTTCAAGGTGGTCCCACATTTCCATGGTTGACGAGGTTTTTCTTGCTCAGTGTGTAAAAAGTGTGTTATCGGACATCGTGTCATACGTGTGTGAATCATCGGGTAGAAATAGAGATGGGTATTTACCTTGCTAGCTTCCTCATATGGCATAGTTAATTTTTCCTTTTAAATATAGAATTAATACATACTGGCCTTTTTATATTTAAATTTTCTCTTTAAGATTAGTTTCCGTGACCATAAATGTATTCAGTAATATTTATTAATATTGAGTAAACCAGTTGCCCGCGGATGTGAACAATGCTTTCCATCACTATTGACATCCGCTTGTTTTGATTTGAGCCGAAGGTATTTTGCTTGAACCGGTCCGGAGTTTTTGGGTGTTTTTGATTAGGCTTTCAGCCTAATATTTCCCATTTCATATTTTATTTAATCTATAAACATAATATCAGAGGGAATGTATCTTCCAAGATTACGGGTCAAGTGCTTTCTTCGAGGTTTGAATAGTGCGCCACTTCAGTCTTATTGGACAATACAACTTTTGAAATATTTAACCACCTCTTGTATGTTAATTTTTGCTGTAGCTACACATATGACTAAACCTACTGTTGGTTCCAGGAGGCCCAACAGATCCTGGATCCCCACCCGAAGTCCGAATTAGTGTCTGCCCCCCACAGGGTCCATGGGTAGAGATCCCAGGGTTTTGGGGGTCAGGACCCCTGGATTTTGGGTCTCCCATGGTGTTTGTATAGGGCCTGTATTGCTGTGCTGGTGTTAACCCACCCAGGACCCCCTGAATCGAGAAGAGATTTCCAGCCTTACCAGGGTCAGTAGGTACCTACATGCATTTCAAAAATGATCAGCTCTCTTAAGGCAATTCAGGGAAAGACTGAATGCAGTTTTGTACTAAAGAAAGTTTTAATTTTTAGATTTTTGAATATTGAAAGCTTGTGGGGGAGGGGCAACGGAACTCAACATGGGGGAAAACATATGTTTTTTTTTTTAATCGAGGGGAAAAGGAGGACTTTGGAGCATGGAGGGCTGGGGGAGGCAATGGCCCCCTGGATCTGCCAGTGTAGGCGGCTACAAATCCCTGCAATACTTCACATTTTAAGCAAATAAAATGTAGGAAAACAGACACATGATAACTGGTAGTTCACAGCTAATATTCTGGTTAAAATCATTCCGGTCAAGCATTGCACATGCACATATGAAATTGGAAAGCTTTTGAAGCCTGAAAAATGTGGAATAGCTCTGCAAGGCAAAACATATTCTCAATGGAAATTGGGGGTTAATTACCAATCTTAAAGTAGTTCTGATAGTGCTTAATCCTTGTTTGTCAGGCAATTCCTTCCAGAAAAAATACAAAATGCTCTCCACCAAGACATATATTTTAGCAGGATTAGGTCCAGAATTTTATATTTCTGTTGAGCCAGCATGATTTAATCCATTGAGACACTAGGAAACAATGAAATACAAATATCTGTTTGAGCATGGCCGTTTAAAGCTTATACAATCACTTCTTTAGATTAAAGCACAAATATCCCATAATCATGTGACTTTGACTGAAAAAATCACTCCGACATACACAAGCTATTATGATTTCTCCACGTTTACCAGGCTGCTATCAGCCAACAATTATACCCGCAGGTTATCCCTTAAGTCAACTGGTGGCAATTGCAACACAATAGCGTAAGTCAATGCTTGATGCTGTCAACTTAAAAAGTTGAAATAAGGTTCATGAATCCACATAATATGCTTAGTTTACTATTTAACTACTTAAATAATAAGCCAAAGGCTTTGCACTGGTAAAATGGTGCACATGCCAAATAACATTATCCAACTGAATATAGCCCCACCAATCCTTCACAATTCAATCTAATCCTTCAAAATTAGTTTCCTTCAAGGATCTTCACCTTCAAGAAAACCAATTTTTCCTGTCGGCCCCGCTGCTGCTACGTTTCTTTAGTAAGGAACAGCAAACCTTTTAGTCAGATCAGTTCCTTCAAAAACACTAGGGCTGGGGTGATGGATGGGGGCAGGTTCTATAAGATATTACTGACACCTGCACAATCCTACACTTCTTTTGAAATCCGACACATGAAATGTCAAATGAAATTAATTCAAGCAATGAAATCTCAATTTTGTCCAGATTTCCTTCAGCCTTTGAGAGTGAATATCACATTAACCTGTCAAGGCAAAATATACAACACACTGTCTCAAACCTCACTTTAAATTCAATGTCTTCCAAAAGACCAATTTACAGGCCAAAACAACCATGCCATCTTTGAGTTTAATTTTTGAAGCCATACACTTAAAAGGTCATATAAAATCCATTCAAGCAATATCATCCCAATTTTGGGCAGTTTACCTTCAGCGTCTGAGTCTGCATGTCACATTATCCTGTGAAGGGAAAATGTGCAACACGCTGCCTCAAACCTTAAATTCAATGTCTCGTAGAAGCCATTGGCTGTCCAAAAATTATCATGATTTAAAGCTATGGTTAAGTATTTTTACAACCCAATGATTTTGCACAGCTTTCTACCACATTTCATTGGCCAGAGGTTGGCAATTTTGCCATGTTTGGGTCTTTTGGGGACCCAAACTCTGTGTACTCCAAATTTACACTAGATAAAATGGAAAATATATTCTCCTAATCCCATGATTTGACCTTTTGCTGCTACTCTTCTCCAAACCCAGAGATATTCCACATATCAATTGTGTTCTAGGGAGCTTTCAATGCATTCATGTGATGCTTCACCAGGGTCTATCCAGCAGTGGGTAACGAGGTAGGTAACGAGGCTACCTCGTTACCACGGTTAGTAGAGACACAGCTGCCTCATTACCCAGCAGGGTAACAAGGTAGCTGGCTTCACACATGTTGCCAGATAGAATCACAGCAGGCTAATCTAATAAGTACCACAGTTCCAAAGCTCCTATGAATCAAAACTTCCTTCCAAACAAAAGCGCCACAGGTTGATCCAGAAAGCTCCTATGAATCAAAACTTCCTTCCAAACAACAGCGCCACAGGTTGATCCAGATCGTAAGTGCCACTGTTCAAAGCTTCCTCCAGTGAAATATTCCAAGTGGTCTAGCTGTTTTTAGCGTTGCTGAAACATCCTTTCTTTGAAATGTTCCTAGTGCCAAAACTGCTTTTTTGCATTGCTGAGTGACACTTTTTCAAAAACCTTTGGTAATTATGTTTTTAAGATTTCTACATGTAGCACAACATAACCAAACCTGACCTAACCTTTTTCTCGACTCAGCAAGCTGGCCTGTGGCACACCTAACCTGCCGGTGTCACTTTTGCCTTCATCAGCTGCTGTGGCTATGCCGTGTGCCTACTTAACCTAACCAAGCCTAGCCTGACCTGACCTGACCTGACCTAACCTGTAGTAATTCTAATTAAAGGAAGTTTTGATCCATTGCAGCTTTTGAACAGTGGCACTTGTCATACAAATCAACATGTAGTTATCTGGCAACATGTGTGAAGCCACCGGCGCATCTACAGATACCCGTCCAACGGCAAAAAATGCGTAGAATCACAAAGAAGGTAGTTCATACTTAACTGTAGAGTGTTCCTTCAGGTTTTAGCTATGAAATAAGACAGAAATCCAAGTATAAAACGCACTTCCACGACATTAATCAAAACGTAAACAATAACTACCGCATCGACACGTCCGCACGCTCCGAAGAAGAATTTAAAAGGAAATTGCGTGATGTTAGTTGTGAAAAATATGGGTAGAAATGAAAAAAACAAGAAATTAACTAGTTTGAACCACAGTTTGCTAATAAAATTTATTTTTTAAGAAAAATAAAACGTGACAATACATTTTGAACGGCTATAAAGTTTATAAAATAGATTGAGAATATTTTGGCGGCAAATAGCAGAAAGTGCTGCCATTTTGTATTTGCGGTGATTCCAGTTGTTCGTTTCAGTCGTTTCAGGTTCAAAGCGGAAATGGAGGAGGTCAGAATAGACGACGTGCGTAGTTATGATGAATTATCGGTGGTGGCACAGAGAGTGGAGAGTGATTGATTTCTGGAAGATATTTTTGCGGGCAAACGGACTAATACGTGAGCACGGAAAATGCTGCAACGTAAGAATGCGTCGCTACAACGACAAGAGTTCATCGTGCGGATCGCGATGCCGGTGTATCCGATGCCGCAAAACAAAAAGCGCCATGCTAGGAAGCTTCTTTGAAAAAAGTAACAGACAGTATCGTTAGGTAAGTACAACCCAATCTGACCTAACCTAACCTAACCTAACCTAACCTGACCTAACCTAACCTAACCTAACCTGACCTGACCTGACCTGACCTGACCTAACCTAACCTAACCTAACCTAACCTAACCTAACCTAACCTAACCTAACCTAACCTAACCTAACCTAACCTAACCTAACCTAACCTAACCTAACCTAACCCAACCTAACCTAACCTAACCTAACCTAACCTAACCTAACCTAACCTAACCCAACCCAACCCAACCCAACCTAACCTAACCTAACCTAACCATGTTTTAGCGAGCCGGCCGGCGGCGCACCAAACCGAGATTTGGTACGCTTTCACGACGGTGCTTTTACCCTGGTACAAAAGTACCAATTATTTAGTTAGTTGATAATCAGTCAGCTGATGGTTTTCATAAGCTGACTGACGATCAGCTGCCATTTGTCTTTCGTCAATTCCGATGTTTTGTTTGTTTACGGTGGTGGACGGCGCGCCATTACGACGTTGGGGTAAAGTAAGTGTTGAAAATCGGAGTTTAAGTGGGAGTGGCGCTACGGAACCTCACTGAATGGAAAGAGGGTGTCTTGCTGATTCTGAAAATGTATCATTTCTATAGAAAACCTTTCGGGAAAGTGGACGTCTTATTTAAGATTAGCCAAGCCACCTACCTCATTACCCAGCAGTGTGTGAAAATACTTTGGAAGCATGTAGCAAAGTACAGGTCAACTGGCTTTTATGCTCCCCAAATTTATTCTCCAATGGGGACCCAATCTGAAAAAATTCTGACCCTCATCTACGAATGAAAGGTACCTTTCTATCAACGTGCGCGTCTTGCCACTTAGTTAGTTAGTTAAGGGCTTTTTATAAAGCGTTCTGTGCAAAGCACCTTTGCCCGCCTCTACAGTGTCTTGCCACTTGCTCACTTGCCCACTTTATGAAAAACGGTGAAGATGCCAGGTTTAATTTGGCTAAAGGGACTCAAAATTAGCCTCACTGCCAAAAACAATCTTCAGTTTGGCGTTTTCTTGGCTGAAAGAACACGCTGCTTCGAAGTGGTTACTACCCACAAGGCCAAAGGTTTTATCGCCTTGGCCAAAGGTAGGCACGGATCCAGGCGGACGGTTGGGGAGGTGGAGGCAAAGTGGCCCAAAATCAGGAGAAACATATGGGCAAGGACGTTGGAACTGGGCGGCAGGGGCAGCTGCCCCCCCCAACTTGAATGATTCTTAACCATTGACCCTATGGCTTTGACTGGAAAGAAATAACCTGAAAATGACCGTTGCCCCCCCAACTTGAACATAGTTCCAAAGCCCCTGCATATAGGGTTTTAAGAAAATCGAGGAGCAAAGTGGTGGCAACGGATCAGTTACGTTGGAACGGGGGGAGCAGGGGGCAGCTGCCCCCCAACTTGCATGATTCTTAACCATTAACTCTATGGCGTTGACTGGAAAGAAATGACTTGAAAATGCCCGCTGCCCCCAACTTGGAACATAGTTCCAACGCCCCTGCAACGGATGGTTGGGGGGGAATTGCCCCGTTTGCCCCTGGATCCGCCAGTGGCCAAAGGTGGCTGTCCTGTGTTAACACCCGCCCCAGTGGGGTGGGCGGGGGCACGGCCGGGTCCAGCCCGAAGGTCTGGGGGAGGGGCAACAGAGCCCAAAATCGTGATTTTTTTTTTTAGAAAACCGAGGGTCAAAGGGGTGACAACCGAGGGTTTGGGGAAATTGCCCCATGTGCCCCCTGGATTCGCCCCTTGTGGGGATTTTCAACCACGGGTTTCACGCGCAGATGCACGTGATAGCGATGAAACTCGAACGGTGGTTGATAGCCCACGAGAAATGACGAAGAAACTATATCAGGCCGTTTTTTGCTCAAGACAATATTGAGGTCGTGACAGGTCAAAGAAGGTTACATGGCAGAGGATATTTTTTTGCTCTAGCGTCTGACTAGATTAAGTAAGATACATATTTGTGGTCTCATTCGACTCCTCTCATTACGGCGAATCGAATGATGTATAATATGACCATGCTAGGTCAAATTGTAAAATGGCCTGACCTAGCATTGTCAATATACATTTTTGTTTCGAAATATAAACACACATACATTTTGTCGATTCGCTAGCAGGTCTATTCCCGAAATTGTATTGCTACGGCCATAATATTTGCGAATCAAGGGACGCATCCCCCGGCTCTCGACACCCATGACAGACAGGCTGATGCACAATGGTGTTGCTAGCGGAGAGCCTGGGCTGGTCGCCGTTTTACTTGTGGGGATCTACGGTCAGGTCAGCGTCGATCCGCGGTCAGGTCAGAAGGGAACCCGCCAACTCGATGATGAGGAGAGCGAGAAAGATTAGGGAAACAGGCAACAGGATCATGTCAAGAGAAAGCTGCAAAAGAAATGGATAAAAGGATGAACAAGTATAGTGGCACGAGGAAGTATTCGCGCAGAGATTCCAGTGGAGATGAAGACTGTGGAGAAACCAGCGGAACAAAGAAGCGCCGAAAGAGACAGCCATGGACAGCCAGAGAAAAGGCAGCGGTAAGCGAACAGCTGGATGATGTAATTAAGAAGGGGGAAGTGCCGAACAAGGCGCAGTGCACGCTTGCAATTCAAGCTGCACCATCGCTGCACCAGAGGGATTGGCGAAGCGTCAAGTATTGCGCCTACAACATGATTCAGGCTCAGAAGTGCATGTTCTCAACATTAGGTGACCCAGCACGGTGATTCGTTCGATGTACATACCTATATAATTTCAGTTAACTAGAATCAAAATCCAGACCAGAACGAAACAAATTACGTCAACATAGGGTAGAGTGGGGTAACGCGCCCACCTGGGTAAGACGCCTACTATCATCTACAGACTGATGTAGGAACTGGAGCCTACATCTATTATTTTTTCTGGTCGCGATCTTTCTGAACAGGTCCTGAGCGTGTTTGGATGTGCCTGGTCTGCTCCGGTAATTTTCAGCAAAGATGTGTTGTTTTTTCCCCTCCGGATATAAAAACAAGCTATCTTAAAGTTGCGATTGTACTGCATGCGATCTAGATGCACTCACGGCAATTTGTGAGGTTGAAACAGCGAGTTTGTGCGACATTTTGACAGCCACTATGCGGCATGGAGACGCCGCAGAATTGAGTAATATTTGTTGCGACGCTGCCGTTGCTACGTGAGTAAGACGCCCATGTGTAGTGCGGGGTAAGGCGCCCCAGGCGCCTTACCCCAATATTTGGTAGGCGTTTTACCCCAATGGATAAGTGTGTCCTTAAGATAGGTAGGACATGAAGGTAGGGCTGCTATCGCTATTACCACCATCACGACCAGTACTGGTCGTGATGGCGAAGTACGTTGGGTTAGAAAAAAATCACTGTATCAGAAGACATCGAGTTTCAAATATTAGTTCCTATAGCACAAAGGAAAGTCTTCGCGTTTGCTCTCATTTGGTCATCTTGAGGAGTGGTCTTAAATCACTGACGGATCCAAAGGGAGCTAAAGGGGCCGTGCCCCCCACCAAAGCCTAAAAAGTATATTTTCCCCCTCAAGACCAAATTTTGGCCGTTTTTTTCTAAAAAAATACTACGTTTTCGAGATTTCTTCTTGACTTACCCCCCCCAAACGTTGGTTTGGGCCCTACAAAAGTTTCTCCTGGATCTGCCGATGTATTAAATACCTACCTTCGTCATGGATCTGCTCGAAGCACTGTTTGCATATAGCGATCCCGAACCATAATCGTCGTTAATTACATTTTCCAGATTATACATACCCATCCTCATCCTACCTTGACATCTTGTTCCAGAATATGGGAAGACATACCGAAGAATAACCACTTGCGGGCAGAATGAACCTGAGGCGCTTTAAGGTGCTTTGCGCCCCCTTAAATATGTTGGGGCTCTATCTTAAATTGCTTTCGCGTTTTCCGTTAATAGGTAAAAAACCTACCTGCTTATTTTTGCTGTGTCGGGCTTTAATGCCTCGAATAACTTGCCCACTTTGTCACAACATTATCGTAAAGCGTATTCACAACAATGTTCCCACTTGTTCATGTAACGAGATATAGTATGCGTTGGGTGTTATATGACGGCGTTTTACCCCGGGAATAGGGCGTTTTACCCCGCTATCGGGGTAAAACGCCTTTTTACATGGTCTCACGAAAAAACAAATTTCGTTCACTTCGCATAGTGTCAGAGTCCCAAATTTCTATCCGAGTGTAGACAGAAGATCACAGAACTTAACGAAGAAAACATGAGGCAATTCCATCCTGGTAGGATTGGTACAGACACATTCTCCCTTAACGTATGCGTCTTAACCCACTCTACCCTATATGTGAAACACTTTGCCTTTTGAAATATCTAAACCATTATACCAAACCATTGGACCCTACCGTGACTAGAGAAGCTATAAGCATATACACACTGCTCATGAACAACACATAACAGACTCCTCCTCGTCGCCTACCGGCATCATCCCTCCCCCTCATACAAAGACCGTATAATCATGTGTTTCCTGCCGTCCTGCAGTATCCCCACGAATTTTTCGCAGGGAGAACAGACCCAAGCCTTACGATCACAGGCGCAGAAACTTTCCGAGTTGAAGTTGGGGGAAGAGTCCTCGTAGTTTGCGGGCCACGGGTGACTAGACCATTTCTTTTCACCTAACAATAGGCCTCGTCTCGAAGTTAGTGGTGCACTTCCCCCATAGTCGGAAAGTGGGCGGAGGGGGGCCTGGAGAAGCCGCCCCCACAGTTCCCGCACATATGCTTACGATGCCCGAAGTCTGGCAGGCATGGTCGGAATTGAAAATTGTCTTCGGAAAGCATCAGGCGGAAAACCAATCCTGGGAAAATTAATGTTCATTGCCGTCTCTGAAGTTCCAAGTTCTAATTTGCAGAAATGAAGCCATGAGGAACAGCGGTATCTAAAGCAAAAACATTTGGTTCTTGAACTAATCGTTTTATGCTCCTTCGCATACTTCAAAGCCACAAGCGCAGGTAAAGAAACATCTAAACATTGGGGTGGAGGGCGGGTATGCGTCCCTCAGCTCCCTCTCCCGCGTACGGCGCCTATGCCGACATCCTATTATCCTATTCAACACCTAAATTATTTTGCTCCATCATCATCCTACTACTGCAGTCATCCGTTCCGCGCCATCCACCTCCCTCGTCGATAGCATGTCAAAGCAGGGGTCGATCCATGGGGGAGGGCAAAAAGGCATTTACCTCCTCCCCAAAACGCCCAATTTTCACCGATTCCAAAACTATATGTTTTTTATGTTTTTTTGGCCCTGTCCTCCTCAACCATTGGCCTGGATCCGGCAATGTAAAAAAGTACTACTTTAAAAACGTGACCCCGCCAGCAATTTCTCGGGCTCCAAAACCTGGCCCCCATCGGACTGTGCAGTGTGCAGGGTTCTGCCCAAACCATAACTCTGCCTAAGCCCAAAATTTTGCTGAACCTTGGTCGGGTTGATCTGTCACAGTGGGCCTGGGAACATTATGAGGGGCCCGGTTGCGGGCACAGAGGTTTAGGGTGGCCCACAGGGGGTCCACAAGCATACCAGGGACCCGGGTGCAGCCGAAGGGCAGGGGGCCCATTAGCATGGCAGGGGCTCGTCTGCAACCACACGGGGGCCTTGCCAGCTCTAAGTAGGGGCCCGCCTCCGGCCACAAAGCGCCCAAAATTATCATAAGGGACCGGATTGCGGCCAAAGGCTCCGGGTGAACCATAGGGGCCCCGGCCGCAGCCACAGGGGACTAGGTTAGAACACGGGTCCGCAATTATGCCAGGGGCCCGGCTGCAGCCAAAGGAGGTCCAGGTAGACCACGGGGCCCGCACTCAAGGCAGGGGTCGTACGAGGCCAAAGGGGAACCGGCACCTGCTAAGACCACAGGGGATCAGTTTCAATCACAGGGGCCCGGGTGGATCGCGGGTCCGCAATCATGGTAGGGTGTTCAGCTGCAGCCACAGGGGGCCTGGTTGTACCACAGGGGACCCAAGACTGCCTGGAATAGGAACCAAGCTGCTATAACTGGGGGCCTGAGAATATCGTGAGGCATAGGTGTAGGAACAGGGGGAGAACAGGGGGCGTAGGCGTAGGCAGGGGCGTAGGAACGGTTTGAAAGGTGGGGGGCCAACCTTAGAGGGGGCCCACCTCAAGGGGGGCCCCAGTCCACGGGGGCCCATAATTTTAAAAATTTTAGATAGCTCGTTTAGAGTAATAAGGCACGCATGCACACAAGGATGTCAATATATGGAAAATTGAGACATTAAATGTTTCCCTATCATTTCGAGTTGTACCTATTATGATGTAATAAATCATAGTAAAACGCCAAAAAAACATTTTTGGTTTTTACCTAGACGATTTTCAAATACGAAATACATTTTTAAGCTTTTTTGGAGGATTTCAATCATTTTTTACCACGAGCGCGTTTTTTATATTTACAGATGTTTAGGCCCTTTTCATTACATTTACAAAATTAAGAACTGTTTAGAAAACTACAGACAATGCTTTGATACCAAAGAGCCTCACTTCGCTATGCCTAATCAACTTGTATTTGCTTATTTAATGACGAAAATGGGAACATTTATGTAGGTTATTACGGATCTATTCTTTCCATCATTAGATATTGATTTAGGTAAGGGCCGATCACAATAAATACGCCTAGCTATATTTCGATGCCTAAAATGCAGAGTTCCAGCATGACTGCAAGTGCAATGTAGGTACTTGATGGCCAGCTTTGTGATGCCGAGGAGGTGTGGGCATGGTGTTATAGTGGTTAGCAACCTTGCTTTCCACGCGACCAACTCGGGTTTAATGCACGGCAGATTCCTTGTGCAAGGAGCAATTTGACTCCCAAGAATCCCCTCCAACAGGGAAAGAGTTGGCGACGCCATATAACCCTGGCATCGAAAGACGTCGCGCCTTTCGATGGCTCAGGGACGACTGTTGCTCGGTATTTAGTGCAGGGTCCGTGACCGATTCATATTTTGTGTTGGGATTAATATGGAATGGAGTTTGTTTGGGCCCAGTTCTCGGGACTCATTTTGAAACACTCGGGTAGTAGGTGCTTTGGCTTTTTTTACGAAGCGCTCCTCCTCCAGGGGCTTGCAGGCACCGTACTACCGAACTTGAACGTTCCCAGACAAGCTATCGGAGCCGTTTGGGTTTCTTGTTCTATATTACAGTTGCGGATATTTGTATATTCGTTACGGGGGCCACCTTAAAGGGGGCAGTATCCCCTGACCCCCGGTTCCTATGCCTATGCCGCCCAGGGGCCGCCAAATTATCTTGGAGGGCCCCAAAGTCCAGACCATGGCTCAGGAACCCAGATCAGTCAGCTCAAGGGCCCAGACCAGTGCATTAGCCTCGGGACCAGATTATCAAGGGACCCTACATAAGCACAGCATCCCTAGAAGCTCATCACAGGGGAGCTCCAGATTCACACAGGGTGCCAGATTAGCTTAGGGGCCCGGAGGTTCGACTTATGTAGGGTCTCAAAAGAGCTCAAGGGACTTGTTCAAGCTCACGGATCCCAGCTTAGCTCAATGATGCTAGAACAGTTCAGAGGCCCCAGACCAGTTCAGGGCTTTTGTTCAGTACAGGCCTGCTCAGCTCAGGGGCCCGGATCGGCTGATATAGGGTCCCCTCTCATACCAGCTCAGGGGCTCCATTCAAGCTCACGGCCCCAGCTTAGCCCAGGGACCCTAGAAGATTTCAGGGCCCCCATACCAGATCAGAGGCCCCAGTTAAGCACAGCGGTACCCAGATTAGCTCAGGGCCCCAGCTAGGCTTAGGGGGTCCCAGGGTGGCTGATATAGAGTCTCAGAACAGAGTGGCGTAGCCAGGATTCGGCCAAGGAGGCGTCCGACTACCATCGGGGGGCCCCAGGCCGGGGTCCCCCTTAGTAACCGGGCCCATCTCCTATATCTTTTGTATAGTATTTTAACATTATAACATTCACACGAAGGAAATTTTGTTATGGCTTTTTAAGCATTCATTCTTATTTTGTTTATAGCTTGGTTTTTTCGATCCGACTAAGTGTTGGTAAACTAAGGTTACCTAATATTAAGGATGGCCCATAAATTATATGGTAGCGTGGCTATAATATCAGCTTTGAGCCATATTTCGGGAAGTTCAATGTTGATGTGCGCATGATGTTAAACCTGAGTCTACCTCAATTCACTCGAGTAATCAGACATGAAGTTATTGGAGGTCAGTCGTTTTGAGTACGAAGAAATGATCTACGGGAAATGATTAGCAATTATTTCCCGGTGTCGAATCCATGAACTCTTTAATCAGGAAATTTCCAAAGAAACGAAAAAACGAATAAAGATACAAGGGATATGGGAGTGTGTCCTGAACGTTACATAACCTCTATTCCGTCGACAGATCCTGTTGAGATCCAGTTACTTTCTTACCCTTGCTATCTTGTAAACGAGCAAATTACCAAGACAAAAGGCGCCCAAGATCGGCCAAGCTCGAGGACCCCCTGACACCAAGCTCGGGGGTTCCTTGAGACCAAGCTCGAGACCCCGTGAGACCAAGATCGAAAGGCCCATGAGACCAAACATCGAAAGGCCCATGAGACCAAGCTTGCCCCCTGAGACCAAGCTCGGTTGTCCCCTGAGACCAAGCTCGGGGGCCCCTGAGACCAAGCTCACGGGCCCCCGAGATCAATATTCGGTATTCCAGAGCCCTCGATACCGATGATCGGGGGCCCCCTGAGAACAAGCTCGGGAGTTCCCTGAGACCAAGCTCGGAGGGCCCCTGACACCGAGCTCGGGGCCCCTGAGACAAAGCTCGGGGGGGGCACTGAGACCAAGCTTGGTGGTCCCCTGAGACCAAGATCAGGGCCCCCGAGACCAATGCTCGTGTTTTCCAGTGCATATGGTCAGCCTTATGCATGGGATGCCCCCCTGAGACCAAGCTCGAGGGCCCCTGACACTAAGCTCGGGGAGAGGGGAGCCTGAGACCAAGGGGGCGCGGTAGTTGAGTGGTCAGCTTAGCTGACTTCCATTCAGCCGACCCGGGTTTGAGGCCCGGCGGATTCCCTGAACAAGGAGCAAGCTGGCTCCCGAGAAACCCTTCCAACAGGGAAAGAGTTGGCGACGCCATATGACCCTGGCAGTTGGTGCGTCGATAAGCCCCAAAAATTATTATTATTATGAGCCTGAGACCAAGCTTGGGGACATCCCTGAGACCAAGCTCGAGGGTCCCCTGAGACCAAGCTCGGGGGTTATCTGAGACCAAGCTCGGAGCGCTCCCTGACACCAAGCTCGGGGGCCCCTGAGACCAAGCTCGGGGGCCCTGAGACCAAACTCGAAGGGCCCCCTGAGACCAAGCTCGGGAGCTCCCTGAGACCAGGCTCGGAAGCCCCCAGACACCAAGCTCGGGGCCCCTGAGACCAAGCTCGGGGACCCCTGAGACCAAAATCGAAAGGCCTGTGAGACCAATATCGAAAGGCCTGTGAGACCGAGCTCGGGGAGGAGGGGCCCTGAGACCAAGCTCGGGGGCCCTGAGACCAAGCTCGGGGGCCCTGAGGCTAAGCTCGGGACCCCCTGAGACTGAGCACAGGGGTCCCCAAGATCAATATTCGGTACTCTGGAGCCCTCGATACCGATTATCGGAGGCCTCCTGAGACCAAGCTCGGGAGGCCCCCCACCGAGACCAAGCTCAGGGGCCCCTGAGATAAATTTTTGTGTTTTTAGTGCATAAGGTCAGCCCAAGGGGGTCCGCAGACCCCAGGGACCCCCCTCCCCTGGCTACACCACTGTCAGAACATCTCAAGGGACCCATTCAAGCTCACGGCCGCCAGGTCAGTGGCTGTAAAGCCTTATAGGGTCCCAGACCATCTCAGGGGCCCTCAGTTCAACACAGAGGCCCATATTAGCTCTGATAACCAGATAAGCTTAAGGGCCTGGATCATCCAGGGCCCCTTGCCGGCATATTTGGGGTTTCAGAACAGTCCAGGGTTTCAATTAAAGCTTATAACCCAATTTCAAAGCAGGGGCCCTAGTCCTGTGCAGGGGCCTCAGATAAGTTTAGGATCTTCTGTGCATCACAGGGGATCCAGATTAGCTCAAGGGACAATATTAACTTTACGGTCCCAGCTCAGCTCAGGGGCCCCCCAGGTCGGTGGATATAGGTTCTGGCCAACTCAAGGGGCCCTGTTCAAGGTTACGGCTCCTAGCTCAGCTTAGGCATCCTAGAACAGTTCATGCTGCCCAAACCATCTCAGGGGCGCTCAGTTCAGCTCAAAGAGCCCAGATTAGCTCGTATGGCATCAGAGGCCAGTTCAGGGGCCCCGAGAAGCTCAGGGGACCTTAACACGCGCATTGACGGGGGCGGGTACCCGCCCCCTCGGGTTTTTCGGAGATAGTAGAAAAACGGCGGCGCGTAGCGCCGCCGTACTTGGTATACCTTTTCCCTCATCATTTTTACAGCTTCTGTGAAAATTTTAAGGTTAGGTCATCTCAGGTCAGGTCACCAGTACAGGTCAAGTGACCCGACCTCAAAAAAAGTTTAAGATAGCATAAGTCTGAGCAGGGTGAACTTATCCGATTGAAACTCATATCACATAATGGCCCCACCGAGTTCTCTAACATATGTTCCGGTATTTTTGATATCGATGACCTAAGGTCAGGTACGAGGCATGACCTCTCCATTGGAAATACATGGGAAAAATGGTTTTTACGGAATAACTCAGTAACGGATGGTGATAGAGCATTTATTTTAGCTGCATTAGACTCGCCTGGGCTTTGCGGTTCTAATGATATGCATTTTATATAATTTGACCCTGACCTGACCTCAGGTCAGGTCAAATCCTTGATTTGACCTAGCAAGGTCAAATTATATATCATTCGATTCGGCTTGCTAAGAGGATTCATATAGTTCAAGTCGTTTTGCTCTATCTTTACTTGTTCAGATGTAATACCCGAAAAACTGAATTTTACATGTTATCCCTATGGCGGGCATGTTTTGACCTCTCGTGACCTTAAATGTGACCTGACAAAAAAATGGTTAAAATGTTTTCGATGGAGAAGTGGATGGGCAGCCCAACGCCGTTTACCGTTTTTCGCTACCTACCGTGGTTCTCGAGATCTTAGGGGGGCGGGTACCCGCCCCCCCCGTCAATGCGAAGGTGGCTCAGACCCCCGTCAATGCGCGTGTTAAAATCAACTCATAGGACCTCAACTTAGTTTAGGGGCACAGGTAAGTTTAACGGGGTTCCGGGGCAAGCTATCGGGCCAGTTTGAGTTTCTTGCTTGATATTACAGTTGTTGATATTCTTACCTCCGTTGCGACCTCCGTTGCGGGGGCCCATCACAGAAAAGTGGGGGCCAGTGGCCCCCTGGCCCCCCGGTTCCTACGCCTATGGGCGTAGGAACAGGGGAACCAGGGGGCCATGCCCCCCTCCTCCCTATATCGGGCCAAAAAATCCTGATCTCAGTCAAAGTGGGAGGAAGTCGGATATTCTTATGGCCAGCAGGTGCAAAATGCAACAATGAGACCAAAACCGAATAGTTTTTGGTCCTGGCCTGGAAAGTTTCTTGTCAGCTTCAGGTTGAAGTTTGGCTGGGTCACCCAATATTCTGGACGTTCCTACACCTATTTCGTGAGGGACCCGGTTTTGGACAGAGGTTTCGGATGGCCCAAAGGGGCCCGTAAAATGTCAGGAGACCTTTCTGCAGCCACAGGAAGTCAAGGTAGACCACTGGGCTCGCACTCATTGTAGGGTCCAGCTGTAGCCATACTAGGGCCCGGCTGCAGCCACAGGTCAGGATCCCGTAAGCAGGACAGGGAATCGTCTGCAGCCACATGAGACTCGTGCTTGCTGAGATTAGGGGCTAGGCTGCGGCTACAGGGGCCCTTGGTGGACCACAGGGTCCCGCAAGCATGCCAGGGGGCCAGCTGCAGCCACATGAGGTCCAGGTAGACCACGGGGGCTCACCTCACGGGGTCCGGGTTGCAGCCACAGGGGCCTCCCAATCAAGGCAACCCGAGACTGCCGGGCATAGGGGCCCGGCTGCAGTCACAATCGGCCTGAGAACGGCCCCAGCTAGGGGCCTGGTTGTGGATACAGAGGCTATGGGTGACCCGCAAAGGGCCTGCAAGCATTCCAGGGAGCCCGGGGGGAGTCCGGCTGTATCCGCAGGGGCCCGCAACTTAGGATTGGGAAGGGGACTCGTCGGGCCATGGGGGAGATTTTTCACGCATTGGGGGCACCCGCGAGGACCCCCAAATGTATGGGAACTTATCTCCTGATAATGGTCCTCAGTGTTTGGTCAACAAGGTTTGGTTCACACAGCGGTCCAACAAAGTCATGATTTTCAGACTTGTTTAACACACCGGTCCTGTGTTTACACCTGTGTCCTCGGTAATATAGGTCCTCCTTAAAACTACCTCAAATAAATTTAGGTCTCAATCAACCCATGACCACAGTGTCTTGACCACCGTCTTCCTGTATGTCACTTCTGAAGCGAATACGACAGCTAGAAAACCCGGTCCTCGGTTGACCGTGCTATGTCACGGTCCTCGGTACACATGAAAAACATGTATGTGTGTGTATGTGTGTGTGTGCGCGTGTGTGTGTGTGCGCGTGTGTGTGTGTGTGTGTGTGTGTGTGTGTGTGTGTGTGTGTGTGTGTGTGCGTGTGTGTGTGTGCGCGTGTGTGTGTGTGTACATTTATTTTATGGCGTTCATTTGACATATTGATCCGCATATTACAGGAAGATAATTAGCGGAAAACATGGAAGAAATTATGGGATGAACATGGGACAGTTAACGAAAAACCTTGTCTCCGTTCCCAGCCGCTAATTAAGCAGATGGGACAGACTCACAAAGGACCAATCACACGATAGTACACACTCTCGCCACAGTCAAAGCACCTAAAACTATACCCACAACACTCAGACTCTCACATCACTCACAGCACCAGGACTCTCATAAGTCACGCCACCAGGAGTGTCATACCAATCAAGTGTCAACATTTTCGCATATTCAAATCAAATTGTGAGGGGCAGAACTCCACAGACAGTAATCAACAAGCTTCTCTTGGACTGAGATCCACAAAAATCGGCAGGCATAGCGCACACCAGCACACGGTGCAGATTCAATTTTGAGGATAGAAAGGAAACCAGTACAATTGCTACCAGGCAAGGATGCAAAGAGAGTTAGAATATAAGCGATTGTGCGTTAGATTGGTTCTTGTTGTGAATTAGTACTCATTCAGTACGATACCCTTGATGAGAATTATATTCTGAGCATTTATTTTGAGCTGGGGATGTTCTCAATCCTAGTTTTTTGTGAACTTTGATTTGATTCCAAGTTTTGGTGCGGGTAATGAAGAAAGCAAATTCTCTATATAAGGTAGTAGCTAGTGGTTCATTAAAGCGCATTATTCCTCTAGAGTTTCTTCTTGATGCAAGCTTTCCTGCCACGGAAATCAGGCCTATCTCTGCTATCTTTGACGTGTCTCACGTATCATACCATGTGTATCATATCATACCATGTGTATCATATCATACCGTAGTTCTAGTTCTAGTTCTAGTTCTACCGTGTATTGACCACAATCATCAAGTTGATTATTTTGTCAATGCGAGTGTCCGTAGTTTATACATCTCAAAAAGAAGAATAGAAAATTTACATATGAGGTTACCATGCATGGATGGCAGATGATTAATGTTTACACAAAAGAGTCACAAATGAGTCGAGTGAAGCAGCTTCCACAGTTGCATGGGGCAAGTTGTTCCAATCTCGGATGGTTTTCAGGAGAAAAGCGTGAAGGTGATAGTCCGCTCTGCATCGTGGTGCCAGAAACTGCTGATTGTGTCCCCGTCGTGATCTTGGCGGGAGCGGTATAAGTTTACTCTTTATGCCTTCTGCATCCATCATGCCGTGTTTTATCTTATAAAGCATCGTAAGCCGAGCTTTTTTCCGTCGCTCTTCAAGAGATGGCCATTTGAGCTCTTTTAGCATTGATGTTACGCTGGTCGTTCTCCGGTAGTCCCTCATAACGAACCTTGCCGCCCTACGTTGAATATTTTCTATTCTATTGACGCTCTGTTGATGGTGAGGGTCCCAGACGGCACTCGCATATTCTAAAATGGGACGTACATATGCCTTGTACGCAGCTTCTTTGATCTTCCGGGAGCTGATTTTCAAATTCCTCTGCAAGAAACCAAGAGATTTGTTGGCTTTGGAACAAGTGTTCTTGATGTGCTCATACCATGTGTAATTAGAATATCGGCAAAGCCTTTGGCACCACCTGCCATTGTGCGTTAGTGGTTTCTTGAAGGGAGAAGGAGGATTTAACACACTTCATAGACACAAAAATATGCCGTGTTTCTTATTAGGAATGCTAGAAACTAAGACTTGCGCGAAAGCATTTGAACGAACTCTCGAAAACTGGTTATTTTCAAGGACGTGTCCGAGCGGGGTGTTTTCAAAGAGGCCGCGTTTTCAGACGTTCCGAGGACACCAGGGCCCGGTCTCGTGCATGGCCACCGACAGAGACGGCGAATACCTCTTCACTGCCGGGCCAGACCGCACCATCAAAATCTGGGAGATATCGTCAGCTATCTGCCAAAGGGTGAGCGCTAAGTGACTTCATTTGTGGAACCTTTTAAAGAACCACACCAGCTTCCACGGAATGCATGCTCAATTGAACGCTGCCTTTATGAAAGAAATTTGACCAAGAACCGGTCAAAGACATCCATCATATTTTCTTTTTACTGTTTTGGGAGACTCATTGTAGGGGAGTTCACACGTGAATCTCATGATTATTTAATAGTATTTAATATCCATAACATGCCTTCATGGTATGCATTGGCAGTGCAATGGAACAGTTAACTATGTTACTCCGTTACTCCATTATGAACTGTTACTCCATTATGAACTGTTACTCCATTATGAACCGTTACTCCATTAACTCCATACTCTGTTACAATTCACCCACGGCTGCTGGGGTGAGTTGTAACACGTGTAGATAACTTTTCAAACTCAAACTATGGTACAAATGAGTGAGCATTCCAAACAGGTATTCGGCTGTTTTGTGGAGGCCAAAACATAACGGTATACTGTTATAATGCGCATTTTGCTTTGCGTGTAAAACTTAGTTTCACAAAAAACTGGTAAAACATGTTAAAGGGAGATACGCGAAAAAAAATTATTGTGGTTTCTTGCTATTTGAAAAATCCTGAACACGAAACTGTCAATTATGTTTGTATCTTCGGAAAAATTTTGGGAGGCCGCTCACTTATTATCGAAATAGGGTAAGAGTTCCGATAAAATGCTGAAACCTTCACCCATCACTTACTTTTCGAAAACTATTTAAAGTTAAAAAGTAATGATTTTTGTAATAAAAATGTCTGTTCTCCTGTATTTGTACTTGAATTAATTTTACAAAGCCTTTAAAAACTAACAAATGAATTAGTTTGCCCTAGAAACAGAACAAAATTACCCAAGTCTTCAGCCGTTTCGTACCTCGGGTCTTGAGTCGTTTTCTGCTTCAGCCCCAGGATGACGAAACTTTTGCGTCAGATAGGTTACGTGACCCCAGTATGAGAATTCCTAGGCTTCGGATTGGTTACTAGGCTTCTGATTGGTTGATTGTGATTTCTTTTAAGCCCTATATTTATGTTGCAAAAGAGTTTTGGAATTTTTTCTCTTTAGTAATTTTTTTCTGTGGTAGTCTGAAGCTCTACATCACTGTTTAGGATAGATATGACCTAATTCATAGAGAAATTGATGGTCATAGCCGAGAAAACGTTGTTTAACCGATAGTGATAATTCTCGTTAAGTCGTCTAGAAATGTTGACTTTGAGAGCAATTTTAAGGCATTTGTAGGCCGAATTCGCAAAAATGAGAATAGGACTCCTGAAACAACTTTTTGTGTCCTTATGATCTAGCCAATAATTTTTCTCGCGTATCCCTTTAAAATTGACCCCAGTCTCCCCAAATCAAGTAAAAAATATTATCCCAAACATGATAAATTGTTTCGTGGTTTGTTTTCGATACGATTCTGGTTTATTCGAATACACTAAAAAAGAGTGAGAGCGTGGCCAGCAGTTTGAGTCCTTGGGCGTTATACCAAAGACGCTGATGTTAGGAGTCAAACAAATTATATTTCTATGGTTCTTTATACTGATATATTTTAAACAATAGTCCGGTTTACGCGCTCTTACTTAGCTAATTATGTAATTAGTGATTCCCACGCCTGGCAGAAGCCGTTTTCGGATGACAAGAGGCCTGTTTACACGCGATGGCATTTACCAAGTACATAGGGATTCCTGTGACAGGTAGAAGCAGCATGCATGTACGGGGCTAGGCTGACTTGTGGGAGCGTTCTGTTAGATTGGTCTTCAGCACCAGTAGCTGTCGCTTTCTCCTGGACTCAACTTCATTATCATATAACTATTTATGTCCTTATTACTCGGCTTCTTTATTATCTCATAGTAACACCGAATTGAGTGTTGTGTTTATTAACCAATCATCGCAGAGCTGAACGTACGCATGGGTTCCCATAAAGGACACTGCAAACCACACTCAAGGATACGTGAAGACCAGCCAGTGAATAACCGATTAAGTGTTTCCCTTTGTCGGGGGATGAGTGGCTTAATGGATAACATCCCTGTCTTATAAGCCACCGGTCCCGGGTTCAAGTCCCGGCGGAGCCTCTGATCCCCCAGTCATCCCCACCTGATCCCCCAAATTCCTCCCAACAGGGTGAGAGTTGGCGACGCCGTATGACCCTGGCAGTTAGTGCAACGTTAAACATCAACAATTATTTTCTTATTCTTTCCCTTGTCCGGCTTTGCCGTTGCATCCGAGAAAGGCTTCTGCCGAGCGTGAGAAACGTCTACTACCTGGCTGATACAATTGCTTGTAAACAGGACTATTTATACATGTAAATATTTGTATATCTTGCACTACGTAGTAATTGAGCTCAGATTTGCTGCCGCAACCGTCCCTGGCACCAGTCAAATCCCATCAAACGTCACATGATCTTTAATTAGCTTACTGCTGCAGGAGCGGATCTAAGGGGATAGGTGGGTGAGGGGTGGCGGCCGCCCCTTAGGTCCGTGGGGCCACCCCCCATGGACATCCTGGATGCCCTGGAAATGTGCGCTGCAGGCGCTTTAACTTTGACTTCAGAAGGGCAGGGGCACCGTGTTTTCCGCTGACTCATTCTTTGCCGCCCGTCCACTGCCAACTGTAGGCTTCAGTTTGCTTATGAGGCTGTCCCGCGCCTCTCTCCACACGGTGGTACCCCCATGGCCAAACTTTCAGATCCGCCATTGTCTGGTTTTGACGTGATGTTCCGAACACGATCACAATCAGCACACCATCCCCAGTCGCACAGTGATGCAGCGGGCCTAAGAGCGGGACGAAACTGCCAAAAATGACTGTCTAGAATTGATATCAAATGCATGCGATGCGTTTCAGAATTGTTTGGAACCCGGCAAACCATCATTATTTTCTTCCTCTAACGTACCACATTGGTTTCACAGGAGCTGAAACATGAAGCTTATTCTGCCTCGCTAAATACAGGTATCTGGCCAGAAATGATAGCGTTATCTGAAACGTTAATAACAGGTGCTCACACCTCGCCATCCATAAAAACGTATACTGCCTTACAGCTTGGGATGTTTGGGACCTTTTGGTTACAAAAATACGGTTCCAGCTGCTCCAGAGCGTGCAGTGAGTTTTTTTATGAAACATATGTTTCGGAACAAAAATTTATATCATACATCTTATTTCCTTAGACTGGTGCAAAAAGGCACCGTCAGGATCAGGTAGAAAATCATAACATGTGTTTTGGAAAGTGTCATTCTTACATTTGTGGAATCCACAGGTCGGCAACTGACGGCCGAAAAAAGTTATGACAGTTTTAGTGAGCGCATGTTCTACCCGTAGTCGGCGGGTGGTTGTGGCAATGGCGCGCGCGGCATCCACCAATCGACGCGTATTATGTCATTTGTCCAATGAAATGACACATTTAAATGGGGGAGGAAGGGACTAAAAATCACGAAATATGCGTAACGTTATTGATGGACGGCCTCTAATTAAAGAAGACAATAAAGCTGAGAAGCAGGAGGGTAAATTGAGACAACGAAAGCATGCTGTTCAATAGTTATTAGGGCACAGCGAGATCAGGCCGTGAATAAGAAAATTCATATTTTAACTTCGGCTCACTTTCTTCCCCTTTGTAAAATGTTTGAAACGTCTAGTATTCAAAAGTTAATAAAGTAACTGTTTGATGAAGAGCTCTATTGTCCGTGTGGCGAATCAAACCATCAACCGAAAACAGAAAACAAGGTTCCACAGTAATTGGTAGGCATTAGTGTCAGTTTTTAAAGAATGTCTTAAAAACGATTACTCTTCTCATAAATGTTCCGTCTCTAGCAATGTATTTTAACAAGCTCTTTAAATTTTGGACCCTGCAAACTGGATGACACGTCAGTTCGGAAAATTATGGAGAAAAAACTGCTTTCGCCTATCCCGATGATTTTGTGTGTCTTTTCTCAATTACTTTTGAATTTTGTACCGTATGAAGTATTTTGCACGTCAGTTCATGCATTCAGTTAAAACGCAGCAGGTGAGGCAACAATGGTGACGGCAAGGCCCATCACTTGAGAGATATTTTGCAAAAACGACCGCGGCCTACTACCTACAAATCAGCATCGAACCGGCTGTACATACTACCTCTTTTGGATTTAAAGTCGTTTGTCTCACATTTTGTTGCGTTTTCCGGCTGTTAAAGTTTAACAGTGGTTATCTTCTGTTGATGTTTTGATACCCGGCGCTCCCCTAAAAGTGTTCCCAATGCTAATAAATACGAGGTGAGAATGCATTTTTCACCTCCAATGTTTGCCGGCGAACAACTGGGAAAATCCAATCATTATATCAAATTATCAATCGTATGCATTGTTTCCCTTACTCTTAAATTTTTCAGTTTATCTAATGGTCAGATTTGCGACTATGTAATTATTTCATAAAGCTACAGTCACTGTCAGAACCGTTAAAAACCCTCGGTAGCCTCTGCAGGAAGTAGCGCACCCAATGGGTGCCAAGAGGTGCTCTGGTGCTTTTGTTATGGATTTAACCTCAAAATGGATGTCCGCTCTGGATTTTTTTACAAGAGCTTTCGAACGGTGTGTAGAAACTTGATCTAACTCCTCGAGAAGCCGAGTTACTCCCGGCTTTTGTCAACCTTGTTTTGAGTACCAATATTGCCTTACATCGGTTTAAAAATGACATCATAACTCGGTGACCTGACCTGACCTTGGATTGTAATTTCGTTAAGATGTATCAAATTGATTTTGGTTTGCACCTGCCCAGCGCCATTGCGCTAAACCGAGCCGTTTTTCTCCCATCGTGAAAAATAAAGAGGGGTAGAATCGACCCCCCGGTAAAAGGAGGGTTAAGAGGAAAAACAAAATTTGGTGTACTTGCTTGAGCTGCCTGATGAAGAGCTTCAATTTGAACCCAAAATCACTGTTATATCATTATTATTTGAATATCATTATATTCATTATCATATTATTATTATTTGGCTATGAATTTCGTCCCGTTTTTCCGGCCTCCTGCATCACTGTGAGTCGGCGGAATTTAGTCCCCGACACTCAATGAACCACTGCATACCACCTCCTTCCCATCGCGGAGACCCGTGGCTCCGTCTAACCAGCTGCTGGCCCGTTGGCAGACCATGGAGGGGCACGCCCAGTCGGTGGTCTGCATGCAGGTAGTGGGCAAGCTGTTGTACACCGGCTCGGCCGACACCACCGCCCGCAGCTGGGTCACCGCCTTCGGCGAGTGCACGCGCACCTACAAGTCACACCAGCACTCCGTCATCTGTCTCAAAGTGGCCGATGGCGTCGGTGAGTTCTTCCATCGCCTGCAGTGGCACTGGCCGACTTCGGTGGTTGGCTTTACAGTTTTCCGATTTAGGTAGTTTGAGTGAACCTCGGTTTCGCTTAAAATTTTAAGACCACGACACAACTATCAATACCAAGACTTTACCGTTCCTTGCGACTGTTAGTGACGGTGCCAGTGGCGGATCCAAGAGGGGGTCAAAAAGGCATTTGCCCCCCAACGGAAAAGCTCGGGGCAAAACTATGTTTTTGCCCCCCCAAGTGATCGATCTCCTTTTTTCCCCGACTGCTTTTTAGTTTATAAGCAAGGTTTTGGTACTTGAACTCTCAACTTCAAACAGAACCAGTTAAGTTCAGTTTAAATATTGGGCAATGGACCGAAAAAAGTGTTTCGAGTCCATATTTTTCATCCCGTGACGGTTTTTTTTGCTTTTCGCCTCAAATACCCAAAATTGTACCGGGAAGTGATATCGTAGCGCAGCCTTCACGGCGTGACGTTTTTTTCTGCTTTTCGACTTTTGGCTTTGGTTTGCCTCTCCCAAACCGACTGGCTAGATCCGCCACTGGACGATGCTATCATAAGGAGAGCCTTACTAACCTAAGCAGTGGCCCGGTGCTCCGCATTACCCCAGTAGGGGTTTTTGCACCTCTCTACCCCACAGCATGCATATACAATGCAAATATATATGACAACCACTTCCACCGCTTGTTGGACTTTAGCCTCGCGTCTTCGGCGATGGGCCTCCGTCTGAATGACACATAGCAAGGGTATGGGACTGTTCACATATACCGTCAGCGACCAAACGGGGAGAGGGTCTGACATTTTCGGACTTTATTAGACGAGGGAGAGGAGGTTTGACTTTTACGGACGATTTCTGACTGTGGTAGACAAACCATCGGCTGTCGTGGCATTGTTTCATTGAGCGAGAACTGCTCAGGCCGGAGTAGTTGAAGAGCCGATACTTTAATGTTTCGTACCAAGGGGGAAGGGGACCAGCCATTCTCTTACTTTTTCTGACAAAGGAGGATCGCGGTCCAAACACCATCAAATTTTGCTGACGTCACACGTGAACAGCCCCTATGTGTACCGGCCCTCGAGTGCTGTGCGTTCTCTGGCAGTGTTCACTGGCTGTGGGGATACTCACGCGCGCGCGTTCGACGCCAAATCGGGGGCCCTGAAGCGGACCTACATGGGCCACCAGTCTGCCATCAACTGCATCCAGTACATCGACCGCAAGCTCTACACCGGCAGCAACGACGGCATGCTGAAGGTCTGGGACGCCCATCAGATCGCGTAAGTGCTTGGCATGTTTGTGTTTTTGTCACGAGTAGAGACATGCTGACAGTCTGGGACGTCCAAAAGATCGCGTAAGCACTTGGTGTGTTTGTCTGTGTTGTTGTCACGAGTAGTGGAATGCTGAAGGTCTGGGACGCCCATCAGATCGCGTAAGCACTTGATGTTCTGCGTGTTGTTGTCACGATTAGTTAATGCTGAAGGTCTGGGACACCCATCAGATCGCGTAAGCACTGGTGTGTTGTTGGTGTGTTTGTCTGTTGGTGTGTTTGTCTGCGTTGTTGCCACGGGTAGAGGCATGCGACAGTCTGGGACGTCAAAAGATCGCGTAAGCACTGTGTGTTTGTCGTGTTGTTGTCACGATTAGTTGAATGCTGAAGGTCTGGGACGCCCATCAGATCGCGTAAGCACTGGTGTGTTTGTTGGTGTGTTTGTCTGTTGGTGTGTTTGTCTGTGTTGTTGTCACGAGTAGAGGCATGCTGAAAGTCTGGGACGCCCATCGATCGCGTAAGTGCTGGTATGTTTGTGTTTTGTCACGAGTAGAGGCATGCTGACAGTCTGGGACGCCCAAAGATCGCCAAGCACTTGGTGTGTTTGTCTGTGTTTTGTCACGAGTAGAGGCATGCTGAAAGTCTGGGACGCCCATCAGATCGCGTAAGTGCTGGTATGTTTGTGTTTTGTCACGAGTAGAGGCATGCTGACAGTCTGGGACGCCCATCAGATCGCGTAAGCACTGGTGTGTTTGTCTGTGTTGTTGTCACGATTAGTTGAATGCTGAAGGTCTGGGACGCCCATCAGATCGCGTAAGCACTTGATGTCTTTGTGTTGTTGTCACGAGTAGAGGCATGCTGGAGGTCTGGGACGCTCATCAAATCGCGTAAGCTCTTGGTCTGGTTTCCGTATTATTGTCACGAGTAGTGGACGGAAGTGACATAACCAGGGGAATGGTGCTTATGTCCCTTATATCAGTTGATGCCGGAAGTATATGCGGCAGAACGGGAAGGGGGGGCACTGATGCAACGTTTCCCCTGGGTGGACCAGGGGTATCAGCACTAAGATGTCCCTCCCCGTTTAAGTGGGGAAGGTAGCAGTGAAGCAGCGCCTTTTCCTGCCTTTCAGGAATACTCTTCTACTAAGAATAACAATCTACGGACCCGCGAAAATCAGATCACGGACCTACGCAGAAAGCTTCCTCCCTGTGTGATATATCTTTCACAGAGGTTGGCATCGCTACCAAACTCTTTAAGCCGCTACTGGTACTTTAGACTCCTTGGCTAGTTGAAATGGTTGTTGCTACTAGCACTAAATATCATTCAAAAGCTCTTGAAGCGATAAATCTGTGCGCTGTCATTTATTTTCAGGTCAGGCTAATACCAAGGTCACCAGGGGTCATCAAAGGTCATGTTTTCGGAATTGTTTGTGTCAAGGTCAAGGTCATAATGTGGCCTTACCAGGTCATGCTAAATATCATTTCAACACTTGGTTCAAGACGAACACATCAAAGTCTTGTTTTGTTTTAGGTTTAATGGTTTCCGAGTTATAAGGGATTTTCTAAATGGATCTAAACTTTACCCATTTTGACCGAGTGTGACGTCACGAGTCAACCGATATGATTCAAAACTCGGTTCCGAAGTAGAAGAAAGTAAGGCGCCCTTTCATTTTTCCGTAGCACTCCCGGCTCCCGACATCGCAGGGGGTCCGATCGGACCCTCCCCCTCTCCTCCCCCCACCTCCAAGTGGTGGTGTGTACGAAAAGTGGTGGTGCCGGCTTAATTACAAAAAAATATGCAGTTTAGTTGTAAGATATACAAACAAAGTCATGCAAGAATATTCATGCAGTCGCATCTTGTTTTCAGATGGAGAAAACCATAGAGATCTACCATAACTATAGTAGATAGTATACTATAGTATACTAGAGTTAGAGTAGATCTCTATGCGAAAAACATTGCTCTCAATCTTCATCTCCTAGTTTTTTTCGAATGGTTTTCCCCCAAACAGGCTGGTGGTAGCGGTTGCGGCTTCGCTTTTGTGAGCCCACAGCCCGCTACTCCGTTACTTTTTTGTTGTTAGAAACCACTATTGTTGCTCTACTACTATTTGAAAAGCCTGCAAGTGGCGGAATAGCGGAGGAGCATACTTAGTAGCCGACCGCCCGCCTTTCATATTTCATGCGAGTTAATTGTTAATGCTGACCGAGGTCACAACTTCAGGTTAATACCATGACCGTGCTGCAACTAATAAGAAGATATAGGCTCGAAACGTATGTGCTTAATACGTAAAACATATTTAACTTGGTCTTCTTCAGAACGTAACCAAGCACTTCCGTGGGAAATGGCACAGTTGCGAGAAAATATATAATTGCGTGATGCATAGTGCCTGTCTTACCATAACTCTAGTCTTTTGTCATATTTCACAGCCTAACTTCAGGAATGAAAAACCCGCCAACTCGCCAGTCAACCTCAGGTACCTGAGCTACCAATTGTGAAAGAAAACGTGAACAAAATCGATATTCAAGCAGCCGGAGAAAACAAGAAAGCTCCCAAAAGGCCGGGCCATTCCTTAGCTAAAAGTTTCAATAGACGACGCGGCCCACCGCCTACACATTCAAGGCCATATCCTCCAAACTTCTGATGATAAATATATTTCCAACACTTCAGCCATTTCACACGCTCCCCCAACCCCGGTGTAGAAGATCCACCATCGCCTCAGATTTACCCCTTTCTTGCTTTCAAACGTTTCAACTGTCACGGCTGAACTGATAAATTAGACTATCCCGTAAACTAGCATGTAAGGAGTAGCAATTATCCAGCAGTCGCGACGCTTTGTTTCTCTCGTACGGCTGACCGACCGCAGCGCAGCGGCGGGCGGCTGCGACAGCCTCGACAGAGGGCGAGTGAATAGAGTTGCAGGGCTCGATACCAATCCCTGACAATGGACGGCAGTGCTGTTGTTGATTGTCGAATGTGTCTGAAAAGTTGCTTGCACGCGCGAAAAAAACTATCGATCTGATTCATAAACCTTGTGGTTGACATGCGGCTTCAACCGGTATTTGCAAGCTATTTGGTCAGCAGTGCTCGCGGCAAAACAATGCACATACCTATCCGCTCATTCATTCAGGACACATCACTATGCTTAAGATCCTCACAGGCGAAAATTTCGTAAGTCGGCTAGCTCAACCAGTACGGCGTTTGACTTGTAATTGATGGGTCCCGGACTCGAGGCCATCAATGGGGCGGTCCAGAGTTTCATTTTTTGCCCGTGCTGCTTTGCCCTGTTTTTGGATAGCGCTTAAGAAATGTTCAGCGAAATTTGTGTTATCCTACTTCATTGTACAATATTGTGGAGTGTCTTATTGGTATCGTGGTTGATTAAAAAATAATTCTCAGTGATTCGTAGCATGTCGTGGGGGACATGGTACACGACGTTGCAAATAATTTGCTACGATAAGCTACGAGTAATCCCGATGCACTACGATTGGCCCTACGAAATTCGTACGATTATCCCGGCTCCCGGCCCCGGATCGTATCCCGGGAATAATTCCTTTTCTGGTCACATGGTACGGACCACAGTCGTTTTCGGGGAGGAGTGAGGCAGGGTGGTCAAACGCACCAGACTCCCGGCGGCAAGAGTCGACGAGTCCGCTTCCCGTGGTTGGTCTCGGTGCGGTGCGTTTATTTATAGGTAAATATCGATGTACGTGGGATAATTGTTGCACGTGATAATACTGCAGTAGAGGGCAGCTAGCATAGGAGCTGCTGGTCCAGAGCTTCACTGAAAAAAACCGAGAGATTTGGTGCCAGATGTTTTGTCAGAAAATACCAACGTCTTTACAAAAATACCGAAGATAAATGACGTAAAGTAATGTGACACGTGCGCCTAGTCTCTTATTTTTACAATTATGGCTCGCTTGTCACATTGTTTTGCGTCATTTATCTTGCAGTTCTGTAGCAAGACCAAAACCATTGGGAGTGAGCTGGACCCTTGGAATTTTCCTTCCCGTACCAGCGCCGCTGGCATGTTTGTCGGACCAGAGGTGGCCAGGGGGCAGGGGCGCCGAAAGCGGGGGGACGGGGGGACGCGTCCCCTCCTATTGGCCAACCAGGGGGGACGTCCCCCAAAAAATTTTGTTTGGGTCAATCGTCATTAATGCTGTCAGGTACCGAATATGCTCAAAATTCGCCTCCCCGGGTCAGCACCAGCCCGGGTCCGTCCCCCCTGCGAAAATTCCGTGGCGGCGCCCCTGCCAGGGGGCCTGTCCCCTCCCCACTTTTCGTCCAAACTGCTTCCAATTTCAGCAAAAATGCGAAAAAAACGCGCAAAGTTTGTAACCAGCTAGTGCAAGAGCCACCAAACAGCCCAAATCCGGTGAGCTTTTAGTTCTAGAGAGGAAAGCTTCTTGTCCGCAGCAGTTTAAGAATTGACTGCCCCTCTCAATTGTTTGCCTTGGCGACGTTGATGACGGCTAACATTCTTGGAACCATCAGTATAAACCCTTGTATAAACCCACGTAAGTACCATCTTACGCAGCACCAGGTCAAGGATCTTGACTGGATCTTTGGTTGCCGACTTCCAGCGATGATCCAGTCGTGGAAGATGAAGAAGAAGAGGACGAGGAAGAGAGCCATTACTTCAAGGAACAGAGCCGGAGGATCAAAGACCTAGAGAGGAGATTAGACGGAGCGACACAGCCCGACCCCGACATTCAGGTACAGCTTAGCCCAAGCCCGACATTCAGGTACATCATAGCCTGAAATAATTTACAAAACAAATCATGTGGTCATCTTATGAGCGCCGATCTCTAATGCATGGCGGTAGACGGCAAGATTAAAGTTAGTGTTAAAGTTAAAGGCGAAGTTAAAGTTAGCCGCCCCGGTAGCTCAGTTGGTAGAGCGTTGGGCTCCGGCCCGCTGCTCAGAAGCATGCAGTGGCAGTGCATGTCCAGGCTTGGGATCGGTTCCCCTGAGACGCTCCGGCGCTCAATAGTTTACCCGACGTACAGGTCGGCTGGCAACTGACTGGTGAGAGGGTAACCTGAGCGGGGCGGCCGTCCCTGTGCTTTGTGGGACGTTAAACTTTGGCTTCTAAATCAACCCTTCATTGTGGGAGCTGCTCGTTCGGGTGGTGGGCTCGTGGTCTCTGTGACAAGTCCTTTGATGACTTTAATGACACTCCGACTCCAATAGCCGAACTGAGAACAACTTGGACAAAATGTATAATAAAAAAAGTGTTCACAGGATGACCAATGATTATTTTGACAAGCATCCATCACATCAAGGTTCTTGAAACATCAAGACTTTGCTAAATTGTCGTACCTGGATACAATGATTTTAACATCTTATCAATTTATGATCATGCTTCTCTCTGCGGCACTGCAGAATCTATCAGCAGTCAGTTTAATTGCATACTAGATTGACGTGCTTTATTGATCGGCAGGATTTCGAGGATGAATTAGTTGGCATCAAGAACGTCGACTAGTTTGGAATCGCCGCGGGCAGCCGTAGGAATATATAGATGGCGCTGCAGGCAGTGAGCCACGGCAGCAGATACCGTTACCAACCAAGCACAAATCATACAGAGGCGCTGCTGGCAGCGGCCTAATCCCGCGCTATTGAGCAGCTGGAATCATACCTCTCGCTGGAAATGGATAGCGCGACAGTCCTGGGCAGTCCAAACGCGGCTACGGACACCGCGGTACCAGTGTTAGAATGTGAGTGTAACTAGCGCCACCTGCGTCCGCCGGTCGGCGCGGTGGACCGCCGGAGAAGCCGGTCAGGGCACGCCTGCTGCGGCAGGCGGCCTTCGTGGGTGACCGGAGTCCTCCTCTATTATGTAAATCTCCATAGCAGCCATAGGCTTGACTCTGCATGTTGTTATGAAGTGGTGAGGGCGGCGGGCGGCGGCGCCCTGAGACCGGAGCTGGGCTACCGTCAGGGCAGGCGGGCGCCTCCGCCTGCCCTCCATCGCCCTTTGCTGCACTAGCTTGTCCCATCATCTGGCAGAAGGCTACCAGTCATGCTTTGTTTTGTGGAATAGTGAATACAGTTCAGTGCCAGGGGAAGCAGATACGTGAGAGTTTTCAGTTCAGAAGTGGGCAAGGTAAGATCAGTGAAGCTCCATTCATGTCCTGGCCAGTTGAGCTTGTGCTGACGGTGACAACATCTCTACCATTACCAGCTGAGGACCCTGCACACTCGCCACTCGGGAAAACACATAAATGGGTGATACATGACACAAATACTCCCAGCGAACTTATCTGCTGAGCCCCGCAATTTGGTGCGAGGCGGGGAAGGGGAGCAGCGATTACATGCGCATTTTTTGCTCCAAACAGCGAATTTCGTTCTATTAGCGAACGTTTTTTGCACTGGGCAGGAGTATAGTAATGTTTGCAAGTGTTTTTGCAGTACGACGTTGGAGGCCGGTTGGCCTGTTTTCTTTATCAGGTCTCTCTTTTGTTTACGCTATTTATAATGCGATAAAATAAGGAACGGGTATTCTCAAACTCTGGTCTAACGGCATATCAATCTCCCAATTTTTTTCTGTGAATCGAGCGTCACCGCAGACCAGTAGCATCCCAAAATGATGCAGAACGCCACCGGAGGCAAGAAAGTTGCAAGGGTCTTGTCTCTTCATTAAAAATTCAGCTGCTGAGGACCTGAGAAAGGCGGTCAGAAGCTGAGATATTATTTCGAACGTTTTTCATCCGTCAGGAGTTAAGAAGGATGAATTGAAGTCATTACTTGAATCAACACTGCGTGGGTCATCATTAAATGATAGCTATTAACTGAATACATTTCCGCTGTAGAGACTCGCTTATCATACCTCATTTTAAAGATACAAAGCATGAGTGCGTGGAGCCAACTAGATGCCGCTGCCCGGTCTCCACCCTCCCTGCATCCTGGTTACAGGCTGTTTCCTCGGCACTACTATGGGAGCCGGGGCTTATCAATATTTCACAGCTCTCCTTCCAAATTTATGGCCACATATCTGTATTAAAAACAGACCAATTTGTCTGTAAACATACGCAGATCACACACATATATTCTTAAATACAGACATGCATTCATACACCTCTGTGCAATAAAATCATTCTTCGTAAAATAAACCACTCGGTTTTTCTCATTACCACTTCACAAAATTACAAAGTAACATTACATCACCAACCCACAGTGACAGGATTTCAGCCTCTGAAAATTGGTTAGTGACTTGAAAAGCGAAGAATGGCTGCAGTTAAAATTTAATTCTTATTATTATGTCTACACCGATAAATATAATAAAATTAAGTGCTCTCATCTCTGGTTCAGAAAAAAACGCAGTTAAAGTTCATACTGTGCCTATCAACTATTGTTCCACATACTTCCGCCGTTTTCCACCATCTGGGGCACAGCTGAAGTATCCAACCCCACCGATTTTTCCTTCACTGCCACCCCACTGGTGACTATTGCACTTACTATGTCTTATATACACATAAGCCATCAAATATCATGACTTATTTGTTACGCCACTTATTAGTTCCGAAACCCTTTCTCGCCTGCAACTAACATGACTATCAACACACAGCGAAATCTGTCTGTGCCGAGTAGGAGCAGTCAGCCCCTGCCTGTGCCGAGGCGGCGCAGTCAGCCTGTGCCTGTGCCGAGGCGGCGCAGACAGCCTCTGCCTGTGCCGAGGCGGCGCAGTCAGCCTCTGCCTGTGCCGAGGTGGTGCAGTCAGCCTGTGCCTGTGCCGAGGTGGTGCAGTCAGCCTGTGTGCCTGTGCCGAGGCGGCGCAGACAGCCTCTGCCTGTGCCGAGGCGGCGCAGTCAGCCTCTGCCTGTGCCGAGGCGGAGCAGTCAGCCTCTGCCTGTGCGAGGCGGCGCAGTCAGCCTTTGCCTGTGCCGAGGCGGCGCAGTCAGCCTCTGCCTGTGCCGAGGCGGCGCAGTCAGCCTCTGCCTGTGCCGAGGCGGCGCAGACAGCCTCTGTCTGTGCCGAGGCGGCGCAGTCAGCCTCTGTCTGTGCCGAGGCGGCGCAGTCAGCCTTTGCCTGTGCCGAGGCGGCGCAGTCAGCCTCTGCCTGTGCCGAGGCGGAGCAGTCAGCCTTTGCCTGTGCCGAGGCGGCGCAGTCAGCCTCTGCCTGTGCCGAGGCGGCGCAGTCAGCCTTTGCCTGTGCCGAGGCGGCGCAGTCAGCCTCTGCCTGTGCCGAGGCGGCGCAGTCAGCCTTTGCCTGTGCCGAGGCGGAGCAGTCAGCCTTTGCCTGTGCCGAGGCGGCGCAGTCAGCCTCTGCCTGTGCGAGGCGGCGCAGTCAGCCTCTGCCTGTGCCGAGGCGGAGCAGTCAGCCTTTGCCTGTGCCGAGGCGGCGCAGTCAGCCTTTGCCTGTGCCGAGGCGGCGCAGTCAGCCTCTGCCTGTGCCGAGGCGGCGCAGTCAGCCTTTGCCTGTGCCGAGGCGGCGCAGTCAGCCTTTGCCTGTGCGAGGCGGCGCAGTCAGTCTCGTGACGCTGGGTCAGGATTGCACTATCGCCGTGTATCGCCGTGCACTACCGGCGTTGGTGGGTGCAGCTGAGTTAGAGGGAGCGCGGCTGTCCCTCCGTGGTCAGTCGGCCACTCCTCTTCGCCTCGCAGGCCACCGAGAAGCGATCACAGTTCCGCCTGTGGGTACAGCATGACAGACATCAGCTGCAGTAAGGAAAGGCCTACAGTGCAACCACGGCCGAACATTGTCTCCAGTGCCTTCATGAAACGTATGATACGCTGTCCTAATCAAAACGCACGCAGATGCAACGCTTCGCAGATCGATGATCTGCCAGAGCAGCCTGTGTTTTTGGTTAGTACACCAACGCTCCGCTGCAACGCGTCACAAGACGTTGCAACGCGTTGCAGCAAAATTTCAACACTGTCCAACTTCTGGCACCGGTGGTCTTCGTCAGGCCATCTCCCTGTTATTTGTTTCTATTTTGTCAATAGAATTTAATATGTGCTTTTGAATTATATTTCAAATTGAAATTCAACCTTAAAAATCAATGGGTTCATCAATGGGACATGGTCACCTATTTTTCCTATACTGTTCTTTCAATAGTTCTAGCCGCCAGCCGATTTTCGGCTGCTGATAAGCAACAGTTCGCCGCAAATTGAGCTGCCAGATTAGTGCCAAAGCTAAACTTTTCCTCTGCCGGTCAAAACTCCTGGAGACAGGTCAATAGCCCTGTTCCGTCTGTCAGCACAGTTTTGTCAGCACCAATCAGCGGGCCGTGTTGCGCCTACGTCACAGGACTGTAGCCCCTTCCCGGGAACTAGTTCTAGAGGTTTTATGGGCTGACGGCCTGCTTTTGTGCTGGTGAAAAATAGTAAGTGCACGAAGTGGCAGCCTAATATTTTTAATCAAAAGGGGGGGCCCACTTTAAATTCCGATCCAGTCAAACACCGGACATAATCCAGCCGCGAATCACAGGAGCCAAATAACAGTTTTGGTCCTGATGTGAAAGTTTTGTCAGCATCAGGTAGTGCGGCCCCCCACTTTGCCGGTGGCGACACATGTTTTAATGGTGTGAAGGTTTAAGTTCCCTTTGCTTAGCACAAACTAAAGGCGATTATGGCGCTGATGTTTCTTTTCTGGAGGAGAGGTTAGATGTCCTGCTGACAAAACTGTGCTGACAGACGGAACAGGGCTAATGATTGCTTTGCAACTGCTGCCGACCGTCGGCGACGTCCTTGAGGCATTCGGTTATGACACTGCCGTAGGAAGGGCTGTGCGCGAATTTACATATAATCACTCTGTTTTTGCTATATAGTACATCCAGGATTAGACGATATATATTAATGCACAATTTTTCTGCGAACTGACTCAACTTTGGCTCATCCCAATTTTCTTCGATTTGACCCCATCATATTTTGGGTTTTAGGGGCGCACCGACGATTTATTTCCGTTTGACCTATTCAGATCGAATGATGAACTGAAACCATCGAACAGAGGTTACCTAGTGGAGACAGCCCACGGCCTTTTGTACCTGTCACGCCTGATTTTCCCTTTTCCAATGTTCCCTGTAAATCTAGAGGCATTTGACATGTGTGAACTTCATTTAATGTTGTAACCTTTTGTAACTTATAAAACTAGCTCCTAAGGTTAGCCGGGGTAAACACCCGAGGAATATGTATGCCCGCATAGGCTACATGTGCTTACCAAGTTTCAACAAAGTGAAACAGGGGTCGGTCCCAAGTGAGCATCTCCGTGCGATTTGACGCAAATCACATACCTGTCTATACCTATAGGACACTGGGCACTGGGAACTGGGCATATGCGTCATACCTATAGCACACCAGGCAACAATGTAATCGAGTTCCGTACCCCGGCATATGCACTCGAAAGAGTGAATGACTGATTTCAGATCAGAGGTCCGCTCTTTGCTATCCGTTTCACGGTTTTAGATTATCATATTATAACCGAAAAATCAATTCGGAACTAGTTTCTCAGCGAACGAAGCAAGTGGGCCCAAACAAATTCAATCTCAATTTGCAACTATTGGCGCTGGGTTCACAGGTGAGGCCAGAGGTGTTGCGCCAAAAATGCTATGTTTGCAGGGTGCGATTTTCTTACTACAAGCTCTTATCGCAACCCGGGGTAACACAAACTTCCGGCTTCAAGTCGGTTCGCAGCCCTCTTTTGAAGAAGGTAACCACCCAATGTTGCAGCACACCGGGCAGCTCCTGCACCTCACCCCTCTGACCTACATCTGATTCGGTGCACCGGCCGGGTGACCCACTCCCCGCCGCAGAGCACGTTGTACGTGCCGGGCAGCCGGAATGCGGCTCGGTGAGCGACCCCGTACCATCCGGCTGTGACCACTGTATATGTGACAAGCGCGGCAACCGGTTGGAGATCAGAGATAAGCCGCGGGCTGGTATACCAGCGCGTCCATCAACTGCCGACTGCCGGCCGGCAGTGGCGGAGCCAGCTGCGCGTACAGCGAGGCCGCAACACGTCCGTGGAAGCAGATGTCACCGATGGGCTTCTGGTTGCACTGTTGGCACTGCCTGCTGGTCCGACCGGGACGTCTGGCCACGGAAGATGTGATAGGTGACGCTGGTGAGTGGATTACATGTGTGTGATGTTGGCATGATAATCATTCTTGAGGCTTATCGGCGCACCAGATACCAGGGTCTTATGGAATCACAAACTCTTTTCCTGATGGAGAAGTCTCTCGGAAGCCAGGCTGCTCCTTGCTCAGGGAATCCGCCGGGCCTTGAACCCGGGTCGGCCGCCCGGAAGGCGCGCACGCTATCCACTACACTACCGCACCTTCTGTTACTTGCGTGGTTCTTCTCTTGGCCGCAGGTAGCATGGGGTACTGTAGAAAAAGTGCCGTGAGTTTCTTCTGACACATGCACCAATACTTTTCGGTTTTTGTGTGATTTGAAATAGGTTGTGGCATGCCAAAGAGGAAAGCTGGTTTGCTTTGGTGTCAATCATAAGAAAAGTTGTTTTATATTAGCACAGGAATGACCGGCGGGGCGGTAGTGGAGTGGTCAGCGCAGCTGGCTTCCACGGAGCCGACCCGGATTCAAGGCCCGGCGGCTTCCCTGAGCAAGGAACAAGCTGGTTCCCGAGAAACCCTTCCAACAGGGAAAGAGTTGGCGACACCATATGACCCTAGCAGTTGTTGCGTCGATAAGCCCAAAAATTAGCACAAAAATACTCGTGTAGATCTGAATAGTAAGCAGGAAAAAAGGCTGCCTGACAATTGCTATTTTACCGTGTGAACTATATGACGTCCAACAAAAGAACCTCTCATTAGGCATTGTCAGCCGCTAAGAATCAGCGAATAAATTTTGCAGTCCCTGTGTTCGTCTACAGTCAACTATAGGCTCAAGGAAAGTATTTATAGAATGATTAGAAAGCTCCTGTAGCGTACGCAGACGGGTTCCAGCCCAGCCTCCCCTATCTGCCCGTGGACCCGTCTGGCAGTGTCGTAGCGTCCCCCGGTCTGCCTGTGAATGGCGCAGTAGGGGGCCCGACCCTCTGGTCAGGTATCCGCCGCCGCCTCTTACTGTTTGCCTTTAGCCTGCGGCGCCGGGGGTCGCCCGCCGCCCTGTCTGCCGGAGTGGCGGGAGTTATGCTCGATTCGTGGTAGCGTCCGTCCGTTCGTCTCGCTCTCGCGAATATAACTCTGGTCCTCCGAAAACTTACGTCGTTTATCGCTAACAGCTCCGGTTGGCCGAAACTCTAGGTGTGTTATCACGCTAAGCAGCGCGTTGCTCAGATGTTTCAGCGCGTTGCTCAGATGTTTCAGCGCGTTGCTCAGATGTTTCAGCGCGTTGCTCAGATGTTTCCAGCAACGCGCAGGACCGAGCGCGATATACCGGAGCCCACGAGAGCGAGAACTGAGCAGGCCAAGCACAGTCTTCTTTTAAGGGCAGCTTTGGCATGGAACACGAGGCAGTGCAAATGACGGCAGAATAACGAGACGATCGAGCGTTAGAGGATAGAAAGTAATGGAGACGGTGAAAACTGTTCTGACGGTAATGGCGATGACGTTTTTTTCTTCACTGTTCCAGGTGACTGAGGGCCAAACAGTAAACACTGTCAGTACAAGACTGCGGCTGTGACTATGGAGACTGCAAAAGCCAGATGCTAATCACCACACACTGGTCGCGTCATCGTCATAATACAATAACTAGCTTTATTGGCAGACATATCTTAACGAAAGAAACTTCCCATTGAGCTCAGCGAAGATCTCAGAACCTATTGTAAACTAATATAGGCATGAAAACCAGGTTGGAGGACAGTCGAATATCTAGTGGTGTGGAATATCTAGCAGTGGAAATATCGGCCAGAAGGGGTGAGCCCGATGCTCTCCTTTAACGTTGCCGACCGGCAGTAGCAGGGTTCACTGGGCCACTGGGTCAGCCGCCGTCGACAGGGCCCCGGTACAGAGCACCAGTTCGGCTGACTGCTGTAAGTCAAAGCCAAGCGCCCCGGGGCTCGAGAGCTTCGGTCGCCGATCGCCATGCTCGACAACAGCGGAGAGCTTACGGCGATGTTACATCGGACGGTAGCACCACTGGTGTTACGGATCTGGGTCTCCAAGCGTGACGGATCAAGGGGGCCCAGGGCCGGGCCCCCCTTAGCTCCGAAGCGCCCCTGTAAAGCTCAGCTCGTATCGGGCGCCGAAGGCCCTATAAGCGGCGCGCCTGTACCCATTTCGTACGCCAAGGTGGTAGATACCACTTATTCCACTTGAATGAACACATACCCTTAAAACCATGGCAAAGCGCCCCTGCCCAAACACTAGACGCCTTTACTGGTCTTTTGCGCCCCAGTAAAATGTTGAAGGTGAAATTTAGAAAGCTAACAAAAACGCCCCGGCAAAGAAAAGGCGCCACTAGATAGCAAGATTGCGCCATGGGGAACTAATGCACCCCCGAGTAGCCTAGGCGCCCCCTGGATGAAGCGCCCTGGGGGCCTAGGCGCCCCTGGATGAAGCGCCCTACGGATACCATATGCGCCCTGGCTAGGAAGGCGCCCCTGGGCAGCAAAGGCAAATCTTGGTAACATAGGTGAACTGGACAGCATAAGCGCCCTTTAGATAGAAATAGGCGCTTTAGGAAAATAAAATGCTCACCTTCGGTAGAAAAAGGCGCCCTTGATAGCCTAGGCGCCCACTGGAAAAAGCGCCCTAAGGATTTCATATGCACCCTTGGATAGCAAAGGCGCCCCTGGACAGCAAAGGCGCCCTGGGTAGCAAAGGCGCCCCTAGGAAGGAACCCCTTCGATAGAAACCCGCCTTTGGATAGCCTAGGCGCCCCCTGGATGAAGCGAACTACGGATATAATATGCGCCCTTGGCTAGAAAGGTGCCCCTGGGCAGCAAAGGCAAATCTTGGTAACATAGGTACTCCGGACAGCATAAGCGCCCCTTAGATAGAAGTAGGCGCTTTAGGAAAATAAAATGCTCACCTTGGGTAGAAAAAGGCGCCCTTTGATAGCCTAGGCGCCCACTGGAAAAAGCGCCCTAAGGATGCCATATGCACCCTTGGATAGTAAAGGCGCCCCTGGACAGCAAAGACAACCCTGGATAACACAATTGCTGTGGACAGCAAAGGCGCCCCTAGGACGGCAGCCCTTCGATAGAAAAACCGCCTTTGTATAGCCTAGGCGCCCCCTGGATGAAGCGCCCTACGGATATCATATGCGCCCTTGGCTGGGAAAGGCGCCCCTGGGCTGCAAAGGCACATCTTGGTAACCTAGGTGCCCTGGACAGCATAAGCGCCCCTAAGATAGAAATAGGCGCTTTAGAAAATAAAATGCTCACCTTGGGTAGAAAAAGGCGCCCTTTGATAGCCTAGGCGCCCACTGGAAAAGCGCCCTACGGATGTCATATGCACCCTTGGATAGCAAAGGCGCCCCTGGACAGCAAAGACAACCCTAAGTGCTGTGGACAGCAAAGGCGCCCCTGGGTAGCAAAGGCGGCCCTAGGAAGGCACCCCTTCGATAGAAAAACCGCCTTTAGATAGCCTAGCCGCCCCCTGGATGAAGCACCATACGGATACTATATGCGCCCTTGGCTAGGAAAAGCCCCTGGGCAGTAAAGGCAAATCTTGGTAACATAGTGCCCTGGGCAACATAAGCGCCCCTTAGATAGAAATGGGCGCTTTAGGAAAATAAAATGCTCACCTTGGGTAGAAAAGGCGCCCTTGATAGCCTAGGCGCCCACTGGAAAAAGCGCCTACGGATGTCATATGCACCCTTGGATAGCAAAGGCGCCCCTGGACAGCAAATACAACCCTGGATAACACAAGTGCCGTGGACAGCAAAGGCGCCCCTGGGTAGCAAAGGCGCCCCTAGGAAGGCCCCCTTCGATAGAAAAGCCGCCTTTGGATAGCCTAGACGCCCCCTGGATAAACTAGGAGCCGAGAAGGAAAACGAGCGCCCCACTGGGAAGTACAGGCGCCCTCTGTATAACATAGATGTCCCTTATCCACCTTCAGCTGCCCTGCATTGGAGCAGCGCCCACCAAGACAAAGGCGCCCCTGGAAAAAAGCCGCCTCCTGGTATCAAAGGCGCTCCTAGATAACATATGCGCCCCTTAGATAGGAATAGGCGCTCCAGGAAAGCAAAATGCGCCCCTTGGTTAAGAAAGGTGCCCTTGGATAGCAAAGGCGTCCCTGGACAGCAAAGGCAAATCTGGGAAACATAGGTGCCCTGGACAGAATAGGAGCCCCTTAGATAGAAATAGGCACTTCAGGAAAATAAATGCAGCCCTTGGATAGAAAAAGTGCCCTTTGATAGTCCAGGCGCCCACTGGATAAAGCTCCGACGGATATCATATGCACTTTTAGATAGCAAAGGCGCCACTGGACAGCAAAGACAACCCTGGATAACACAAGTGCCTTGGACAGCAAAGGCGCCCCTGGATAGCAAAGGCGCCCCTAGGAAGGCACCCCTTCGAAAGCAAAGGCGCCTTTGGATAGCCTATGCGCTCCCTAGCTAAACTAGGTGCCTGAGAAGAAAAATGAGCGCCCCATTGGAAAGTACAGGCTCCCCTGTATAACATAGATGTCCCTTATCCATCTTCAGCTACCCTGGATTAGAGCAGCGCCCCTCAAGAGCAAAGCGCCGCTGGACAAAAAGGCGTCTCCGTATATCAAGGGCACTCCTAGATAATATATGCACTCCTTACATAGAAATAGGCACTTCAGGGAAGTGAAAGGCGGCCTTTGGTTAGGACGGTGCCCTTGGACAGCCTAGGCGCCCTCTGCATAAAGCGCCCTACAGATATCATATGCGCCCTTGGATAGCAAAGGCGCCCCTGGACAGCAAAGTTAACCCTTCTTGAAATAGATGATCTGGACAGCATAGGGGCCATGGATAAACTAGGCGCCTGAGAAAGAAAACAAGCGCATCACCTGAGAGTACAGGCGCCCCCAGGATATCATAGGTGTCCCTTTCCATCTTCAGCTGCCCTACTGTCTATGGTTTTGCACACCTGTCCGACAGTCGCGCGCTCTGTTACAGGGCTCGAGCGCTCAATTTGAGCATTGACTGCCTTTAACCACATTTCATTAACCTATAACTGAAGGCTTAGTGCTCCATCGCTGCAACTGGGTGCCTTTTTCAGTATGTGCGCCCCGTTTCCGAGAACGCTGCCCTCACCAACCAGCAGTCCTCCCCGCTCAGCAGATGAGCGCCTCTTTCTGATAACTAGGCACTTTTTCAGTGTTCGAGCGCCTTATTTTAGAATTCTTATTCTCCATCTACTTTGGGCTCCTACTGGATTGCACAGGCGCCCCCTCAAGTGCAAAGGCGCACCTGGATAGAAAAATGCGCCCCATGTTTGCAAAGGCGCTCCAAGATTGCATATGTTCCCCTTAGATGGAAATAAGCACTCCAGGAAAGTAAAATGTTCCCTTTGGGTAGCAAAGGTGCCCCTTAACAGCGAAGGCAGCCCTAGATAACAAAGGTTCTCTGGACAGCATAGGTGCCCTTGGATAAACTGGTGCCCGGAAGAGAAAAATAGCGCCTCACCGGAGACAAAATGCACCCCAGGATAACGTAGGGGCATGTATTTCAATCATGTCTGTGATTGAAAAATACACCTAGACAGCATATGCGCCCCTGGATAGAAAGACACCCTGGGCAGTAACGGCGCCCCTGGAAAGCAATAGTGCGCCCTGGGAGAAAAAACCGCCTCCTGAATAACCTAGGCACCGCCCCCGAAATATCAGATGCCCGTGGATAGAACAGACTGCCTTGAATAAAACAGCGGCCTGGATAGTAAAGGCGCCCTTTGATAGCATAAGCGTTCCTTAGCAACAATATGGGCGCTACATGAGCTCAAGGTTCACGTGCACCTAAGCCCAATAATAGAGCAATCAATCGATGCCGAAGCACTCCTTAAAGCACGGACGCCAAATTTCCTAGGAAGTAAAGTCGCCTCTGGGTAGCAAAGGCGACCCTCGACAGTGGTGTAGGTATTCCTGAATAACAGCAGCGTCCCTTGATATGAATAGCCCCAAGATGGCACAGGTACCCTGTTGATAGGAAAAGCGCCCCTGAATATCAGAGGCACCCTCTGAATGAGGTGCCCATGGAGAGCATAAGGGCGCCCTATGCATAGCAAAATGCCGCCCCCTGGATAGCCTAAGCGCCCCTTGCATAGGGTAGGCGCCACTGGGTAGTATAGGTTACCTTGAATAAAAATACGCCCCTCAATACCATGGTGAACGTGGATAAGAAAAAGCCCCCCTTGGGCACTGGGTATCAAAGGCACCCCCGGAACAGCAAAGATGCCCCTGGATTGCTAGGTTGCGTCCATTGGGAGCGAAGGCGCCCCTGGGTGGCACAGGTGCCTCATCGAAGCAAAGGCCCCTCCCCAGAGAGCATAGGTGTCCCTGATGAGCACAGGTACTCCTGGACAGCCCCTAAATGGCGTTGCATAATGTTACGATTCTTATTATGACGTATGCTATTATATCAGAGTAAAGGTTATTCAGTGTTTAGATCAAGGTTACAGGTCAATTTTAAAGGTCACTGGCCTTGATGATCAAGGCTTGATCAAAGGTCATTGGTAAGCTTGGGCACAGCAATAGTTATAGCGTAAATTAGGCATAATATGTTGGGTTGTGCTGTAATAGGTCAATGACCTTGAAGGACCTTGACCCCAAAAATTGCAGACATTGTTTAGAGCCTTCCCTTTTGGCCTCAGCCCTGTTCTAGAGTATTCGAGCCCCGTTCCGGCCATTGGGGGGGTGCTTGAACACCCCCTCGAGGTCTCCCAGTGGCACGAAAAAACGTCGGCGCGAAGCGACACAGTACTTGTCACACCTTATCATTGATCAATTCCGCAACTTTCCCTCAAAATTTAAGGTTGCGTCATCTCAGGTCAGGTCACCAGTGCAGGTCAAGTGACCTCACCCCAAAAAATGTTTAAGTTGGCGTAAGTAAGAAAAGGGTGAATCTATCGAATTCAAACTTGTACCATAAAATGGGCCCAAAAAGTACTAATACATTTATTGCGGGATTTTTCCCATCGATGGCCTAGGACAGGTACGAATCATGACCTCTCCATTGAAAATGCATGGTGTAAAACGGAAATTTGCCGAAAAATTGCTCTATGTCTGCAGATGCCGCTTGGAATACCTTCGGATTCCCCAAATCATGGTATCCTATGCCTCTATCGGTTCATGTTGCAAGTTTAGACATGTTACCTCTGAGAGTTCATCTGGGGCTTCCTAAGCAGGTTTTAAGACTTAGGTTAATTGCTTTGCAGGAAATATTGATAAAACCCGTATTTTGATACCATTTTTATTGCTATTGTGAGTTGATTCATATGCATACTGACTATGCTAGGCTAAATGACGACCTTGACCTAGCCTTAGGTCAGGTCATTTTTATGTTTTGACCTAGTATAGTCATATTATGCATTATTTGATGATTCGCCGTAACGAGAGGAAGCGAAGTGTGCCTAAAAATGATTCTAGCTCAACTCTGGCAGATGCTAGAGTATATACACAGAGACATGTTGTAAGCTTTGTCTCGGGGAGGGACCCCAGCGCTGATCGCGGAAAAATCCCCAATGGCCCCCAGGGGCCCTGAGGAGTCAGGAAATCTGGCGTGGGTGGAATCCGGTAGGAGGGATTTTGGGTCTCCAAAATCAGCTGAGGGCCGTTTCAGTTCAGGGGGCCCAGATAAGGGCCTCCGACGAGCTCATTTGACCTCAGTGCCAACACAGGATTCTCAAGACTAGCGTGGGGTGCCTACCTATTTAAACGGTTTCTAAATAAGCTCAGGCACCCAAAACTAGCCCAGGGGTCCAATTTTCAACTCATGGGGCCCAGACACTCTGAGGGAACCTGCAGAAGCTCAGAAGGCCCATAAAACTAATAGGGCCAGACTAGCTGGGTGCCTCGACGAACTAGTGCCCAGATACGCACAACGGGCCCCAAACAAGCTGAAGGGATCTATATCAGTTAAACGAAAACAATACCAACCCAGGGGACCCTGACCAGCTTAAGGGACACTAATCCAGCTTGGGCTCAGAGCTCAGAGCTCCAGCTTTTAGCTCAGAGGGCCCAGGACCGGTTGAGGGGGCCCTATATCAATAAAAGGGCCCAAAAAGCTGGCTTCAGCGGCGACATATAGGTTTCAAGTTCAGTGTGAGAGCCTGGTTAACTAAAGCGGTCCCAGATCAGCTGAGGGGACTCGATATAAACTCATCGAAGTCAACGAAAACTCAGGGGCCCAGGCCCGCGAGGTTCTGCGGCCTATGAGGCTCAGGTTAGCGTCAATCGGGTATTTCAGTATTGAGCCGTTAGCCAGGACAACTGTGATAAGTGGAGGTGGTGGATACGACACCTCAGTTTTTACCATGACCGAATATAACTGTATTATTTGCTCATCGTGCTTCAGTTAGTGTCAGTGGGTGCTTTCAGCATCTTCTACCACGGTACCAGTCGTTAGCTGGCCCGAAATATGCTTGATGGTAAACGTGAACATGTCCTCACTGAGAGGAAGCTTTCATGAAAATAAGCATTTACAAATCCTTTTTAAACGCGTTCTTCATTGACACTGGCCGCTTTTTGGGCGTTAAATTGGCCAGTGGCGGATCCAAGGGGAGGGAAAAGGCATTCCCCCAAACGAAAAAGCTCGGGGCAAAACTGCGTTTTCGCCCCCAAAGCGATCGACCTCCTTTTTCCCTTACTCCTTTTTAGTTTATAAGCAAGATTTTGGGGTTCCAACTCTCAACTTCAAACAGAACATAGGTTGATAAGATGTTCCCTGGCCTGTCCCCTCGAATCCGGAAATGTAGAAAACACTGAAGATTATATATTCGGGCACAGCCCTTCATCAGAATCATGGAGCAAATATCAATAATTCTCAGTTATAGTATAGCCAGACCTCCATAGTATAGCAAGTCATAATATAGCCAGCCTTGGATAGGAAGAAGTATCTCGAGCCCATATTTTTCACCCCGTGAATTTTTTGGCTTTTCGCCTCAAATACCCAAAATTCTACGGGCAAGTGATATTGGTAGCGCAGCTTTTACTGCGTGACGTTTTTTTTGCTTTTCGACTTTGGTTTGCTCCTCCCAAACCGACCGGCTAGATCCGCCACTGCAATTGGCGCCCCTCAGGTTCGGCGCCCCCAGGTTCGGCGCCCTCCGAGCCTGCCCCCCCCTTAACGAAATCCTAGATCCGTCACTGTCCATGGGTGAGACTCAGATTTATCGAGATCACCACAAGCGTTGCAATAGGGGCGCACAGCGGAACCTCCCTCACTTTTCGTCCAAACGTTTTCTAATTTCAGTCCTCTCCCAGGTGTACTGCATTTTTCGAAGGCCTAGTCGCAGTTTACAGTTTTTCTGAAGAGAAACCGAAGAAAACTGCGGAAAGATGGTGTAAGTATTCAATGTTACAGATACCACGCCAAATAAGTACCTTACTTTGTTTCCCTTCCACCTCAACGCCCAAAGCCGCGATTTCAAATACCGCTAAACCAAACTTTGAATTCTAAGGCGCGTTGGGAACAAATCAAATGTGAAATTAAACCTAAAATTTTGAAGCTGCAACACTTGTCCTATCGTTTCGGAAGAACATTTGACGTCGCAGCCGGCTATCATGGGGACGGCGGGGAAGGTTTCAGATTTAGGGATTCGGACAAATGTCTAATTCCCAAGAGGGTAAGGGAAGGGGGAGTTAAAAAAACAGCCCTCATCCGGCAAGGTAGAACGACTGAAATACAATGACTTAACACGCGCCCCGCTGGGTCCCTTGCATGACGCGCCCCGCTGAAGGGCGTTTTTCGCCCCCCTCCGTATCTCGTTCCCCACGAAAGCGAAAGGATAATTACGGGGAGCGTTCGAAAGCTTTTGACAAGACGAAGAAAATTTATAAGAATGTTTTTATGTCAGGTCAATATTGAGGTCAGCATAGGTCAAAGAATGCTTCATAGGCTCACAACAAAGCAGTGTACATTTCCCTCTCTAGATCTGCCCTCAGGGGAGCAAGAGCAGCTCTGTATGCATCATTGGATTTCTCTAATCGCGGCAAAACGAATGATGTATAATATGACCTTGCTAGGTCAAATAGTCAAAATGACCTGACCTCGACCTAGGTCAGGGTCACAGAGTAACCTGGTATGGTCATGTTGCATATCAATCGACTCCCCGTGACAATATAAACGCAATGCAAACAAAATGGGAGCTTTATCTCAATTCAGTGAGAAGTTATTGGTAAAATAATCACTCTCTGCTCCCGTGACCTGGTAGGCTCAAAATTTCAAATTTGTGGTCAAGATCGTGGTAAGAATAGACAGTTTGAGGATTTTCAGCCTTATCTATCTAGTATTTCCTGAAAACGAGTCCATTCTATTTTTCGCCATAGACTTATAATGGGGTGACCAAAAAATTGACCCCACCTTAGATCACCAATATCAAAATTCCGAGATAGCAGAATTGTGGACCATAATGACCTCATCATATTGTGGAAGTTTCAAAGTGATCAGTTTGCTAATGTTCACTGAGCGCTGCTTCAAACTCGTAATTTTAGGTTTTGAGGTCGGGTCACTTGACCCTGAATAGCTCCTTGACCTGACATGACCTTAACTCAAAAATTTGGTCAGATGTGTAAAACTAATTAGGAAAAAGGTACCGTAAGTTTCGTTGTTCTGCGTTTCTTCGTTTTTGAGCTATCTGGAAAAAAACAGGAGGGGGCAAATTTCGCCCCCCCAGCGAGGCGCGTGTTAAATAACTATGAACACCGCTTTACGAAACGTGTTGACGTGCTTCACGAAACATTTAGGCAACTGGCGGGGAGTGCTTCGTCATTCGTTATGGGTAGCTATCATACGTGAGTTATTATGCCCTTGCAAACAAATATCTACAGTTTTAGGCCTTTATATCATTACTTTGAGACCAGCTTGCCCACCTAGTGGTGTCAGAATTCAGATAAACGCTGAAGAAAATATTTTCAGCGAACTTATTGGACGAACTCTTCTTTATGCCTAGTTTTAAGACAGTAGTTAAAATCATGGAACCAGGGAGTAAAAATAGAGCAAAATGTATACAAAACAAGTGTATTTTTGTCAATTCCCACTCCTTGTTACATCAACGATCGTCTCGAGGTCAAGTTCACTGCGTCTGAGGTGTAGGGACAGGCGAGCGTGCCCTCCGCACCGCGCGGCGTGCGTCAACGGCGCCTATCTGTGTTTTCCGCAAGTTTTCCATGCTTAGAAGCAAGTACCCATGATTTCTTATCTTTTTACTTCGAGACGTGCTCTTCGGCGTGAGACTACCAGTTTTTAAATCCACACTAGAGAATATATTTTCAAAATGTCTTATATTTGTTAAATTCCTACAACTTTTTCTGTAAAATAAAATAGTTTAAAAATATCACCATTGTGTATACTGTCTCATTCCAAATATTTTGAAATTTAATTTTACCCACTTATCATTATTTGAGTTGGATGAAATATCTGTAGAACCAATTGCTGAGTGGGCAAAATGTAAAATTTCCGGAGGCTATAACTCCCAAATCGTTTCACTTAGCAACCTAAAATTGTCACAGACGTGTTCTGACTTGCCAATAACTCCATACACAATGTTTAAAGAAAATTGGAGATATAAGGGTGTAAGGCCAGTGCTGAAATATCGTGGAATTCCCCACCTTGGGTTATTGCCATCCATGGGTAAGGTATACCTATATAAATCCCCTATGGGTAAGGTATATATGAATCCCCTATTAATGGGTTATTGCTATGAGTTGAAGAGCATACAACCACTTCAAAATTCTAGAAATGAAAAACACAAAAATTTGAAGAATACTTTGACGTTCCTTCAACGTTTCGTTGAGGATGCCTGGCCAACCCCAAATATATATGAATCCACACCCCTGACTGATAGACTCCCACTAAGCGGCGCTAAAACGCACAGTTATTTAGGTATAATTGAAGTCCTGCCATTGAGGCGGGTCGACGATATAAAAGCAGATCATGCTACGTTAAATGATGGAGATGGCCTGGTTTGAGGTAATCTCAAGCCAAATCAGAATCACATGTTGACCTGGTAAAGTCATTATGCATATCAAATGTCCCCTGGTGACAATACAACACAACTATATTAAAATAAAAGCTCAACCTGGATTAATTGCAACAATATTACTGTTACTGTAACATTGCATCACTGTTAGAACAGTCTTTTTCCCAGTGTCTTTCAATGCCCAAGATAGAGGTGTAGTTATGCGGTTGCGGGGATGGGACCAGCGGCAGTAGCGGAGCTCTGCCGCCCTGCCGACTCACCGCTGGCGTTGTAGGCAGCGCTGCCACGCGGCGCACTCTGGGTGGACCTCCCGCTGCCAGTCCGCCGCTGCCCCGGCCGGCCTGCCGGAGTTCCACAGGGCGTGACCCTGCGGCGCACCTGGAAGACGGGTGATACGGGGTGCATACCTGCTGCCAAAGGTTTAAAAGGTCGCCAAAGCCAGGAGGCTTACATATCACGTGATAAGGCTTCTTTCATATGGATCCGTGAGCGTACATTCCCGGGATAGAAGCGATGACAAGGATGCTGAAAAAATGAATGGGAGGAAAAGAGAAAGCTCGGCCAGGGGTTTGGAGTGGGGCAGGGATAACTTTAAGGGAGCCTGTTTAGGGGACTTACACAGGCCAACATGAAACTGATAGGAGCTAATCTGGGATTGGGGAAGGCAATGCATCGTATTAAATTTAATTTTACACTTGGGTTATTTCAAGGAAAATGCCGTCAAAAGTTAGCACGTGAATGAAAAATGGAAGGCTGTATAAACAAGTTACGTAGAAGCCCTAAATCTTTTGGAGACTAGAGAAACCGGGCCCAAGGCCTTTAAATGTGACGCCCCCAAAAAGCAACCTCATTTCGAAATTAGGTTGACGTCAGCAGTGCCAAGGGGAGCCGCCTATTTATTCAAGAGAATCGACCCGGATGGGAGTGTTTACGGTCAAGATGCATCGGCGAGGGGACCCAAGATTTATACCCCACGTCCTCAAAAAACAGTATTATGCCCAACACCAACATCCCGATAGCCCCGTCTTCACAATGCCAGCGACAATGCGTTCAACAACTCAGGCGATTGCGACGTCATCACCATGGAATCCAGATTTGAGGTGCCATTTTGGCAAGGCTAAAACCGGCCAACCCCGACCGGGCCAATATTTCTGTAAGTCTGGTTGCTGTTTACGTTTGCTTCTCAACCCCCCGGTATGAATATATTTTTGCCGATCTTCTTAAAAATCATGTTTCCGCAATTGTTGGCCTCGCTACCCACCCCCTAGGCCATACCCCGAAACCATTGGCCTGGATCCAGCCCAAGGATGACCACCCCTTTCGGCCCCCCTTGAATCTGTTTCTGTCCATCCCCTGTGACGAATTTCAAAATGAAAGAAATATATTTTTGGACTCAGATGCACAGAAAGCCGTACATTCCGATGAAAATAAGGGCCTAGTTATATGTATTTCATTTATTTTATTTTATTTCATTTATTTGGTGAATCATCTACGGGACACCCCAATTACGGATAAAGTCAGCGTGCTTAGATAAAATAGAATATTTTGCGGTCCGGTCCTCTCAGCTGGCAACACCATTGATGCCCTTCGGCATCACCTGACTGCAGTGAAAATTCTGCAAAACTTCCAGCAATGGAATAGTTCTAGGCTTAGAGTAATTCCAGGCTTCCAATAATGGATGTCAATATCTTACCGTTGTGCCGGATGATCCTCTTGTTCGCCGAGCTCTACGGCTGGTGTCTCACTGTTCTCTTCTGAGAGCGCGTGTGAAGCTTGCTCCGCCCCCTCTGGGAGCGCTGTCCAATCAGGCGTGGGCTGCGCATCTGCGACTCTAGCCTGAGGCGTCGGCTGCCGCTCCGGAATAGCCTGGGGCGGTGGTGACACCCTGCGGGCCGCCGAGGGCGCTGCTGGCGCCGGGACGCCCGGCTGACTCTGTACCGCCTGCCACACGGAGTACCGCGTGAAACGAAGACCGCGAGTACCAGCCGCCCGTGGACAGACATAGTAAACATAGTACCGATATCGCAGGGATAAACTATGGTATGAAAATTATGTACCAGAAATTGTCATCTGTATGCTAAGAGCTGCATCCTGCAGGTAGAGGGACACAGCACACCTGGGTCGCGAGGCGTCACAGCTCACCACACGAACGCCTCATTCTTAGCGCAACGCTGGAGAGTTGCAAAACAGCTATTGGATCACTCCACGCGTCACGCGATTTACGCTATGGCTATTCAGACATTGTTTTTTCGATGACTTGTGTAACACGCTTTGCTGCATGACCGTTTCCCCGGCTGCGTTGTGACTCAGCAGCTGACTCACCACGTTCTGCTGCAGGATATTAGGCCCCACGATGCGCTGTTGCTGCTGCTCTCTGCCCTGGGGGGCGATGTTGTACCGTTGGGTTTGGAATTGTCCAGTTGGCACCAGCTGCCTTCGCTGCCCCCCGCCGGCACCGAACGGCAGCGCCAAACGTCTGTTGTGGCGCGGGAGGTGCTGACGGCCCCCGCGGGCCTCGTACCCCCCAGCCTGTTGTACAGGCCCGCTCCTGCGCGCCAGCTGAGCCTGGTACGAGCTGTACGAGTCGGCCCCGTACCCCGATGGGGCTTCGTAGTCGCCGTACCCCTCATACCCGCCATATCCGCCGTTGTCGTCGTACTTCAAGCTCTCTATTTCCTCTCCCACGTAGTAGCCGTAGTCCAGCTCCTCCTGGTCCTTGAGCAGGTCTTCGGTTGCGTTGAGGCGGGTCAGCAGGTAGTTGATGCGGTGGTTCTGCCGCTTCTCGGCCAGCAGGGCGTCCACCGAGTAAGGACCGTAGAAGTAGCCGACGCCCATGGTGAGGTAGGTCAGCAGGGTCAGAGCCGCACCGTAGTTGAAGAAGACCCGCGCTAGTGGTGGCACTGTGGACAGAGGCCCGAGGTTATTGGCTCTGCTGAGTGATACACTTTGGCAAGCTGCTACATGACAGGGAAAGAATAACGTTGGCCACGGCTAGCTTTCAGTCCGCACGTTCACCGCAAGATCTGTCTGTTTTTTGGTCCTGTCCCTGGTGAGAATGGTTGAGAGCAAGTTTTTTTATTTCATTTTCAATAACCCTGAACATTTTTTATTTGATTTCTGACAATTTTTCCGCCAGCAAATGTGGAAGGTAACAACGAGCCCATATCCGATTATAGTATTTTTATTTTAAAGGGGAAAGTTCCTTGTCTGCGGAGCGTTGGAGATTGACTCCACGCTTTTGGCCGGTAGCGGTGAAATAAGTACAACATTTCTATTCGCCCTCCACCCCCAAGGTCTTGCAGTCCCTCGAATGTCTTGCAGCCCCCCGCCTCTCCCTCCTAAATTTGATGGCCTGCGGTTTGGCTCTAACTTCAAAAACAGGTAAAATGATCTTTAAGGAGGACGGGACTTTGACCGAGCTGTTGCAGACCTCCGCCATCAGCGCAGAGCAGGGGCGGGTCCAGGATTTCCTCAAGGAAGGGGCGAATTCAGTATTTGGGGGCCCGTCGTTTGGGGAAGGGGCCCACGCCCTGGGGGCCCACAGAAAAAGTCAAATGTGATGGAAATTAGCTAAAGAAAAGGTGCCCAATGCCCAACCCGGGGTTATTTTACAGGTTTCCATCACACCTACACGCTCGCATGCACTATATAATCAGTATATACATATCCAGTCATGGCTGCTCACTCATAGCACACTTGCGTGGGGCCCAGCATCTGCGCCGGGGGGCGTTTCTTTCCAGTGCTTTATGCCAACCCAAGGTGGGGGCGATCGCCCCAACCTTGGATTCGCCCCTGGCGTGGAGAACGTCAAGCTCGACGCTAGACTGCCGAGCTTTGGGGTGGTTGGAGTGAGTTTCTGCAGAAGTTCGTACCTCGCCCCTCCCTGCCACACCCACGTACCACACTCAGGGGCGTCACCGCGGATTTCTTTCTGTGAGGGGTCAGGATCGAAGGGGCCTCCTATCCCTGGTCTTAAGGGAGGCTTCCTCGCTTTCTGGGGTCTCCATTTTATATGCAATTTATAACCTTTCTTTATAAGTAAGGGGCCTCCCATGTTGCCCGTTTAGGAGCCTCCTTTAGAAGTAAGGGGCCTCCTGGATAGGCAGCTTAGGGACTTGCGCTCCAGGCAAAGGGGCTACATATATGGGCTGTTTAGAGGGCCTACTTTTTCGGTTTTCCTAGGTAGGCCATTATGGGGCCTCCTTTATAGCTAATGGGGTTTCCTGCATAGGCCAATTAAGAGGCCTCATTTATAAGCAGGGAGGCTAGGCTCTTTGATGAAGGGCTATTCCCGACAAGTATCAAAGGGGCCTTCTGAGTCAGGTGGAGGACTTTCGAAAAATCCACGGAGGTCATGGCCCCCATGGTAGTGACGCCACCAACCACAACTTTCCCTGCCTCACCCACCGTATCCCACCATTCCCTGCCTCACTTAAATCCATCACTGGTTGGACATCCGAAATCTGGGCCCTGGGTCCGCCGGTGTTCGGGAATCCTCTGGTTGAAAAATCGGCCCTGTTCACCACCCGACAGGTTCTGGGTTTGCAGGACTACACATATGCTCTTATCAATGCAACATCATACCGCCAGAAAAAATGTTACCTGCTTTTGAATTCCTACAGGCTTACGCTAAGTATCAAATTCTTGAACTCCATTCTCCAATGGAAATACAGACATGAACGTGAATGCAAAGTACAGTGCTTTGTCTCTGCGTGCAACTCACTCACTGCACGTCGGCGGCCGGCGGCAGGGTATCTGCATATGCAGGTCGCAGGGCGCATACACAAGTCGTCTGCCCTACAGCCCGCCAGTGTCTCGGTGACTGACCCCAGCACCCCTCGGCACCGGTGCACTGCGACGGCAGAGAAAAATTTCGGCGGCCACCGACCACCGACAGGCAGAGATGTCGGCGGCTAATGATCACCGACAGGCAGAGATGTCGGCCACCGACCACCAGAGATGTGGGCGTTCACCGACCACCGACAGGCAGAGATAGCGGCGGCTAATGATCACCGACAGGCAGAGATGTCGGCCACCGACCACCAGAGATGTGGGCGTTCACCGACCACCGACAGGCAGAGATAGCGGCGCTAATGATCACCGACAGGCAGAGATGTCGGCCACCGACCACCGGAGATGTGGGCGTTCACCGACCACCGACAGGCAGAGATAGCGGCGGCTAATGATCACCGACAGGCAGAGATGTCGGCCACCGACCACCAGAGATGTGGGCGTTCACCGACCACCGACAGGCAGAGATGTCGATGGCCACCAGGGGTGGAAAAACCCGTCAACTCGCCAACCAGGCATCGCGACAGAGCTTAACTACTAAAAATATTAACTGCGACAGAAAACGTCTACCAAATCAGAATTCCGGAAGAAGTGGAGAAAAGAGCAAAGCTCCCAGAGACCTTGGCCTTTACTCAGCTAAAAACCTCGATACATAGGCGGATCTAGGAGGCAAGGGGCACTTGACCGCCCACCACAAGTAACCCTCACCTCCCCTAAAATGGTCACGGAGCCCCTGAAAGGTCGATGGCGCTACCTGAATTTTCGCCTCAGGGTTTTCCGCCCCAAAAATGGCATCCCCATGGTCGAGGTGGCGCCCCCACCTGTGTGCCCCTTTCCCACGCGATCGGAAAGCTCGGATCCACCCACCTCACGATAGACGATTCAATAGACAAGACTTTGTGGCAAATAAAGTAAGCAACCGGCAATTGTCTAATAAGTAGTCACGTCCCTTTGCTGCTTTTGTACGGCCAACTCACCGCACCTCTTGCGGCCAGCGATGGCCCTCTTCAGCGACAGTCCGACAACCCTGGTAGGGCGACGGCAGACCGGAGTTTGGGAGATACACACGGCCGGACGGCAATTTCTGATCATGGAGGACAGGCAGCTGTTCAACATCAAATACATTTAGGAAATTACTAGCCCACACGTAAAATTATCTGATTGATAGTCAGATTTGACCACTGGTTGAAGGGTATTTGGGAGGTACTTGTTCGCTAGCAAGTAAGCCGGCAGACACAGTGCTGGCAGTGACACATAAAAGAACACGTCTTAATGTATCAAGAGTAGGAATAAAATCCTTGGGTGTTTGTTTCTAAGCAAAGAAACCTGCAGAATGTGTCAGGCAGGCGCCGTTGGCGCACCCAGCGCAACGTGCAGGGCATGTTTGTCCCTCTCTATACCTCAGACGCCGTAACCTTGACCTGAAGATGATTGATGATGAAGCAAGGGGTTGGGCTTTGTTAAGCCACAGAAGCGCTTCTTTATCCATTTGTCCGTTTTTCACTCCATGGGAATGCTGTGATAAGGCTCGCAGCATGAAGAGCTCAACCAGGAAATTAATTCAGAATGTGTTCTTCAGCATTTGTTTCAAAACTGATACAAGGGTATGAAAGAGAAAGTCTCAGAGTATCCAGTCAAGAAATAAGAACGGTGGGTATTTGCTTCTAAACAAGAAAACGACCGTCCTGTATTATGGGTAAGCACCGTTGGCACAGCCTACACAGTGTGTAACGCACGCTCGCCTCTTCTCCTGCCTGATGCAACCCTGAACTTGGCCTGAAGACGATAGTTGATGCAAAAAGTGGGTGGTCAGTGACAAAATGAACCTATTGTGTATACATCTGAATTATCTTTTCACTTCTGGTCTGAGCATTACACATAAATTCCCGTTTTAAAACAGTTAGGTATCGGATGACGACATGAAGCGGATACCGGAGTGCCTGCCTGTTTGCATAGTGAGAAAGTACTGTATTCGTGATAAGCTAAGAAAGCATCGAAATTATAATTTGTAGCGTTCTTTAGTAACGTTAAACTGTTATACGCTTTTTAATCATCGTTGTTTGCAAGAAACACAGTACGAATTATAGCCGGCATGACTAGCAACGCACAATATTATAACCATTGCAAACACGAATTATAAATTTATCATGGAAGTACCAATGCATATAACATTGTTTTCTTTTCCAAGTGGTCCCATATATGTCATTAATCACGCGTTTCTATTACTGCCATAATATGCTTAATCATTCTACCACATGACCAACAAATTATATTACATCTCCCAAGGTCACGCACGAAAGATTTTACCCATCCTTACAAATAATGAATATAAATGAAGTAAAGTGGCAAATTGACGCATATGCTTGAATTTTCTGTATTCATCGTACCGTTTCAGCCTTCCAAACCTCTGCTTGAGTTTGGAATCTGGTTTATAAACCTGTTTTTAGGAGCTATTAATCATGTGGCGAAAGTCCGGTTTGGATTACCAAAATAACATCAAACTTGTCCGCTGAACTCATTTCCCAAGAGCACGGACAGGCCAGATTAAGACTGGCTGGATTCCTCGCGATTTCGTTCCATGTGAACTGGAAAAATGATTTTAATAACATTTTGAGCCGAATTCCAACTTACAGTCCCTCTTCACGAGTCCACAAAATTATCCAGATGTACGTTAAAGGGAATGTGTCACCTTGGTCGAATCCTGGAATTTATTGAAATTAGGCGTACTTTTTGCCAAAAATAACGAAACCACTAATGGTTTCTCTGAAAAAATGTATAATTAGCTCAATATCTTATTTTTAAAAATACTCCTCTAGAAAAAGAAATAAATATAAGCCTGTGGATGATGTCACGATCTGGCAACCACTACCATACTTGAAACGCTTCAACGGCTTCGGTTGGCTGATGCTCATCGTGACGTCAGCATATGTTTGGGAAGACATATTGGTTTACTTTGTTTTGTTTTTGTTTCTTATTTGAGGCAACTTGTGATCTACGACAGAACTCAGGTGCTCAAAACTGTTTAAATAAGACTTTGCAAGTTACTAAATCCTGATATGTGTGAGTGATCATCATCTACAGTATTGATACAGCGCCCTGATTGACCGTTTTTTTGCCTTCATCTTTCTGTCCTTTCTCTTCACGTTTAACTTTGCTATACCTATTTACTCTTCTCACCTGTGGTGCTTTCGATCTTGTACTCATCTGTTGAAATAGTTTCTGTAGATGTTTATATGAGCTCCTCAGGAAACGTGTAAATTTGAAGCTAGAATATCAGTGATTGTTGTTATTGATTGAACAGATCCAAAAGTTGAAGTTCCAATCATGTCCGATGCTGCAAACATAAGCCACCTGATGAGAAAGGTAATGGAACAGGAGGCTAAGATTCAGGAATTGGAAGAAAAGGTAAGGAGTAGCATGATGATTGCGGAGAGGGCAGAAGAGTATAGTCGGCAGGACTGTCTTATCTTGAGAGGAACTAAAAGGGTGCCAATTGCAACACAACTGAAACTGGGAGTTCCCTTCAGGGATGAAGTAGTGCGACTGCTCTGGGATCACACACAAGTTGTATTGAAGCCATGGAGCATCAATACTGCCCACTGGCTGAGTTATGGAAAGTCCATCATAATCAGGTTCAATGACAAGGAGGCACGGAATTTGATCTATAGTAAACGGGTCCCTAAGAACAGGGAAAGAAAGGGAAATCTCATAATACATGAATGTCTTTCCAAATCCAAGTCAGACTTGGTCAACAGGCTAGCCACTCTAAAGAATCAGAAAGTCATCCATTCATACTGGACTCAGAATGGGCAAGTCTACATCAAAGGAGGGTTAAAGACACCTCGTATACATGTTGTCCCTGAATGGTCAGATGAGCAAATTAGGGACAAAGTGGCACACCAACCAGCCACTTACAGTGATGCTGCCCAATCTCAGGTTACAATCAATTATGCGGAGACATCTGTCAAAAGCTGTGATGTGGGACACAGTGCAAACACCCACGCCCACATCCAAACAGGTGTGAGGGAGGTAGGAATATCTCGTATAGCATTGGACTAAAGGGGAAACCATGTCACACCCTCTGCAACTAGGGAATTGAAGCGCCATCTACATGGAAGGGATGTACAAGCCTCAAATGGGGAGAATGCAGGTACAAATGGGGAATCAAAATTAAACACACCAACCTCTGTAAACATGGCACTGAACAACAGCACAAGCACATCATCTGAAAGAGGTCACAAGACGGATCACAAGCCAGGATCACCAGATAGTGTTACACATCCAGTCACAGAGGCTCAGTCACCATCATCTGGCACTGATAGTCAGCATGATGCACTGCATACTCCCCCAGCAATGCCACGGAAAGCACTGTGCCATCTAAGAAAACTCCATCTCCACAAAGTGCTAAAAAACAGAAGCGGTCCATGAGAAGAAAAGCTAGATTCTGAGTATACAGGATAAAGTAAGACACTTTTTCATCTGTGTTCCATATTTAGGATTTAGTATTTTGTTAAGATGTTCCCTGGCCTCTCCCCTCGAATCCGGAAATGTAAAAAACACTGAAGATTATATATTCGGGCACAGCCCTTCATCAGAATCGTGGAGTAAATATCAATAATTCTCAGTCCTAGTAAAGCCAGACCCCGAATATTATTTACCTAGTATAGCCAGACCTCGACCTCGAATTCGAGGTCTGGCTATACTAGGACTGAGAATTATTGATATTTACTCCACGATTCTGATGAAGGGCTGTGCCCGAATATATAATCTTCAGTGTTTTTTACATTTCCGGATTCGAGGGAGAGGCCAGGGAACATCTTAACAACTCATCATCATGCTCCTCGCCGCAGCACTTCAAAACTTATCAACGATTTAGTATTTTGTATGTGTATGGAAATGTCTGAGCAGGAAGTAAAAAACACACTGCAAATTATATAGTTTACGATATTGTATCAAGAGTAGGGGAGAGTGGGGTAAGATGCCCCATTGGGTAAGACGCCCCATCCCCTCTTTTGGCAATCTGGGCCACCACTGGTAAATAATATTGTTCTTGGTCGAAAGCAGAGGCTTTGATTGTTTCTTGCGCAAAAATTCAGTTCCCTCCTGTGATTTGCTTGAAGTTGGTGGGTAATTCTTTATTTCGATGCTTTTCTAAGAAATAATTGCCCACATAGGTTGCAGATATCTCGAAGAGTATTGGATACGTGCTTTATTTGATTTCCCATTACGAATGATGGCACATTCAACTCATTAACTGAGCACTTACCTTGAGTGTATTAATTGTAGGATTTTTGCCCTTTAGGTTTTATCTAATTTGGGTACTGATGGGAAAGATGCCCCTCAACGAATGGGGAAAGATGTCCCATGGGCAACTTTCCCGGTGGAAAGGGGGCGTCTTTACCCAGAGCAATATAACGCCATTTGTTAGAGTAAACAACTGTGTGTTATGTTAAATTTGGGGTTAGTCCAAGCCTTACCCACGGGCAGCGCCACGAAATTGTTACTGGGGGACTACGGACCCTGGACTGGTGATGGCGGGGGGGGGACGTGAACTTTAAATTGACCGTCTTTGAAAAAGCTAAGGCCCATGAAGCTCATGAAACAACTTACATAGGTCAAAGCAGGTAGGTAATAGAGAAACAATAAAAACCTAGGTCGATTCCCAAAACTTGTCGGGAGACGTCCTCACAGATTGACGATTTAGGGGATCCGTCCTCCCTTTCCTGTCCTATGCTTTCAACGCGCATGACCGCACGTGTTAAATAAGAGTACACTTCAATCTGTCGCTTTGTGACTAACCTTTCCAATTGAAGGTCTTGCACCTGAACCCAGGCTACTAACGCAAAGAATCCCATAACAGCCAAATTTTGTGGTTGGTGCTTTCATTCGATAAAGCGAATCCCAGCTGAATCATTAACACGCGCATTGACGGGGGTCTGAGCCACCTTCGGTTTGACGAGGGGGCGGGTACCCGCCCCCTAAGATCTCGAGAACCACGGTAGGTAGCAAAAAACGGTAAACTGTGTTGGGTAGCCCATTCGCTTCTCCATCGAAAGTATTTGAACCATTTTTTTGTCAGGTCACATTTAAGGTCACCAGAGGTCAAAAACATGCCGTCACATGCCGTCATATGGATAACATGTAAATTAAGTTTTTCGGCCATTACATCTGAACAAGTAAAGATAGAGCAAAACGACTTGAACTATATGAATCCTCGCAGCAAGCCAAATCGAATGATATATGATTTGACCTGACCTGAGGTCATGTCAGGGTCAAATTATATAAATGCATATCATTAGAACCGCAAAGCCAAGGCGAGTCTAATGAAGCTAAAATAAACGCTCTATCACCATCTGTTACTGAGTTATTCAGTAAAAACCATATTTCCCATGTATTACCAATGGAGTGGTCATGCTTCGTACCTGACCTTAGGTCATCGATATCAAAAATACCGGAACATGTTTTAGAGAACTCGGTGAGCCCATTATGTGATATGAGTTTCAATTGATTAAGTTCACCCTGCTCCGACTTATGCTATCTTAAACTTTTTTTTAGGTCGGGTCACTTGACCTGTACTGGTGACCTGACCTGAGATGACCTATCCTTAAAATTTTCACAGGAGTTGCAAAAATGATGAGGGAAAAGGTATACCAAGTACGGCGGCGCTGCGCGCCGCCGTTTTTCTGCTGTCTCCGAAAAACCCGAGGGGGCGGGTACCCGCCCCCCCCGTCAATGCGCGTGTTAAAACCTTGAGACAATCGTTTGGGAGTTCACCGGGCCTGGCCTGATGTCCCAACCGGAGATGACCTCATGGCGGGTTCAGATCAAACTGGTGTGGTGGAGGCGCAAAACAATTAAATTAAAATGGACGAAACCGTAAAACATATTTCAAACCAAAATTGGCCAAAATCGGCCAATTTTGGCCAATTATTGAAGGGGCTATGGCTGAACTGTTTACCCTGGATTCGTCTATGAATGAGCTAGACCTGAAATATTCCACATGGTTAATCCTGCAAAGCTCCGTACCTGATCTCTTATGTCGTCCCTACATTCGCCATCCCGGTAGCCCAGTTGGTAGAGCTTTGGGCTCCGGCTAGCTGCTCAGGAACGTGCAGTGGCAGTGCATATCCAGGCTTGGGATCAATTCCCCTGAGACGCTCCGGCGCTCAATAGTTAACCCGACGTAGGTCGGCTGGAAACTGACTGATGAGAGGGTGACCTGAGCGGGGCGGCCATCCCTGTGGTTTGTGGGATATTTAACTTTGACTTAAATTAAATCTTCCTTACAAGAGCTGCTCGCTCCAATGGTAGGGCTAGGGTCTCCGCGACAAGACCATTGATGACTTTAGTGAGACTCCGACTCCAAAAGCCGAACTTGCAACAACATGCATATAAAAAAGGCTCTGGAAGATAGACTAGTTAAAGGGGTTGCGGAAGCAAATGTATCTGAAAAGACGTGGACGAGGCAAGCAAAAGCGGTATAAGGAAAGAAACACAGTGGGCATGACGATACCAGATACCTCATCTGCGGATTGAGTTTTGTTCTCTCGTGCAAAGAATAGATCGAGTGTACTGCCTGGGGAGGCTGGGCCTGTGTGCCTTGACGAGAATGCTAAGGTGGCTATGCGCCATGAATGATAGACTGGGAGCCTGTAACGATTAGTGGGAGGAAGCTTCGAGTCACCGCAATCCATTTTTACTCTCTGAAGTGAATGTTTTTAACTTAACAACTTCTGGTCCATATTTCTTATAAAATGGAGACTTGATACAAAGGGAACACAGAAAAGACAAGGTAGGCGATTTAGTGGAGGTTCTCAGAAACCTCGTACGAGTTTACCTACCTCGTTTTGTACTTCGTTGTTTGTGAGTGTGTGTGATTTGATATTACTTTTATGGTATGCTTTTATCCTTGGTTTTTATGGTTAGTTTTACGTAACTTTGTTTTATCATTTGACGTGGAAACATGAAACATCACCTTGGTACACGTTTTATTAATGTTTGTGGATACTTCTAAATACATTCTGACTTCTGAATAATACTTAAATGATTACCAATGAAGCTAAGAACTACAAAAAAGCTACGTAATCAACGATATACCAAAATGGGGTAAGATGCCCAGGGGTGGGACATCTTACCAAGCCCCAGGGGCGTCTTACCCACCCGATGAGGTAAGACGCCCCTTTGCAAGCCTCTAGTAAAATCATAATAGTTAGAACATATGATAATCATCAGCAATTTCATCGACTCTATAAGGAAGATAAATGATCATACTACGACTTGGCATCTAAAGCAGCGCTGTTGGTACCGCGGTTATTCTGTAATCCGGATTTCCCTAAACCCTGGGCATCTTACCCCACTCTCCCCTACTGAGCTTACAGTCCTGAGACCACTTATATTAATCTCTAGGCCTATCTTTCTTTTTTATCTATTGTTATCATTTCATTTGGGAAAAATATTAAGAAGCTGTATTAGGTGACTTGTATGATGAGTCACCTGATTTGAGGCTTTGGGGGCCTCAATAGGGTGTTTATATTTACTTTTGGTGTTGCTTATTTGAATGGATTGCTTGTGCCTATAGTGACTTTGAACGTTATAAATATGTTTTGAATCCTAATTCATGATATGACTGTCTATTCAATGAATATGTATTATATGGTGCTTGGAATCACCTCAGCTCCTGGATACATCACATGCTTGCTGTATGTTTATTCAATATAAATTCATCATTTTGCTATTTTTTTTACTATTTTATCTTATTTTGGCTGTTTATTTTATTTTATTTTATTTTTTGGTTTGTTTGTTTGTTTGTTGGTTTTTGTTTGTTTGTTTTTCACATCATTGGACAGCTGGGAACATGAAATTATATCTGAACATTTGGCGGTTGCTCAGGGAGCTGGGTGGATGCTCCCTTGTGAGATGTTTATATTAATATTTATGGGTTAGGCCTGCTTCCCTGATTTGGACATTGTCCTTGATATCATAAGAGGCAATTCAGAGGAATCCCACTATGTAATGTGGAAGCTATATGGATGATGGTATCTGGTGGCACTGATATAAATGCTGGTATTGCTGATTGTGCTAGTTCTTGGATAATATATGGCATATTGCCTTAAAAATAAAACCCCCAGGCAGCCATCAGCTAGGTCTGCCATTGTGCAATTAGACCTATGTTGATCTGCTGTTGAGTAAGTCTGTGAGTGAATGTGGTACATGGTATGCTCTGTGCCGGTTTTAGTATCTTAATCTGGACACTGAGGGTTTTGAAACATGTTTTTCTCTATGTAAAAGTTGCCCCAAATATTGTTGGGCTTAATCACAGTCAGCATAACTAGACATTCTTTGGATCTTAACCCCAGGAATAAACAGTTTAAATCAGGTGGCTAATGCTCTAATGCTCTGATACATGTTCTTTGTGCCATCTCGTGAGAAATAAGAAGTGCTCGAAGACAGAGCTTGTGAAAGGTATATATATATATATATATATATATATATATATATATATATATATATATATATATATATATATATCTGCTGGCCATTTGATATGGGACATGTACTATTTCGGGGAAGCAGAGATCTAACCATTATTTTCGTCATCTATCGTTTCAGATATTTCAGCATGATCCTTTGATATATCTCCACTGAGCTTCTGCCTGATTTTCTATGATTGATCATACCCAGTGGGTCTCTTGATTTGTTTATTATTGCTGCGGATAATTTGAAATTCAATGATAGCTAAACTCAAGTTTCACATTTATGGAGCCTTCATGAGCTGTATACCTTGGGCTGGGGGTATGCGAACATCATGTCCCTGTTCCTTGACTTCTTATTTATATTAGAATTAATAATTCATTTATATCTATTTCCTTTTGAAGGGACTTGTGGAACAAGCAATGGACCTAAAACACCATTGACTTTAAAGTTGTGGCATAAGCAGCTTATTTGTAATTACTTAAAAGCTGTATGGGCAAAAAGACAAAAATTTTGTATGATAAATCCATTTAATATATTGAGACCAAACAATCGGACTGTAAACTCAAACAAATTTTTGAATAGTTGTGCCACAGCACTGATATTCTAGGGAAGTGTTTGGCCTTAGACAAATTCATGATCGTTCAGAATTCTGGTCTTGTTTCTACAGCTCGAGACAATATTTCTTGTTTTCTTTTCACACTCATCGTAGCACATTCTATGCCTTCTTCCCATCATCATCATCATGCTGCAAGCGAAGCATTCAACACTTTTCTTTTAAGTACTTTCTTCTCAATGTTAAAAACAGCACTGACCTCCACATCATCACTTCAGGGACAACATACTGGAAACAACACAAACATTACTTCAAATAGTCTCATCAGATGAATCAAAATTTTAAATGACTAATACCACAGTAAAGTATAACCCATATTCACTTGCATATCAAGAAAATGATAGCAATCCTGATCTTCACTTTCAGAGAATTACAGATCGATGTGAATATTATGATCTTCAAATACCACTGAAAGTTAGAAAATAATTTGTCAGTAATACATATCAATGCTAGATCTATAAAGAATAAATTTGATGGAATTCAAACTTTACTACAAAGATCAGGTATTCAATGGACGGCAATTTGTGTTTCGGAAACGTGGCTAAAACGAGACATCGAACATCTTTTCAACTTAGATGATTATATTCTCTTTGCATCCAGTAGAGAAATATATCAAGGCGGTGGCACAGCCGTATATGTGCATAAAAAGTATCAGTGCCAACGCAGAGAAGATCTCGAGGCTAGTATATCAGCAGCTACATTTGCTGAACTATCAATTAATGAACAAAACATAATGAAAAAATGTATTATTGGAGAAATATATAAAGCACCAATTGTAAATCATCACCTATTTCTGGAACAAATGGAAACTTTTCTTCGAGAGCTTAATCCTAAGGAAACTATATATTTAATTTCTGGGGATTTTAATTTTAATTTCTGGCAATTACCTCACAACAAAGAGGCATTAAAATTGTATAATCTCATGGCTTCCTTTAATTTTCTACCTACCATTTCGAAACCAACTAGAATCATGGATGGCCAAGAACCATCGCTTTTGGATAATTTTTTTCATTAATGACTTGTCTGTAGTAGCGACTTCAGGAATTATAGTAGAGGACTTGTCAGATCACCTACCAATCTTTATAGATATTAAATGTAATCCTCAAATGGAAAGATCAATTTCGAGGGAGCCAATAGTGATCTTTGATCAAAGAAAAATGCATGAACTAAATGAGCATATAGAACGGAAACTTGTAAACTTTCAAAACATACGTCATCCAAATGATGCATGTAAGGAGTTGACCAAGTATACAATGATGGAATGAACACTTTTTTCAAAAACTGTTAAACCTAGTAGAAATAAAACACCAATTAAGCCTTGGATCACACCAGGACTGCTGTCATGTATTAATCATAAGAATAAACTTTATAAGAAGGTTATAGCAGTAAAACAGACTGATAATATTGTATTTAGAAATATAGACAATAATACAATTAACCAATATAAAAGGTATAGAAATACTTTAACTCAATTACTCAAGGATGCAAAGAGAAGATACTATTTGGAAGCTTTTGAAATAAATCGGGGAAATAGCAAAAAAACGTGGCAACTTTTGGATCAAATTATGAATAAAAGACGTAAAACTAGAAACAATTACCCTTCAAAAATCTTTGATGGTGAAGGCACAGCATTTGAGGGGGATGAAATTGCAAATGGATTCAATAACTTCTTTGCTACTGTAGGCCAAAAACTAGAGCAAAAAATACCACCCCCCGACAACAATAACTACCTTCTTTTACAACCTGAGTGTGAACCTTTTGAATGTTTACTATCAACGACCCCACTACAAATAGAATCAATAATAAAAAACCTAAACCTAGTGGGAGGCGGGATAGATAATATAAATACACACATTTTGAAATGTACTTATAAAAGCTGCCTAGGACATCTTAATTATTTCTATAATTTATGTTTACAGTCCGGAACTTACCCCGACGCACTTAAAATAGCGGTTATAACACCAATCTTCAAAACAGGTGACGAAAAAAATTGTTCAAATTATAGGCCAATATCTCTTTTGCCCATTTTCTCTAAAAATTTTGGAAAAAATACTGGATCAATATCTAATTAATTATCTTTCAGAAAATCGTCTTCTGTATTCTTTTCAATTTGGCTTTAGGAAAAAGCATAGCACTTATATGCCTATAGCTCATATACATGACAAGGTAACTGAGGCTCTGGAACAAGGCGATAATGTATGTGGAATATATTTAGACCTACGAAAAGCATTTGACACTGTTGATTTTGATATTCTTTTGAATAAAATAAAACAAATAGGAACAAGGGGAAATTTACATAACATCCTAAAATCTTACCTTTCTAACCGATACCAGCTCACCAAGGTCAATAACGTACGGTCAGAGTATCGAAAAATTTCTCCTGGCGTCCCACAGGGTTCCATCCTGGGCCCTCTCCTTTTCATTATTTATATTAATGCTTTGTATTTAACTTCAGCAAAGGCAACATTTTACCTATTCGCTGATGACACCGCGATAATGATAAGGGGAAAAATAAAGATGAACTACAAACAACCATAGATGGAACTCTTCATAAAATTACAAATTGGTTTAGAGCAAACCGCTTATCTTTAAACGTATCAAAATCTTGTTATCAAATTTACTCTAGGGGTAAAGACATTTCTTTGAACATGAAGATAAATGGTGAAAATTTAAATCATAAGAAGCAAGTTAAATACTTAGGGATAATAATTTATGAAAACCTGAAATGGGATGCTCATTTAGATTACCTGTATAGGCTAGATTAGATTAGTCAAAACGTCGGGGTGTTGAGGAAAGCCAAATTTTCATTGACCTCACGTGAGCTTAAGTGTTTATATAATTCACTGATACTACCTTACTTCAATTATTGTGCTGCTGTCTGGGGGAATAGTTATATTACTAAAATAGAAAAACTATTCAAATTGCAAAAACGGGCAGTAAGAATAATAGCTAAAAAACCATATTTATCACCAACAAACTGTCTGTTTATCGAGTATAGACTGGTAAAGATACATGATATAATACTAGAACAGAATATTGTTATTATTGCGCAAGCACTAAAAAAGAAAGTCCAGATGTAATTTCATCCCTCTTTGCCATTCACATACCAACAAATACCCGATTGGTACAACATTTTGAGGTTCCTTTTGCTGCTACAGTGTATAGAAAATGTGCCTTATCAATTCATGGACCGAGAACATGGAACCAAATGATCTGTCCCTTGTTTCCTAATATAGATGATGTCCCACTTGAAAAATTTGCTCTAAAGAAAACGCTTCGCAATTTTTTTGGAATCGATATATTACTGAGGAGGCAAGTGGATAAGCGACTGAATTTTCTTTGTGGATATGCTTCGTTTCATCTCTTCTTTAACTTAACTACTTTGATAAAGTACTAATAGCTTTCTTTTCCTGACTTAACTTTTCATACCTTCAAAAATTTACCCACTAACAAAATATTTTTCTTCGTGGCTCCACCGAATACAACTAGGTGACTACTCTTTTGGTGGAGCCAAGGAGAAAATACTACTAACAATAGGTAGTTGAGTAAATGCATCCAATAAAAATAGAATAGTGGGGAGTGGTACAGCCAGCTAACATAAGTAAAACTAATATTATTTGGAAGCTGATGGACAAATTTTCTGATCTGGGTGTATGGGTGAGGAAGGGCACTCCTGACTTCCTGTTAAATGGGTAGTGGTTAATTTTTTTAAATGTCGTCACGTCAGCAGCTCACAACAATGGCAGCCCGGCGACGGGCTGATGGGGGCTGGTGTCAGGTAAGTTCTAGCTTTTTTCTACGGAAATATCGAGTTCAAAGACAAATGAAATATGGAGTACCAGATTTTCCGACTTGTTTTACAACTTGGCCATCTCAGTTAAAACAACGTTGTGAAGGTGCCACTTTCCCTTTAATGTTGGGCCGATGGATCTTCCTAAGCGTATTGAATTCCCCCAGATGTGGTAGCAGTAAACCGTTTTCTGAAGAGATGCCGAAGACAAGGGTGAAAAGAACTGAGAAGTGCCTCATTGTTTACCAAACCAAACAATTATCCTACTTTATCCCCTCCCACATCAGCGCCTTAAATCGCAATTGCGAATATCGCTAATCTCAGCCTTGCGTCCTGAAGCGCATTGGGAACAAACCCAAATGAAATTAAACCTAAGCTGTGGAGTGTGGAGGCTCTGACACTTCTCTCATCCTTTCAGAATTTACATTTAACGTCACAGCCGACCGTTATGGAAATGGCAAGGTACGACAGTTAAGTTTCAGATTTGGGGATTCGGACAAACGGTCTTTCCCCACACGGGTAGGGGAGGGGAGTTACATGCCCAGCCCTCGTCAACTAAGAAAAGAAACGAAGTCTAACTGCGTAAATCATTATGAACACTGCTGCATCACACGAGATGACGAACCTCACGAAACATCTGGGTTACTAACGGGAGAGTGCTTAAGTAAGGTGCTAAGAGCGTTATCGAACCTGAGTTTTTATACGCATGCCGACAAATACTCAAGGTTTTAGGCTATGATCTCGCCACTGGGACGTGCTCTTGTCAGTTTTGGGATCTATGCTGAAGAATACATTTTTAACGAACTTACTGGTTGAACTCTCCTTCCTGCTTAGAGCTTTAAGAGAACGATTTCAGCCACTGGAGCAGGGAGTAAAAAACGACAAAAGTGTGATGAAACGAGTGTATTTTGCCAATGCCTTCCTCAGATGTTCCATCAATGATCGTCTTTAGGTGAAGTTTATAGCGCCTGGGGTATAGGGACAGCCGAACGTGCCCTCCGCACAACGTGGGGTGCGCCAACGGCGCGTATCTACGACAAATTATGCTACCTTCTTATGTTTAGGAACAAAAACCTACGGGTTCTACTTCTTTTCTCAATCCCCTGAGACATTTTCTTTTATTGGCTACTGCCATTTTTTAAATCCATGCTAAAGAACATATTTTCAAAGCTCTTTACAATAGTTTGATCATTTAGCCTGTTTCATATAGCCACTGTAACCCCAATACAGTTTGTTAATTACTCCATCTAACATCAATAAAAAATATGGGTCCCGGAAAGTCCTTATCAACGGGCTATAGTATTCGGTTCTGCCATAACCGGGGGATCACTCAGCTGAGATCTGTCTAATGGGGTCCCGAGTCACGTGAGCCCCACCTGTCTCTTGATTGCGGACGCTGCCAGCAGGGGCTCTGTTGCTTGGGTCACTTAGCACCTTAACAGAAGGACCACTGATCTAGAAATGACAGTTTAAATGGAAGGCCTTATTCATATTGAGCCCTGCTAAGTCCATTTGGTCTGTCGAACGGACTGCGATGCATTAGTGGGATTCAGGATTGAGGAAGCTATATACTTTTTATCGAAACATATTTCTATAGGTTTTGTAAAGGTAAAATCATACAGAATGGAGAGTCAGTTATATTTTTTCCAAATGTCCCTTTACTGTAAGCGAAAAGTGTTTACGTACTTGCGTTAAATTCATAAGATTTAAAAGTGTGGCATTTTCTGGGTTTGGAACTTCCTTTGCGGTGCATATGTGCGATTTGGTGCTTAACATGTGGGGGCAGTGGCAAATGTGGGACTAGAAATTTCACATTTCCGGCAACTGTAAATCAGGGTTTAGTTTGCTACCTGCCTAATGAGTACACTAGGCGATAGCAAGGGTAGTAAACCACTTTAGACACGCTAATGAAGTCCCCTCCCCGCGCACAGAGCGCCGCCCGCCGCCGCGGCGACGCGTCGGGCCGCCCCACCGCGCGCATATTGCCAAAGCAGTGTCTTGTTCTCGCGTGGCGGCAGTCTCGAGCAGTCGATCATCTTCGCTTCGTTATACTTAAGTTGTAATGAGCCTTGCTGGCATGCAGGAGCGTAGCCAGGATTTCGCTCAGGGGGGGGCGGCGCCCCGAAAAGGGCCCCTTGCGACAGCGCCAAAAGGGCCCTGATGGGTAAAAAGAGTCCTGCTTGTTACAGAATAGAGTGCTGAAGAGGGCTTAAGAGGGTCCTATCTGGTATAAAATGTCAAATTTGGCCACAGAACACAGAACGGGCGAGCCGCGCTTCGCGCGGTTCGTGTCCTCAGGGGGCCCTTCGGGCCCTCAGGGGAAGGGCAGCTGTCTCTGCCGCCCCCCCGTTGGCTGCGCCCCTGCTGGCATGCATAACTCTGGTGAATATTAAGGAATACGGTACTTAATCCTTCGCCAAACTTTGGGTTCGGTTTTTCTTGGACATATTTCGGTATGATCATAAATGAATGCCTTCTGTCAATCAATTGCTATTGTATAAAACGATAATTCTGTAGAATGAAACTTTTCACCACATCCCAGGCTTTCAAGTGATATTTGATTTTTACGTCTTTCCGGCATTCTATTTGCTGCTATTGGCTACACAAATCCTATGTGTAAGTGCGAAATTCCGTGGGACAGATCCTCCTGCTGGGCAAAGCAGCAGGTGATTTTTGCGAATCTATAAAATATTGATCAGACAAGTTAGGAAAAATCAAAGTCAGTTCTAAATAGTCAAAACATGTCTTTATACGCAGAAATTGGTCACATAAGTGCTCTCTGGAATAAAAAGCCAAGGTTTACACCTTCCTGGGCTCCAGTTAACCCACTGCGCGGTGGTTCAATTTGTCCCTATTGCTGTGAGGCCCCTGCTCTTGGTGCAGATAAGTAAAGTATTGTTCACCGAATGCTTGAGAATAATATTCTTCAAAACCAGTGTTCCCCACCGGCACCCCAAAGGGATGACACTTTGGTACAATGCCAGATTGTAAAGGTTTCACGGGCAATCTTTAGAGAAAATGAGAAAATCATAAGCATGGCCTTATTTCTGCTAATTTACGCCATAAGTGAATACTAATACAAATGAAGCGTGCTTAGATTATTAGGCTATTATTACGAATCAAAGAGGCACTTATCGATTTCGGCTCTTGTTCTTGATATATTTATAAATATTTCACGTTTCAAACTAATCATTGAAAAGTTATACGCATTTATAGTCGCTAATACTGAAGGCACGTTAAGAACCTAGGTTTTAAAGAGGTCCAAGTACGAAATATTTGTCCGTACTGCGATCGTGGGTATAAGGTCACCCCAAAAGTAAACTCAACCACCCGGGAAGGAGGGGGTCGGTAGGCGATTAATTTGTGCCTTTTTGCCACCGAACGGTAATCTCAAGGCTCACGGCAAATTAATTTTCGATCGAGTGGTTTCTCGGCATGCTCTATGATATGGCTATCTCGGTTCGAATCCCATTATGAAGGTTCCACATTCAATTTAAGACCCGCCCCGGTGGGCCTCCGAGCCACTTTCGCCCTGGTGGGGGGAGGGGGGTTCAAACACCCCCTCTCAAACTCAACTCCTATGCGGGATAGCGAAAAGACACGAACGTCGTTGGATAGCTCATACAAATTCAGGAAGAAACTATATTTGTCACTTTTTTGCTCAGATCAATTATGATGTCATGACAGGTCAAAGAAGGTAGCATGTTAGAAAAGAGTTTCCGGGCTTTAGCGTATGACAGAGTAGAGTTAGAATAATGTTTTAGGTACCACTCGCTTGCTCTTGCTAGGACAAATCGAATGATGTATAATATGACTATACTAACTAAAAAAATAAATATGACCTGGCCTAACATCAGGTCAAGGTAACTATCCCGCCTAGCATAGTCGATATGGATATGAATCCAGTAGCAATAGCAATCCAAACATAATAGTATCAAAATAAAGGCTTTATCATCATTTCCTGCTAAGTTATTGACCCAAGTCTAAAACCTGCTTACGTAGCCCCAGATGACCTCTCAAAGGTCACAGGTCAAAAATTGCAACATTTAACTGGAAAAGAGGCCCAGGATACTACAATTTAGAGAATACGAAGGTATTTGCAGCTATATCTACACAAATGCATACAGTCTGATTCCTGTTTTCCCCATGCATTTCCAATGGAGAGGTCATGATCCGCACCTGACTCTAGGTCATCGATATGACAAATCCCGGAACAAATTTCGTATTACTCGGTGGGCCCACTATGTGGCATAAGTTTCAATCCGATAGATTCACCCATTTCTTACTTATGCCACCTTAAACATTTTGGAGGTGAGGTCACTTGATGCGCACTGGTGACCTGACCTGAGATGACCCAGCTTAAAACTTTGGGGAAAGTTGTGGCATTGATCAAGGATAAGGTGTGCCAAGTACGGCGGCGCAAAGCGCTGACATTCTCTTGTGCCGCCGGAACAACCCGAGGAGGGTATTCAAACACCCCCCCTCCACCGGGGCGAGGGTTAAAGGAAAAACAGACAATTCCTAGATGATTGAGTACCATTAAACAATGCTGTAGCTACATGCAAAAAGAAAAGTAAGACACGTCCACGGTTAGGACATGCATTTTTATTGATTTAACGAGCTTTCCCGCTTTTGGGAAACATATTTCTACCAGCAATGTTAAAAGCTGCCTGCGCTCAGCGGTTAGCGCGGCTGCTTCACTCACTATCAATTCCCAGCAGTCGGGAGAGCAGGCTGACAGTCTCCTCTTGCTCTTCAGAGGTGCCCACCCTCTCTTCTGTTGGCTCAGCTGTACCGTTGGTCCCCTCTGCCTTCTTTACTTTGGCAGCGGTGGCCGTCGGTGGAGGCAGGATGGTTAGGATGCCGCGTGCCTGCCGGGAGCCGGCCTCCGCCGACGCGGACAGGACCACCACCAGCACCACCAGCAGCAGCAGCAGCAGGCAGGTCCGACCGGCAGCCATGGCGAAGAGTGAGTGGAGCGGGCAGCGCGGCGGCCGGCTCCCCTCTCGGCGACGACACCGTTACACTGCCCTCCTGCTGGGACCGGTCCCCAGTTGCTTGTTGCCAAGAACCCGCATGCAGCAGCTGGGGCACTGGATTTCTCTTTGGATGACCCAGTTGCAGGCATGAGGAGGCAGGTGTACCGGAATAGGGAGAGGCTGGCCACGCTTTCCATAAACCATTTTCCGATGTCAGCCGGATTCGGAAGAAATTGTAATTCTAAACAGCTAGCGCGGAAGGCAACAATGAGCCCATGATCCTTACCCCTAGCGCCGGTAGGGGGCGGTTGAACAATCAATTCCCAAGTTTGGGTCATCTCAGGCCAGGTCATCAGTGCAGGTCGTGACCTCACCTCCAAAAATGTTTAAGATGGATAAGTACGAAAATTGTGTCTATCGAGATGAAACTTATACCACATCATGGGCCCATCGAGGACTACAAAAAATATTCCGGAATTTTTCATATCGATGATCTAGGGACAGGTACGGATCATGTCCTCTCCTTGGAAACATATAATCTTTTAACATGTTAATTGGGGATCATTTGCCTCCCCCAGTCAGCCGGAATGCCCCCCTCCCCAAGTGCCCTGAAATTGCTCCCCCCAGTGAAAAAGACAAGAGATGACTCAGAATTGAGCAGATGCAAACTCACCTAACGAAAATAGGACAGAACACCACCCGATAATAATGCTGTTTTCAATTGCTCGTACCAAATAGGCAATCCACAAACATTATGTTCAAAAATGTCCACCAATGGCTGTCTACTCCATCGTGCAAAAACGAAACTAAGCGCGTAGTTACGGGAAATCCCGGCAAAGCAGCCTCAGCATCAACTAATCAACTAATTGGGGGCCGGGGTGGCCATAGTGACTTCGTTGCTTCTCTCCCGATCGGATAGCATGGATTAACGTGGGTTCAATTCCCACGGCGGGAAACCACCTTCCGTGTCCGATCTGACCCGGTGGCGAGGATCCTTAAACACCCACGCGAATACTCCCTGTAATTGGGTAAGTGTGCCTGTCGGGAGTGGTCCTAATAAAAAATCAAAACGCTGGAGATAGACTTCAACCAATCAAACATCGTGTTCTAAGGACCGGAAGCTCCCGCCCCAGCCAGTACTGTGGGATTGCATCAGGGTAATAGAGAACGGGTACACCAAAGTTTAGTAGTGCAAGCCGCTAGGCAAGCAGATCAAAAATGCAAAAATATCGCTGTATTGCCACAGTTTTCTCTTCAAAATTAAGAAATGGCTCAAACATGATGAAAACAGCAGCGAAAAGCTCGAAAAATAAAATTAGATGTATTTTTGTCTCCATTATTTAGGAGAGAATGGTAGATTATTCCAAATTTCTTCCAAACTAAGACTAAATATGGGCGCTCCAAAATAGCGGCAAACTCTGCGCTTTTTGTTCGTTCAGTTTTCAATAGAAATTGACAACAATTAGGTATCGGGCGCATTTTGTTTGTTGCAAAGCTATTTATTAGACAGTTTGGTTTGCAGCAGATGTGAATTAAGTTACGAAAACTTACCGAGATTGATTGCAGTCAGTTTGAACCCTCTCTCTTTTATCTTTTTTTAAAGAAAAATTTATTTTTGTTCCTCAAGAGTCAAGATACTTCGTGTTGGGCCATATTTGTGTGCCAAAAAAGGAATTCACAAAATAGAGTGAGTTCTTGCAGCTTGTTAAAAAATGTGACTGGAGTCCAATTTGTGGAGAAGCCTTCCTTCCTTCCTGAGTTCTTGGTCAAAAGTTCAATCTAGGCAGGTAAGTTTGTATTCTGACTCCACACTGAATGATTTTGTTTACCTAACAACTCTGACTGCCTGGTTTGCTTTAGTTTGAAGGCTAGCAACAGCTATATTGCACTCGGTAAAACCAAAATAGAGATTTAACTGAGATTAAAAAACAGGTTTAACTGAGATGAAATCAGTTAAACCTGTGCAAGGTTTCAGTAGTGTTTATGTTTTTTTGTTAAGCGGCTGCAGCATCAACTGTAGTCTACGCTGGAACACATTCCTTGTTTTTGGTGTGTTCTCCTAGATGTGTGACATGTGGACTCTGATATCAAAGCATTGAGTAATCCAAAAAATTATTTCTAAGGTGGAAAAGAAAATGGTATTTTTTTGGTCCTGTTGCAGCTGTGATCCAAAAATTTATTAAGTGTGATTTCTTGAGACGCTAACTTGTGAAAACTTCAATATGTGATGTCTTGGATACCAGCAGTGAGGTTTTCCAGCTGTCAAGATTGCTTAACTTCTAAGAGTGACTTTGTAAGTTATTGAGTTGCAGTACTTGTTTTTCTATAGGTGTAAGAAATAGTCCCAGTTTCCATTCATAGTCGAGCGTGGCCACACATAGTTTTCGGATGCAATCAATATGGTTAGAGCTTTTGGAAATGGTAACCATTTTCAATCCAATTCTTGTAAATCCACATCCAACAAGATCTGGCAGGATTTGGCATTGTGATGGTAAAGATTTCCCTTACAGTGCAGAGATAAAGGAGAGTAGACTGGAGAGGGTATAACTTCCTTTTTTATTAGACAAAACTAAACAAAACAAAATTGTATCAACCCTCCAGAAAAAATCATTAACAAAATTCATCAACAGAACAGTTAACCCTTAAACAAAACTATAAACATATGTGAAGGAAGAGTGAAAGAAAACTTGAATGGTGTACCAGAAATGTTGACAAATTCAAGATTGAAATGTTCTATTGGTTACAGATCCTTTTGTATCCAGCCAAAGTGCCATTGAAACTGTGATTGCTGTATCCTGATTCTCAGGTCTATCTGAATCGCCTCTAGCCCATGGAAACTGAGCCTTTAAGTTACAAATTAGTTAAGAAATAGATGAGAAAAAACAGTTAGGTAGGACAAGGTACTAAATTTGATATGTTTATAATGAACTGCAACAGTTGGCAGAACAGCATGACTCCTGACAGAAAATTTGAATATTTTGTCTGTGGGTACTGAACCAGAACTGGTATCCCAATTGGACATAGTGGGATTCAATCTAAGTTCAATTCCCCTAGCTGATTAGTCTTGCCAAGTTGGGATTGTGTGTGTGCACATTTTTAGCTGCATTGCAAGAGAGATGCATGTAGTTTTGTCTAGATGCATATAGTTGCATGCAGGTGTAGTTCACCTGAAGATTTTCTTGGACCGAAATGCAGAGTTTTACCCTTTCCTGATTTTTTAGCTAATTGTTATCCTTATCTGCACTGTGCTTAGCCTTTTTGTTTCCTTCATTGTAGATTTGGTCTAGACATGGAGTTTTAGTTCACACACACACACACTCACACACACAGTTTTAGTTTATGCACAGACCATGCCACGTCTCATCTGTACTTTTGCACCGATTTTCCGTGGCAAAAGTACAGCACTGTCGTGGCAAAAGCACTGTCCCTTCGCGTTCTTTTTTTGCTCATTTTAGCAGTGTCTCTGGCAGTGTACTGGGTGGGTTTATCTTTTGATCCTGGTCTGGGGTTTTTCTTTTTCCTTTAAAAAGTGTGCAGTGTAGTCAGTACTTGAAATTCTTAATGAGTTGTTTTCATTTTTTAGTCACTGCAAACAAGTTTGCGTCATTGAAATGTATTGGTCAAGCTACACTACGCAAAAGGAGAAAACGAAAAACGTCATTAAAAACGAAAAAAATGTCCTCGTGAAACGATAAAATGTAGTTGAAAAGCAAGAAAATGAAAAACTATTTAGTTTGGTATTTGAGCCGTATTTCGTTTGTTCACTTTATGATTATTTTTACGAGTGTGAGGAAGTTATTATAGTCATTACTGGAGCAATTGGCGGCGTTGTGGGGTGGTTAATCAAATATTGAAAATATTTGGGTAATTATTGTGTATGCGAGGAGACCGCATTGTGACATTTGGCAATACACTTGCGTGGAATCAGTGGTGGATCCAGGACTTCATTTTGAGGTGGGGGGGGGGCTAGTGGACTCCAACACCACCCACAAACGCCTCAGATCAGTCTCCGCCTATGCACTCTCTGTATATGCCAGTCTAACTAATATATTATATTATATATTTGCTTTCTCAAAGATACCCACGTTGTCGTGGCAATTACATCTCTGTTTACACTTAACTCAGTGACACAGATCATCGTTTAACATCGATTGTGCTAATTATGGATGATAGACTATTACCTATTATAATTATTGAATGAAAAGTCATGGATTTTACTGATAATGGATTGACACAGTAACACAAATTATGATTTAGGGTCGGATGAGTTTCTTTATTTTCTGTTTGAAGCTGTAGCTGTTCTTGGTGTCTTGCAGTCGTAGGCAGTGCGTTCCAGGTTCTGACGGCTCGGTGCGGGAATATCGTGTGTTGTTTCTAAATTTGGTGGTCTGGTGTTGGAAGTTTGGATGATGGTAGTGTCGGCTGATGCACGTGTTGTCCTGCATGATACATCCTGCCTTTTCTTGATCAGATACTTGTTTTTCTGTGGGCCTTCAGTTATGGCCTTCAGTTAATAAAACCAATCTTGGAATGACGGAATGATGTAATGCGTTACGGACGAACAAATGTAACCTCTCCAGCTGAAGTGCCCTAAAACTCAAATTATCATCAGTCTCCGCCTATGCATTAGCTATAGGCACTTAAACAGGGGGGCTTGAGGCCTTAGCCCTCTGCCTCGTATCCACCACTGCACGGAAGCTATCTATGAGTGATCAGTAGATATTGCATTCAGATGGTATCTTTTGAATGCGGATGTTTGCAGTGTGAAAAAAATTGCAGGTGCCTAAACTTTTGCATTCTGGTTGACGTAGGCGGATCCAGGGAGGGTTGGTCCAGGGCCCCAGGTGGATGCAGGGAGTTTGTCCAATGTCTTTCAGATTTTTGTCAAGTATATTTCGAATTTGATGATTGAATGTTGGTTTAACACGCGCATTGACGGGGGCGGGTACCCGCCCCCCCTCAGGTTTTTCGGAGACAGTAGAAAAACGGCGGCGCGTAGCGCCGCCGTACTTGGTGTACCTTTTCCTCATCTTTTTACAACTTCTGTGAAAATTTTAAGGTTAGGTCATCTCAGGTCAGGTCACCAGTACAGGTCAAGTGACCCGACCTCAAAAAAGTTTAAGATAGCATAAGTCGGAGCAGGGTGAACTTACTCGATTGAAACTCATATCACATAATGGCCCCACCGAGTTCTCTAACATATGTTCCGGTATTTTTGATATCGATGACCTAAGGTCAGGTACGTGGCATGACCTCTCCATTGGAAATACATGGGAAAAATGGTTTTTACGGAATAACTCAGTAACGAATGGTGATAGAGCATTTATTTTAGCTGCATTAGACTCGCCTGGGCTTTGCGGTTCTAATGATATGCATTTATATAATTTGACCCTGACATGACCTCAGGTCAGGTCAAATCCTTGGTTTGACCTAGCAAGGTCAAATTATATATCATTCGATTCGGCTTGCTAAGAGGATTCATATAGTTTAAGTCGTTTTGCTCTATCTTTACTTGTTCAGATGTAATGCCCGAAAAACTGAATTTTACATGTTATCCCTATGACGGGCATGTTTTGACCTCTCGTGACCTTAAATGTGACCTGACAAAAAAATGGTTCAAATGTTTTCGATGGAGAAGTGGATGGGCAGCCCAACGCCGTTTACCGTTTTTCGCTACCTACCGTGGTTCTTGAGATCTTAGGGGGCGGGTACCCGCCCCCCCGTCAATGCGAAGGTGGCTCAGACCCCCGTCAATGCGCGTGTTAAGACTAGTTTCCAGAGTTCATCCGTGCGTTTATTATATTTAAGAAAGTAGTTCGGTCAGAGATGCCTTTTTCATCCATTGGTATTTGACCAGAGGCAATTTCAGAAATTCCCCCTTTCCCTGGTGACGTTTTACATAGGCAGATCTAGGATTGCCGATCGGGGGGGGGCACCCTCCCGAGGGGGGGCGCCATCCGGTCCGGGGTCGCCACTTTTGACGGGCAAAACCTATCAGATGGGCGCAAAATCCTATCGGTGGGTGCCGATTTTCGCATCCTGGGAGAGGGGGAAGGGGTGGGAAGCGACATTTCAGCGGGGCGCCGTGAACATTTCAGGGGGTGCCGAGGGTCGATCACGGGGGAGAAAACGTGCCCTCCTTGCCGGCCCACTGGATCCGCCTATGACGTTTTATTATCATTGTTATATTAGTCGGTGCTGTTTGAAACGGTTTCGCTAACACCCAAAATATTGTCCAGGCGCCCCAAATGATACAAAAAATCAGCAGGGGCGGGTCAGAAAGAGAATTATAACCCAAAGCGAAACAGGGAACCATGCTGCCTCCTCTATTGGCGGTTGGTATGTCATTAAGCCGGACAATTATTATTATTATTCGGTGACTACTGACATTCCTTGCTTTGCCCCGTTGGTTTTCCATATTGTCCGCTTCTCCCAATTTGGCAAGTGGGTAATAAAGTTGCAGCTCTATCTTTGGTCATGTAGTAAAACATCTGAATGCTCACGAAGAGTTCTAAGCACTGACTTGGTTGAGTAAAACAACCATATCACTCGCAGTGCTCAACCCCAGTGGTTAAAAGCCAAAGCACGGACTTGGATTCGAACTCACCATCCTCTGATTTCTAGACCATCGCTCTAACCGCTGCGCTACGCAACCGCCGGCTTACAGGGTGTACGCCGGGAAACTTGCGGCTTACATTTGCATGGTTCTCGGAAATCGATTTTTTTAGGCATTTCTGTACATTTGACATAAAAATACCACATGGCAAGTGGAAAGGGCAGGGAACATGCCTTCCAATGACGACGTTATATTTCTTCCAACAGCCATAGGCTGTGGCTAGCACGTGGTTGAAAATGATCAATTTAACACGCAAGCCCTATGGAGCAGTCGCATTTGTACGCCGTAACAGTATATTGCTGCCAACTTACTTTGGAGGGGCTGGGATTGCATGATGCTCTCATTTCACACGCGGTCAGTCGTCACCGCTCAAAGCCCGTTCGTGGATTAGGCGGGACATGGTGCAGTCAAGGCACGCCAGACTGAGCTGGTGTGGCGGTGTGAAGTGCTTAAGCTATTTATGTATTATTGTGTTAGAAGCCCACGTGACATTTATAGTGAGATCGCTGCATCATTTTTTCTGTAAGGCTTATAAATTGCTAGCTGACCTTTCTCATCGATTCATTGATGTTGAAAATTGGGAGAGTCAGAATCATCAAACTGTTTCCCGAGAAACCCTTCCAGCAGGGAAAGAGTCGGCGACGCTATGACCCTGACAGTTGGTGCGTTGATAAGCCCCAAAAATGATGAACTGGTTTTTACACAACATTCCCTAGATTATTTTGACAGGAACAGCTACACATCATACATAAAAACTTTTATCAATTTAGACTATAAGCCACATGTGTTCGATACTTTAGGGATTTACAGAGGGGAGACTGGGGTCAATTGTAACAAATTTCACATTTCTGGTTCTGGAGAAATAGTGAATTGAGCTAGAGAAATTATAATTATATTTTCATTTACTTGGAAGATTTTGCAATGTAACAGATGTAGAAAGATTTCAAAATCGTGAAAAATAGGCGTCAAAATTTCACTTCTAAAAATTTACTTTAGTTGTTACAATTGACCCCACGTGCGGGGCAATTGTAACAGCACCGAGGCTCAATTGTACCATGTTAAAGCCGTATGAATTTCGACGATTTATTTGTACCATAAAAAGCATCCTAATGCGAGCACTTCAGCATCTTTGGCCTTCACTTCTGCTTCATGGACCGTATCCAGTCGAGTCCCGCGTTCGGTCGTGCGTGATCGAAAACGAGACATTCTCTGAAAGTGCGAGACATTTGTTTGAAAGCAGCCCAGGCAATTTTTTTAGAAAGATGAACACAAAAACGAAATAGCGGTGATTTGAATAATCCCTATAAATGACCTGAATATACCGTGTTCAAAATAAAATTTACTTATCCGTCCGGTCAGTAAATCTTGAACTTGTTGCCGAAAAGGAATGACCCTTTCTAGAACCAAAAACGTATTATTTTGCTATATGCCTATTGGACTGGCTACCTACAAAAATATATTTATAATTTGACTGAAATCTCGTTAATTTTACAAACTTGGCACACGTTGCCTTAGCAGCTGACGCGCCCTCAAACCCCAATTATCATGCTTAATTTTTCAATATAAGAAATATTATATAGGACAGCCCAAATTACCACTTTTCCGAAACATATACCAACCTACGAACAAACATATAATTGAAAAGCAAATCATAAACAGTAGCAATCATAAGCAGCAGGCCCGCATTTCACCCTCCCCACTGGAGGATCCAGGGGCAAACAGGGCAATCCCCCAAGTCACCCGATTTTTTTCGATTTTCTTCAAAATCCATGTTTTCCCGATGTTAGGCTACTTTGCCTCCTCCCAAAAACAGTTGACGCTAGGTCTGCGAAGCAAAAATTTCATCGCTCCCTCCAGGGTATGAAGATTAGCCCTATTGGGTGAACAAGTACGCCCCCTTCATCGGCCTGACCTTCCCTCGTCAGCCCCCTAAACGAACATCCTGGGTGCGTGCCTGATCACAAAATCACAAACCTAGCTACTGCATTTGTGCAGTACAAGCAATTTTGATACGTCGTAAGGCCATTGGGGTTAATTGTAACATTGTTACATTTGACCCCAAGAGAAATGTTACAATTGTCCCCATCGCAACGCGCAATTTTTTAACCAAATTGCCGCTCAACAAGCTGGCCTAGGAGACAGATTCTGTGCTCATTTCGTAGCTAAGTAAACACTCTTTATGCTTTGAAATTGTTTCCGCTGTACCTTATCATACCCATCAATAAGCTAATCATCTTTAAATATTTCAAAAGTTATCAAACACCCTCAAAAACACATAATTGTGAACAGCGTCTGACCTACCCGCCACACCGAGTTGAAACTTCGTTAACAAAGGCAGCAGCTGATGGCGCATTTCCGGTTGTGCCACTAACGCCAACCATTGATTAGTTTAGACAATATGGTCAGTGTTACAATTGCCCCGTGTTACATTTGACCCCAGTCTCCCCTACTTTGCCACACTCTTAAAGAAAAAATAATAAAATAGTTTATTCATTTGGAACACATTAGCCGTTTTCACAACGTGAATTAAATCTTGGGTGTCTTTTTGAAACGTTTTTTGGTAGCACTGTAATATTGCTGCCATTTGTCGGAATTTCACAAGATTCTTGGGAATTTATTGAGTAAATTATCTGGCACATCTGGCAATGCTTCACAGTCGCCGGGTGCCCTGTGTTGAGTGTTGTGGAATTAAAAAGAATGAAATTCAACTTCAATAAGTCGTATAATGAGTGAAATTTGCATCAGTTATGCTCCTGCTACCCAGTCGCTTCAATTCACTTGTCGTTTCTCTCTCAGTTTCTATATTAGCTGTGTAATAAGCTCAAAACAAAAGGAGTAGGGACTAGGGTAACGTCTGCTTGTGTAATACTCTGGCAAGTTTCCAATTACATTGAGAAAAAGTGTATTACCTAGGTAACCAACTCGCATACGAGCAGGCGTGTCCTAAACAAAGGGTGACAGGCAGAGGAATCCCTAAATGTAAATCAGGGTAGGTATTATTGTAGCCAAGACTTGTTCTTGGGCCTGGCTGTGAGTACGTGGCGTAATGGAAGACCTCTAGTTTGTTGTGTTTGCGATAGACAGGCAGCTTCTTCGGATTTTAATATATATATATTTTATGACTTAGCTTTTAGACCAAACACTCTACCAAGACAGTTCTTCACAATGTTACATTTATCTACTCGCTGTCACAACAGCGTCTACTGAGCGTTGCACTGAGGCTCGTGCCAACACTGGCACTGGCTTGATACTGACCTGCTATTGACAAAACACGGGGGGTTTATATACGTCGGCGGCGGCTAATATCAAAGACGGCAGCACTTACACTAAGGATACATCTCGATAACATTAATGAAACAAGCCTGGCTTCACACGGAGGTTCAGTCACAGCCGACGGACGCTACTAATACATGCGGCATATGACAAAGGGGCCGCCTATCACTGTCGCTGGGAACTCAGATGGACTCTGAGACATCAAAGGCAATGCCGTACAGTACAGCGCAGGTGTCCATTAGACATCAGAGCGAGCCGCTTGATACCACTAAAAGCCGTCTTAGATAACCCAGGCGTTCACAGAATGGTACGCCGGCGTTCACACGCTCGTGCATGGGAACAGGACTGAGCACACAGTCTGACGAGAGCATGCTGGTGGGTAATGAATTCAGATGAGACAATCCTGTCGAATAATTGATACTAAAATTTATGAATTATTTAAAGGCTGACAAAAATCTTTGTCACATCACAGCGTGAGGTCCTTTCAAATGAAATTTCGGATACTCATCCAAAATTTTCGTTTCCTCTGGTTCATTTCCCATCAACTTACAAATAAGCTGATTACATGCTCATTTCAAGTGAGCAATACCGAATACATAGTCTCAAAACATGCATACAGGGTTAACAATACTAAACACACGATCCAAAACATAATTCTCATCCGCAACATACAGAGAACACACATTTAAACACTTGAAGCGTATTGTAACTTACGCTAAAACAGAACCTAAGCATGGCCTTCTAACCATTTGTGGCATCATCTGGTCGTATTTGACATCTTGTCAAATCACCATTATCCAATTTAATGAATCCATTTCATCCAGTATCTGATGATCCGGTTATGTCAAAGTACTCATTTCACTCTCAGGTGAAGAATCCGACTAATTACGTTATCACATACTACTTCAACAACATGGCAGCCATATTTTCCATCTTTGGGCTGATATTTGCCATGTTCATGCTTAACATTTTGAACAGTTCCATCTTCTGTTCAGTATTCAGAGAGGAACTTGACGTTTCCTCCGATACATTACATTTGCTGCATGTATTGACACTATTCTTAGCGACATTTCTACACTGTACAGCATCTATATCTAAAGTATCTACATTTGTACTCTCAAGGTCTGATATTTCTGAATCAGACGAGTCATCTGCAGCGATGACTTTATTTGGGGGACAATCATCTTCAGAATCTTCTGATTCTATGTCGCGGTCGCGCTTGACCGGCACGTATGCGGTTGCATCTGGATTGAGATCCGAATCCAATGGTTTGCAAACTCTTTTTGCGTCCGGTATTGGAGATTCTAAGCTACGTTTTGACTCCCTTTCTCTCTTCTTCTGAATCTGTTTGGCTAATTCCGCCAAAGGAATGTCATCCTCCTCGTCTGAGGCAGGGTTATGCATCCGTTTCGCCAACCTTGACAGCGGAATATCATCCTCATCTTCAGAGGGTACATCGGATTTTGAATTGCCAGAACTAGTATTGAATTGAGTATCAGATGGCGCGGGTTCCGAGAATCTGACTGGCAAAGGCGTTACATCCATTTCATCATCATAAGATAATTTTGAACTACGTGGGGGCTGAATTCTGATTGGGATCTGAGACTTCGATTTTTCTTCGTGCTTCTGATTAATATGGGTTGGTTCGTTCGAAATGTTACACCACGGTGTGTTGGGGTCAGCACGTCTGAGATTTTGGGCGTTTACCGTTTTTGTTCCACCTTCTAGTTGGTGTTTGACAACGAAAGTAACATCACTGAGCGCTTTTACTACACGATAGTATGGCTTCCAATGAGATGTTAATTTTGTTGTAGAGCCAGGGACTGTGGAGGGATCACGGAAGTACACCATATCACCAACTTTGAATTTTACAGGTTGTGCTTTTCGGTCATAGTACAATTTATTCTTTTCGTGTCCGAGGGATAAATTATGCCGAACTTCATGGTATGCACGACTAAGATTTTCTAGCATGGTGGGGACATAATCTTCGCCTTGGTACCTATACTTGGGTGACAATAGTGTGTCCATTGGCAACACAGGGTCACGTCCATGCAAAACATAGAAAGGGCTGTGTTTTGTAGTTTCGTTTTTGGCAGTACGATAGGCCGAAAGAATTGAAGGAAGCTTTGTATCCCAGTCGCGCTGGTTTTTACTCACTAACTTTGCCAACATATCATTTTGAACACGATGGTACCTTTCACAACGTCCGTTTGACTGGGGATGATAAACAGATGTCCTAATGTGTTTGATATTAAAGAATGCCGAAATTTGGTCAATTACTACGTTACAAAATTCTGTTACATTGTCGGAAACAATGACACGGGGGCATGCGTGTCGAGGGATGATGTGTTCGATGAGTATTTGAGCGACTGTTTCTGCGCTTTTGGAATCAGTGGCGAACGACTCGGGCCAACCAGAAAATAGATCAACTATGTTAATAATAAACCGATTTCCATTGTAACTCTGAGGGAACGGACCACAAGTATCGATCGCTATCATTTCGAATGGATATTTCGGGATTTGCATGTCCTGAAGAGGCGGTCGTTGTTTTCTGAGTTTCCGCATGTTACACGCTACACAAATTTTTAGATGATTCACCACGTCACGATACATGCCTGACCAATAATAACGAGATCGAAGTTTATCGTACGTTTTGTCAATTCCTAAATGACCACCAAAATAACCTGAATGAATTTCTTCAACTAACGGTTTTTGCAGAAATTTTGGGATACACAGTTGAAGGCCGGGATGAGGGGTACATTTTGAAGTATCTGTAATACGATACAGTATACTATCTAGCACTACATAATGTTTAGCAACATCATTGTGATTTGGATCGGCTGGGTCTTTCAAGATTTTGATAATCTTCTGAATCTCTTCATCCTCACTCTGGAGGGTTTCTAGATCTGGATGTTTCGCAAGAAATTCCTGGAATTTCTCCTTTGGGTCTGCATTTTCATCAGAGGGGCACGGTTCTACCGTGGAATCCAACTCAACACGGGGTGCATGATCGGAGTCTATGATGTTTACATCCATGGGTTCATCTCTCTGAGGTTCCAATCTGGAGAGGCTATCGGCCACAGTATTCTGTCTACCTGTGACATATTGGATGTCGCATCCGTATTCGTCGATAATAATTGCCCAACGTTGAATTCGTGGATTTCTCATCTCTGCAGTGAACAAATGTTTCAACGGTTTGTGGTCTGTCATGATTGTAAATTTTGAACCAAGAAGGTATGGACGGAGCTTTTGTACGGCATACACGATGGCGTATCCTTCCTTTTCTATGACAGGCCAATTGAGTTGGGATTTGTTGAGCTGATGAGATACGTATTGTATCACACGTTCACCCTGGTCAGTTTCTTGAACAAGGGCAGCTCCAATCGAATGGTTTGACGCGTCGGTGTACAATTTGTACGGTTTTCCAGTATCTGGGTAGGCCAAAATGGGGGCATCAGTCAAAGCTAATCTCAAAGTGTTAAACGAATCCTGACATTCGTCGGTCCAGTGGAAACGTGCATTTTTCTTTGTCAATTCCGTCAGGGGTTTCGCAATTTTCGCAAAATTTTGGATAAACCTGCGGTAGTATGAACACATTCCAATGAATGACCGTACACCTTTGACTGTTGTAGGTGCTTTGAGGTCTCTGATGACTTCTACTTTAGACTTGTCCGGCTGAATGCCACTTGCTGAGACTACATGTCCAAGGTATTTTACTTCCTGTTTGAGGAAATCGCATTTTGACATTTTTAGCTTCAGGCCTGCCTTACGCAGCCTGTTGAACACGTCCTCGATGTGTTCTAGATGTTCTTTAAACGTTTTGGAGAATATGATGACGTCATCGATATACGCGATTGCATATTTGTGTTGTATGCCTTGCAAAACTTTGTTCATGAGTTCCGAAAATAGCGCAGGAGCATTTGTCAATCCAAAAGGTAGAACATTCCAAGAATATAGTCCCAAAAAACATGTAAAAGCAGTTTTATCAATTGGGTCTTCATCGGCCATGGCAATTTGCCAATAACCACTTTTCAGGTCAAGAGAGGTGAAGTACTGTGATCCTTCAAGCGATGCTAAGATATCATCAATACGTGGCAGTGGGTAACTATTTTTAACGGTAACCTGGTTAAGTTTCCGATAATCCACGCAGTAACGCTTTCCACCGTCCTTTTTGTCTACGATGACTATTGGACTGGCCCAGGGGCTCTGGCTTGGTTGAATGACTCCTGCTTTTAGAAGTTCATCAATGTGGTCTTCTACCATTTGCCTTTGGCTAAACGGCAGACGATAAGGTCGCTGTTTTATCGGAGCATTGTTTCCAGTGTCAATTTTCATGGTAACCAGATCGGTACGGCCTAAATCAGTCTCGCTTTTGGCAAAAAGGTCTGAATTGCGTTCAATGAGTTGTTCAATTTGATTTTTCTGATGTTCCGGGACGTGAGTGAGGTCAGCTTTTTGAATCTTCATGGCGGGGTCCAATTCTACTTTTGAAGTTACGTTAACCTGCTCATTTGGTTTATTTGGCTGACTCGGTTCACTCTGCTCAACAGCGTTGATTTCGGATGCATCTAGCACCTCTGCAAGTCCTATGACTTGTCTGGAAGGCAGCGTGTGATCACGTGTTGTGGTATTCACAATCACAGCTGGCAGGTAACCTTTCTCATTGGGTTTACTCACTGAGTTGAGTAGTATGAGTCCAGGTTCGTCACAGAAGTATGGGGTGTTACTCAATGGTTGGATCACGCAGTCCTGATCAATTAATTGGACGCGATTTACGTACGCTGGAACTTCCACGTACGATTGTGCTGGAATTGTTGTCTTTTCCGGTAATCTTACCAATGAGGTGACTGATTGGCAGTTTAGATGTTGGGGCCTCAAAGGGATCACGCTGTTATGAATGTTCATCGTCTTCTTGCCGAAATCTAACTTGACACCAAATTCACTAAGGAAATCATTACCTAAGATGCAAGCATGCTTTAGACCTTTCACAATTTGGAATTTGAACTTCCTACAAAATTTTGAAACTTCAACTGGTAGTGTTGCTGTGCCAAAGTTTCTGAGCTTGTGTCCTGTAACAGATTCAAGAGGGGCACAATTTTTGGAGAAGTCCGAAACGTGCTTGGACGAGATTTTATCAAAAAATTCCTGCGACACGATCGAAATATCAGCACCTGTGTCTACAAGAGTGTACGCTTTACGGTTTCCGAGGTAAATCCAACACATGGGGGTGTCACGTTTAATAAAAATTCTGGCGATATTGTCCCTGGGACCTGGGGTTTCTAGGTTTTCCGTCTGTCCGGTCCCGACAACAGATGGACTGTTTAGTTTTCCGGCTGTTGAGGGCCAGAGAATGCGGCTTGTTTTGCTCTACATACACGTTGGGTATGTCCAATCTTCTCACAAAAGGCACAGATTGGGCGACCATCATGGGTCCATTGATACCTTCTGGGCGGCTCATTTGGTCCTGCACCGGGTGGGGCAGTCTGTTGACTCTGAAAGTGAGTCCTCTGATGCTGATTCTGAAGCTGCTTTTGCCAATGATTTGGTTGAGATTGCCGTTGAAACTGGCGATTGTTTTGTGGAGGTGCCTGAAAATGGCGTTGATTTTGAGGTGGTCCCTGGTATGGACGTCGAGGTGGGGGTTGACTGTGATTTTGGGGTGAACTGGGAGGTCCAGCTCTTTGATGTTTGCCTACCGTTTTAGCTAACTTGTCTATTTTTGAGCCAACATCCGAAAGACACTTTTCTAACTTATCGATCCTATCCGTTTGAGCATCACTTCGAACTACGTCTATTTCCATCGGTTCCTCTACATCTGATTTACCTCTACAGAGCTCAAAGGTTCGATCCGTTTGCTGCTCGTCACTTGCAAATTTGACAGCCTCCTGAAGTGTTGCAAATTTCTTCCGGATCAATGCTCGTGCAAGTCGGTCATCATTTACACCCTTCTGAAAGATTTCTACCAAAGTTCTTTGGGAATCGGCACTGTTTGGGTTGTTGAAAACTTCACTAGCAACGTCCTGGAGACGTTCAGCAAAATTTTGCATGAGTTCGCCTTTCTTTTGCCTAACCTTTTGTAGCTTTTCGCGCGCGCAGTATGGATCCTTCAGATCGCTATATCTGTCCCTCAACTCTTTTCTTAGTTCCAGCCATTTGAGATTTGGATTTTCAGTTAGTAATCTGCAGGCGAATTTCCCTGCGGGTCCACTTAATGTTCGGGTTGCCAAAATTATCATCCGCTTGTCATCGGCGGTACAGGCGATTGAATCCATATCCCTAGCCCATTCATGAAATTTGTTGGAGCTTTCTCCAGAAAATGATCTTACATGTTGCGTAAGACCTTGAACTCGGATCTCCATCGAGATGTCTCGCATAGTATCAATCAAAGTATGTTCAACTGTAGTAGCCATATTTTCAAACAAATGCAATAAGCCAGTGAAAATTCAACAGTTTTTTAAGGAAAGGTTAAGGAATCACCTTACTTGTGAGCTTTGAAGCGATGACCGCTGTATGAAGTCCAGATGGTGAAGTGATGGCTGCTGTATGAAGCACAGATGGCGGTGAAGAGATGTGTCGAAAATTTCTAGTGGCGTTGACAAATTATTGGCAGCGTTGAAAACTTTTGGAAGCGTTGAAAAACTGTTGGAAGCGTTGAAAAACTTTTGGAAGCGTTGAAAAACTTTTGGAAGCGTTGAAAAACTGTTTTCTGAAGTGGTGGTAGACTATTTTTGAAGTGAAGAAGTCGGCTAATAACTCGAAGAATTAGCGTACTAGTAGAGATGTTGATGAAACTTGAAGAAAACTTGAAGTTCTAGATGAGTTGTGGTAGACTAAAGCTGGATGAAGATTTTTCAGAACCCGCGTAGAGTTCTAAAAACCAGATAGAAGTATTCCTGAGACCATGCGGATTCCCAAAATATATGGGTTGTATATACTAAAGTTGGATGTTGACACACTTCTTTTCCTGTGTACGTCTCTGGCAGTGGAGCGTGCTAGGCGCGCGGCGACTAGTGTAGCGGCTGATGAATCACCAGTGTTGGGCAGGCGGTCCAGCTACAGCTGAGTGATGCAACCGGTGACGTAGGAGCGGGCAGCGCTGTGCGACGTCAGGTCTCGTCGGTGGCCGGCTGCAGCACGGGTTGGTTGCGTAACAGCGGCGGCGGCGTCGTATGGACGGCTACTGAGAAAAAAGTTTTATGGCTTTTACCGCCGTTTTTGAACTTAGACACGAAATTTTTTCTTGCCAATGGTGTTTGTAGAGGCGAATCTTGCGAATTAGATGGTAGTTGGGTCTCTGTTGACAAACTGAGTCTCTGATGGTTTAGACTCAAAGTGACGTTTTGGTAGAGTTGTGAATGGTCGATGGAAGTTTGCTAAGTCAAAAAATCTTTCTAAGTCTCGTGGCTTAGAGAAACTTGAAGTTGGTCATGAACATCCAAACTTGCAAAATTCGGAGTGTAACTTGATCCGATGTAATTCAATCCGGGTCACGGCACCAGGCTAATATGTAGCCAAGACTTGTTCTTGGGCCTGGCTGTGAGTACGTGGCGTAATGGAAGACCTCTAGTTTGTTGTGTTTGCGATAGACAGGCAGCTTCTTCGGATTTTAATATATATATATTTTATGACTTAGCTTTTAGACCAAACACTCTACCAAGACAGTTCTTCACAATGTTACATTTATCTACTCGCTGTCACAACAGCGTCTACTGAGCGTTGCACTGAGGCTCGTGCCAACACTGGCACTGGCTTGATACTGACCTGCTATTGACAAAACACGGGGGTTTATATACGTCGGCGGCGGCTAATATCAAAGACGGCAGCACTTACACTAAGGATACATCTCGATAACATTAATGAAACAAGCCTGGCTTCACACGGAGGTTCAGTCACAGCCGACGGACGCTACTAATACATGCGGCATATGACAAAGGGGCCGCCTATCACTGTCGCTGGGAACTCAGATGGACTCTGAGACATCAAAGGCAATGCCGTACAGTACAGCGCAGGTGTCCATTAGACATCAGAGCGAGCCGCTTGATACCACTAAAAGCCGTCTTAGATAACCCAGGCGTTCACAGAATGGTACGCCGGCGTTCACACGCTCGTGCATGGGAACAGGACTGAGCACACAGTCTGACGAGAGCATGCTGGTGGGTAATGAATTCAGATGAGACAATCCTGTCGAATAATTGATACTAAAATTTATGAATTATTTAAAGGCTGACAAAAATCTTTGTCACAATTATGCCAAATATTCGGGGTTGAATGATGTTTTTTTGCATTCTCATTACAATTAATGTGTGGATCCACCCAAATTTTGAGACTTGCTAAATTTTTTGGTGAATTGTTTGAGCAGTATCATTTGAAGACAAACAATTTGGTCCAAAATTTTGTCCCACTGCATGTTTCCCCCCGCTTTTCTAGTCTGAGCATCTCCCTCAAATAAAAATTAAGTGGTGATGTCCGATATCCTTAATTCAGGGTATGGGTGTTTTGACTGTAAGTGGTTTTCACCTTGAAGTGGGCGCTACTGGAAAATTATAATTTATCTTGGTTTCTCAGGTTTGCTTGGGTATATGTGCTTTGCAACTAGCAATACACTAGCGTGCAAAGTATGGCGTTTTTGACGATATCTCGTCGGTGCCAGTGCCCTTGGCGACAGGAGCGAGTGGTGCGAATTTTATCAACCTGGTGCAAATTTCTGAGACTGGTGTGAGGAAGGTGACACTGAAAACCTAAAAAATAATTGCTAAATGGTTATAATGACATAGGAGGGGCCTTATAAAAAGTCCTCAACTAACTAACTAATAAGAGAGGTAGCATTGCATCGTGTAGGTGGGAATGAGTGCGCTTTTCTCCCTGGTATATGGCAGATCAGTGCTAATTTTTGGTGGCTGACGGTGTGAGAATTTTAGATGGCTGGTGCGACTCATCTGGCCTGCTGCCATACTTCCATCCATACACATATATTGACAATATACATACATAAAGCATACACTCCTGTACTAAAGAGACACTTTGCGGACTGAGCAATACAAAACACTCTGTTTATTATTGAAATAGAGCTATATCTGCTTTTCAGACCAGGTTAGGCTTTTCTTGTCATTTTAAGAGGTTGGCTTCAAGGTGTTTCCAAGTGAAATACAGGTTATGTACAGATTATCCCTGTTTTTAAAATATACCTGCAGGCATTAATGCTAATTCACCATAATAAGATGGCGTAGCTTTGTTGGTTGCATTGCTCATTTACCTCAAAGATACTGGGTTTCCTGAGATAACTAAGAAGTAACTAAAGGAGTTTCCTGATGTTGATCATTTTGTCATGATATTGGGATTCATACTTTGATACCTTAAAAGTATCAAGCTCTAAAGTGGTGCAGTATCAGGCTTAAGTTTGGTACCATTTGTGAATTACATGTGTCTCAGCAAGTCACATGATTCCTCACATCGGCGCCCCTTCCAGTTAGGGGCACCGTCACAGAGTTTTTACAGGGAGGGGGGACAGACTCCAGCTGGTGCTGACCTGTGAAGGCGAATTTTGAGCATATTTGGTACCTGACAGCATGAATGGCGATGGATCAAAAAAATTGGAGGGGCTGCTTTTGGTTGGCCAACAGGGGAGATCCCCCCGCTTTCGGCGCCCACGCTTCTAGTGATGTGAACCAAACTTTGAGGTAGACATGCTGGGTGAATCCACCCCACATGCTTCAGCAATCTTGGCTTTGCACATTAGACATCTACAGCTAACATTTATTGCGTATTTACTCCAGGAAAATGCAGTGGATGGTACGATTCTATGCAAAGAGTGGGAAGTTGAGGTACACTGTTTTTACCATTCTTGTACCATTTTAACATGCCCAGCTGGGGTCCCTTGCATGACGCGCCCCCTTCGTATCTCGATCCCCACGAAAGCTAAAGGAAAATTATGGGTGGTGTTGGAAAGCTCTTGACAAGACGAAGCGATTTTATACGAAGAATTTTCATGTCAAGTCAATATTGAGGTCAGCATAGGTCAAAGAAGATTCCATAGGCTTAAAACAGAGCAGTGTACGTTTCTCTCTCTAGATCTGCACTCAGGGGAGCTAGAGCAAATCTTTATGCATCATTGGATTCCTCTCATTGCTGCAAATCGAATGATGTATAATATGGCCTTCCTAGGTCAAATAGTGAAAATGACTTGACCTCGAGCTAGGTCAGGGTCAGAGAGTGACCCGGTATCGTCATGTTGCATATCAATCGACTTCCCGTGACAATATAAGCACAATGCAAGCAAAATGGGAGCTTTATCTCAATTCCATGAGAAGTTATTGGCCAAATAATCACTCTATGCTCCCGTGACCTGATATGACCTTTGAGAGGTCAGATGGTTAAAACTCAGCTTAATTTTCAAGATCGTGTAAGAATAGACGGTTTGAGGATTTTCAGCTTTATCTATGAAATATTTACTGAAAACGAGCCCATTCTATTTTTCACCATAGACTTATAATGGGGTGACCAAGAAATTGACCCCACCTTAGGTAAAAATATATAGAAATTCCGAGCTAGCACATTTGTAGACCTTAATGACTTTATCATATTGTGGAAGTTTCAAAGTGATCGGTTCGCTGATGTTCCCTGGGCACCGCTTCAAACTCGTGATTTTAGGTTTTGAGGTCGGGTCACTTGACCTTGAATAGCTCCTTGACCAGACATGACCTTAGCTCAAAAGTGTAAAATTGATTAGGAATAAGGTACTGTATGTTTCGTTGCTCTGCGTCTCTTCGTTTTTGAGCTATCTGGAAAAAAACCAGGAGGGGCGAATTTCACTCCCCTGCGGGGCGCGTATTAAATTCACAGACGCACACTGCCCATTTCACCATGTTGACCTACAACCCCTATGTATGTTTGGTAAGCTATGGCCGATGGAGTTGCCGCCTACTGGAGATTGCGCGGCAACTTGCCGGTCGCCGCATTGTGAGAAGTTATTCGGCGGCGGCGGCTTCCCCACCTGGGCCTGCGGCAACGGTAGTCGCCTGGGTAACTGTGGCCCAACCCGGGCCAGCGGCGGCGACGGCCCAACCCGGGCCTGCGGCGGCTCCTTGGAACAGAGGTGGCCCCCTCTGATTCAGTCAGTCCTCGACACACTCGTGAACGTGACACCGGCGATATATCGACGGAGGAGATACCTCAACTGTTCGATGAGCCGATGTGCAGTCTACGGCGTCATGGTCTCCCCCACCCCCCCAACTATCCATCGCCTCGCGCCTCACGAACACCGTCGCCTCCTGCCTCCGGCCTTGCCAGTGCCGTCACCCCCGCCTCACCAGTGCCGTCCCCTCCCACATCATTAGTTCCGTCACCTCGCGTACACGGATCTTGGGGGGGGTAAGGATGGACCCTCGGCGCCATCTGAAATGGTCATGGCAACACCCTGAAAGTTGAATGGCGCCCCCTGAACTGTGGCTTCCCACCCCCCCCCACCTAGAATGCGAGAATCGGCGCCCACCGATAGGATTTTGCGCCCACCTGAAAAGTTTTGCAGGCAAGAAGTGGCGCCCACTGGAAAGGTGCCCCCGATCGGCAATGTCGGCGCCGTCTATGCCTTCCCGGGGCGCCATCCGGACCAGGGGGCGCCACCTTGGACCGGCAAAATATTTCAGGCGGGCGCAAAATCCTAACAATGGGCGCCGATTTTTGCATCTTTGGAGAAAAGGTGAAAAGCGACATTTCAGAGGCGCCATCAACCCTTCAGGCGGCACCGTAACCAGCCAGGGCATAGGCAGATCCAGGGGTGGGGTACGTGTTCCTCCGATTGACGCCCGGCGCCCCCTAAAATGGTCACAGCGTTGCCCTGAAATGTCGGTTCTCACCCCTCCCCTCCCCAGGATGTGAAAATCGGCGCCCACCGATATGATTTGGCGCCCACCTCATAGCTTTTTGGTCAAAAGTGGCACCCTCCTGGTCTGGATGGTGCCAACCCGGAAAGGTGCCCCGATCGGCTATCCTGGATCGGCCTATGATTCAGGGGCGCAGATGGTCGATAGGAGGGGCACCTGCCCCTTTAATTGACCCCCGATCTGTATGGTGATGGGAAAAATGTCTGCCTGACTGCCGCAAATAATTGTTAACGATCAAATAATTTCAATCAAATATTTAACTTTTGTTCCTAAACACACGTAAAATAACGATCGTAGCTCATATACCGTGAGAAAAGAAACATTAGAGAACAAACTTTTCCCCGAACACGTTCCCCGAACGCGACCTCTCTCTCTCTCCCTCTAGGGCCTTGAACGCGGCCATGCTTCTCCCAGAATACTGTCCGATGATTGGTTCTTGGCTATGACGTAGGCAGTGACGTCAAGCGGGCAAGTCCTGCATAAATCACCGACCTCAAAATTCGCTCCTGGATATGGAAGCCTTTGAAAAATCCCTCCAGACAAAGCTAGAGACCGAAAAAGACGGGATGTAGAGGCTTGGGTGTCTTTTGAAAAAAACCGACCCTGGAGGTCGGTTTTTTTCAAAAAGACGCCCAAGATCTTGGGATATTTCTAAAATATATATCCATTAATTTAGATTTATCTATTCAATTTAATGCCAGGAAAAGCTCAGAATCAAGATATTTAGGGTCATTGCTTTCAATTTTGGGTAAGCATATTTCTCAAACTTTTATAGTTTCAATGAAATGAACGCTGTTTTTTTGGCTTGGGAAATGTTAAAAACTACCAAAAGACACCCAAGGTTGATTTCAATTTATTCACTTTGTGAAAACGGCTATTGTGGCAGCTTCAGGGCTACGAGGTCAGGTATTTTGTAGCCACATATCTTGAATTGAACGTTTTGTCGTGGTTGGCCCCGCAATGTTTTGGTTGGCCCTTTCTTGGAATCTGGCCTTTTTACCCTTTTTCTTGCAGCTGGCACCTAAGCTATTTTTGGTTTGTTCCTTGTATAGATATGGCTTCTTTTGGCTTGTTCCGCTCTTGAATAAAATGTTCTGACATAAAAAGAGAAGCAGAAGAACTGGTATGGTGGTGGGAGGGACAGAACTTTCATAAAAACACGATCCACAAAAATTAGGGCCACCGAAAACCGGACGCGGAGTGTGCGATACTATAGGCGCCCTTTGGGTGGAACGTTGATGGCAAAGTGCGCCCTCTGAGGCTCCGCACTCCCCCACTTACCAAAATCCTATATCCGCCACTGTTCAAGAGTAAAATATTCACAGTTGGAAAAAAAAACAGACAAACATTAAATGTTGGCGGGGACTGGTGCGGCCAACATAATTGATGATGCTAACACATTTTCTGGTTATGTGGATAAAATAATTTGATGGTCACATGGGATGGGAAGGGCAATCCTGGCTTCCTATTAAATGGGTAGTGTGCTAAAAAGATATTGCGTCAAGTCAATATCAAACTGTCTATAATAAGTTGTAAGCAATGATACAAGTCATTCTATGTGGGTTTATGACTACCGTTATGGGTCGTTTTAGCCTCAAATCTGGCTTTTGTGATATTTATTTGGCCATTTTAGTGAAAATAAAATCTGGCACCTATTTGGCCTTTTATTAACTCAGTTTGGCCTTTTTCCGCCATAAAAACCTGGCAGCCCTGGGCAGCATCTATAATATCTAGAATATGGAATACAAAGGGGAACATTCTAAAACTAATGCGCCGAAGTTTTATTAACCCCCCCTCCAAATTGGGTCTTGATTCCCTGACGACACTTAAATGGCCAGCGCAAGAAAGGGCCCCCACTGATTTGTCCCAAAAGAAATGCGTTGCTTGGAATTGCATGGGGAAAACAAAAATTGGCAGAAAAGGTGCTTTATTTCTGTAGATACTGCTTAGAATACCTTCATATTCTCCAAATCATTGTATCCTAGGCCCCTTTGTAGGTTCATGTCACAAGTTTGTACCTGTGACCTCTAAAAGGTCATGTGGGGCTACTTAAGCAGGTTTTCAGACTTGGGTCAATAACTGTGCAGGAAATTTGTATTTATTTGTATTTATTCACTTAGATCAGCAACAGGTATCTGGCCCAATTACAGCTGAAGTCATGGACATAAAAGAAAACACTAGATGAGTATTTACAATGACATATCTCCTATTGGTGGTAAAGGGACCCAATGACTAAAAATATAAGGTAAAACACATTCAAAACGGTAAAAGTATGACTTAAAGCAGCTTAAGCAGTTCATTCGACGAATAAAATTCTAAAGCACACGGATGATTTTAAAAAGGATGATCTTTAATGTATCTAATTACACTAGACTTAAAACTAGCATGTGGTGAATTAAAAGGATCCACCTCGGGGCAGCGACCGACGTGTGCGTTAAAAGCAAGCACCGCCCGGCGAAACAAGCCTCTTTTCACCGTCTCAACTCGAGGCACCGGCACGTGCAGGAAATGGTGAGGCGCCCCCTGGTTCTTCGCTGGGGCACATGCAGTGGGAAACTCCCAAGCAGGGGAGCGGAGTCCACTCTACCGGAGATAATTCTATGAACAAAGCAAATGTCGTACTGCAGTCTCCTCTGGGACAAGCTGCTAATTTTGAAAAGCTGTAAGAGATCATGATATGTTAGTGATTTAGAGGGCTGAGATGTATGGTTTTGAAATGCAAGCCAAATGAGAAACTTATGCTGAACCCTTTCTAATCTATCCAAATGACACTTCGCAGCTCCGCCCCAGAGGACACACCCATATTCCAGAATTGAACGAATATTTCCAAAGTATGCTGCCAAAATAGGTCCCACTTTGAACCTGCCCCCCCACCTGGCCGGTCTGAAGAGAACGCATAAGGAGACCCAACATTTTGTTAGCTTTGCTGACGGTAAAATCTACATGGTCCGCAAAATTCAATTTCGAGTCTAGCCAAATACCGAGATCGCGAACTTTTTCCATATGTTCCAAAGAGGTGCCCCGAATTTGATATGTGGCCGGTATAAAGTTCTTTTTAATGTGATTCGAAACGAGTGGCATTTTGAAGGGTTTAAATTCAGTTTCCAAGCCTCCGACCACGTAATCAGCCTATCAAGATCCTCCTGAAGAAGTCTAGAATCTGCCGGAGAGCAAATTTTGTGGTATAGCTTCACGTCGTCAGCAAAGAGCAAAGAGTTTGTTTGAATTTCTTCCGGAAGATCGTTTATGAAGAGGGCGAAAAGCAAAGGAGAGAGCTGACTACCTTCCGGCGTTCCAGAGCGCACTTCTGTCCAACTAGAACACTTTCCATTTAGAATGACGCGTTGTTTTCGACAGCAAAGAAATGAAGTGAGCCAAGACAGATCCTTTCCGGAAACGTTGTAAGACTTTTTAAGCTTAAAGAGCAGGAGTTTATGATTTACGCTCTGGAACGCCGCAGAATAGTCAGTATAAATAACGTCAGTTTGATGGCCGGAAGAGATAGTGTCCCAAGCTGTTTTCAGAAGGGTTGCCAAATTAGTATCGCACGATCGGCGTGGGACAAAGCCGTGTTGGTTTTCGGAAAGTACTGGCAACACATGCGTCAGAAGGGTCTGATATATGCACCTCTCCAAAACCTTACCAAATAGAGGGAGAAGCGAGACGCTGCGATAATTTTGTGGTAACTTTTTTTGACCCCTTTTTAAATATTGGAACAATATTGGCCTCCGCCCACCCGCTCAGGAATACCCTCTCATCTGTCGACTTTTAAACAGAATGCAAAGTGGAATGGCCAACTCCTCACGACATTCCTTAATTATCCTAGCACTTATATTATCTGGCCCACATGCCTTATGCACTTGCAACTCGTCCAAGATAGTCCGTACTGTTCCCTCTGATATGGTTAATGTGTCTAGCGATGGCAGCTCATGTTCAGTGACAGCCGGAAATTCCTCAACATCCGGTGAAGTGAATTTGCTTGCAAATGTCGCGTTTAGCAGGTTGGCTTTTGCTGTGTCCCCACTTATTTCTTTTTGACCGTCCATCAGATTTGGAATTTTTGCCTTGTTACCCTTAATGCACTGGAAGGTAAGACCAAAACCGTTTTGGGTTTGTCTTAAAATTTCCGATCATACCTTGAAGGTATTTAAAATATTTGTGAGCGGAAATGTTTTTGAAAAGGCGCCGTTTATCCGAAAATTGTCGGGTTAATGATAAGACTTTTGTTTTGATAACATTACGTTTGGATTGTTACCGCGAATCGATTGATATGCATATCGACTAGGCTAGGATAGATGCTGACCTTGACCTGACCTTAAGGCAGGTTATTATTATGTTTTGGCCTATTATAGTCATATTATACATCCTTCGATTCACCGTAATGAGAGGAAACGAATGGTACCTAAAAATGATTATCATCCAACTATGTCAGACGCTAGAGCTTCTCTAACATGCCACCTTCTTTAAGTTGTCATGACCTCAACATTAACCTGAGCCAAAAAGTGACTGTTTCATGAATTTTTGTGGACTATCCACCAGCGTTCGCGTTTTTCGCTATCCCGCATAGGAGCCGAGTTCGAGGGGGAGTGTTTGAAACCCCGCACCCCACCAGGGCGAGGGTGGCTCGGAGGCCGGCCTCGGGGGGCGGTTGTTTAAATGTTTTTTTTTAAGAAAAACTATCCCTGGTTGTTTCTCTAACCATTAGAGAATAAGTTTGTAAATTTTTCTGCGTCCTTTCCAAAAAGCCCCTCCCACCTAAAAAAAACTAAATCGAGAAAAAAACTGCAGAAGCTTGCACATCTAGCAACGCAATATGGAAACCAAGTCATGCTATTTCTATTGTAAATTTGTTACGGACTTCTGGGTCTAAAAGCCTTAATTTACTCGAATCCACGTTTTTTCTCTCATTTTACTTCACTAGGGGCGGCTCCAGAACTTGAAAAATAAGAAATTGACAATCACCTTCTCAATTTTCTGCAGGGGACCTTAATTTGTGAAATGCTCCTTGAAGCTAGGCTTCAGACCCGGCTCCATTTTTGAAATATAAAACATTATGCATTATTCACACTTTGACATAGGCGTCTTCGGAGCATACAGAATAGGGTGATTTCAGTAAGTTTCCCATATATATTTCGGATAGTCGTCTAAACTCATCAAAAGTGGAAACTGATGCCAGCGACGACTTCCCATGGCAAATGATTCAGATTGGGGTGTTCCGACAAATATCTCTTTCCCGCGAGGGCAGGGGGATAGTAACAAAACCATCCCTCGTCAACTAAGAGAACAAGTAACTCAAATACAACTGCTGAATTCATTACGAAATTCTTCACGAAACGGGTCGACCCACTTCACGATGCGCCTGGGTAACTGGCGGGGGAGTGCTTAGTTATTTGTTAGGGACACTTATCGCACGCGAGCCAGCTTTATCTCGAGAATAAGATGCCAATATGCCTTCTTGACGCAATTTATAAGCTCATAACTGAGATTTTGGCCTCAAGAGTTGCGCGAGTAATCGACAAGATTGTCGATAAGAATCAAACCGGCTGTATCAAAGGGCGTTTTATTGGCGAAAAGCTGAGAATTATTAGTGATGTGGTTGAATACTGCCCTGTAGATAGATTACCTACCTGGAGTTATGCTATCCGTCGATTACAAAAATGCATTTGACTGTATAGAACACGATTTCATGATGTACGTTCTCAAGTCATTTAATTTCGGACCCGACTTTTTTACTTGGATTAGGCTGCTTTATTGTGGAGCTCTGTTAACCATCAATAACAATGGATACACCTAAAATTAGTTTCCGTGCACCCGCGACACATTTCAAGGTTCACCCACCTCAAGCATGTTGTTTAATACTGCAGTCCAAATGCTCGCTCCGAAGCTGCTGAAATCTTCTGTGATAAAAGGGATTACTATTTTTGGCATATAAGTAAAAGTCAGTCAATATTGTGACGATATGACTGTTCCTTTCTGATGTCGACTCTGTCAAAAGTGTTATTAGCCGTCTAGGTAAATTTCAAAATAGCTCGGGTCCGAAAATAAATTGAGATCAATATAATCTTATGTAACTTGGTTCACTCCAAGAAAAATCAGATTCTATCAACGGCATCACTGCAGTCAATAGATTGAAAATTCTAGAACTATGGTTCAGTGCCCGATCACAATGCGACGATGATAATTTTTCTCAGGTGCCGCAAAACATCCGAAACACGCCCAATATGTGGTCCCAGCGCGCCTAACAATCAAGGGCCGGATAGTAGCCTCCAAAACACTAATAGCATCGAAGATGGTCTATATTGCTCCGAGCAGGATAATAAAAAGCGCGGAGCTACCGCAAATTCAGAGTTTAATTATGAAGTACATTTGGCGTGGCCGTCCACCAAAAGTAGCTGGGAAAGCTCTGTGTCAAGACATTAAATACGGGGGCCTAAATGCATGTAATGTGAGCGTGATCAAACTTTGTATGTACATCACGGCAAATGACATGGGTAAAGCGAATGTCTGTCAATCATGAATCCGAGTGGAGAAAGATCCCACAGGCCCGTCTTAGTGGATACGAATTAAACGATCTTTAAAAGAGTTGGAAAATGTGGGCCCTCCATTGAGAAGCTCAAGATCCCAGGCTTCTCCAGAACAGTGACTGCTGAATTTCATTCCCACAACACTTTACCCACTAATGAAGTCAGCGTTATTCTAATACAGTCACTTGAGCATAATGCGGAAATTATTTCCAATAAAAAGACTCTTCCTAAAAAACATGTGCACCACAGGGATAAAGCGAATCGAGCGTTTGGTGAATCCAAGGGGAGACCTTTTATTTTAAACTTGGGCCTGTTACATGAAAAATACAATGAATGGGCTGCGCATGAAGTTCCTCATGCTGGAAAACAATTAAACCGGCTATCCCTGCTGTTTGAAAAAAAACACTACGACAATCAGAAAGCTGCATTATAGATCCCAATTCAGCGAACGAGATCGCTTTTTTACTAGAGAAGGAAAAAATAGTGCCTTTAAAGATGTGCCGTGCCAACCATTTGTACGAGAAACAGGTGATAAAGACAATGCCAACAGCCATGACAAAATGGGAACTGTTTTATGTTAGACCACAAAACTGAAAAAAGTGCACTATCTCAACAAAGCTCTAATCACTGCATTACCGAATCGACTGTTATATACCTAACTGAAGATTTTTGGCCGTGAGCGGTATTGTAGGCACCCCTTTGTGCTTACGATGCTTAGAACCAGATGATCTAAAACACTTCTTCTTTGAATGTGAATCTGTAAAGCTTTTATGGAACACAATTTTGCTACAACTGAAAACTACATATAATTTACGTAACAATTTCTTCCACTACGAGACCGTACTCTTAGGTTATCCGCACGCTCCTCGAATAGTAAACATTATCCTGCTGCTTGTAAAACAATATTGTCACCAGAAAATAAACAAAGACGGGGAAGAGCAATCAACTATGGAAGGGGCAAAAATGGGCACTATTAACTTTTGTTATGCTGAGGGCATGCTAGCTGCAAAACGCAACCGGACCCAAGCCCATAAGGAAAAATGCTATGGAGCTCGGACGACCAATTTCTGTGGCTTCCACGGGAATTAGTTTCAACAGGTCGCGATAATTGTTGTAGTTTTCTGTATTATGCAGCGTGACGTGTGTTTCTGTTTGTTGCTGAGCTGCGGTAGGACGCCGGAAAGCGCGGGAGATGGCATTGTACCGCTGTACATGGTCTGTGAGCTTTAATATGCACCGAAGAGCGCGGGTAGTGACACCTGTAACTGATTTCAGCTATTTAGAGCGGCAGATGGCGTATGTCTCGTTACATTTTGAGATCAGCGTGATCAGTGCGTCTAATTAGCAAGTGCAACGTATTTAAATACCGAGTGCAGCCTCGGGGTGGGGGGAGGGGGTGGCACGAAGAGGTTAGTTTCTATGAAAATAACGTCGTAAAACGATGATGAATGAGAAAATGAAATACTTGTTTCGGAAAAATTATCGCACGTGTGTTATTGAGATTGCCAACAAATACCCAGTTTTAGGCTTTGATCTCACTGCTATGAGACTTGTCGCACGCTGCGAGCAGATTATGAATAAACGCTGCAGAATCCATTTTAAACCAAGTTAAAGTCAAGCTGCAGAGCTCGTTTTTTTAACTGACATTCCTCGTGTCGGGTTTTCGTTTTGTTTATCGTTTATTTTGTCATCACCTCTCTTTCTAGGCCTGTTTGACAAATGTTAATGCCAATGTAAGATTTTATCGTCAACTGAGCTATATGAGTGCCAAAAGTACCGAGATATGACCGTCCACGGACTAGGACCGAAATCAGGGGAAATGTAATAGGGCAGGTGCATCACTTCTATGCCCGCCTTCCCGCACTTACCCGGTGCACCTCCGAGCCGCACTCCTCCGAACATGGGCGGCTCCAGCACTTCACTTCCATGGGGGTCAACTACCTCGGATCAGCCTCCATCGCATTTATCACAGGAACTCAATTGGGGGGGAGGCCCTCCTTATATCTGTCACTGAATCCGAGATTTCCAGTCCGGGGATGGGGCACCCAATTAGGGGAGCGTCATTTGGACCAATGGACGTCAGTTTTGGGTGTACAACTCATTCGGGGAAGAATGGGAAGCGACCTTACAAGGGATGCCATCAATCTTTCAGGGAAAGGGAGGCACCAAGGACCTTTGAGGCCGCACCAATGATTCACGGGGGAAAAGTGCCCTCTTTGCCACCCCTCCCCCTGGATCCGCCTTTCGCCCAGCATATAGATTGTAGAGGTCCAGGCACCCGCAATGTGATCACATCCCAAGATACTTTCCGCCCCTCTGAGTAATATCTGGCCATGCTACTCTTCATTTAGATAGCTCCCGTACATGGGTAATGGGTATATTCCAGAGCAAAACCAGCACCCGAACTTCAGTGACTGAATGAAAACAGAGGCCGCTCACCAGAAATTGTGAATGCGTTCACACGATGCTTACAGTTCACTATTAGTTCAGGTAGTAAAAATAAACCTTTTTCGACTTTTACAGGCTCATAGACAGCTTTTACTGAGTCTTTAGGAAAAAGAAGGAAAGGCAGTGTGCCAGCGGGACCGGAATATGTATTCAAGTCCGGAAAACAAACCTATATTCAGCTCGACAGACTGCAATGCGGCGATGGCGGCAACACCAAATTTGAGCTAAACCTTCAAACGAGCGGAGCGAAGAGCATATACCGGTAGAAAATTCAAAAAGCGGAGTAATATGAAGCTCATGGACCACGGAACTGGATTCAGAAGTTTCCATGTGCCTACCTGCACTTTTGGGGACTGGGGAAAGGGAAGGGGCGAAATAATAAATAAACCGTATGGTAGGATATACGGCAGAAACAGAACTTGGCGTGGAGGGCATCCGGCCACGGCCAATTTCCCTACAGAAAAATTGCAGGCCGCTTTATTCATCTCGACTTCACAAGATCGTCTTCCCGAACACGTGAAAAACCCTCGAACCGAACCATCCACATGTAGAGCCCTACCATGCATTGAGTGTGTATCGGCAGGGGCATGACCGGTTGGTGTGATATGGGTGGCAGGCCAGGTCCGCAGATACGGCCGGGGTGGCGTGGCGGGTCCGCAGAGCTGGCTTCAGTGCTCCGCTGCCATTGCCACCGGACTGCAGCATAATGATAAGGACATGTCCACCCACTAATCTGCAAACGATATCTGAGTTGCCCACATCTTCACTTCGAATTTGATCGCCAATGACCCCAGCTGTAGGGTCCGCCCTAAAACCCCAAGTATGATGATGGAGTTTGAGCATTTCGCGCTGACGAATCACCTACAACACAGATCTCGCCTACTGCAGTGAAAAGCTCTGACTCGCGGTCACATTGTATTGTACACCAGAGAGAACGCCTAGCTGTCCGAGATGGTCACTTCCACGTCGACGTCAGGCTCGATGTTGATGGAGGTGATCTGCTTCACCACCTCGGAGGTGGACTGGAGATCGATCAGTCTCTTGTGGATCCGCATCTGGAACCTGACCAGGAGCACCACCAGCGTCAGTAACAAGGACCACACTTCCCGGGGTAGCGGGCGTCGCCGCAGCCCAAACGAGAAATGTCGAGAAACTCGCCCAAGACTCGTTAGGGAGTGTTACAAAAATTTGGGCGACACGTGAAATTGCCTTCCGAGGGAAAAATAAAGTTCGTTCATGTAAAAATAATTTCAAGATTGTTTCCAAAGCGCTGAAAATTTCAGAGGCCGCACAAAACGGCACACACCCTGCGATCGACCGAAATAATGGAAAGCATGTGTTGCACCTTAAGAGCCGCTCGTACTTTCACGTTTAACGCCGTATAGCTTAAAGGGAATGTGGCACCTTGGTTAAATCCTGGAATTTAGGTTAATTAGGCGTGCTTTTAGCCGAGAATAATGAAATCACTCATGATTTCTCTGAAAAATGTACAATAAGCTCAATATTTTGATTTTTAAAATACTCCTATAGGAAAAATAAACATCAGCCAGTGGATGATGTCATAATCTGGCAACCAATACCATACTTGAAATGCTTCAAGGGCTTCAATTGGCTGATGTCCATCGTGACGTCGACATATGTCGTCACACCAACAGCCATGACAACTGTGGCCCGCTGCTAAGGGTACAAGAGGAGTACATCGCAGGTAGGTTTTAGCTTTTTTTCTACGGAAATCTCGAGTTCCAATACAAATGATATATTGAGTACCGGGTTTTCCGGCATGCTTTACAACTTGGCTATCTCAGTTAAAATCAACGTTATGAAGGTGCCACCTTCCCTTTAAATGCCAGTTACTTGTCAAAGATGGGACAGGCCGGACACATGTAACCAGCTCGCGGTGGTCTCGACGAAAAAACGGCCGACAACAGCACTCTCTTCAACCGGCACCAGCACTGCAGTGGTATGGAAAGTTTGCAAGGGACAAGCTCCCAATACAGATACCAGCATTGCAACCAGAGTAAATCTGTGGTAATTAACGGATTGTCACGCCACCGCCTAACCGTATTTTACCTGTCCCAGGTTTTTGAGCCCTCTCCACAGGGAGTTTTGCGGGTGGTGATACGCAGGGTTTTGGTGGGGAGGCGGATGGGGCCGCGCACTCGCAGCTCCTTGCTCTTTGCTTTGTCGATCAGCTCAGCGCAGACTGAAACCCACACACAAGTCATGAGGTTAAGTCACCGGGGCAGCACACGGCCACCAGTGGGGCAGCACACGGCCACCAGTGGGGCACAGTCACCAGTGGGATAGCACACGGCCACCAGTGGGATAGCACACGGCCACCAGTGGGGCAGCACACGGCCACCAGTGGGGCAGCACACAGTCACCAGTGGGATAGCACACGGCCACCAGTGGGATAGCACACGGCCACCAGTGGGATAGCACACAGTTAACAGTGGGGCAGCACACAGTCACCAGTGGGATAGCACACGGCCACCAGTGGGATAGCACACGGCCACCAGTGGGGCAGCACACGGCCACCAGTGGGGCAGCACACAGTCACCAGTGGGATAGCACACGGCCACCAGTGGGATAGCACACGGCCACCAGTGGGGCAGCACACGGCCACCAGTGGGGCAGCACACAGTCACCAGTGGGATAGCACACAGTTAACAGTGGGGCAGCACACAGTTAACAGTGGGGCAGCACACTGCCACCAGTGGGGCAGCACACGGCCACCAGTGGGATAGCACACAGTTAACAGTGGGGCAGCACACAGTTAACAGTGGGATAGCACACAGTCACCAGTGGGGCAGCACACAGTTAACAGTGGGGCAGCGCACAGCCACCAGTGGGATAGCACACAGTCACCAGTGGGGCAGCACACAGTTAACAGTGGGGCAGCGCACAGCCACCAGTGGGATAGCACACGGCCACCAGTGGGGCAGCACACAGTCACCAGTGGGATAGCACACAGTTAACAGTGGGGCAGCACACAGTTAACAGTGGGGCAGCACACTGCCACCAGTGGGGCAGCACACGGCCACCAGTGGGATAGCACACAGTTAACAGTGGGGCAGCACACAGTTAACAGTGGGATAGCACACAGTCACCAGTGGGGCAGCACACAGTTAACAGTGGGGCAGCGCACAGCCACCAGTGGGATAGCACACAGTCACCAGTGGGGCAGCACACAGTTAACAGTGGGGCAGCGCACAGCCACCAGTGGGATAGCACACAGTCACCAGTGGGGCAGCACACAGTTAACAGTGGGGCAGCGCACGGCCACCAGTGGGATAGCACACAGTCACCAGTGGGGCAGCACACAGTTAACAGTGGGGCAGCACACAGTTAACAGTGGGGCAGCACACAGTTAACAGTGGGATAGCACACAGTTAACAGTGGGATAGCACACAGTTAACAGTGGGGCAGCACACAGTTAACAGTGGGACAGCACACAGTTAACAGTGGATAGCACACAGTTAACAGTGGGATAGCACACAGTTAACAGTGGGGCAGCACACAGTTAACAGTGGGATAGCACAAACAGTAGGCCACCAGTGGGATAGCACACAGTCACCAGTGGGGCAGCACACAGTTAACAGTGGGGCAGCGCACAGCCACCAGTGGGATAGCACATGGCCACCAGTGGGATAGCACACAGTTAACAGTGGGGCAGCGCACAGTTAACAGTGGGGCAGCACACAGTTAACAGTGGGGCAGCACACAGCCACCAGTGGGGCAGCACGGCCAAAGAAACACAGTTAACAGTGGGGCAGCACACACAGTTAACAGTGGGGCACAGAACAGCCACCAGTGGGATAGCACACGGCCACCAGTGGGATAGCACACAGTTAACAGTGGGGCAGCGCACAGTTGACAGTGGGGCAGCACACGGCCACCAGTGGGATAGCACACAGTTAACAGTGGGGCAGCACACAGCCACCAGTGGGATAGCACACGGCCACCAGTGGGATAGCACACAGTTAACAGTGGGGCAGCGCACAGCCACCAGTGGGATAGCACACAGTCACCAATGGGGCAGCACACAGTTAACAGTGGGGCAGCACACAGCCACCAGTGGGATAGCACACAGTTAACAGTGGGGCAGCACACAGTTAACAGTGGGGCAGCACACAGTCACCAGTGGGGCAGCACACAGCCACCAGTGGGATAGCACAGTTAACAGTGGGGCAGCACACAGTTAACAGTGGGGCAGCACACAGTTAACAGTGGGGCAGCACACAGTCACCAGTGGGGCAGCACACAGTTAACAGTGGGGCAGCACACAGCCACCAGTGGGATAGCACACAGTTAACAGTGGGATAGCACACAGTTAACAGTGGGGCAGCACACAGTTAAGTGGGGCAGCACACAGTCACCAGTGGGGCAGCACACAGTTAACAGTGGGGCAGCACACAGCCACCAGTGGGATAGCACACAGTTAACAGTGGGGCAGCACACAGTTAACAGTGGGGCAGCACACAGTTAACAGTGGGGCAGCACACAGTCACCAGTGGGGCAGCACACAGTTAACAGTGGGGCAGCACACAGTCACCAGTGGGATAGCACACAGTTAACAGTGGGATAGCACACAGTTAACAGTGGGATAGCACACAGTTAACAGTGGGGCAGCACACAGTTAACAGTGGGGCAGCACACAGTTAACAGTGGGGCAGCACACAGTCACCAGTGGGGCAGCACACAGCCACCAGTGGGATAGCACACAGTCACCAGTGGGGCAGCACACAGTTAACAGTGGGGCAGCACACAGTCACCAGTGGGGCAGCACACGGCCACCAGTGGAGCACACGGTCACCAGTGGGATAGCACACAGTCACCAGTGGGGCAGCACACAGTTAACAGTGGGGCAGCACACAGTTAACAGTGGGGCAGCACACAGTTAACAGTGGGGCAGCACACAGCCACCAGTGGGGCAGCACACAGCCACCAGTGGGATAGCACACAGTTAATAGTGGGATAGCACACAGTTAACAGTGGGGCAGCACACAGTCACCAGGGGGCAGCATAAAGTTAACAGTGGGGCAACAAAGTCGCCCGAGACATGGAGAGTTTGACTATGCTTGGGCTTTCGGACATCTCGATTTGTATTCTCCCAGTTGTACCAAATAAAATAAAACTTATGGCATCAAAGACTGGCACAAATGGATGACGTGCCTGTAGGCGTTATACACTATCAGACATGACGTCACAGCTTGTCGAGTTGATGTGACCAGTACTGTGCTTCACCTAAAGGGGCTACCAAGGAATATACACACATTCAACAAAGGCTCCCAGGCTCAGTGCAATTCATCACATTCTACACCGACCCCTGGGCTCAGAGCTACACTTAATGGGAACAATTTACAGAGTATCTACACACATTCAGGCTAAGCCCGAGCGTTCAGTGCTATACTCCAAGGTGTCCCACTTTGATCATGTGTTTTGAATTGATATAGCAGTTTTGTGAACCATATCCAGAAACCAGCACTGCCGCATTTCATTTCACCCAAAACCCTCTGTATTAAATTCCCGCACACTTTGTGTTCAAAAGAAATCAGCTGAAGGCAATAATTCAAACCATCAATGAATCTCTCCATTTGGTTGCAACAATAGCAATAAACTGATCTAAGTCCTAACCCTGGTTGGCAAAATCCCAGGTGACAAAAAGTGGCCAAAACTATAAACACCTAAATATTAGTTGACATCACCTTTGAATTCCAACGTAAGGACATCTTCTGGCGTTAAGACTTACCTGGTTGTATATTTACATGATTTTCTACTCTCTTATTCCAAATCATCAAGTAAATTTAGCCAGCCACTCAAACCAAATAAGCTTTCTGAAACCGTTGACGAAGTATAATGACTTCTAATATCTGTATGGCTTTATCCCATATTTCTGACATAAGCACAAGCTTGCAATGTGAATGAAGCCTGGTTACTCCTGTTTAGAACTAAGTATCGTGTTCAAATGTATTTTGGGACACCAAAGGGCTAATGTTATCATAAGTAAAACCCAAGTCAGATCATTTTCAATTAAACTAACAGCTTGATCAAACAATATAGGGTTGGGAGTAAATATGATTAATTGTGTTCCTCCCAGCTGTCCTGTAATCAGTCTATTTGCTCTGCAAAAATACAATCCAACCACATTATACCCCTCTCCCATTTCGATCTGCGGCAGCCGCATCCACCCAAAAATGATGTGAGACTGTAAGTTAAGGATCACCTGACGCCTTGTTCATAATATACAAACATTACAACTGCTATCAATATATCGTTTTCGAACGTCTTTTGTACAGATAACACGTCTGACAATAGGTCCTCTCTAAATACCGGGCCACAGCTCCGCCTCTGGCAAATATAGTATCCAAAAAACTTTCCAGGAATGTCAAATTTAGCTGTACAAAATTTCACTAACTTTCACAAATCTGGAGATGTCCCGGAAAACATGATGGGTGGAGAGATTCAACCCCCCCCGCCCACCGGAAGAGGGCTAGAGGGAATGGACTACTTTGATGAATTATAAAAATGACTGTTAATCGACAAAACAGGCCTGGAAATCAGGAAACCGCATTTGGTTTCCAAGTTCAAGCGCTCAAGACAACAAATATCCTTTTTCTTAATAGCCCTGGGTTGACCTAAGTAAGCTTTACAATAAATCATTGCGGCATGCAACATTGTCGCACTTAACAGGAGCCATGTAATAAATACGTACACACAGTCAGCACAGGCCCATACATGCGTGGATCATTTATTGCCTGTGTCAAAGCGCACTTTAAAAGCAAATTCCGCTCGGATGCAATTATCTTCATAGCTTTCAGCAGGCGAAACGTGTGGCGGTATGCAGCGGGCGCTCACCCTTCTCCAGTGACGGCACGTTGAGGGAGCTGAGCGTGATCCGAATCTTGTGGATGGTCGTCTGCTCCTCATACTTCATATCCTTGCCGTACGACTGCAAACAACGCACTCGTTAGTGACAGCGTCGGCTAGACTACTCCACACTGTGCAACGTCCCACTAATTCTGTCGTGTACTTTGTTTCATATGTTGTGCACCCACCGGGATGAACCCATTTCACAATACTCCTCGGCGCAGTTGCAGGCCCTGGCCTCTTAGCTGATAAATAGGGTTATATTCGACCCCAATTGGTTATCCAGTCAGTATCATTACTGTTAGCTCATACAAGACACTCGGGCAGATCCAGGGAGGATGGGAGTAACTGGGAGTACTGGGATTAACTGGACGGGGAGTAACCACGGAGTAACTGGGGCGAGTACCGGGATAAACTGGACGGGAGTAACCAGGGATTAACTGCCCCTCCCCCAGAGAGAAACAGATGGGGGACCAAACCCTACCATGCTCCCTCCAGCAAACCATCTGACATTGCTGGAGGGAGCAACCACAGACGGATTCTATAACTTCTAAAGAAAATGTTTTGTCCCATGGGACGAGCTGCTTGGGAATAGCCCCATGCTCTGCACACTTTAGCTAGTTAAAGGTAGCACTTAAAACTAGCACTTACCCAAGGAATTGTTTTGGTACCCCCTCTTAAACTTAACTGATATATTTACCTTGTAGGTGTTGTTTATTCATGTATTGTTTGGTACATAACCTTAAACTCTGATTTTCAAAAACACTAGATTCTGCGGGACATAATTGTGTGGGCTCTGCGGGATTGTTTAACTTATGTTAATGAAGTCATTTTAAAATATGTTATATCTGTATTTTTGTATCTCATGTGGGTGTTATGGTCTAAATAGTAAGGGTCCTAAACAGAAACAAACTTTCGTTTATTTACCTGCAAGGATATTGTATTCCTATTTTTCAATGTCCAGAGTAATTGGCAGATAATCGTGCAGGTGGTTTTTGCTTTGTGACAGAATGGTAAAAGACAGGCATTTGAAAATAAAGGTTTCATGCACCCTGACATTCCTTATGGTAGAGGAGAAAGTCTGGATGTCTACAGTTTTTCAAGGTTTCATGTCCTTTCAACCCTATAGATGCTGATTGACATTTTTGCTGATTACTTTTGACCCTTTTCCTTGAATTTTGACACCACACTGTACACAAAAGTATCTTGAGGACATATCACTTGATAAGAGCATTCACTCTTTTTTCTTTCTTTTTTTCAGCATTCAAATATGTTTATTACAGATGAGTCTCGGTCAAACTAACATGCATCATTAACAACATGGACACCATTCATCAAACAGCACATGGAGCATTCACTCTTGCCTAATCACATCAAACACACACGATATGGGCAGGGGGTACCAGCGGACACCAAGGGATAGCATTGGGTATACGTTAGAGAAATGGCTGCAGTAACTGACTCCTTATTCAAGCTCCTGGGCTACCTTAACCCTATTTCCGTCAGGCTCCCGGCTACCCCTATTTCCGGCAGGGGGGCAATATCGGCCCCCCTCAGATCTCGTAATCTAACCGGCCGATTTTGAAAATTCAAAGTGCCATAGATTCCTCTGCTGCTAAACTTTATTTTGAAAAAAGAAAATTTCAAAATTTTTATTTTTTAGGAGAAGGTCGTGCAAAATATACAATTTTTGTGTATTTATTAGATTTTCCATAACCCTTGTCTCTGTTGTACGATTTTCACAAAACTAGTTCAGATTTACAAATAATTGACCCAAAATTTTCATATACTCGAGTTACGCAAAAATTGAAATTCAATGGCAGTTCCAGGACCAGGACTATGAGGGGAAATATATACAACCTAAAAAGTTTTTGTTACGCGGATTAGAAGCCGTCATATACTGCTTGGCATCTTTGACACATAAATAAATGAGAAAAAAGTGAAAAACTCATCAGGGGCGGATGCAGTAAGGTAAAACAGTGGGGTAAAATACATACCAACAATATGCGAATGGTATGCATGAGTATATTAGTCCCTCGACTAGTTGAAATTTAATTTCTGATAATTTTTACCCTCCCATGGCAGCTCTGGGAAAGGGGGTGACATAGGCGGATCAAGGACTCGTCGTGGGGGGTGGGGGTGATTGGAAACACATTTTCAATATACAACGATATTGAGTCGCGGCGGTGATACTGGCTGAGAATATACATTTTGAAAATGTGTAGTGACTGGACACGCCTCTGGTAATCTAGAATTGGGTTATAACTATTTTGAATTTTCATATACCCAATTGTATTCGCCCTGACACGGCTGTAAGCAGTCTTCTCACTTACTAACGTTTAGTCCTTCTTGATAACATTCCCCCCATTTTGAACTGCTGTAACCGCCCCTGATGAATACAAATAGTAACAATTGTGAATGCACTATCATCTCACATAAAAAATGATATAATAAAACCATATAACTGGTATCAGGATCAGCAGAGACGGCTTCCTTTTACAAAAAACCCATCGCATACGATAATACTTGGTTTGTGGATAGAAACTCCCCAAAAACCCAGCCATACCTCCGCCCCTGGTAAATATATAATCTTGAAAATTTCAGAAAACCTGCCTGTACTAGTTTTAGGAAAAGTCAGGAAGTTTCAAAGTTCTATCGCAAGCCGTTTCGGAGATATTCTCGAAAAACCTGAAGGGGGGCAATATTAGCCCCCCCCTGCCGGAAATAGGGTTAATGTGCACATTTTAATCAATTAGAACTAACTCCTCTTGAGGGGACCAATTTTGAGAGAAAATTAAACATCAGAAAAATAACAGAGGGGAATGCAAGCACTGAGGACTTAAAAGCGAATTGTTTAAAATGATTTCTTTGCTTGGATTTCATAATGATTTATTCATATAACAGAGTTTCATGGCTATCATTTGCATTTGGATTTTAATTGAAGGGACCTGAAATCAAAATTGCCCACTTCACTGCAGAAAAACAATATGAGACAGAATAGCACATAACAGCATAAATCTTGCCTTGAAAAGCATACAAAACACAAAAAGAAACCCAAACAATCCCTTCTTCGAGCGAATGGCTCCTCGTTCTGTTTCAGAAAACACAGCAGCCAGCTGCAGCCCAGTCTGCAGAACGTGGCAGATTTCGACGACATCTCGTTGGGGCAGCCGCGGGGCAGACCTATTGATTTGGGACAGCTTTTGGTCGAGCTTGGGGCAGAGGGGGGGCTCTTGGGGCAGGAACTAGTAGTTGGGGCAGCAATCAGCCCGGGTAATCACCGAGGGAATAAATAAATAATAAAAAAACAATCACTAGTTAAACCTGTGCTGGAAAAGTTAACTTGTCTCAAAAGCATCATATTTGTCAATATGGTTTAAAAGATACCAGATAAGAAAATTTCTAATTGACATAAGGTTCCTGGAAGAGAATAAGAAAATACGGCAAGGGGCGCCTTAAAAATCTAAATTTACTATTATTTTCTCAATCTGTAATCTAAACTCAATTTTATTTACACCAAATAATCTTAGAATTCGAAATAAAATTTCCCTGTATGTAGTTTTATACATTTCATCCACTGTTTTGATCGACAAAGGCCGGCAATTCATGCCAGCCCTCCCCCCATCCCAAGAACGAATGCTGGTCCATGATGCAATGTTACACGGGCGTAAGAGGATCTTTGTTCGGTTGGGTCTTGTGAAAATATTCTTGTAAAATAGTAAGTTTGTGATGCTTTCATGCAATTGTGAGGAAACAGGAAATAAAATGCTTAAGCTGTGCAACAAAATATTAATTTGAATTTAGTTGTCCATTGAAATATCTTTAAAAGCATCGACTGTTACGGGTGAAAAACAGGGGCAAATGACGTCACTAGGGGAAAAGACTTTTGAACAAAGGCATTCTCGAAATTGTGCATCATGACTGCAAGATAGCTGCTTTGTGTGAGTTTCTATTGCTTTGGTATGTTAAGGGTCGTATGACGTCATCGTCGGGTTGGATGCACGGTTTTATTTTATTTCTGAGTGTTTTGTTTAAAATGGAGTAGATAGAACTTGTATCGGTAAACAATGACACCCCGTTGGAGGAGGCCCAAGCAACCAAATTTCTGCCCCCAATTGGGCACCCTTTGGGCTGCCCCAAGCGCCTCATTGAGTCGCCTGCCATGTTCTGCAGACTGGACTACAGCCTTCTGTGGTTTATAACGGTATGAACATAATTGGCTAACATAACTTCTAGCATATACTTAATATATCCAACTAAAACTGATATGGTACCATAATTCTAGTCTGTTTGGGAATGGAACATTGAAACACCCTATCTTGAACTACCCTGGGCTGAGCTGTTCTTGTTCAAACAATTCCATGACAGCAGAATGTCGCCTCCCTCACGCCAGTCTCAGAAGTTTGCACCAGGGTAGTACAATTTTCACCACTCACTCCTGTCTCAAATCACACTTGCACTGACAAGATCTGATGAAAAGTGTCATACTTTGCAGGCTGGATATTAGCCCTATTAGCCATTTTCAGAAGAAATAGAGCAAAATTAATTATTTAGATTCCCCCTAAAGCTGCCGGTCCAAATTTGCACTATGGTTCCACATCCTATTAGTTATGAAGGATTGCTTTGATCAGTTTCTTCAGTCAGCATTTTTCGGTGGAACAAGCTTGTCAAATTTGAACAAACATAGAATTTATTATGAAAACTCCGTGCACTTACATATACCCGTCCAACTGCAAAAAATATGTAAAATCACAAAGAAAGTGGTTCATACTTAACTGTAGAGTAGGGTGTTTCAGCCCACTATAGTAAAATTTTGTTTGTTTGGAACGAAGTCATATCGACTTTCCCCCAGCTCTATACGTAAAACTGAATCGATTGACCCCTTAAAAGCAAAATAAAAGGACATTTAGAGGTTGTGCACTTTTATCACCAAAAACCATTAAACTTGAAAGAGGCGCATTCTTTATTGGTGCGCTTGGGTAGAGCCCTCAGATGGAGTTCCACCACCCGGAGCAGGTACTGCTTCTGCTTCTCGTCCTTGACGCAGCCGTTGAACCTGTTGATGAGGGCGATCTCCCTTTCCCGCTGTTTTTGTCTCGAGTCGAAAGCTAAAGTCGTTGTGCCGTCCCATTTGATATAATGATCCTTCCCATATGTAGAAGGAGTATCGCAACAGATTCGACGGATATGCTCTAAATTCAACATAATAACATATGCTAAGCCACATCAAACAATCAAACAATTACTGGTCAAACCAAAGGACAGGATAGACAACCGGGAAAACCAGGCCCAGTATACAAGATGGAATGTAATGACTGTCCAAAAATATACATTGGAGAAAGCAAAAGCATGATGGAAGTCCGACAAGACGTACACCAAAAATCTCTACAAAAACTAATCCGAGGGTCAATTAACGGATCAATCCGAGGCCACAGTGGAACATTCATTCAAGAAGGATCATTATATCAAATGGGACGCCACAACAGCCTTAACTTTCGATTCAAGACAAAAACAACGGGAAATAAAAGAGGCAATCTACATCCAAATCACCACGGAACCAAAAATGAATAGAAATATTGGCAAAGTTACAATCTTCTCTGGATTTTTGGACCTCTAAAAACACCAGCCAAACCAGTGATTGAAGTGAAAAATAACGTGTTTAGAGCTAATAATTCTAAAATGATTTGTCATGTTCATAGCTAAGATTGTTCTTTCAAAGTGTACCCTGTCTTCGTGTTTTTCGCTTAGTTAGGTTCATGTCATAGTGTCATCTTCATCTCCCTTGAAAACGGGGCGGGATGCTCCCAAAATCGGTCAGATTTTATACTCAGGCTAATCATTGTGCAGTAATAAATGTTTTACATAATTTGAAGAATATTTCATATGTGAAATAGAAAACCAAGCAAAAGAAAACCAGCACCAGTATTGGTGTGGAAATGTGTACATTCATAGGAGTAGGAACAGGGGGCAGGGGGCCATGCCCCCAATATTCTTGATTATTAACCCTTAACCCTATGGCGTTGACTGGAAAGAAATGACTTCCAAATGCACCTTGGCCTCCCCAATATTCTGGATGTTCCTACCCTTATGTGTAGGTACATTTGAATACATTTGATAAAAAACTGCAAAAGTATGTGACCTCTAAATATCATCAAAATACATGGAAATTTCGCACAGAAGCTTGTAAGCAGATGAGGTTTGAGGGGAACATCGATATGCGTCGAAATATAGCATTTTTGAACAATGAAACACCCTACTGTAGAGTGTTCTTTAATGTTTTAGATATGAAATAAGGCAGAAATCAAATTATAACACGCACTTCCACAACCTTAAACACAACGTTAACAATAACTACCGCATTGGCACATCCCCACACTCCAAACCAATAATTCAAAAGGAAATTGTGCAATTTTGTGTAAAAAATATTGGTAGAAATTAAGAAGAGGAATTCATTCATTTAAACCAAATTTTGCCCATTAATTTATTTTGAAAAATAAGAAAAGATGAGAAAACATTTTCCAACATCAATAAATTTAATAAATTCTATTGATAATATTTTAATGTAAAATAGCAGAAAGTGCTGCTATTTGTTTGCAGTTACAGTGTTTGTTGGTTTCAGTGTCTCTACTATCAGCCAGTCTGCAAAGTATGGCAGCAGGCCAGACGAGTCGCACCAGCCATCCAAAATTGTCGCACCACCAGCCTAAACAAATTCGCACCAATCTGCCATATACCAGGGAGAAAAACGCACACATTCCTACCCACACGATGCAATACTACCTATCTTATTAGTTAGTTAAGGACTTTTTATAAGGCCCCCTCCTGTGTCTTCATAACTATTCAGCCTTTTTTTGTTTTCAGTGTCAACTTCCTCGCACCAGTCTTGCAAATTCGCACCAGGTTGATAAAATCGCACCACCCGCTCCTGTCTCCAAGGGCACTCGCACCGACGAGATCTCGTCGAAAATGCCATACTTTGCACACTGGACTATCAGTGGTTGGTTTGTGCTTGAAACCGGATCAGGACTAACATGTGTGCGGGACCCAAAATTTGTCTTCTTATTTGGACAAGTTTATTTGGCGAGAACGCCATACAGAGAAGTGGCAAGACTTTCTTGCGGCTGTCCGCAGTCAGTATTGTTGGAAAGTACAACCAACAGAACCTAGCCTAACCTTGATTATAGATCTCGACTGAAAGCCCTAAACCAGTACTCTGTCCAGGGAAGGCTGCTACGTGCAGATCTGATCCAGTGTTGGAGGATATTTCACGGGAAGTGTGCTATCGAACCTGACGATATATTTGAGCTCCCTGATTACACAGGCTTAAGAGGGCACAGATACAAAATCTCAACACTCCCGTGTGCGCACAGACTTGAGAAAGCGTTCATTTGGTATCCGTTGTGCTACTGTATGGAATAGCCTTCCGGATCATGTAGTATCCGAAAACGATCAAAAAGTCTTTCAAGGCCAAGCTGGCGTCTGCACTGGGTGAGTCACTCTATACCTTCCCTCCATGATATGGATGCTACACTTTTGAGAGACACGAAGCATGTGTACTAGTCCTACCTGTCAATCTGTTGTCTGTCAATGTGTGGGCGCAAAATTCCAGTCAGAGCATGTTGCTCATGACATGGAGTGTCTTATGTTATCCGGGTTTCCTCTCTGATCCTGAAAGCCTTTCTGGCAACCCTAGCCAAGCAGGGAACCTCATAAGGTGAGTGAATAAGGTGAGTGTGTCTCGATATATTGAGCCAGCCTGCGGGGCACCAAGCCAAGATTAGGTACGTTTCACAACTGTGCTTTAGCTCTGGTACAAAGGTACCATTCATCAGTCGGCTGATGGTCAGTTAGCTGATTGTTTCCATAAGCTGACTGACAATCAGCTGCCATTGTCTTTTGCCATTTTCGGTGTTTTGTTTATTTATGGCGATGCATGTCACGTGATTACAACATTCAGGTTGGTTAAGTGTTGAAAATCAGGGTTGAGTGGGAATGGCGCAACAGGACCTCACTGAATGGAAAGAGGGTGTCTTGCTGATCCTGAAAATGTATCAGTTCTATAGAAAATCTTTCGGGAAAGTGGACGTCTTAAGATGAGCCAAAAACTCATATTTCCAAACACAAAAAGAACTACAAAAGCCTACCTTGAATGGGAGGCAACTGGGCAGAATACCTCACATTCTAGCAGCCTCTGGGAATTTCTGAAAAAAAACGATCCTAACCGTCTGAAGTTCTAGGAACATTTTTTTCCATTCCTGAAATGAAACATTCCGATTACGGAGCATTCTTACCATTGTTGGCTAAGAAACTATTTAAGAGCACCGTGACGTTTCCTCCACTGCACTGATAGGATGGCACGCCGCAGCACAGCTCACCGTCCACACCCCGTTTGCAAATCATCGCAAGCCTTCACAATGCAACAATATAGCCAAGAGACATTTCACACTCACCATTTTTAAGATCCCTCGGAACGGTTCTAGTCACGATTTGCAAAAAACTGATAAAGAGATTGCTGAGCCCCAAACGTGATCTACATGGATCAGCACAGGCGGAAAAGGAGCCCAGATGGTGTTTAGTGCAAGGTCGCTGAAATTCGTAAATTTGATACCGTACACTAAAGCAAAAATGATATTAAAAACACTATAAATATATTGAGTTATGTTTATCTTGTAACTTATTATATCTAAAGTTAGTTTTATTTTTAATAATGGGATTTTTAGAACACAATTTTGGTAATTACGTCATATAAATGCAAATACTTTGAATCCAAAACCGGAAATATCTTCTGCACTTGAGGATAGTAGTGATGAAGAATATATATTACATTGGTATCATGAGGGGCCTATCAAAGCAAAAATAGCTATCGATAGTGGTGAAAATTTGACGCAATTTTCCGAGGCGGTAGAAGAGTTTCCGAGGCGGTCCGGGCCTCTATCTATAGGTACCGTGGTCCGGGCTCCCCTCCGTCGTTCTCGCTCCGTCCGCCATCGTGGCCGGGTCGCGCTCCCACCCGTGATTCGTTGCGCGGCCGCGGCGCTTCCGTCGCGAGGGTGCCGGCGTCTCGGGGGTTGGGGGGTTGGGGTTGTTCGTGAGCTGCACCGCTAGCGTTATCTCCTTCATGTGTGGGACGACCCCTGGGATAACATCATCGCCTCCTCTCTGTCCCTTCATCAAGTGCTGTTACGCTATTACCGCTATGCAGATTGCAGAGTACCCGTGTCTGTCATCATGTGATGCTGCTGAATAAACGTGTCATGGTTTCAAGACAGACAGCCTTCCCCATGTCACCAAATTTTCTGTCTCGGCTCAACTTTGACTCAGGCGCGGCTAAAAGGTAAGGGGGCGAGGGAGGTGATCGCTCTTAAATAACCTTCTACCGGATGGGGTCTTTTTAGACCCCACTTGGGCTTTTTTCCAAAGTGACCGGAAAACAGCGCTGCGTAGCGCCCAACTTATTCTAGCTGTTCATTTATCATTTTTACATCTTCCCTGAAAATTTTAGCTTAACGTCATACCAGGTCAGGTCACCATGACAGGTCCAGTTGACCTCACCTCAAAAATGTTTAGGGCTGCATAACTAAAAAGGCCAAATAGCGGCCCGACCAGGCATAGGTGGATCCAGGAGGGGCAGAGGGGGAGGGCACGTGCCCTCTGATGGACCCTCGGCGCCCTCTGAAATGGTCACGGCGCCCCCTGGAATGTCGCTTCCCACCCCCCGGGTGCGAAAATCGGCACCCACTGATAGCATTTTGCGCCCACCTGATAGCTTTTGCCGGTCAAAAGTGGCGCCCGCCGGTCCGGATGGTGCCCCCGGGAAGGTGCCCCCGATCGGCAATCCTGCATCCGCCTATTCCACCAGGAGCTTCAACATTATTTCTTATCAGGGGCGCAGCCAGAGCTTTGGTATGGGAGGGCACACCAACTTTGAGGGGCACCCCGGGAGAAAAACGGCACTTTTTAATGTAGGGGAGAGTGGGGTAAGATGCCCAGGGTTTAGGGAAATCTGGATTATAGAATAACCGCGGTACCAACAGCGCTGCTTTAGATGCCAATTCGTAGCATGATCAATTATCTTCCTTAAAGAGTCGATGAAATTGCTGACAATTATCACATTTTCTAACTATTACGATTTTACTAGAGGCTTGCAAAGGGGCATCTTACCCCATCGGGTGGGTAAGACGCCCCTGGGGCTTGGTAAGATGCCCCACCCCAGGGCATCTTACCCCATTCTGGTCTATTGTTGATGAAGTAGCTTTTTCGTAGTTCTTAGCTTCATTGGTAATCATTTAAGCATTATTCAGAAGTTAGAATGTATTTAGAAGCGTCCACACACATTGATAAAACATGGAGGTGGTTTTTCACGTTTCCACGTCAAATGATAAAACAAAGTTACGTAAAACTAACGATAAAACCAAAGATAAAAGCATACCATAAAATTAATATAAAATCACACACACGCACAAACAACGAAGTATGAAACGAAGTAGGTAAACTGGTACGAGGTTTCTGAGAACCTTCCCTAAATCCCCTACCTTGTCTTTTCTGTGTTCCCTTTGTTTCAATTTTAAAAGAAATTTGGGCCAGACGTTGTTAAGTACAAATTGCAGAACAATTGTGTTGAAGTGTTAGATACTGCTATCAGTGACCATCAGCCAATCGTGATGAAAACCCCACTACATCGGGTACGAAACAACGCCACTAGGCGGGTAGGTCGCAAGTGGAACTGCGCGGACTGGAACGCAATCTGCCTTCACCTCCTTCTGGAAGATTGGTCAGAGCTTGATGATACGACCGATGTCAACAAAATGGTGGAGAGTTTCAAGACCATCTGGGATCGCGTGATAAACAGACATTGTCCGCTCACGACCAAAAAGTCTCGTTCACCAAATCATCCTTGGATTGCAAATAATCAAACAATCAAACGGACCATGCAAACCAGAGACGACATGCTGAAAATATGGCGAAATCTTCGTACACCTGAATCTCGCTCTGAATTCTGCTGTCTACGCAATGAAGTCAAACGACTGATACATCAGGCGAGAAAAGAATATTTGGGTCGTCGGCTCATGTCCGCTAACCGGAGAGACTTTTGGCAAACTCTCAAGCGACATTACATGTCACAACCCAAGAAAAGCGCAGGTGTGAAACGAGACGAAGACCAGAACAAGGACGAACAACGGAGCAGAGCAGATCGCTTCAATGAGTTCTTTGCATCTGTTGGCTCATGCATAGCTTGTGAACTAAAAGATGACGTTAAGTCGGGCCAGAAACTCATAAAACCACCCATTGTCATATCATCATGCTTCAAGCCATATCCCGTCACTCTCCCTGAACTCAGTAGAGTTATGCGGCAAATGAATTCATCGGGGGCGGAAGGCATTGATGGTGTTCCTCTGAAGGCCTTAAAACGATGTTTTGCTGTCGTAGGACCCTACCTGTTGCGAATCGTCAATACCTCAATATCGACGAGCATTTTCCCGGAGAGCTGGAAAATTGCTGAGGTCGTGCCCATATACAAAAATAAGGGTGACATCAACACTGCCGCTAACTTCAGGCCCATATCCTTGCTTTCGCACATGTCAAAGCTACTTGAGAAGGTTGTGTGCAACCAACTATCAGCATATCTGACTCGATGTAACGTCCTCTATCCTCAGCAATATGCCTACAGGCCGAAGCACGGCACGGAAGATGCGCTGTTAGATGTCGCTGACTGGATCACCCAGAACTCCGAGCGAGGTGAAGTCTCATCTGTCACAGCGGTAGATTTAAGCAAAGCCTTTGACAGTGTGGACCACAGTGTACTTCTAAATAAGCTTGGATGGTATGGCATAGATGATGCATGGTTTCGGAGTTATCTGACCGGGCGAAAGCAGATCGTAAGAGGTGGTTCGCGGACCATTTCCGTCAGCTGTGGCGTACCACAGGGGTCGATCGCTGGGCCAGTCCTTTTCAGCCTTTTTACCAACGACATGCACTGCCATCTGCTGAAAAGTAGAATTATTTGTTATGCTGACGATACCCAGCTTTTAGACCACTCGGATCCAGACAGCATAAGTCTGAACTCATTGAAAATACGGATCGAAACAGCGCTCAACACACTGCAGTGCTGGTTCAGATCAAACTCACTAAAGATGAACAAAGAAAAAAACGGACTTCATTCTAGTTGGAACTCGCAACGCTATTGAAAAGACAAAAGAACTCAAACTAAGTGTAGCAGGCTGCATCATCAAGCCTTCTAAGACCGTTCGCCTTCTTGGTGTTGACATTGACCCGTATCTGTCTTGGGAAGCTCATATCACGCAAGTCGTTAAAAGATGCAACTCTCTGCTCATCCCGCTCCGCCGCTTTCAACATCACTTCACTCAGGATGCCCTCAAGGTCCTGGTAGAGGCGCATGTGCAACCACACATTCTATATGGTCTATCGGTTTGGGGAGGAACTACGAAAAAACAGCTGACTCGTGTTCAGAAAGTTATTAACTTTAGTGCGCGAATAGTGACAGGGATGAAAAGAAGAGACAGAGTGGGACCAGTACTTGAGTCATTTTGCTGGAGACGGATTGAGGATCAAGTGCGGGAAAGAGATCTTCTAAAGATCCACAAGTCCATTCACTCAGAAGGTGGTCCAAAAGCCATCCGAGGAATGTTTGTGATGCGGCATGAAGTTTCACGACGAACGACCCGATCGACCGAGACAAACTCCATCGAGCTGCCTGTCTGCCATCTAACGAACTCTCAACGACAATTCCGATACCGAGCTACAAAATCCTGGAACGACCTACCCTACCGAACGATGAACGAGCCTTCTCCTGCACGATTTGAAAGATTAATTAGGTCCACGCAGTAAATGACGGAATTATAATATTTGATTGTGTGCTTTGATGTGCAAATGTGTGCTCTGCTTTTCTGCTGACCTTGTAACGCCGCAAACCTGAAAACCCACTCGTGGATGGTCCGGTGAAGCTTGCTGCTGCACGTGTAATATGCTACAAATACATACATACATACATACATACATACATACATACAAGTACAAAAACATTCACTTCAGACAGTAAAATAGCTTGTGGTGACTCAAAGCTTCCTCCCACTAACCATCACAGGCTCCCAGTCTATCATTTATGGCGCTCAGCCACCTTAGCCTTCTCGTCAAGGCACACAGGCCCAGCCTTCCCAGGCAGTGCATTCGATCCATTCTTTGCACGAGAGAACAAAAGTCACGCCGCAGATGAGATATTTGGTATCGTCATGCCCACTGTCTTTCTTCTCTTATACAGCTTTTGCCTGCCTCGTCATCGTCTTTTAGATACCTTTGCTTTCGCAACCCCTTTAACTATTCTGTCTTCCAGAGCCTTTTTTAGATAAATGTTGTTGCAAGCTCGGCTTTTGGTGTCGGAGTCTCACTAAGGTCATCAATGGACTTGTCGTGGAGACCCTAGCCCCACCATCGGAGCGAGCAACTACTGCGATGAAGATTTAACTTAAAAGTCAAAGTTAAACGTCCCACAAATCATGGGGACTGCCACCCCGCTCAGGTCACCCTCTCACCAGTCCGTTACCAGCCGACCTACGTCGGGTAAACTATTGATTGCCGAAGCTTCTCAGGAGAACCGATCCCATGCCTGGACATGCACTGCCACTGCATGTTCCTGAGCAGCGGGCCGGAGCCTAACGCTCTACCAACTGGGCTACCGGGATGGAAAATGTAGGGACGACGTAAGAGATCAGGTTCGGAGCTTTGCAGGATTAACCATGTGGAATATTTCAGGTCTAGCTTATTCATAGGCGAATCCAGGGTAAACAGTCCAGCCAAAACCCCTTTCTAATTGGCCAAAATTGACCGATTTTGACCAATTTTGTTTAAAATATTTTTTAAGGTTTTGTCCATTTTGATTTAATTGCTTTGCGCCTCCACCACACCAGTTTGATCTGAACCCGCCCTGGTCCTCCCCGGTTGGGGCATCAGGCCAGGTCCGGTGAACTCCCAAATAATTGTCTCAAGGTTTTAATGATTGAGCTGGGATTCGCTTTATCGAATGAGAGCACCAACCCAAAAATTTGGCTGTTATGGGATTCATGCGTTAGTGGCCTGGGTTCAGGTGCGAAGCCTACGATTGGAAAGGTTAGTCACAAAGCGACAGATTGAAGTGTGTTCTTATTTAACACGTAAGGTCATGCGCGTTGAAAGCATAGGACAGGAACGGGAGGACGGATCCCCTAACTCGCCAATCTGTGAGGACGTCTCCCGACAAGTTTTGGGAATCGACCTAGGTTTTTATTGTCTCCCTATTACCTACCTACGTTGACCCACGTAAATTTGATCATGAGCTTCATGGTCATTAGCTTTTTCAAAGACGGTCAATTTAAAGTTCACGTCCCCCCCCCGCCAACACCAGTCCAGGGTCCGTAGCCCCAGTAACAATGCCGTGGCGCTGCCCGTGGGTAAGGTTTTGACTAACCCCAAGTTTAACACATAGTTGTTTACTCTAACAAATGACGTTATATTGCTCTGGGGAAAGACGCCCCCTTTCCACCGGGAAAGTCGCCCATGGGGCATCTTTCCCCATTCGTTGAGGGGCATCTTTCCCATCAGTACCCAAATTAGATAAAACCTGAAGGACAAAAGTCATACAATTAATACACGCAAGGGAAATGCTCAGTTAATGAGTTAAATATGGCATCATTCGTAATGTGAAGTCAAACAAAGCACGCATCCAATATTCTTGGAGATATCTGCAACCTATGAGGGCAATTTTTTCTTAGAAAAGCATCGAAACAAAGACTTACCCACCAGCTTCACGCAACTCACAGGAGGAAACTGAATTTTTGCGCAAGAAACAATCAAAGCCTCTGCTTTCGACCAAGAACAATATTATTTACCAGTGGTGGCCCGGATTGCCAAAAGAGCGGATGGGGCGTCTTACCCGATGGGGCATCTTACCCCACTCTCCCCTAACCTAAAAATTACTATATCTTTGTTTATATTATTTTTTTGGGCACGTTTGGATCAAGAAAAGTGCAAATCGAGCATTGACAGAGAGGTAAAACTCGATTAAAACCGAAAACAAGAAAAAAGTATCACCCGGTTTGTAAAGTAGGTATTGCATTTTGGACGAGATCTCGTCAGTGCGGGTTCCCTTGGAGACAGGAGCGAGTGGTGCGAATTTTATCAACCTAGTGCGAATTTGCGAGACTGGTGCGAGGAAGGTGACAATTAAACCAAACAAATAATGGCTAAATGGTTATTAAGACAGAGGAAGGGGCTTGAGGAAAAGTCTATAACTAATAACTGAGGAAGCATTGCGTCATGTGGGTAGGAATGGGTGCATTTTTCTCCCTGGTATATGGCATATTGGTGCGAATTTTTGGGAGGCTGGTGGTGCGAGAATTTTAGATGGCTGGTGCGACTCGTCTGACCTGCTGCCGTACTTTGCAGGCTGGAGTATCACCAAAATGTCATGGAAGTAGCTAAAACACGACTATTTTGGGTAGATTTAAGGACAAATCAGCCAACTCATAAAAGTTCTTCACATCAGAGAAAAAGCGGAGCCTGTGATATGTCACCATGTGCAAGCTAAGAAATATTGGAGTCGAAAATTCATTTGTTATGCCCACTGGTTTTGTCGTGACGAGAGAGCCCTGCTCGGACACGGATTAAGTTCCTCGCCTCCCACAATGGCCGCGGGAGGAGGATTGACATAGTGTCTTTGGAAGAATAACATTTTTCTGCCGGAATAATTTGCGAGATACATTTTGAATGCGTTCGTAAAGTTGAAGTTCCGTATTTTCAAGGATCGGTTCCAGTTAACACGCGCATTGACGGGGGGGCGGGTACCCGCCCCCCTCGGGTTTTTCGGAGACAGCAGAAAAACGGCGGCGCGTAGCGCCGCCGTACTTGGCATAGCTTTTCCCCCATCATTTTTACAACTTCTGTGAAAATTTTAAGGTTAGGTCATCTCAGGTCAGGTCACCAGTACAAGTCAAGTGACCCGACCTCAAAAAAGTTTAAGATAGCATAAGTCGGAGCAGGATGAACTTATCCGATTAAAACTCATATCACATAATGGGCTCACCGAGTTCTCTAAAACATGTTCCGGTATTTTTGATATCGATGACCTAAGGTCAAGTACGAGGCATGACCTCTCCATTGGAAATACATGGTAAGAATGTTTTTTTTACGGAATAACTCAGTAACGGATGGTGATAGAGCATTTATTTTAGCTGCATTAGACTAGCCTGGGCTTTGCGGTTCTAATGATATGCATTTTATATAATTTGACCCTGACCTGACCTCAGGTCAGGTCAAATCCTTGATTTGACCTAGCAAGGTCAAATTATATATCATTCAATTCGGCTTGCTGAGAGGATTTATATAGTTCAAATCGTTTTGCTCTATCTTTACTTGTTCAGATGTAATGACCGAAAAACTGAATTTACGTGTTATCCCTATGACGGCATGTTTTGACCTCTCGTGACCTTAAATGTGACCTGACAAAAAATGGTACGAATGTTTTCGATAGAGAAGTGAATGGGCAGCCCAACACCCTTTACCGTTGTTTGCTACCTACCGTGGTTCTCGAGATCTTAGGGGGCGGGTACCCGCCCCCCGTCAATGCAAAGGTGTCTCAGACCCCCGTCAATGCGCGTGTTAAGAGTAAAGAAAAGGAGAACATGCCGGTGGTTTCGATAGCGATGGTGTGACAGGGCTGAAAATTGTGAAAACTAGTTCTTCATTTAAATTGATTAGTAGAAATCCTGGTTTAGGGGATTGTGCTCTGAGCTCAGGGGCACATGCCTTTTTATCATACCTCCCCAGAATCCACCAGTATAATACTAGCAATTTATATAACCAGGGGTGCCTAGGCATCACAAGCAGTTTTAGCGATGCCTCATTCCTAGTTAGCTCCATTTTACAAGGGGAGTTTCCCTTGTGTTCTTATTCCCCATCTATACAAGACCAGCTCTGGGGCCCCCAGTGTGGATCAGAGCCCTCCAGAGCAGCTTCCCCATCCCCCCCAGTTGTGCCTCCAGGAACTAGAATAGCTCAGTGACCCCGCCCCGAGATTATGGGAGTTGGCCTTGTGTTCTTATTCTCTGTCTATTCAAGACCAGCTCAGGGGGCCCCTGATGTAGATCAGGGCCACCAGAGCAGCTCATGCTTCACCCAGGGACTAGACTAGCTCAGTGGCCTCAGAGATGGGGCCATCAGACTAGCTCAGTGGGCCCCAGATAGGCTCATAGAGCCTTAACCCTCGCCCCACCGGGGGGGCCATCGATGGCCCCCCTAAGGTTTTTCCGGGATAGCAGAAAAACGACGAGGCGCAGCACCGCGGTTGAGGGCTCTACCTCTCACTGCATCATTTTCCCATCATCCCTGAAATTTTTTACCCCGGGTCACCCAAGGTCAGGTCACCAGATGAGGTCAACCAAGGTCACCTCACTTCACCTTTAGAGCTCTGTAAGAGCTACATTTCGAAGTCGATCGATTTGAAACTTCCTACACTTCATGACCTCTCTAGGGTCTACAAGGTGTATATCCGGGATTTTTCGATTTCGTGCCCTGAGGTCAGGTCACGAGGCGACCTCTCCCATTGGAAAAGCATGGGGAAAAGCTATTTCATGATATAGAAGCCACAAAAATGATTGCAAATACTCAGACTGCTCAGAACAACGTTTTTGGACACCCTTTCACGGATCCCGGGGGTCATATTTGCCCTTTGACTTTTCCAAGGTCATCCAAGGTCACCAGAGGTCAAAAACAGTATTTTGACAATAACTTTCGACCTAATTGAGCTAGAGCGGTGAAACAAACACCATCGTGTTTGTCTCGTCACTGGCTTTCATTTGATATACGGCAAGGTCACTTTTTGACCTTTCGTGACCTCAGGTCATATTAGGTCACGAGGTGACCTCTGGCGGTCAAACCACTGGCGGGAGGTCTTTACGTTCCACATAGCGGAAAAAGTACTGGCAATTTGCTATCAAATGTACTTTACCAGGCCTCAATAGCTCTAATGACATAAGAGTTATGCCCAGTTTGCTTAATCATTGCATATTTGAGTGAAAATAGCCGATCTTGACCTAATTTGACCTCTGGAGGTCAAACCATTGACCTGAGCACTAAAACATGCGAAGTAATTTCTTACTAAATTCACGCGAGCTTTCTATTGCACTTTGCAGATTTGCGCTAACGCCCATATTTTCGGAGTTAGAGGGGGGCCATCGATGGCCCCCGGTGGGGCGAAGGTGGCGCCGGACCCCCGGTGGGGCGCGGGTTAGACCAGTTCAAAAGCCCCAGAACATTTTAAGGCGCCAGATCACATCAGGGGACCTCAGGCCAACTTAAAAGGCTCCAAGCTCAGCGCCCTGACCAGCTCAGGGTACCCTCAGAACCCAGATCCGCTCTTGGGCCCTAGATCAGCTTTTGGGACCCAAGATCAGTTCAGGGGCTCAAGTGAGGTCAGGGGGCAAGGTCAGGTCAGGGGCACCAAATCAGCTCAGGGATCCCTCACCAGCTCGGGGGCCAATCAGTTCAGGAGCCCCAGAGCTGCTCAGGGGACACTAGATAGGCCCATAGGGCACCAGATAGGCTTTGGAGACAAACAATCAGATCAGTGGTCACCGAGCAGCTCGGGGCCCAGATCAGCTCCGGGGTACCAGATCAAGTCAGGAGGCACTTAATTAGCTCAGGACTCATACCATCTCAGGGGCCCTCATCAACCTCTGTAGGCCTAGCTCAGCTCAGGGTCTTAGAGCTGCTCGGGAGATCCCGTAATCAACCCAGGAGCCTTAGGTCAGCTTAAAGGGCACAATATCAACTCATGGGGTACCAGACTAGCTCAGAGGGAATCAGATGGGCTCAGGCGGCACCAGATCGACTCAGGGGGCATTAGTTTAGCTCAGGGGGCACCCGATCAATCAGCCCGGGGGCCAGATCAGATCCTAGCTCCCAGACCAGAGCAGGGGAATAGATCAGCTCAGGGAACATACGATCAGCTTAGGGTGCACCAGACCAGCTCAGGGGCACCAGACCATCTAAGGAGACATCAATAACCAGCTCAGGGGCACCTGATCAGCTCAAGAGGCACCAGACCATCTAAGGAGACATCAATAACCAGCTCAGGGGGCACCTGATCAGCTCAAGAGGCACCATATTGGCTCAGGGGACAGTAGACCAACTCCGGGAAGCATGAGATCATGTCGGGGGGGGCAGATCAGCCCAAGAGGCACTAAAACAGCTAATAGGGCACCAGGCAAGCTCGGAGGCATCATACTAACTCATAGAGCATTATATAGATTCAAGAGGCACAATGATTTGCTCAGGGGGCACCAAATTGACTCAGGGAGCACCAGATTAGCTTAGAGGGCATGTGATCAGCCCAAGGGGCCACGACCAGCTCAGTGGGCACGAGATGAGCTCAATGGGGCACCAGATTAGCTCCGCCCGTACGATTATTGGCGACGATGAGGCATTAGCTGGAAGCAGATTACGTGCTCATACTCTTACCGGGTGCTTGAAAAGGCGACAGAATGCCTTAGCTGACCAAAAAGGCACTACATTGTCAAACAATAGTTTTACTCGCTAAATGCAGTCTCGTTGCATTTAAGTTCAACGGCGTAGGGCACTAAACTTCGAGCGGCACGGCCCAAACGGGGTACACCACCTAGCGACCAAAGGGCACTCCGGCACCTATGGGGGAGTACGTGACCCCTGTGCCCCCTGGCTGCGCCTCTCTTTCTTATTATACAACATTATGTTCTGGGATTTTCGATATTGGTGACCCAAGGTCATGTATGTACAGGCATGACCTCCCCATTGCAAATGCATAGGGGAAATCACGAAATGCGATTTTCTCATTAAGTTTGAATAGAATCAACTTCAAATATCGGTCAGGACTTGATCTTAGCCCATTTCTGAAGTTGATACCAAAAATTTTGACCTGTGAAGTAGTCACTTAAGGTCAAATAAACGTTTTTTGGTGTTTAACTCTATAGATTTCGAGTAAACAGATACTTCTGTGATAACTTTTATTTTATCACCGAAGTGTTTGTATGGCCACAGCAAGTCAAATGATATACATCATGACTATACCAGGTCAATTTCGGTCCAACCGTTGACCTGGGTCAGATCAAATTTGGGATTGGACCTGGCACAGCAATATCATATATCATTCGATTGTATTGACGAGAGAATTGCAATGGTGCATCAACTGTGGCTGTATCTTGCTTGGTTGGGAAGTTATTAGCGAAAAAAGAAATGCATTTATGCATGGGCGGCTATGGACATTCCCAAGAACATTCCCAATGTTCAGTAACAAATGCCTCCCTAGGCTTCGACCTGACCCGAAAATTAATTCTACTGCGATGAAAGAACAACTCAAGTGCTTTCGAATGGTGTTCGAAAAATTTTTCTGACTATCTTGGCTTCTGAGATAAATGAGGTTTTCTTAGAACACCTCATATTTTCATTTTTTGACCTATTTTGATCTCTGGTGACCTTGATATCGACCTGATGAGAAAAATGGCCGAAGTTTGGACCCCGACACCCCGAACGGGTGGGTGGTGTGTCTGGCGCTCCTGCTGTTTTTGTTGTTATAAGCGGTGTTTCTCCTAGAAACCGGTTGTATTTGGTTTTATGACACGCTACAACGTACCTGGAACCTTTTTCTGGCGGTTCCCCTGCATTTAAGCAAGTGTACGCTCCCGACTGTAGGTTTTAGTGTCGGGTTGTGTTTGAGGGTGTAACTGTCTGCCGCCATTAGAGCAGAGTCACGCCACCGGAGGACAGCTCTTAAAATCGCTTGCTTCTTCCGGGGATCACAGCAACAGGACCACTGGTCTAGAGGTACGACGCCCGCCTACCACGAGTGGGGACCCCGTTCGAATCCCACATAGAGCGTTTTTTCATCGGCTCCTGTACTACCCACGCGTGCAGCCCCGTACCGCCGCGCCGCTGCCAACGGTCCTGGTGACATCAGCGACATCTGTTTAAAATTCCAACACCGATGTTTACGGTCATCACCGCTTTCTTTCTTCTGGCGCTAGTGGCAAGTCGTCCTGATTCTGACGATGGCGCTTTCATCGCACCCAAGCTGCGTGTTTCAGGAGCAAGCGTTAGGTGGTTTCGCGCTCGTGTCCCCTACTGCGTGCACTCGGACGCATCGGTTCAGTGAGGACGGCTGACTTATAATGCCGCCCTGCTACTTGCAGGGGACATTGAGCTGAACCCCGGGCCTCCGACGACCCCGGCCTCGTCACCATGCTCTGGACATGCACGGCAGCCCCTCACCGTCGTCTGCCAAAATGTCCGCAGTCTGCGGAACAAACTTCATGTTCTGCGAGCCTTTTCTCCAGATCTCTGTCGCCACCATGTTGTTGCCCTGACAGAAACGTGGCTGAATCAGGATGTAGCAGACACCGAGCTCCAAGTTGGCTGGGACACCCACGTCTGGTTTAGAAGGGATCGTCCAACACATGGTGGCGGCGTTGCCTGCGCCATCGCATCGCACCTTCAGCCAGCACGCCGTCAAGATCTGGAGCCGGCGGACACTGAAGTATTAGTGGTGCAGATCGGCGATCACAGCACTATCTTTGTCGCGGTTTGTTATCGGGCACCAGACAGAGACAGCGACATTGAAGCGTTGTGTGAGTGTTTTGGTAAGCTCAGTGCGACAGGTAGCCCGACTTGTAGTTGGTGATTTCAATTTACCGGAAATTGTTTGGCCGCGCCAGGGTGGTCCTGTTTTAGACGTTAGATCACGCCGAGCTCTTTTATTTTTAGATTATCTTGACTGTGCTGGTTTTACACAGTCTGTTCATGCCCCCACTAGGGGTGACGCCTGTCTAGATCTAGTCTTGTCCCATGGTGGTCATACTGAAACTGTTGTATCTGATGGCACTTTTGACTCTGATCATCATCAAACCATTTCTCAGTTCCGAGCGTTCTCCGTGAAAGTGCCGAAAGTCACCAGAACGACGGGTTTTGATTACCGCAGAGCGGATTTCGATGGCCTGCGTGCCTCTCTGCGTTGTTTGCCCTGGCTTCTGCTTCGTGACTTGGGTGTGAACGAAGCTGTTGCGATCTTTTACGACCTTGTGAACGCTGCCATAGCCGATTTTGTCCCAACGGTTTCACGTTCCAAACGATTTCCTCCCTGGTTTGACCGGGACGTGCAGCGTGCTCTTAGGGACAAAGACCATGCACACCGTGTAAAAAAGCGCGACCCTTCTCCAGAAAGCGATCTTGTATTTAGTAGAGCAAGAAACAATTTTAAAGCTTTATCTAACGCGAAATATCGTAATTACTTACTGGGCATCGTTGGTGACTTCCGTGAGAACCCAAAACGTTTCTGGTTCTTTATAAACTCATTGAAATCGTCTCATCAACGTCCACGCGTTCTTGTCGCAAACAGTCAACAATTTTCAGATCCCACCAAATGCGCAAATATTTTCAACGAAACCTTCGCTTCCAAATTTTCGGATTCCAACGTTGACACGCTGCCAAACGCCCCGGGCTTTCACTGTTCCATTCTTCAAGAGTTTCCAGTTCCCCCAGGCAAAGTTCAGGACCTGCTATCTAGCATTGGAAAGCACAAAGCGTGCGGGCCCGACAATCTGAGCGCCAGAATTTTGCATGAGTGTGCTGCCGAATTGGCAGTGCCTCTCGAAATCATTTGCAAATTGTCTGTCGTTCAAGGTGTTTTCCCACATATTTGGAAGGATGCAAATGTCATTCCATTCACAAAAAGGAGACAAAAAGAACCCAGGCAACTACCGTGGTATTTCGCTTCTTCCTCTTTGTTCGAAAATTTTAGAAAAGGTAGTCTGTGACTCTCTTTTGGCCCATTGTCTACCATCTATTCCCAGCAGTCAACATGGATTTCTCCCAAATCGTTCATGCGTCTCAAATCTTGCCAACTTTCTAAAACACAGCTGGGATTCGATCCAGGAGGGCGTGCAGACTGACTCTGTCTACACTAATTATTCATCGGCTTTTACGAGTGTAAACCACACGCTTCTTCTTCACAAACTAAAATCTTTCAAAATTACTGGCCGCGCGCACTCCTGGATTGAATCCTACCTGACTGGTCGTCGCCAACGAGTTATACTAGAGGGCCAATCTTCCGAATGGTGCGCTGTAAGGTCCGGGGTGCCTGAGGGCAGCGTGTGTGGCCCGCTCTTGTTTATCTGCTACACAGCAGACATCCCCCTCATCATTCGAACCAACTGTATAAGCTTCGCCGATGATCTTAAGTTGTACCACCGAATTTCGGCAAAAACAGACAGTGATGCCCTTCAGGCTGACATCAACAATTTAGTAGAATGGTCTAAAATTTGGAGTTTAAAATTGAATCCAGATAAATGTAGCGTTATTTCATTTTCTCTCCGAAAATCTCCGATCCTTACCACCTATGTACTGGATGGTACGCCGCTGGAGCGCCGTACAGAGACTAGGGATCTCGGTGTTATACTCGACAGTAAGCTGACTTTCGCTCCACACATAGACCACACCGTGGCCAAGGCCAATAGAATGCTTGACCTCCTCATACGAAGTTTTCAGACCTCGCGCCAGTGCTGCCGAGTCAGACTCAAGCACACTTCTATTCTTTGTGCTTATTATGCCCATGTAAGATCCATCCTGGAGTATGGTTGCGTTGTATGGGCAGGGTCTGCTGCATCCCACCTGAAGCGCCTAGAAAGGGTGCAGCATAAACTTATCATCTGGTTGGCCTCATTTTCGGACCGTCCGTCAGCCAAGCTTGACTATCCATCTCTTTTGACTCACTACAAAGTGCGTAGTATTAAGGCTCGTTTTGCTCAGCATGACCTCTTGTTTTTGTTTAATCTTCATCACGGAAAGTTGGATTGTTCCGATCTGGTTTCCGAGTTCGGTTTGTCTGTGCCGCGTCGAACGTCGCGTTCTCCCTCTTTGTGGGCAGTTCGGTTTGCGCGTGTTGGTACTGTGCAGCGCATCATCTTCATCCGCGTGGCCGTCACATGTAACAGTTTCTTCAACGCATTTCGTAATGTTGATTTCTTCGCAGACTCGGGCTACACATTTAAAACTAATGCTATCAAATTCACGGCAACCTTAGGAACTTTCTCAGGATAGGCATTTGTGCAAATGTTGAGCGTTATGGATGTTCGTGGAATGCTTCCATTGCTGAATGTATTTATTATCTGACCTTACTGTTTTAAATCACATGACTGCATCAGTAATTGGGCAATGCCTGTTGATGTTTTTTTACCAATACAGAATACAGAAGTATCCGGAGTATTATTTTTGACGAGCTTTCGACTGCTATTTTGCGTTTTTTCTAGCCCTCTTAGTTTTTTAGATAGTGGGGGCCTTTTTGACCCCCCACCAGGGCGAAGGTGGCTCGTACCCGCCCCCGTGGCAAGGGTTAATCCTCGCCCAGGTGGGAATATTTTAACCACTTATAAGGTTTTTCGAGGATGGCTAGTAAGCGGTGGCGCGCAGCGCCGCTGTACTTTGTACCTATCTGCTTTGCATAGAGCTATGAACCCCCCCAGCTAAGAAACCCAATTATTGTTATATACAACAAGTGGGTATATACAATAACTTAGGGTAACATTTCATCACAATTATCGGTATAATTGGGGTGGGGCCAGGGGTGTAACCACGGAATTTTTACGGGAGTGGGGGCGTTCCCGCGATGATGACAATGGAGGGGCGGGGCAAGAGTTAGCACTTGGCGAAGGCAGGAGACAAGGGTGGGCCAGGGCATTTTTTAAGGAAATGTCAGTGGGGGGGGCATTTCTTGTGCTGGCCATTATGTGTCTTCAGGGATCGACACCCCGTTGGGGAGGGGGGAGGGGGCGTCAATAATGCTTAGAAGCGCTAGTGTTAAAAATTTTGCCAAATGTTTGTGTCTTTCCATCTTCTAGAAATTATAAATGCTGCCCAGGGCTGCCAAGTTTTGCAGTAGAAAATGGCCAAACCGAGTTAGAAGCAGGGCCAAAAGGGACCAAATTTTACTTTCACTAAAACAGCTAAATACTTATCACAGAAGTCAGATTTGAGACTAAAACGACCCCTCGCAGTTATCATAAACCCACAGAAGTAAAACTTGTATAACTGTTTAAAACTAATTTTTGACAGTTTGATCTTGACTTGACGCAATATTCTTTTAGCGCACTGGCCATTTAACCTTCGTCTCATCGGGGGAGCAACGATGACCCCTTAGGTTTTTTTCAGAATAGCAGAAATACGATGAGGTGAAGCACTGTGGTTGAGGGGTCTACTTCTCCGCCCATCATTTTCCCACGCACGCTAAACATTTTTTACCCCGGGGCCACAATAGATCAGGTCACCAGGCAAGGTCAACCAAGGTAGGCTCACTTCTACTTTTGAGCTCTACATTAGCTACATTTCTAATCTAATCGATTTGAAACTATTTACGCTTGATGATCCGTCCAGGTTTTACAAATTGTGTATCCAGATTTTTTATATTTGGTGACCTGCGGTCAGGTCACAAGGGGACCTCTCCCATACAAAAAAACATGGAAAATCTGTTTTAAGATCTGAAAGTCGTAAAAATGGTTGCAAATTCTCAGATTTCTCAGAAAACAATTCTTGGCTACCCTTTCACGGATTCCAGGGGCGATATCTTCCCTTTGACCTATCTGAGGTCATCACAGGTCATCAGGGGTAAAAACAGTATTCTGACAATAACTTTTAACCTCATCAAGCTAGAGCGCTGAATTAAGCGTCATCGTGTATGTCTAATCAATGACTTCCGTTTGACGTACCGCAAGGTCACTTTCTGACCTTTCGTGACCTCAGGTCATGTTAGGTCAAGAGGTGCCCTCTGGAGGTCAAACCATTGGCGGGGAGGTCATTATGTTCTACATAGCAGAGAAAGCCCTGGCACTTTCCTATCAAGCGTACTACAGTAAATTTCGAAAGCTCTAATGGCATGAGAGCCATGCCCAGGTTTCTTAAGCATTGCATATTTTAGTAGAAATAGCCTATCGTGACCCAACTTGACCTCTAGAGGTCAAACCATTCCCCTGAGCGCCTAAACATGTAAGTAAAATCATACTGAAGTTACATGAGCTTCCTAATGCACTTTGCAGATTTGCGCTAACCTCCATATTTTCGGAGTTAGAAAGGGGCTCATCGATGCCCTCGGTGGGGCAAAGGTGGCGCCGGACCCCCGGTGGGGCGCGGGTAAATAGGAGGCTAGGAGTGTCCCTTCAATCCCGCGTGGCTATCAAATGATTTTAGCCATATAACCAGAACATTTGTTACCATCATCAAGTATCTTAGCCGCACCACTCCCCGCTAACATTTAATATTTTTCCTGTTTTTCCAACTGTGAGTTTTTTGCTCTTTCAACAGTGGTGAATATAGGATTTTGGTAAATAGGAGGGGGAGGGTGGAGCCTCAAAACGCACTTTGCCGTAGACTTTGCACCCAAAATGTGCCTATGGTCGGCATCCTTTGCGTCCGGTTTTCGGTGGGTCATTTATTTGGGTCGTGTTTTTTACAGAGTTCTCATTCCACTGCCATAGCAGTTATTTCTGCTGCTCTGATCCTTTATTGGTGTCAGATTATCTTATTTAAGCCTGAAAAAGGCCATGAGAAGCCATATTTATACAAAGGACAAACCAAAAATAGCTGAAGTGCCATCTGCTAGAAAAGGGGTCAAAGAAGGCCAGATTCCAAGAGAGGGCCAACCGAAAAAATCACGCGGCCAAACACGACAAAAAACCCAAAATCTAAATCACTTTGACCACAAAATGGCCAGCTTGGCAATCCTGGTTCTGCCGCAATGTATTCGAAATGAATAATTTATTTTCTTATTTTTCTTTATGAGTATAGTAAGGTAAGCAAATTCCTAAAGTATCGAACAAATGTGGTTTATAATCTAAATCGAGACAAGTTTCTATGTACATACCTACTATGATGTGTGTCTGTTGCTGTCAAAATCTTTTTGGAAATGTAGTGCAAAACCAGGTAATAATTTTTGGGGCTTATCGACGCACCAACTGCCAGGGTCATATGGCGTCGCCAACTCTTTCCCTGTTAGAAGGGCTGCTTAGGAGCCAGCTTTGATTCTGACGAAGGGCTGGCCGAATATATAATCTCTCCCCATTTACAACATCAAGGAATCGACGAGAAAAGCCAACTAACAACTTATCAACTTACAGAAAAAATATGCAGCGATCTCACAACAACTTTTACCAATGCTACCACCGCAATAATACATAAATAAATAAATTGCAAAGTAGGTACTTAGAGCATCTTGCAATCCCCCGGTAATGGCAGGGCTTCCGGTCGGATAAAACACGATGTTTCATTGAGTTACTAAGATGTTCCCTGGCCTCTCCCCTCGAATCCGGAAATGCAAAAAACACTGAAGATTATATATTCGGGCACAGCCCTTCATCAGAATCGTGGAGTAAATATCAATAATTCTCAGTCCAAGTATAGCCAGACCTCGAATTGAGCTTCACACAAAAATGCCTTTTCGAATGAATCGTTAAAAATAAGATTGGGTGTCGTGACAACAACGATATTGGTACCTCTAACCTAAAAGCAATGCCGACAATACGACAAACCTAGACCAGTATTTGTGACAGACTTTTCTATTATTTCAGCCAAACACCAGCTTTTGATTAACAATGAAAAACTCGCTGAAGTACCTTAATCTTTTATTTGAATATTTCTGTTCTTCTTATTTACTTTTTTCCCGTCGACTGCAGCCAAAATGCTAACCAAAAACTACCTATTTAGCACTAGTAGACGTGATACTAGATCGGTGTAAAGACTGCATACTTTCCCCTTTAACATGATGCTATATTTCTACAATAAAAGCCTCCCTCGAATTAATTAGTTAAGATTGTACCTAGTGGTCAAGGTCAACTTTTTGGAGTTGATAAACCCATTTTCCACAGCCTGCTCCTCTGACCCAACGTTAAGCGTCGAAAGAGTATACGTGTGGCTGCAAAAAAAAACACATTATAAATTTTTATTATACTTATTCAACAACCCTTGCCCATAGTATGTACCTCTTAAACAAATGCAGCTTTTATAGCTAGTTAATGTGATTGGTGAATACTTTTCTCAGCCTGTACCTCTAGCCCAACGTTAAGTGTCGAATGGGTATACGTCTAGCTGCAGAAAAGTATTATCAATAATTAGTTGCATATTTCAAAAACCTCAACCCCAGTACGTACCCCTAAAATCAAACCATCTCTTTGAGCTAGTTAATCTGATCAATCATTAATAAACCCTTTTTCCCAGCCTGTACCTCTGGCCCAACGTTAAGCGTTGAATGAGTATACATCTGGTTGCAGAAAAGCACCATCAACGATAAATTACCTAAAAAAACCAGAGCCTTACCTGTGACCTAAGTCCATCACTTCTGACTAGTTAAACTAATTCAACCATCATAGCCCTTTTTCCAGCCTGTAAATCGGGCCCAAAGTTAAACTTCAAAAGCATGTACGTCTAGCATCAATAACACTATCAATAATGTAAGGAAGTCCTACCCCAGAACACATATACTTACGCTGATCCCTCCCTTACCTCTTAAGCCACTGCTGTTAAGTGATAGCCTATCCTAGACCCGCATAATAGGCCAGGACGTTCCTTGTACGTTAAGGCTGGGATGACGATCCTGAATGATTATGGATTCGGCTATCTTTCTATCTGGATGATCACGTGCCCGATGAACTACTTTTAGCTCAAAAGGTTCTGATATAGCCTGAGTGTCCTGTGCTGCATGTTTCTCGAAGAAATGATCTCCTAGAGGTGTGTTCCTAGTTTTATTTTTCGCGTCCCGCAAATGTTCGTTAAATCGCAATCGGACGGGCCTCATCGACTCCCCTACGTATTGAGCCCTGTTTTGATCCTGGTTACACAGTCTACAGTCTATTTGATACAATAATTTTTTCTGTGTGCAGTCGCCTTTAAAACCTGACTTGCATAAATGACACCTCTGACCCCCAGGACATTTTGGCTTAGAAATGGCCGACCTAACCAATGACGACTTAAGTTTCTTGTTATTCTTCCAGGCTATATGTACTTTCAGGTTAGATTTCTTTACGACCTTTTTTATTTTACAGAGTAGCTGTTCGTCTACGTACGAGAAAGTCAAGAACCCATCATAAGAATCTGAGTCTTCTTTCTTTTTCTTGCACCTTCCGTTACCTGTCCTAGCTAGTCTAACCTCCCTCAACAAACGCCTGAGAAGCCCTGCATGATACCCATTTTTTAGAAGCAGATTCCAAATCTTATCTACACTTTTTCTCTCTTTCTCTGGGCCCGATGAGTTATCCATAGCCCTGTGGAACATGTTTCGGATAATATTGTGTTTCGTAGACGTGGGATGGGCAGATGTACTATGGAGGATGATTCCCGAGTTGGTTGGTTTGATGTAGAGCTCTGTCTCTATCTTAGTGTTTTGGCCGTGTGTTTCTGCTGTGACTAACGTATCCAAATAGGGCACCCCACTCCCACTACCCGTGTGCTCCATGGTAAATTTTAGGTGTGGATGTCTACTGTTCATGTAGCTAAGGAAGTCATCCAAAGCTTCCTGCCCATGCGAGAAGATACCCGCATAATCGTCAATGTACCTTACCAAGAACTCTGGTTTGACAGGACATGTAGCTAACGTATTGGTTTCAAACATATCTAAGAACAGAATGGCCAAGGCAGGTGCACAAGGATTCCCCATAGCTAACCCTAATTTTTGTCGGTAGTACTGATCCCCAAATGAGAAAACATTGTCACTCAGACACTGGTCGAGAAGTTTAGAAATGTCGTCTTTGGTCAGGCCAAAAGTATCAATATTCTGTGAATGATTGTCTAGCTTTGCTTCTACCGCTTTGATAGCCTCAGGAACGGGTATGTTTCCATACAAATTGACAACGTCTATGCTGAAGAAAATACTACCTGCTGGTATGCCTTCCGATTGAGTGTGATTTGAGAGTCTCCTCAAAAAGTCTTTGGTATCCCAAATATGCGTAGGCACAAACTGGAGAAGTTGATTAAGTATTCTCTCAAGCAAACATGACGTTTTCTCTGTGGGCCCTCCACAGGCAGATATGACTGGTCTGTGAGGGACTAATGGTTTATGATCCTTCGGTAAGCCATAAAATACTGGGGTTCTACTATGCGCGGGGGTTAGATCTGTTACTGTCCTATCCGGCAGTTTTCCCCTCGCAACGCTTTTGAGCGTACGTTTGGTTTTGGCTTCCACATTCTGAACAGGATTTTTTTCTTAACTTTTCATAGCTCTCCGGGTCATCTAAGATAGTGTTAACCTTGTTTATATAGGCATCTTTGTCTAGAATTACAAAACCCTTACATTTGTCGCTCTGTTTAACTATGACATTTTCGTTTCTTGCGAGTTCACGGACAAGATTACGTTGCTCAGCCGTTACATTATGGGTAGCTACTCTGTGACTTTTATACGTACGCAGAAGATCATCTTTGAGTTTTTGAAGGCTAGACTCTACGATCCTGTTCGAAGGTTCTGGAAACGTCTTACCGGTATCAGGAAATCTAAAGGAGAGGTTTGGAAGGCGACCTGCCCGCTGTTGGCGCACACCCCCATCAGGGTCGTCCGCCACAGAGTTGGTACCCGATGCTCCGCTGCCCAGCGCTCTTGGTGTTGCCCCGCCAGATGATGATGATGACATCGGAGCGGCAGGGTCGGCTGGCACGATGGTGGGAGCTCCGTCTGTGGCGTTCTCTGATGGTGTACGGGTGGCTCCACTTGGTCCTGAGATCTTGTCCTTCCAACGTTTGGCGTACGCGAGCCGTTCCACTCCTTTAGCTACGTCTAATAACACTTCTCTCGTAACGCACTGAGTCATTGCAAAGTTCGGTTCTTTCGCTAAAACACCTATGCACGCTTCATTTATGCCCTGAGACGATAAGTTGTTCACTCTTCTCTTAGTTTCATCGTTCACTGACACATCTTGACGTTGGCTGTTCCTACAGTTCTCTTGAAGTTGTCTAAACTTCCGAATAAGACGACGTCGGTTGTCAAAAATGGTTTGGTCAAAGACTTGATGGCACTTTCGAGACGTTGTTAATTTGTATGGAAACATACCCGTTCCTGAGGCTATCAAAGCGGTAGAAGCAAAGCTAGACAATCATTCACAGAATATTGATACTTTTGGCCTGACCAAAGACGACATTTCTAAACTTCTCGACCAGTGTCTGAGTGACAATGTTTTCTCATTTGGGGATCAGTACTACCGACAAAAATTAGGGTTAGCTATGGGGAATCCTTGTGCACCTGCCTTGGCCATTCTGTTCTTAGATATGTTTGAAACCAATACGTTAGCTACATGTCCTGTCAAACCAGAGTTCTTGGTAAGGTACATTGACGATTATGCGGGTATCTTCTCGCATGGGCAGGAAGCTTTGGATGACTTCCTTAGCTACATGAACAGTAGACATCCACACCTAAAATTTACCATGGAGCACACGGGTAGTGGGAGTGGGGTGCCCTATTTGGATACGTTAGTCACAGCAGAAACACACGGCCAAAACACTAAGATAGAGACAGAGCTCTACATCAAACCAACCAACTCGGGAATCATCCTCCATAGTACATCTGCCCATCCCACGTCTACGAAACACAATATTATCCGAAACATGTTCCACAGGGCTATGGATAACTCATCGGGCCCAGAGAAAGAGAGAAAAAGTGTAGATAAGATTTGGAATCTGCTTCTAAAAAATGGGTATCATGCAGGGCTTCTCAGGCGTTTGTTGAGGGAGGTTAGACTAGCTAGGACAGGTAACGGAAGGTGCAAGAAAAAGAAAGAAGACTCAGATTCTTATGATGGGTTCTTGACTTTCTCGTACGTAGACGAACAGCTACTCTGTAAAATAAAAAAGGTCGTAAAGAAATCTAACCTGAAAGTACATATAGCCTGGAAGAATAACAAGAAACTTAAGTCGTCATTGGTTAGGTCGGCCATTTCTAAGCCAAAATGTCCTGGGGGTCAGAGGTGTCATTTATGCAAGTCAGGTTTTAAAGGCGACTGCACACAGAAAAAATTATTGTATCAAATAGACTGTAGACTGTGTAACCAGGATCAAAACAGGGCTCAATACGTAGGGGAGTCGATGAGGCCCGTCCGATTGCGATTTAACGAACATTTGCGGGACGCGAAAAATAAAACTAGGAACACACCTCTAGGAGATCATTTCTTCGAGAAACATGCAGCACAGGACACTCAGGCTATATCAGAACCTCTTGAGCTAAAAGTAGTTCATCGGGCACGTGATCATCCAGATAGAAAGATAGCCGAATCCATAATCATTCAGGATCGTCATCCCAGCCTTAACGTACAAGGAACGTCCTGGCCTATTATGCGGGTCTAGGATAGGCTATCACTTAACAGCAGTGGCTTAAGAGGTAAGGGAGGGATCAGCGTAAGTATATGTGTTCTGGGGTAGGACTTCCTTACATTATTGATAGTGTTATTGATGCTAGACGTAAATGCTTTTGAAGTTTAACTTTGGGCCCGATTTACAGGCTGGAAAAAGGGCTATGATGGTTGAATTAGTTTAACTAGTCAGAAGTGATGGACTTAGGTCACAGGTAAGGCTCTGGTTTTTTTAGGTAATTTATCGTTGATGGTGCTTTTCTGCAACCAGATGTATACTCATTCAACGCTTAACGTTGGGCCAGAGGTACAGGCTGGGAAAAAGGGTTTATTAATGATTGATCAGATTAACTAGCTCAAAGAGATGGTTTGATTTTAGGGGTACGTACTGGGGTTGAGGTTTTTGAAATATGCAACTAATTATTGATAATACTTTTCTGCAGCTAGACGTATACCCATTCGACACTTAACGTTGGGCTAGAGGTACAGGCTGAGAAAAGTATTCACCAATCACATTAACTAGCTATAAAAGCTGCATTTGTTTAAGAGGTACATACTATGGGCAAGGGTTGTTGAATAAGTATAATAAAAATTTATAATGTGTTTTTTTTGCAGCCACACGTATACTCTTTCGACGCTTAACGTTGGGTCAGAGGAGCAGGCTGTGGAAAATGGGTTTATCAACTCCAAAAAGTTGACCTTGACCACTAGGTACAATCTTAACCTCGGCCTGCGGCCTGGGCTAACGCCCCACCGGCGCAGGAGAGCCGCATGACAATGTGCCGAAAGCAAACCATATTTCGTTCTTAATGTATCTCTTCATAAGCCTGTAAGTCCGTTTAATCATTCTTTTCTTTGAAATAACCAATAAAGATTACGTGGCCATCCCCGGATTCGAACCGGACCTGCCTGATCAATAGACGGGGCCTCTAACCACTAGACCACCGTGCCACACTGCTCATCCTCCCACTAGCTGAACAGCTGTGACCCGTCAGGAGGTCACTGGCTGGTACAACTCCGCCGAATATGCCGGGCCGCTGGCGCCGGGTGCTGTGATTGTCCTGAAAAGGCACGATATAAAGGTGCTTCTAGAAGACGAACCAAGCAGTCTTTTGGGCTGAAATTATTTGTATCGTCGAGCTAGGATCCCAAGCTAGCTCCATGCCAAATATCTTCCACTTCCATCTATTTTAAGGACTTGAAACCATGGTGAGAAGCAAAGGTGGTCCGATAAATTTAGGATCTTGTAATACATTTTGGACTAATTACTCGAAAGCCATTAGAGATAGGTGGGTAGTATAAGTGAGCGAAATGATCGCACGTAACTTCCCTATTCAGCCATGTCAGTTCTGAGTTTGTGAGTGACATGAGCTTGGAACCAGGAAGATGCAAATAAAAAGTTTTTTGACTCCATTTCTATTTATGCCTATAAAACAAAGAATTTCACATTCAAAATTTCCATTTCCAAATATTATCAGGCGGAAGCAATGTTCTTTCATTATTTGAAATGAAAACTTCAATCGGTCAACTAGATTGTGAGATATTAACGTTGAAATGAAATGAACCAAAATTCAGTCTTCCGGAAGATCTGTAAAAAGTAGGTCAAAATTTTGCGTTTTGCACTCTAAACTATGCCTAAGCACTACAAAATTTTCCTAGCTAGCCCTAGGTAACTGTCTTTCAGCTAACTGAGGCCTGTCTTCTGACATTTCGAGCGCACAAGTCGGCCATCAACTTTTAGCAGGTTTTTTGCTCGCGTGAGAAATGCCGCGTTCTCACGCAATAAATATTGTCGGATCAGCTCAATTTTTTCCCCTAGCTGGCCCTTGTTATCCTTTGAAAAGGACATAAATTTCAAGTTCGTAGCTTAAGAAGTAAAAATTACAAAAATATAAAACAGAAAAAGTTTGAGTCAAAATTTCTCAAAAACTATTTTGGATTTCGACTCGGGGCTTCGGTTTGGGTGTCTGGAGCAGAAGGGCTATCACCCTACAAAATTCCAGAGCTCTGACATCAATTCTCAGGACTGACAGACGCCAACAACAACCTCGGCCTGCGGCCTGGGCTAACGCCCCACCGGCGCAGGAGAGCCGCATGACAATGTGCCGAAAGCAAACCATATTTCGTTCTTAATGTATCTCTTCATACGCCTGCAAGTCAGTTTTATCATTCTTTTCTTTGAAATAACCAATAAAGAGTACGTGGTCACCCCCGGATTCGAACCGGACCTACCTGATCAAGAGCCAGGGCCTCTAGCCACTAGACCACCGTGCCACACCACTCACCCTCCCACTAGCTGAACAGCTGTGACCCGTCAGGAGGTCACTGGCTGGTACAACTCCGCCGAATATGCCGGGCCGCTGGCGCCGGGTGCTGTGCTTGTCCCGAAAAGGCACGATATAAAGGTGCTTCTAGAAGACGAACCAAGCATTCTTTCGGGCTGAAATTACTTGTATCGTCGAGCTAGGATCTTAAGCTAGCTTCATGCCAAATTTCTTCCACTTCCATCCATTTTAAGGACTTGAAACCATGGTGAGAAGCAAAGGTGGTCCGAGAAATTTAGCATCTTGTAATACATTTTGGACTAATTACTCGAAAGCCATTAGAGATAGGTGGGTAGTATAAGTGAGCGAAATGACCGCAAGTAACTTTCCTATTCAGCCATGTCAGTTCTGAGTTTGTGAGTGACATGAGCTTGGAGCCAGGAAGATGCAAATAAAAAGTTTTTGACTCAATTTCTATTTATGCCTATAAAACAAAGAATTTCACATTCACAATTTCCATCTCCAAATATTATCAGGCGGAAGCAATGTTCTTTCATTATTTGAAATGGAAACTCAAATCGGTCAATTAGATTGTGAGATATTAACGTTGAAATGAAATGAACCAAAAATTCAGTCTTCCGGAAGAACTGTAAAAAGTAGGTCAAAATTTTACGTTTTGCACTCAAAACTATGCCTAAGCACTACAAAATTTGCCTAGCTACCCCTAGGTAACTGCCTTTCAGCTAACTGAGGCCTGCCTTCTGACATTTCGAGCGCACAAGTCGGCCATCAACTTTTAGCAGGTTTTTTGCGCGCGTGAGAAATGCCGCGTTTTCGCGCAATAAATATTGTTGGATCAGCTCAATTTTTTCCCCTAGCTGGCCCTTGTTATCCATTGAAAAGGACATAAATTTCAAGTTCGTAACTTAAGAAGTAAAAATTAGAAAAATATAAAACAGAAAAAGTTTGAGCCAAAATTTCTCAAAAACTATTTTGGATTTCAACTCGGGGCTTCAGTTTGGGTGTCTGGAGCAGAAGGGCTATCACCCTACAAAATTCCAGAGCTCTGACATCAATGCTCAGGACTGACAGACGCCAACAACAACTCCGGTCTGCGACCTGGGCTAACGCCCCACCGGCGCAGGAGAGCCGCATGACAATGTGCTGAAAGTAAACCATATTTCGTTCTTAATGCATCTCTTCATAAGCCTGCAAGTCAGTTTTATCATTCTTTTCTTTAAAATAACCAATACATGGTACGTGGCCACCCCCGGATTCGGACCGGACCTACCTGATCAACAGACAGGGCCTCTAACCACTAGACCACCATGCCACACTGCGCAACCTCCCACTAGCTGAACACCTGTGACCCGTCAGGAGGTCACTGGCTGGTACAACTCCGCCGAATATGCCGGGCCGCTGGCGCCGGGTGCTGTGCTTGTCCCGAAAAGGCACGATATAAAGGTGCTTCTAGAAGACGAACCAAGCATTCTTTCGGGCTGAAATTACTTGTATCGTCGAGCTAGGATCTTAAGCTAGCTTCATGCCAAATTTCTTCCACTTCCATCCATTTTAAGGACTTGAAACCATGGTGAGAAGCAAAGGTGGTCCGAGAAATTTAGCATCTTGTAATACATTTTGGACTAATTACTCGAAAGCCATTAGAGATAGGTGGGTAGTATAAGTGAGCGAAATGACCGCAAGTAACTTTCCTATTCAGCCATGTCAGTTCTGAGTTTGTGAGTGACATGAGCTTGGAGCCAGGAAGATGCAAATAAAAAGTTTTTTGACTCAATTTCTATTTATGCCTATAAAACAAAGAATTTCACATTCACAATTTCCATCTCCAAATATTATCAGGCGGAAGCAATGTTCTTTCATTATTTGAAATGGAAACTCAAATCGGTCAATTAGATTGTGAGATATTAACGTTGAAATGAAATGAACCAAAATTCAGTCTTCCGGAAGAACTGTAAAAAGTAGGTCAAAATTTTACGTTTTGCACTCAAAACTATGCCTAAGCACTACAAAATTTGCCTAGCTACCCCTAGGTAACTGCCTTTCAGCTAACTGAGGCCTGCCTTCTGACATTTCGAGCGCACAAGTCGGCCATCAACTTTTAGCAGGTTTTTTGCGCGCGTGAGAAATGCCGCGTTTTCGCGCAATAAATATTGTTGGATCAGCTCAATTTTTTCCCCCTAGCTGGCCCTTGTTATCCATTGAAAAGGACATAAATTTCAAGTTCGTAACTTAAGAAGTAAAAATTAGAAAAATATAAAACAGAAAAAGTTTGAGCCAAAATTTCTCAAAAACTATTTTGGATTTCAACTCGGGGCTTCAGTTTGGGTGTCTGGAGCAGAAGGGCTATCACCCTACAAAATTCCAGAGCTCTGACATCAATGCTCAGGACTGACAGACGCCAACAACAACTCCGGTCTGCGACCTGGGCTAACGCCCCACCGGCGCAGGAGAGCCGCATGACAATGTGCTGAAAGTAAACCATATTTCGTTCTTAATGCATCTCTTCATAAGCCTGCAAGTCAGTTTTATCATTCTTTTCTTTAAAATAACCAATACATGGTACGTGGCCACCCCCGGATTCGGACCGGACCTACCTGATCAACAGACAGGGCCTCTAACCACTAGACCACCATGCCACACTGCGCAACCTCCCACTAGCTGAACACCTGTGACCCGTCAGGAGGTCACTGGCTGGTACAACTCCGCCGAATATGCCGGGCCGCTGGCGCCGGGTGCTGTGCTTGTCCCGAAAAGGCACGATATAAAGGTGCTTCCAGAAGACGAACCAAGCATTCTTTTGGGCTGAAATTACTTGTATCATCGAGCTAGGATGCTAAGCTAGCTTCATGCCAAATTTCGTCCACTTCCATCCATTTTAAAGACTTGAAACCATGGTGGGAAGCAAAGGTGGTCCGAGAAATTTAGCATCTTGTAATACATTTTTGACTAATTACTCGAAAGCCTTTAGAGATAGGTGGGTAGTATAAGTGAGCGAAATGACGGCAAGTAACTTTCCTATTCAGCCATGTCAGTTCTGAGTTTGTGAGTGACATGAGCTTGGAACCAGGAAGATGCAAATAAAAAGTTTGTTTACTCAATTTCTATTTATGCCTATAAAACAAAGAATTTCACATTCACAATTTCCATCTTCAAATATTATCAGGTGGAAGCAATGCTCTTTCATTATTTGAAATGAAAACTCAAATCGGTCAATTCGATTTTGAGATATTAACGTTGAAGTGAAATGAACCAAAATTCAGTCTTCCGGAAGAACTGTAAAAAGTAGGTCAAAATTTTACGTTTTGCACTCAAAACTATGCCTAAGCACAACAAAATTGGCCTAGCTACCCCTAGGTAACTGCCTTTCAGCTAACTGAGGCATGCCTTCTGACATTTCGAGCGCACAAGTCGGCCATCAAGTTTTAGCAGGTTTTTTGCTGACGTGAGAAATACGCGTTTTCACGCAATAAATATTGTCGGATCAGCTCAATTTTTTCCCCTAGCTGGCCCTTGTTATCTTTTGAAAAGGACATAAAATTCAAGTTCATAGCTTAAGAAGAAAAAATTAGAAAAATATAAAACAGAAAAAGTTTGAGCCAAAATTTCTCAAAAACTATTTTGGATTTCGACTCGGGGCTTCAGTTTGGGTGTCTGGAGCAGAAGGGCTATCACCCTACAAAATTCCAGAGCTCTGACATCAATTCTCAGGACTGACAGACGCCAACAACAACAGACCACGACGAGACCCGTCTGAGCGGCCAGAATAGAGCCGCTTGAGAAATCTCAATGCGCTTCGCTCCATGGATTTCGTCATGCGGCTCTGACAACAACAGACCACGACGAGACCCGTCTGAGCGGCCAGAATAGAGCCGCTTGAGAAATCTCAATGCGCTTCGCTCCATGGATTTCGTCATGCGGCTCTGACAACAACAGACCACGACGAGACCCGTCTGAGCGGCCAGAATAGAGCCGCTTGAGAAATCTCAATGCGCTTCGCTCCATGGATTTCGTCATGCGGCTCTGACTAAATAATTCGAGGGAGGCTTTTATTGTAGAAATATAGCATCATGTTAAAGGGGAAAGTATGCAGTCTTTACACCGATCTAGTGTCACGTCTACTAGTGCTAAATAGGTAGTTTTTGGTTAGCATTTTGGCTGCAGTCGACGGGAAAAAAGTAAATAAGAAGAACAGAAATATTCAAATAAAAGATTAAGGTACTTCAGCGAGTTTTTCATTGTTAATCAAAAGCTGGTGTTTGGCTGAAATAATAGAAAAGTCTGTCACAAATACTGGTCTAGGTTTGTCGTATTGTCGGCATTGCTTTTAGGTTAGAGGTACCAATATCGTTGTTGTCACGACATCCAATCTTATTTTTAACGATTCATTCTAAAAGGCATTTTTGTGTGAAGCTCAATTCGAGGTCTGGCTATACTTGGACTGAGAATTATTGATATTTACTCCACGATTCTGATGAAGGGCTGTGCCCGAATATATAATCTTCAGTGTTTTTTGCATTTCCGGATTCGAGGGGAGAGGCCAGGGAACATCTTAGTAACTCATCATCATGCTCCTCGCCGCAGCACTTCAAAACTTATCAACGATGTTTCATTGGTTTTAGGTTATCTCCAGCGTTGTAATTAGTTGGTGCTGAGGTTGCGCCCGGATTTCCCGTAACTACGCGCTTTGTCTCGTTTTTGCACGATGGAGTAGACAGCCACTGGTGGAAATTCTTAACACAATTTTTGTGGATTGCCAATTTGGGATGAGCAATAGAACAAAATAGTTATCATCGGCTTGTGTTCTGTCTTATTTTCGGCAGGTGTATTTGCGTTTGTTCAATTTTAAGCCATCTGTCTATTTCACTGGGAGGCAAATTTCCGGGCACTGGGGGGCTCATTTTGGCCGACTGGGGGGGGCAAATGGCCCCCCAGTTAACATGTTGAAAATGGCTTGGGGTGGGCTCTTGGTCCTCCAATGGGGAGACGCATCCCCCGTCAGTGCTGCTTTCGACGCCCATGTTTGGGGCTGTTAGAGCAATCGGGCGCGTGCTGCATTCGGACTTTGGGCAGCGGCGATGATTCGGCTCTAAGGTGCGGTTTTTCTCAATATCGCTACTGGTCCCGTATTTGCCTAAGCCCACTCCATTCCAATATCTTTAAAAGGTATAAGTGTTTTGATCTCACTGTTTTCAGGACAACACATTTGATCTGCCTATAATTTTTAGTTATTGCCGTATTTGAAAATATTGGTTGCGCTTTGATTGATGTCTGATTACATTTGAAATGAGTTGAAAACTTAGAAATTTCGACCAAAATTTGACCCTATTCAAAATGTTTTCCATTCCTGTCAAATTTTAATTCTAAACACAGCTACTGCTTGTGCCTGCAGGGCCACTCCCAACAGGCACACTTGCCCAATTACGGGGAGTGTTGGCGTGGGTGTTTAAGGATCCTCTCCCCCGGGTCAGATCGGACACGGAAGGTGGTTTCCCGCCGTGGGGATTGAACCCACGGTAATCCATGCTGTCCGATATGAAGACGAGCAATGAAACCAATGCTCAAAATATAGTCACTAGCCCTGAATCAAAGTTTGAATAGTCCTAAGTGACCCCAGTATACATTTATACCGGAACAGTCATTCTCTAAGGTGATTCTGCAATTAAAAAAACCGCCGACCGAGTGTTATCTGGCTGGTTGTGCATGTTACTGTCGGTGGATCAAGAAAGCAAGGCGCCAATGCAAATGCTAGGTAAGAACGAAGGGACCAATGGGTCTACGGTTTCACATATGATAGTGGGGAACAGCCGAAAATGGGCACTACATTACCCATTTCTCTCACGTTTCTTATAACCTTCTGATAGGAGAGGAATATCAAAATACTCCAGTCAACCACAACAAATATATTTTCTTTAAATCGTATGGTTATGCATGTTAAAAGTGTAGCTGTAGAGCTAAAATCTCTTTCTACCATTCACTGTCTTATGAGGGGGGGTTGGGGGAGAGCAAAATATATATTCCTTCCTTACACTTTATTGGTGGATGGGTCATGCTCGGAATGCCTCCCCCTCCCCTATGTCCGCCAATGCATGTATCCGTCACTGCCTCAAAACTACTTCTGCCCCCGAAATTGTGTATAAGGTTGAGTGTGCCCCTTATAATTTAACTTCTGCGGATAATGACACCTACTTCATCCCGACGTCAGAGTTCATCCAACCCCGGGGATGTGTGAGCCACGCTTCCGGAGTCGCATCGGCCCAAGAGTCTTTGCGGCCTCCATGACTCTTTTTACGGACCAGATACATGTTTACGGGCTCGCAGGATTTTGCCGTTCGCTCTAGGATTGTACAGAATTCGAGCTTAATGCGTGCCTCCATCAACCTCGTTGGGCTCTCAATTTATGGCGGTTGTTTTGGACTCTGAGGCTTCACAGTCCCTCAGAATCGGGTGGACCAGGATCTCATTGAGCAACAGATCCCATCTGAAATTTTGCCGGCTTCTTGAGCTGTCCATGCCCACTCTGGTTTTTTACGTCCCCTCTCCCAAGATTTCACGAGTCCCATCCTAATCTGCTTAGAGGAGTTGTTTATGATGAGTTTCAAAAACAGATATAGGGGAAAGGGGGCATTTGTCCCCCTGATCAACCCTCGGTGCCCCCTGAAATGGCCATGGTGCCCCTAAATGATGGATGGCGCCTCTTGAAATGTTGCATCGCTTTTCAATCCCCCCTCCGTCTACCTCACCCAGAATGCAAGCGTCCGAGTCCCCGCGACAGGATTCGGCGCTCACCTGGTCGGGTTTTCCATCCAAAAGTGACACCTCTGCCGGTTCGGGATGGCGTCACCATACCCTGTCGGAGATGTGTTTTGCTCTGAAGTTGAGCAGGACTGAAAGCTCTCCATTAGTGCACTGGGGGCTGGGCAGCGTTCTGCGGCGGCGCCGCGCACTGGGGGCCTCTGGGGGCGCTAGCGTCCGGCCGCTGAGGGCGCTCGGGTCGCCGTCGCGCCGCCCAGCCGCCACCGACTCCGCTCGTCGCTGCCTGCAACGCGCCTGGGCCTGGTCCTACCAGTCGGTTGAAATCGCGGTCGCCGCCGGCAATGCCGTCTGTAGCATTTTGTGTGATTGGACTGTTCATATATAGAAAAATTTCGTACCGTGTGCCTTATTTGTTGTACTTTTGAACAATTAGAAGCTTCACCTCAGACAAGAGCTGCGTGGAAGTCCAAGACGCGCAACGCCGCCATACAACGCCGTTTCCGGCTTGAACCGTCCAGGTCAGAGGCTCAATTGAGTTAAAAGGAGAAATGGCCTGGCCCAGATAACTCAAACGCTTTGTGTCTAGTAACCCCATTACACCTTTCTCTGATGCCCCGACGCAAATATGGTGATTTTTGACGCGTGAAATGTGGTGACCTTTTGTGACCTGTGGTTTTGTAAAGTTGGCCCTAAGGTCCTGCAATGTCAAACGCTGAGCAATAGGCACAGTTCGAACTCTGTAGGCTACATATGTCTACAAAATGTCAACAAAACCGAAGAGTGAAGGGAGCTTGTCTGCGATTTGACGCGGAATGACCCAGGTGGAAATGTACGGTGCATAGCCTCCATGGGTCGGCCGAAAGGGGAAGGGACGCTGCACCCCCCAACCTGAGAGCCAGGGGGACGCCCCCCCCAAATGGGACTAGGGCTAAGTTTTTTAACTTTCTTCCTCTTGCCTGCCTGGACTTGCGCGAAAGTGTGGGTGAAGTGCATCGTCGTTAGCGCTTTCAGCCAGTCAATATGCTAGAAAATTGCCCCTCCCACTAGTCATCGCAAGTCCAGGGTTCGTCGCCCTCATTAACAAATGAGTGGCAACGCCCCTGATAGCAAAACTTTGGTTGTCCCAAAACTACACTCCCCCAACAAAAGACACCAGAGCGCGGGTAGGTTAGTGCCGACAGTGTCGTGACCCGCGAATTGACCTAGTGGGTTCAGAAGAATTATTCGTATATATACATGGGCGCCGAAAGCGGGGAGGGGACGGGGGACGCGTCCCCCTGTTGGCCAACCAGGGGGGGACGTCCCCCAAAATGTTTGAATCAATGGTCATTAATGCTGTCAGGTACCGAATATGCTCAATATTCGCCTCCCCCGGTCAGCACCAGCCCGGGTCCGTCCCCTGCGAAAATTCCGTGGCGACGCCCCTGTACATACATATACATATATATATATATATATATATATATATATATATATATATATATATATATATATATATATATATATATATATATATATATATATATATATATATATCGGCCTTTTCTATGCTGGAGTGTTAAAACTTTCGAAGCATTCGGCTTGTATTGCAGGCCTTCATCGGATAGTACCTATATGTGAAATGATTGGTGACAATCAATACTGCTCAGAAAAGCCCCCCTTGTCATCGCCAGCCCAGGTTTCGTCGCCCTCATTAACACATGAGTGGCAACGCACCTGATAACAAAACTTTGATTGCCCAAAACTAAACTGCGGTATATACTAACTTGACGTGTAACTAACGAATATACTAACTTTTCAGAGCAGTATTGTCACCAATCATTTCACATGTAGGTACTGGCTGATGAAGACCTGCAATACAGGTAGAAAGCTTCGTACGTTTTAACACTCCATCGGAGAAAAATCTGATGCATATATACGAAGAATTGTCGTGACTCATGATTGCACCTCCATCGAAAAGAAGTGTGTGAATTAGTTCTCGTTTTGTCGAGAGTCCAAGTTGGTTGGCTAGGTGCTCCAGTCGAGAGTCCCAGTGGGGTGGCGAGGTGTTCCAGTCGAGAGCCCCAGTGGGGTGGCTAGGTGTTCCAGTCGAGAGTCCCAGTGGGGTGGCTAGGTGTTCCAGTCGAGAGTCCCAGTGAGGTGGCTAGGTGTTCCAGTCGAGAGTCCCAGTGGGGTGGCGAGGTGTTCCAGTCGAGAGTCCCAGTGGGGTGGCTAGGTGTTCCAGTCGAGAGACCAGGCTGGGAGCGTTCGTGAGAGCAGTTGTAATCTAATGCAACGTCTACAGCTTCCAGGGGCCGGAGCACGTCAGATCTACAACGCACTAGGCGCTCCGGTAAACGGAGTCGAGTTTTTATCAAGCCCGTCTATCATGCACGTAACAACGTGTGAAACCAAACGCCAAACTACGATGATACACATATCTTATTTATGCGACACAATATTATGTTTTCTACAGCATTTTGATACATAGGTATCACATTGTCGATACGATTATGCGATTGAGCGGCCTCCGTTAGCTTTCCCTCTCTGCGCGCCGTTCTTCAGTGACTTGGCAGCAGGACCTGATCCAGGCAAGACACAGCTGAGGCAGAACATGGCAGCAGGATCTGAGCCAGGCAGGACACAGCTGAGGCAGAACCTGAACCAGGCAGGACATGGCGACAGGACCTCAGCCAGACAGGACATGGCGACAGGACCTGAGCCAGATAGGACACAGCTGAGGCAGGACCTGAGCCAAACAGGACACAGCTGAAGCAGGACCTGAACCAGGCAGGACATGGTGGCAGGACCTGAGCCAGGCAGGACATAGCTGAGGCAGGACTTGGCAGCAGGACCTGAGCCAGGCAGGACACAGCTGAGGCAGAACCTGAGCCAGACAGGACACAGCTGGGGCAGAACATGGCGGCAGGACCTGAGCCAGGCAGGACATGGTGGCAGGACCTGAGCCAGACAGGACACAGCTGAGGCAGGACATGGCAGCAGGACCTGAGCCAAGCAGGACACAGCTGAGGCAGGACATGAGCCAGGGCGGACACAGCTGATGCAGAACATGGTAGCAGGACCTGAGCCAGGCAGGGCACAGCTGAGGCAGGACCTGAGCCAGGCAGGACACAGCTGAGGCAGGACATGGTAGCAGGACCTGAGCCAGGCAGGACACAGCTGAGGCAGGACCTGAGCCAGACAAGACACAACTAAGGCAGGACATGAGCCAGGGCGGACACAGCTGAGGCAGAACATGGCAGCAGGACCTGAGCCGGGTAGGACACAGCTGAGGAAGGACATGGTAGCAGGACCTGAGCCAGGCAGGACACAGCTGAGGCAAGACCTGAACCAGGCAGGACATGGCGACAGGACCTCAGCCAGGCAGGACATGGCGGCAGGACCTGAGCCAGGCAGGACACAGCTGAGGCAGAACCTGAACCAGGCAGGACACAGCTGAGGCAGGACATGGCGGCAGGACCTGAGCCAGGCAGGACATGGTGGCAGGACCTGAGCCAGACAGGACACAGCTGAGGCAGGACATGGTAGCAGGACCTGAGCCAGGCAGGACACAGCTGAGACAGGACCTGAACCATGGCAGGACCTGAGCCAAGCAGGACGCAACTGAGGCAGGACATGGCGGCGGACCTGAGCCAGGCAGGACATGGTAGCAGGACCTGAACCAGGCAGGACATGACGACAGGACCTCAGTCAGACAGGACACAGCTGAGGCCGGACCTGAGCCCGATAGGACACAGCTGAAGCAGGACCTGAACCAGGCAGGACATGGCGACAGGACCTCAGCTAGACAGGACACAGCTGAGGCAGGACCTGAGCCAGGCAGGACATGGTGGCAGGACCTGAGCCAGGAAGGACACAGCTGAGGCACGACCTGAGCCAAACAGGACACAGCTGAAGCAGGACCTGAACCAGGCAGGACATGGCGACAGGACCTCAGCCAGACAGGACATGGCGGCAGGACCTAAGCCAGGCAGGACATGGCGACAGGACCTGAGCCAGACAGGACACAGCTGAGGCAGGACACAGCTGAAGCAGGACCTGAACCAGGCAGGACATGGCGACAGGACCTCAGCCAGACAGGACATGGCGACAGGACCTGAGCCAGATAGGACACAGCTGAGGCAGGACCTGAGCCAAACAGGACACAGCTGAAGCAGGACCTGAACCAGGCAGGACATGGCGACAGGACCTGAACCAGGCAGGACATGGCGACAGGACCTCAGCCAGACACGACATGGCAACAGGACCTCAGCCAGATAGGACACAGTTGAGGCAGGACATGGTAGCAGGACCTGAGCCAGGCAGGAGAGGCAGGACCTGAGCCAGACAGGACACAGCTGAGGCAGGACCTGAGCCAAACAGGACACAGCTGAAGCAGGACCTGAACCAGGCAGGACATGGCGACAGGACCTCAGCCAGACAGGACATGGCGACAGGACCTGAGCCAGATAGGACACAGCTGAGGCAGGACCTGAGCCAAACAGGACACAGCTGAAGCAGGACCTGAACCAGGCAGGACATGGCGACAGGACCTGAACCAGGCAGGACATGGCGACAGGACCTCAGCCAGACAGGACATGGCGACAGGACCTGAGCCAGATAGGACACAGTTGAGGCAGGACATGGTAGCAGGACCTGAGCCAGGCAGGAGACCAGCCAGGCAGGACACAGCTGAGGCAGGACCTGAGCCAGGCAGGACACAGCTGGCACACAGCGTGCCGAGCTGAACTGGGCACCTCTGGGCGCGCGGTCACAGCTGGGGCGCTTCACGCTAGTGGGCCCACTTTTTATACACCATGTCACTTTTTTGGATGATTTTTGGGAGCAGGTTTAGCAATCAACAACATATAATAAGATAGGTTTGTAATATAAGCAGCGGGGTTAATAGTACATGAACAAAGTCTCTCAAATCTTAGTGTCATATACCGCCAGGTTACCATACGATAGCCTCGGGGAAATCCATTTTGGATGAAACTGGCGATTACTATCACAGCTTGTTTCTTTTTACAGTGGGAACAAATATTTGGGAAAAAACGTCATTGAGCTCAGAATTGGCACTGAATTATGTTTTGAGCAGAACAAAAAAATCCAAATTATGGGGAAAAACTGTTTCCATAGCATAACACTAAAATAAAATTTGAGGACCAGATCCCACTCAAGTTTTTCAAAACTTTTCTACAATATTTCAGACTATCGCGCGCACATTTAAAAAAGGATACAATGGGATACCCACAAAACCCTCTTGCAGGATCAAAAGTATGAGGTGATGTACGGGCGGGTGTCCATACTAGTAAAATCTACATTGGGGGATCTTTTTGGCAACCTTTTCTGTGGTCGTTTGGGACTAGTCGACATATAATGTTCTCAGACCGCTGATTTCTCATATAGCATTCGAAAAGTCGACTGTCGAATCTTCTTTGCCTATGCCGACGCTTCAAAGTTTTTTTTGAAAATAAGAAAATACTACTTTCTTAGGCTCTTTGGCGTAGTCATCAAAGTTACCAATAAAAACTGTTGATGGCCAGTTAAAGGAGCTTCTCAGCTCCTTTACTTGATCTTGCTTACAAATCCGCAAAAATGCATGTTTCTAAGCTTTTCTGTTCTCGAGTTATTGCATTTCAAGCAAAGCTATTCTGACGCCAGGCGCGTCATACTATTGATATACTGGCCTGGCACTATTCTGACGCCAGGCGCGTCATATTGTGCCGCCGGGCTTGTCGCCGCTTCTGTACGCCCATCATCTATCAAGTGTGCTTACCCGGTAGGTACATCTCAATATGGACGTCAATAACTATTGTTACGGTACATTCCGCCAATATGCACCATTGTTCATGACTTGACATTGAAGGTGGCAGAGGCGGATCAAAGCCAACCGTTGAGGGAGACAAAAATCTACCGCGGAGGGTCCAAATCGGCTTTGTTTGGGTGATCATGGGCACTTGGGGCGAGGGGGGGCATATTTGAACCGGGTCCACCCGGGTCCGCCCTCAGAGACGCTAAGGCATTCGATTTTCCTTTATACAGCGGTAAGACAATATCAGCGGCTGAGGCGGCGTGACGGTACTCTGTCGTGAACAGTGGACATGTCCCTATTAAAGCAGGAGGTTTTTGTTTAATTCACCTGTTATGTAACAAGGACGTTTCATAAGCATACATTGTTTAGCACGTTTGTATATAATATGTAGGCCCCACTATAATATGTAATCTAAAATATTAAGTCCCACTTCCCTTTGGGCTTAACGGCTTGTGGCGGACGCGAAGAGTTCAGGATGGCAAAGTTTGGGCTCGATAGGGTCGACAACTACTTGAAGTACAGACTGTTTCTCTGCAGGCGGAGGCGGTGTGTTCTGGGACTAGGTATCAAACCATGTGATTTCTGATACGCTGTATCAAAGGAATGGCTGTTTCAGTTCTTATATCATTATAAAGAGCGCGCATTTCATTTACGAAAGCCAATAATAGTCGCCTAATAACTACCTCCATCAACGGAGAATCCCACTGAAGCCTGCAAACAAGCCCCGAAGAAAGGCCATCTTGAAGAAGGGTCTTTCCAGTCCGGTGGTCGGTGTCGGAGACTCGAACAACAGACTCGACAACAACAACAAAAACGCTCTCAGTCTGGCAAACGACGACAGCGACGCTCTGGTTGAATGGTCGTGACACGGAATCCCGGCCCAATGTGGGGATCCGAATAGTACCGTGAGCTGACTCAGCGTAACGCCCCTCCCGAAAGCTGGCTCAACATCCTGTGGCTTACAGGCCCTTTCCATGCTGAGGTGCACCCATGTAGCTGCCAATGCAGCGATTTACGACCCCCAGTCGCTCGTAATAGCATCGGGCACTGGCAAGATTTTTGAGCCTGTCACCTGTGCATTGCATTGTTTCTCACTCCCGGAGGCGGCGACAGTGCACCGCTTGGAGACGCTGGCTCTGCACATAGAGAGGACTTGGCTGCGCACAAGGGCGTATTTTCCACGTGCTGCTGGGATGTACCAGCCGTGTCAGCTCCCAACGCACCGGCGACCTCGCGCTGCCAGGACATGGTGAACAGGCTGACGGCTGGAGTTCTACCCTGTTGATTGTAGCCATTCAGTATCGCCATTATGATGCTTACCGGGTGACCCGCAAGAGGCTTTGCGAGGAAACCAGCTCGCCCCGGCCCGCTGTCGCTTGGTCCTTAACCTTGTTTCACTAAAGTTGATGTCATTCATCTCTCATGGTCAAAGCAACTACCTCTTCACGGAGACAATTACTTCCACGTCCGCTGAATATATCATATACAATGATCGGGCGGATCTGCTCAGGTCTCAGCTCTATATTTAAAGGTTATGTCCAGAAGGTTGATAGGACCCAGGCGAGAAGCGTGTAAGATATTGCGCGTTCCTACGTCAACGAGGCGCCCTTTAATGTAATTATAAGCAAGTGGCTATCTGTGACGGCGCAACGTCGGAATTTAAGGGGGCACCATGGGCTTTTCAACCCATTTCTTTCCAGTCAACGCCATAAAGTTAGTGTTAAAATTTCATATTTAAGGGGGGGGCATTTGCGCTTGTTAAGTCGCCAATTTCATGTGGCAGCATTCTATTGTTTTTTTTCGGTTTCTTAGTGCTGGTTTCATAGGCGTAACGTAGAAGTCCAGAGCATATAGTGTTGTGACACCATTTCAGCATATATTGTGATATCCTTCTGAATTTCATATTGTGATATCGCTGTATTAAATATAAGATCAGCTACTTTAGTGCCATTCAGGGGTGGATCCAGGAGGACCCGATTCTGTTATGCTCCAATTCTCCCCGTCCAAAGTGGCCGTATCCGCCCAATAAATCTGATTTTCCTAACAATAAGACAGCTTAAAGCTTTATTCACGATTTTAATCGACTTTAGCTCTGCTTTAATTAATGCCTTGATCAACCCCTGTCATCTCTAATGGTTTCCAATCACAATGAAATAGTGCATATTGGCAGAATTTGCGGTAGCAAGAATGAGCGAACCCCATATTTAAATGTACCGAATCAGCGCACGTAAGGCGATATAAGGCGAACGACGGCGTTTACAGCCTTGCGGCACAGTGTGTCGCCCCTGGGCTCAGACTCTTGAAATGCGATAGCTCGAGAACGGAAACTGTTAGAAACATGTAATTTTGGGAGCGATTCTAGCTGAGAATCCGTTCTGTCTGGCCAGTGAGTGTTACTTTTAAACCCGATGACGGCGCCAGAGAGCCACGAAAAGTGGTATTGTTCTGTTTTTTTTTACATTAAAGCGTCGGCGTGGGCAATGAAAATGTGAAAATTCGGAAATAAATTTTTAGATGCTAAATTCATTGGAAAACAGTGTGCCCGAGAACATAAGAACGCAACTGGTCCCAAAATATCATGGAAGAGTCACCAAAAGGGCCCCCTGTAGGCTCTACACTTAGTGACACTTCGTACAGACACTGGGTCACGTGACAAGGTGATTAGTGAGGCGACGTATTTCCGACTTGCATTTCATCGTGAAAAATATGTCCCGAAAATCCCTGTTGAAATTGGTATCCAAGATTTTGACATAAATCACCATTACCACCCGAACCCGAGTTGGTATATGCTATCTTCTTTTAATATTTATCACATATACAAATGCAGCACTCACAATAGTTAACATTTCCTGCGTTAAATACGAAAAATATTATACCAAACGTATCTTCGAGCATGTCTTCAACGATACCATTTTAGGGACAATTGATGGCAATGCTAGTTTCATGATTTTGACAATACTAATACACATCTTCCTCTCTGAGCTGTAATTCAAGCACTGAGAATAAAATAGTACACTGACTATGCAACACATTCTTTCAACATAATAACGATTAAGATAAGCGTCTGGATATTGTTTGCGTCCGACCGGCGGACAGCACACACGAGCCCGCACTCGTCCTCCGCAGTCAGAAAACAGCGAATGCAACCTCCTCATTTAAAAATGACTTTCTATAGAAAGAACATCCCCGTAAGCAGATCTTGTTTAAAATATTGCTGAAGAGAAACATAAAAAGAGTATTTGTTTTCGAAACGCTCTTCAGCAAATGTACAAGCCACAAATTTCTTTCAAAATGTTTAGGAGTGTTTCTATTGCAGTAGCTTTTTAGAGGCGCCTTTTGCAGTGGATGTACGAGATTTTTTTAGCCCCACGTGCAATTCAGCTTAACTGCGGTGGAATTAACGTGAAGATTACACAAACTTTTTCAACGATAGCCAGTCTTGCAAGGGCTACATCACGAGTTAATTTTAAGGGCTTGAAGACGCACCAGCAAAAAGTCATAAGGCATCGCCAACTCTCTCTATTCGCAGAGTTTTCGGGGAGCCAAACTACACCTTGCTCAGGGAATCCACCGAGCCTTGAACCCGGGTCGGTGGCGTGGAGGGTGAACCACGGGTTTCAAGTTGTGAGGAGGAGGGCAGAGCAAAGAGCAATGGGATCTTCCCTTGATAGCCGGTTTCGGCGGCGGACCTATAACTGTTGTTTTGGACGTTAATGCATGGGCCTCCAAGGCCGTTCCAGGGAAGATGTACTTTTTCTTCTAAAAACAGCACTCCATGGGACAATGAAATATAAAAAGTATTAATGTTATCAAAATGATATTCCTTATCCATCATGAGCTCAATGATGTCCCTTTCTTAAATTTTTGTATACTATAAAAAGAGATGAGCTGTGGAAATTGTTCCCAGTCTGATCACATGAGACATTTTTCGAGACACTCTTGAAAAACTGACACTAACATTTAAAAGATCTTGTTATCTCGTCATTCTAAATCCGTCCAACAAAAATCATCACAGTTGGTGAGATGAAGTGAAAACAAGTGGGCACATTGGGCACGGTGCCCCAGTTGCCGAGACACGGAGTATAGCATACGCAATACGATTTCCAGAAAGTACATGACTATAAAAATCGGCGTTCAACGCGCGCATTACCACCCCACTTGTACAAGGGCGGCCGCCCGTCACTACAACTTCATTTCCCACAGCACCAGGTGGGCGTCGCGGCAGTTGGCCTCGGGCGCCGCCGCAGAGTGGCGCCTCTGGCCGCGGCCCCAGTTCACGTAGCCGCGGCCCGCCATCACCGTCAGCACGCTGCGCGCCGGCTCCTCGTTCCTGCGGCGCGCCGGCTCCTCGGCCGTGCGGAACGACTGTACCCGGGAGGTGGGCGCCGAGTGCGCCCGGTCGCCCTCCGACGACGAGCTGGTGGTGTGTACCGAGCAGCGCGAGTCCACCGACCAGCAGGAGAGGTCCAGTGAGCGCGGCCGGCCCTGCCGCGTCTGCAGCCGCCGGTCCAGACTCGCCATCCGGTGCGGCATGCCCGCCAGCTCGGGGTCGCTGCGCCGCACGTGCTCGCCCAGCTCCGAGAGGTCGCGGCCCTCGTCGAAGCCGGGCAGGTTCAGCAGGTCGCCGTACAGGCCGTACACGTCGTCCATGACGCTGCCGCTGGCCGACAGCACGCCGCCCATGCCCCGCGGCAGTGTCTTGGACAGCCGCCGCGCCATGTGATCGCGGTCACGTGACCGCTTCCGCAGCAAGGACGGACTGCTGAAGCGCGGCTGGATGCGCACGCTCTTCTTCGACTCGCTGAGACTGGTGTCGGAGCGACGCTTTTCCAGCAGGCTGGCTGCCGGCGAGGCCGCCTCCTCGTGGATGACGGACTGGCGCTGGGCGGCTGGCGGCAGACCGCCGCCTGGAGGAGTGGCACTCAGCACCTGCAGCAGCGTGACGGCGCCGCAGTGGGCGTGGTAGGAGATGTTGCCGCGGCCCGATATGATGGGCACTCCCTCCAGTCGCGGCAGCGGTATGGTGAGAGTGGCGCCCACGCTGGTGCCCACCCAGAGCAAACCCCGAGCGGCCACCAGGGCGGTCACAGACACGCTCTGGCGGGCGTCGTCCCCAGCCACCCGGCTGATGTTGGACGCCACGTTGATGTCCTGTAGGTGGCGGAACGTCTCCGTGTGGTACAGGCAGATGGTGGAGCTGTGCGCCAGGGAGATCCACAGCCCGACGCCGCTGTGAGCCAGCAAGTGCACGTCCCCGGACGTCTCGTGCTCCTGCACAGTGAAGCTCTTCTGTGGAACAGAGAAGACCTCTGAAATGCAAAATATCGGCACCCGCCCATAAACACTGCCACTGACCAATACTTAATGAATGTGCTGACCACTTTCCCAGCAAAAGTCAGCGGGCCCTGAATTCTTAACACACGCATTGATGGGGGTCTGAGCCACCTTTGCTTTGACGGGAGGGGGCGGGCACCCGCTCCCCTAAGATCTCGAGAACCACGGTAGGTAGCGAAAAACAGTAAACGGCGTTGGGCTGCCCATCCACTTCTCCATCGAAAACATTTGAACCATTTTTTGTCAGGTCACATTTAAGGTCACAAGAGGTCAAAACATGCCGTCAAAGGCATAACATGTAAATTCAGTTTTTCGGCCATTACATCTGAAAAAGTAAAGATAGAGCAAAACGACTTAAACTATATGAATCCTCTCAGCAAGCCGAATCGAATGATATATAATTTGACCTTGCTAGGTCAAATCAAGGATTTGACTTGACCTGAGGTCAGGTCAGGGTCAAATTATATAAAATGCATATCATTAGAACCGCAAAGCCAGGCGAGTCTGCAGCTATGCAGCTAAAATAAATGCTCTATCACCATCCGTTACTGAGTTATTCCGTAAAAACCATTTTCCCATGTATTTCCAATAGAGAGGTCATTCCTCGTACCTGACCTTAGGTCATCGATATCAAGAATACCGGTGCATATTTTAGAGAACTCGGTGGGGCCATTATGTGATATGAGTTTCAATCGGATAAGTTCACCCTGCTCCGACTTATGCTATCTTAAACTTTTTTTGAGGTCGGGTCACTTGACCTGTACTGGTGACCTGACCTGAGATGACCTAACCTTAAAATTTTCACAGAAGTTGTAAAAATGATGAGGGAAAAGGTATGCCAAGTACGGCGGCGCTACGCGCCGCCGTTTTTATGCTGTCTCCGAAAAACCCGAAGGGGGCGGGTACCCGCCCCCGTCAATGCGCGTGTTAACCTTATTCCAGTCACGAGAGGGGGCGAATTCTGCCTTCCACTCATGTTTTTTTCGGGATATTTCAGAAACGGTTTATGATAGCTTTTCAAACTTTCCGAATTTCCCTAAAATGAAATTGCTTAGATGTTCCCTGGCCTCTCCCCTCGAATCCGGAAATGTAAAAAACACTGAAGATTATATATTCGGGCACAGCCCTTCATCAGAATCGTGGAGTAAATATCAATAATTCTCAGTCCTAGTCTAGCCAGACCTCGAATTGACCTTCACACAAAAATGCATTTTAGAATGAATCGTTAAAAATAAGATTGGATGTCGTGACAACAACGATATTGGTACCTCTAAGCTAAAAGCAATGCCGACAATACGACAAACCTAGACCAGTATACTGGTCTACTGGTCTAGGTTTGTCGTATTGTCGGCATTGCTTTTAGGTTAGAGGTACCAATATCGTTGTTGTCACGACATCCAATCTTATTTTTAACGATTCATTCTAAAAGGCATTTTTGTGTGAAGCTCAATTCGAGGTCTGGCTATACTAGGACTGAGAATTATTGATATTTACTCCACGATTCTGATGAAGGGCTGTGCCCGAATATATAATCTTCAGTGTTTTTTACATTTCCGGAATCGAGGGGAGAGGCCAGAGAACATCTTAGCAACTCATCATCATGCTCCTCGCCGCAGCACTTCAAAACTTAGCAACGTTAAAATGAAATTGGGCAGATTTCCTGAAAGTTTTGAGCTGATATATTTACCAGGGGCAAAGCTACGATTAAGTTTTTACGGAAGGGTCGCAAACCGAGCATTATCGTGTACGGCGCGTTAGTCGCACAACAAAGCCGTCCGTAGCAGTATTGAGAGCATAAAGAGATTTTCATATTACGAATAAGAGGTTAGGATAGTTCATTTACATTTCCATATAATTCGTTCTGAGAGAGGTCACTCGAGCAACTCAAAATGGGGCTTCCAATATAATTGGATTGTACTTATTCCATATTTACTGGAACCGCCATTGGATATCGAATTTTCATTTTATGAAGGCTATGACAATTTTGTATCAATTATCTGTCAATACGTGCTACTTTTATGAGAGTCAAACAACTGGGATAAGAGCTATAGGAGAGTCTAAAAAGACGTTAAAATGTAGATTTTGCCACCCCTGCCTACAATTTAGAAACTTAAGTTTTAGACAGGGTTGGCAAATTTAAGCCACATTCTGGTTTAAACCGGTTTAAACCATGGATTAAACCGGCTGGCATAAATTAATTTATGCCACCCTGGTTTAAACCACTTATCATGACAATAACAAAAGCCACTCACGTTAAGTTCACACGAGAACTGTTTTTCATATTTTGAAAAATAATATGGAACTTAAAGTATAAATACCATATTCATGTTCATAATTGCTTACTGATACTATTAATACATAATTGCTTAAACATACATTTTTGGAGTGTCACAAACGCTAACAATAACCCTAGCACAGGCGAACCTATCATTAACATTTTAGCAAATACCTTTGCATTCCAATAACCAAGCACCAAATGATATTGGCCAACACCCACTAAAAGACCACCAAAAAAGCACGATAGAGTAAATGGCCTAAGTTTGAACAGGGCCAAAATTTTAACGACCAACTTTCAAATGCAAAGCTGTCTTTCTGGCACAGGGCCCTGCGCGGCCGTCATTAAGCCGACATGATGCAGTCGAGCAATGTGATATGTTGCTGCTCAATGATTTTTTTTTGTATAGTAATTTGTCACTCTTTGTGTGAGACCAATACAGTTTTGCCTTGTTTTGGAATTGTTTTAATGACTACGTAAAGTCCATATATCAAACCAACCATAATAGCGAAAGAATATGTGACCTATCTCCACATCCAGGTAAAACGCTGTGATTATGTGAACTGTTGAAACAGTATCACATTCACCTGTTCGCAACAGTATGCTCCAGCTTGCCATTATTAATCAACATTGACTTTGTGCTCAGCCAACTTGATGGATGACATGCTCAACTCAAATTCTTCAAACAATATGCAAATTGATAGTATTGTGCAGTTCTCACCTATCTATCTCTGATATGAAAGGGTGTTCTTGGATTGAATGGGTCTTTCATTGATTCTGAATTTAAGCCGGCTTTTATTAATTTAAGCCGGTTTAAACCGGCTTAAATTAATAAAAGCCACTGGCTGGCATAAATTCAATTTAAGCCGGCTTTTTTCCAACCCTGGTTTTAGAAAATGAAGTTCAGCGTGAGCGAAATAATCCCACTTTAAATTTTTTTTAAATTTGACGGTTACATTGAGATTTTAGGGGACCGAATCCAACCCCCGCCCCCTGACAGGAATCCAGTATTCTGACAGAAGTAGGGTTAATATCCAGTGGACAGAAAATACACATTTACAGGTAAATCCTAGGTCAACACGACGCATTTTTACTTTCGGCCGAAAAACTGTAACTGGGTTGGGACGAGCTTTTGGAATCAGGTACACGGTAACTTTTGGTTTATTTATAACATCGCACCTCATTTGACGCAATCGTGGGAACCAGATCTTAGTGCACCTCTTAATCTGAAGTAAGAAAGGTTTAGATCGGAAGCATCAAAACAGTGAAAAGGCTAAACGTGAGCTGAATCGGGGGTAAAACCTTCACGGAGCAGCACTCACCGTTACTTCTCTGGTCAGGGCGTCGATGACGGACACCTTGCGGCCGCAGCCGGCGTACAGGCTGCCGGCGATGGGCAGCAGGCAGGAGACGGGTCCGGGGCCCAGGGGCAGCAGTGTCGGCTCTGTGGAGAGCCAGCCGCCGTCGGCCCCGCGCTCGTACCCGGCCAGGCAGCCGCTCTCCAGGGCAGCCCACACCGTGTCGGCCAGCGGCACCAGACGGCGCGCCGGCGAACTCAGCACCGCGCAGCTCAGCCGCTGGCAGTGCTCCGGCTCCTGCGCCGAGTACTGCACCAGTCTGTCGACACACCACAGCATCAGAACCGCACCAGGTGTCGACACACGACAACGTCAGAACCGCACCAGTCTGTCGACACACCACAGCATCAGTACCGCACCAGTCTGTCGACACACGACAACGTCAGAACCGCACCAGTCTGTCGACACACGACAGCGTCAGAACCGCACCAGTCTGTCGACACACCACAGCATCAGTACTGCACCAGTCTGGCGACACACGACAACGTCAGTACCGCACCAGTCTGTCGACACACGACAGCGTCAGTACTGCACCAGTCTGTCGACACAAGACAGCATCAGAACCGCACCAGTCTGTCAACACACCACAGAGTCAGAACCGCACCAGTCTGTCGACACACGACAAAGTCAGCACCGCACCAGTCTGTCGACACACGACAGCATCAGAACCGCACCAGTCTGTCGACACACGACAACGTCAGTACCGCACCAGTCTGTCGACACACGACAGCGTCAGTACTGCACCAGTCTGTCGACACAAGACAGCATCAGAACCGCACCAGTCTGTCGACACACGACAGCGTCAGAACCGCACCAGTCTGTCGACACACGACAGCGTCAGAACCGCACCAGTCTGTCGACACACGACAGCGTCAGAACCGCACCAGTCTGTCGACACACCACAGCATCAGTACCGCACCAGGTGTCGACACACGACAGCGTCAGTACTGCACCAGTCTGTCGACACACGACAGCGTCAGAACCGCACCAGTCTGTCGACACACCACAGCATCAGAACCGCACCAGTCTGTCGACACACGACAGCGTCAGAACCGCACCAGTCTGTCGACACACGACAGCGTCAGAACCGCACCAGTCTGTCGACACACGACAGCGTCAGTACTGCACCAGTCTGTCGACACACGACAACGTCAGCACTGCACCAGTCTGTCGACACACGACAGCGTCAAAACCGCACCAGTCTGTCGACACACGACAGCATCAGAACCGCACCAGTCTGTCGACACACGACAGCGTCAAAACCGCACCAGTCTGTCGACACACGACAGCGTCAGTACTGCACCAGTCTGTCGACACACGACAGCATCAGAACCGCACCAGTCTGTCGACACACCACAGCATCAGAACCGCACCAGTCTGTCGACACACGACAGCGTCAAAACCGCACCAGTCTGTCGACACACGACAGCATCAGAACCGCACCAGTCTGTCGACACACGACAGCGTCAAAACCGCACCAGTCTGTCGACACACGACAGCGTCAGTACTGCACCAGTCTGTCGACACACGACAGCATCAGAACCGCACCAGTCTGTCGACACACCACAGCATCAGAACCGCACCAGTCTGTCGACACACGACAGCGTCAGTACTGCACCAGTCTGTCGACACACCACAGCATCAGTACCGCACCAGGCTGTCGACACACGACAGCATCAGTACTGCACCAGTCTGTCGACACACGACAGCGTCAGTACTGCACCAGTCTGTCGACACACGACAGCGTCAGTACTGCACCAGTCTGTCGACACACGACAGCGTCAGAACCGCACCAGTCTGTCGACACACCACAGCATCCGTACCGCACCAGGCTGTCGACACACGACAGCATCAGTACTGCACCAGTCTGTCGACACACGACAGCGTCAGTACTGCACCAGTCTGTCGACACACGACAGCGTCAGTACTGCACCAGGTGTCGACACACGACAGCGTCAGTACTGCACCAGTCTGTCGACACACGACAGCGTCAGAACCGCACCAGTCTGTCGACACACCACAGCATCCGTACCGCACCAGGTGTCGACACACGACAGCATCAGTACTGCACCAGTCTGTCGAAAAACGACAGCGTCAGTACTGCACCAGTCTGTCGACACACGACAGCATCCGTACCGCACCAGGCTGTCGACACACGACAGCATCAGTACTGCACCAGTCTGTCGACACACGACAGCGTCAAAACCGCACCAGTCTGTCGACACACCACAGCATCAGTACTGCACCAGTCTGTCGACACACGACAGTGTCAGTACTGCACCAGTCTATCGACACACCACAGCATCGGTACTGCACCAGTCTGTCGACACACGACAGTGTCAGTACTGCACCAGTCTGTCGACACACGACAGCGTCAGTACTGCACCAGTCTGTCGACACACGACAGCATCAGTACTGCACCAGTCTGTCGACACACGACTGCGTGGTTGATCTTACTTTCGTAAGATGTGTTTTGAAGGGGGCGGTAGTGGAGTGGTTAGTTCAGCTGGCTGCCACGCAGCCGACTCGGGTTCAAGGTCCGGCGACTTCCCTGAACAAGGAGCAAGCTGGCTCCCGGGAAACCATTTCGACAGGGAAATACTTGGCATACTGCATATGACCCGGTGCAATACTGACGCTGAAAACATTGTGCTTATCGACGCGCCAACGGTCATTTTGCGTCCCTGTTGGGAGGGATTCTCAGGAGCCAGCTTACTCCTTGTTTAAGGACGCCGCTGAGCATCGAACCCGTGTCGGAAAGCCAGCTGCGCTGACGACTCCACTTGTAAGGTCTGCTTTTAAGGCCCTCCGACACAGGGCGATTAATGGGAAGTACATCAGGGTAATACTTTTGCCGGATGTTATCGACCTGAAATTAAAAAAAGCGAGCTTCTCTTTAAATCGCTCCAACCTTTTCTAACTTTTGCGCTTGTGCCTGTGCCTTTATAGTTTTTTTTAGAAGTAACTTTATTCAAAACATAAATAAACAAGACTGTCTTTCTCTTTTTTATTATTGAGTATAAGGTTTATCCGACCTATTATAAGGTATTATGCACACTTCTTGATGGCCTGTTGGGACAATCGGCGACGGAGCTGGTACTGCGTGTTTGCCAGACGGGTTACTGGGCGGCTGGTTGGTACAGCGTCCACCAGGCAGCTGGGGATCTGTCGTGCCCTCACCTGCTGACGGTCGGGCTGGAGGTGCAGAGCCAGACGCAGCCGGCCCGGCCTCCCGTCTCCGTCCACTCCCCGCCACGTACTCCATGGCCGTCACCCGCTCCCCGGGCAGCTCCAGCCGCAGCACGTCACGGAACCCCACCTGCCGTCACAGGTCACGTCAGCACGTCACGGGGCACCACCTGTCGTCACACTAACACGTCACGGAACCCCACCTGCCGTCACGTCACAGAACCCCACCTGTCGTCACGTCACACCAACACGTCACGGAACCCCAACTTTCGTCACATGTTACACAAAAACGTCACGGAACCTCGCCTGTCGTTACATGTCACGCCACGTAATCCCGCCTGTCATGACATGCCATGCCAAAAGGTAAAGATGTATAACACGTCGATATCTCAGAAATATATCTTATAAACTGAGGTAGACTTCAATGGGATGAATTCGACCTGGTTTCCTTGTTAAACGAAGCCCTCGTTCCATGGACTCTTCATTGCCAAAATAGTGAATCCCGCAACAATGTTCAGTAAAATCACATACATACCTGCTGCATGGCATAGATGACCACGTAGCTGTTGGTGCCATCTGTGGTGCAGATCCACAAGTAGGACTGCTGCCGCGTCCGCTGGGTGGGCTTGACGATGGCGACGCTGTAGAAGCAGCCGCACTGCACCGCAGTGCTGGCGCCCGCCGCCGCCGGTGACGTCACCGGCACCGTCTTCACGAACAGCGGCACCCGGCTGATGAGCCGCTGCTCCCTCTCAGGCACGTCCCAGGCCGGCGAGTTGTTGCCTGCGCACAACAACGCGCTGTCACCCTACCGAAAAACCAAAGGCGCGGAATCTCTATACCGACACTACCGAAAACCAGAGCCCCGAAATATCTACACTCATGCTGAATAATCAAGAGCAAGAACAACGCACTGGCGCTCTACCGAAAACCAGAGCCGTGAGATCTCCAGCGGTGCGTCTCCTTTCACCGGTTCACCCGAGCAATGTCACGTAAGTTATTTGTCATATAAGTTATTTTACGTATGGTGGTAAATACTGGAGAGTTGAGGACACTATAAAGCATGCACCAGCATTGACTCACTGTCAAGGGACCGCTGTCCCACCAGTGACTCACCGTCCAGGGCCAGCTGCGCCAGCCGGAAATCGGTGGTCCACTCCCTCTTCTTGGCGGGCGACTCCAGCTGGAAGGTGAAGTGCTCCTCGCGGCCGCCCTTCCGCACGGTGAGCTGCAGGCAGCAGGCGTCCAGCCAGGCGATCTCCTCGTCCTTTTGTCGGATCGATCGCTGGATGGTGGCCGATATCTCTTGTGTGAGCGCAGTGGTCATACCCTGTCAACAGGCGTTCGTTTACTGCAACGGTTTCACCATTACAACGGTCAGAGCAGCTTCCGGTCCCTTAACAAAACTACTCTAACTCCAAATGGTATTAACACGCGCCCCGCTGGGGGGCGAAATTCGCCCCCTCCTGGTTTTTCCCAGATAGCCAAAAACGAAAAGACGCAGAGCACCGAAACTTACAGTACCTTATCCCTGATTAATTTTACACATCTGACCAAATTTTTGAGTTAAGGTCATGTCAGGTCAGGGAGCTATTCAGGGTCAAATGACCCGACCTCAAAACCTAAAATTACGAGTTTGAAGCAGCGCCCAGGGAGCATTAGCAAACTGATCAGTTTGAAACTTCCACAATATGATAAGTTCATTAAGGTCTACAAATCTGCTATCTCGAAATTTTGATATTGGTGACCTAAGGTGGGGTCAATTTTTTGGTCACCCCCTTATAAGTCTATGGTAAAATACATAAATATAAAGGACTTCTCCACTTAGTGAAAATGAAAACTATAACTAGTGAAAACCATAACTAGTGAAAATGAAAAACGTTCGGAGCTTGCGGCTATATTTTATCAGCCTTCGTCAGCGGGTGGTCGGATCGATCGGTGGACATCGGAAGACTTCTTATGACATCGGTAGACATCGGTTCTCGGTGGACATCGGTAGTCTTCCGATGTCCACCGATCGATCCGACCACTCGCTGACGAAGGCTGATAAAATATAGCCGAAAGCTCCGAACGTTTTTCATTTTCACTAGTGGAGAAGTCATTTATATTTATGTAATTCATTCTCATCCACTTATCATGTCATTTCGAGAATTCTATGGTGAAAAATAGAATGGACTCGTTTTCAGGAAATACTGGATAGAAAAGGCTGAAAATCCTCAAACTGTCTATTCTTACCACGATCTTGACCATAAAGTTGAGCTTTTTGAGCATCCGACCTCTCAAAGGTCATATCCGGTCAGGGGAGCAGAGAGTGATGGTTTTGCCAATAACTTCTCACTGAATTGAGATAAAGCTCCCATTGTACTTGCATTGTGTTTATATTGTCACGGGGAGTCGATTGATATGCAACAGGACCATACCAGGTCACTCTGTGACCCTGACCTAGGTCGAGGTCAGGTCATTTTGACTATTTGACCTAGCAAGGTCATAATATACATCATTCGATTTGCCGCGATAAGAGGAATCCAATGATGCATAAATATTTGCTCTAGCTCCCCTGAGGACAGATCTAGAGAGGGAAACGTACACTGCTCTGTTGTAAGCCTATGGAACATTCTTTGACATATGCTGACCTCAATATTGACCTGAAATAAAAATTATTCTTATAAATTCTCTTCGTCTTGTCAAGAGCTTTCGAACGCCGCCCGTAATTTTCCTTTAGCTTTCGTGGGGAACGAGATACGGAGTGGGGGGGGGCGAAAAACGCCCCCAGCGGGGCGCGTCACAAGCGGGGCGCGTGTTAAGTGAAGCGTCCCAAATGTAATTAGATATCGGATGTCCAAAGCCAGTAGCTTAAAAAGTTGAGCCCGCTCACTTGATTTGGTATTAGTGTACTCGACATGTGAGGGAATTAGCCCCAACAGAACCATTAGCTCGTTCACAGATCACTAATGCCGCCCATCGACTGCCCCACCACTCATCTGGTACTCGACTCTCAGGGTGCCGCCCATCGACTGCCCCATCACTCACTTTATACTCGCCCCACTCGACTCCCCAACACTCACCTGGTACTCGCCCCTCAGCGTTCCGACCAGCGCTCCAATCCTGGACACCACCTCGTAGTCGTGCATCAGGTTGCCCATCTTGTGACACAGCTGGCCCACGTTGTTCAGCTCAGTGGCGCCATCTTCGCCGCTGCGCGCGCCCGTCGGAGGCCGCGAGGTGGCGGTGATGACGTGACTCAGCGTTAAGGAGGTGGACGCCTCCTGGATCTCTACGTCAGTGACCGGCACGCTCCACTTGAGAGTGAGCCGCTCCGCAGGAGAGGCGTCGTCGGCCGACCTGCCGGCCACGCTGACGCAGACGACCAGGTCGTTGAGGAGGAACAGGCGCCGGTTCTTGGACTTGGTGATGGTGCCGTTGTTGCCGAACTCGAGCCGCGTGGCGTTGTCCTCGCGCAGCAGGTAACGGTTCGTGTCGGCCAGAGAGCGCATCGAGAACTTGCCGTTCAGCCGGCGCAGGGTCTCTCGGAATGCCTGGGGACATAAAATTGTTGAACGAGAGGAAGTGACTGTGCCCACACGGAGAAGGGTTGATTTAAATAATTCTCTGATCTCTTTCGGCTCTCCATTGGCGACACAACAAGCATTTATGTGCTCTACTGCTGAGAGATTACAAGAGGGCACCCCCACTAATTACCTACATCTCTAAAATTCATACATACAATACACACTTATTTAGTCTGAGGCATATAAAGGCCAGTAAACATGAATTGACACGTTTAATGTTCGCTACTACTACTAAGCCTGGGGACCTTGTGAAGTTCCCGAAAAATTCCATTAAGATCACATCGGTGTAAAAAACAAACATGATACTAAAAAAGTTTGGGAAAACTCAATGACTGAGAAACGAAAACAATTTGCGAGAACGGTTATTACGGGACGAAGTCGTTATGTCACCAGCCTAGTCAGGGTCAGTATTACAGAGAACAGCGTACATTCGTAATGGTAATTTCAACGCAGCATTATTACACTGAAAGCGGGAAAACCGCATAGATTATCCTTTATCCGGCCAATATATGCTTCTTTTAGAGGACCGTGCACCCGCCCGGTGGAGGTGGTGGTAGGCGGACCCGTGCACCCGCCCGGTGGAGGGGGTGGTAGGGGACCGTGCACCCGCCCGGTGGAGGGGGTGGTAGAGGACCGTGCACCCGCCCGGTGGAGGTGGTGGTAGGGGACCGTGCACCCGCCCGGTGGAGGTGGTGGTAGGGGACCGTGCACCCACCCGGTGGAGGGGTGGTAGGGGACCGTGCACCCGCCCGGTGGAGGTGGTGGTAGGGGACCGTGCACCCGCCCGGTGGAGGTGGTGGTAGAGGACCGTGCACCCGCCCGGTGGAGGGGGTGGTAGGGGACCGTGCACCCGCCCGGTGGAGGGGGTGGTAGGGGACCGTGCACCCGCCCGGTGGAGGTGGTGGTAGAGGACCGTGCACCCGCCCGGTGGAGGTGGTGGTAGGGGACCGTGCACCCGCCCGGTGGAGGGGGTGGTAGAGGACCGTGCACCCGCCCGGTGGAGGTGGTGGTAGAGGACCGTGCACCCGCCCGGTGGAGGGGGTGGTAGGGGACCGTGCACCCGCCCGGTGGAGGGGTGGTAGGGGACCGTGCACCCGCCCGGTGGAGGGGGTGGTAGGGGACCGTGCACCCGCCCGGTGGAGGGGGTGGTAGGGGACCGTGCACCCGCCCGGTGGAGGGGGTGGTAGGGGACCGTGCACCCGCCCGGTGGAGGGTGGTAGAGGACCGTGCACCCGCCCGGTGGAGGGGGTGGTAGGGGACCGTGCACCCGCCCGGTGGAGGGGGTGGTAGGGGACCGTGCACCCGCCCGGTGGAGGGGGTGGTAGAGGACCGTGCACCCGCCCGGTGGAGGGGGTGGTAGGGGACCGTGCACCCGCCCGGTGGAGGGGTGGTAGGGGACCGTGCACCCGCCCGGTGGAGGGGGTGGTAGGGGACCGTGCACCCGCCCGGTGGAGGGGGTGGTAGGGGACCGTGCACCCGCCCGGTGGAGGGGGTGGTAGGGGACCGTGCACCCGCCCGGTGGAGGGGTGGTAGAGGACCGTGCACCCGCCCGGTGGAGGTGGTGGTAGAGGACCGTGCACCCGCCCGGTGGAGGGGGTGGTAGAGGACCGTGCACCCGCCCGGTGGAGGGGGTGGTAGAGGACCCCCAGATTACCGGTATCTCTCCGGATACGCTTATTTCTCAGTCAACGGTGACTACCGTGTCAAACGAAACGATAGACCGCAGAATCTGCGGTATCCCAGGCCGGAGTCACTTCAAACTCCATTCAAGGGACTGTAAATTGCAGAGATTGTAAGAAAAACAGTTTATGGAAAATAGGTCGGATAATCAGGAAATCATTTTTCAGCCCAGTTTACATGGTAATTTAAAAGGCACGGGACACCAAGGTACAGCCCAACACGGTGTGCCCGCGATTCCAGGGATGATTTTTAGGGCAGATGGTAAAATAGGGTACGCCCCTGAAAATCAAGCCCTACAGCGGGAAAAACAGGAACTTTCTTCTAAAAATAACTTGTGGTCTTCAAAAACACAAAATCCAGAGTTGCTCAACACCCCACAGGATTTATCGCTGCACGCGCCCTTGGGCTGGTTTGTTTTGACGTCTCCAATCCAGGCGTGCGTTCAGCGGGGACTCCAGTGGGGTATTGAGGTAGCACTGTATTCGGCGTTTTTAAAGCACGCAAAATTTCGCCAGAAAAGAAAGCACCGCCTTCTTTTGCGCAGCCTGGCTGGGCCTTGCTGTGCCGTGTCTTTCAAATTACCGTATAATTAATATAATTATATAATTACCGTATAAACTGCACTCTTGTTTCCACCAGCGGTCGCTGGCTCAAAACAAAAACATGGCCCCTTTAATGACTACCTGGGTTGACCTGAGCATCGCGTCCGAAGCTCAGCTGAACTGGCTGCCGGCGATGTGTAACGCTGCAAAGGCTAACATGTACACGTGAAATGAGCTGTCAGATGGAAAGGGTTTGAGATTGGTTTGATATTGGGACTTCGTACTCTTTATGTTGAACTGTAAAGGGTGCGGAAATTTGATTTAAAAAACTTTGGGAGAAAGGAAACACGCCAATAATAGTTTCTCGACACGCTCTACAAAATTATTATCTCAGTCGAAATCCAATTACTAAAGTGGCACACTCCCTTTAAGCCACCATATTGTGTTTTTTTTAATCAAGCATTTGAATCACGGTTCCGTGGATACCACGGACTACACGCAGATTGGGACAGACGATTGTGTGTCGCACCTTGAACTGTTCGGACTCGCGTTTGCGTTCGTTCAGCATCTCGGCCAGCGACTCCAGCTGCGTCAGTGCCAGCTGCAGCGACATCCTGTCGTGGTGTCCGTGCGGCGTGTGCTTCAGGAGGTCCTGTCGGCAAACATCCAGTTCTACCAGGCGCCGGCCCGCCAAGTAGGGGCAGGCGCAGCCAGTTGGCGCTGTTTGGCATCGGCACTACTCCGCGCCGCGCCCTGACATCGTTCGGAGAGGTGAGCAGCAGCGAGGGCAGCAGTAGCAGCAGCACGTGCCCACGGGCGGATCCAGGCAGAGGGGGAGGGGCGGTTCAGCCATGGCCTCCCCCAAGGCGATAAAGATGGGTCAAAACCTGCCACCCCCTTCCCCCAAGCAAACTAGTGATTTACAATTGATGAGTTGGGAGAGGACGGTATGATAGGAGCCATAGTCATGCTCAGACGTGCGCAGCTGAACAAAAGGGTTGATGACGCAGCCGTTTCAGAATCGCCTGAAGAAAAACGGAATTACATGGACCGTCACATTTCGCACCCAACTCGCATTGATGCTATGACGATTAAATGCACGGGGAAACTCAGTGCGCTTACACAAACGCGTGTCACAGTTATACTGAAGCCAGCTCTCTGAAACAACTCGTACAAGCTCTTACCAAATCTGTCGTCATGCATTGCTTTTCTATATAGTATGTGCAGAATCACGCAGCTTCACCGTGTTCAAAAGCTCATCAGCTTTAGTGTCCGAGTGATTACTGGGAAGCACAAGCCTGACGGTATCTCTCGCGATGTGGTGCAGCTTGGTCTGTTGAATGTTCATAAACTTAGAGTACCATCAGCTGTGTCTAGCGCGTAGCATTCTAGCCACTGCACAGTGTTATAAGCGGCCGCGAAAACGGACAGAATACCCCAAAACCGACTCCCGTATTTCAGTAAATAACCTTAACTGGCCCGTACAGAATTGTCTGGTGCATGCGTTTTTGATATTCATTTGGTTGTGGCTGATCTCGTCCTGCCCCTATATTGCTTCAAAGTTGCCACTTCTTCATGCTCGTCCCGCGGATGAATGACGTCGTTTTCATACTGCCTTTTTCTTAATCCTGCTGCGCGTAGGTTTATCGGCGGATTTTTTATTGTGTGGTATCAAATGATAGTTTGATGTCTGTTTTATAAGATCAATTATATTATTAAGCCATGCACCATTTACCCAAGGATCACTGACCCCCGAAATAACGCTATGTTTTTTTCCGTTTTCAACTCGGAGTATTTTGTTTAACTAGTCTCACACTTTTGTGAACAAAAGTGAACAATTCAATTTACGTGTCAGGAGAAAGCCCAATAAATTCTGGACAGGAGCCATCATGACTTTTTTGCATAGTTTTGCATATATACGGCTGAGACGGCATTGGAGACGGCGGTGCCCCGATCTCGGCGGCAGTTAAGGCACGAACGCGTCGCGCGCCGACTCAGCTTACACCGGCGCGCGTGCCCTTCGACGGGTGAATTTGATGCCTTAGGGCTGGGGTTGTATCTGGCACTGGCGGTATTTCACCAAAAGAGAGAAAGTTTCATTGATTTCCACAACAGTTCAGAAAGTCACTGCCCCGGAAATTGTCATGTATTGCTAGGCTTGTTTAGGGTAAGTGTTGGTCAGGGATATACTTCCATCCGTGTGTACGGTAAGTCCTGTAACAGGTCAAAGAGTATTGTGACACCTCTGCTCTGTGAATACTTCCCTGGTACAGAGCAATACTTCAGGTTTAGCCTCAGCCGTGCGAAGAACAGTGTCGTGGTTACGTGCAGGGATAATGGAGTTCCGAGTGAGCAACGCTGAGCTGTTCAAACGGCTGAAGGAAAACGCTCTTTTTCGGAAGAACAGAGGAGATTTTGTCGATGCTGCTTTTAATGATACTATTGATTTCTTAGGCCTTCACAGAGCGAGCATTTCACGCAATTCAGAGGATGCAATCCGAAAGAAGCTGGTGTCCTTCCATATCATTTTCAAGAGAAAAGTGGAACAGTGTTCCAGATCAATCGTGGCGTGCGAAAGCAAAGAAACCGACTGGTTAGCGGAGGACATATGTGAGCCCATCACACTTGCGGATAAACAGGCTACAGTTTCTACCGGAAAACGCCACCCAGGCCGGCCTCCCACTCCGTACGACGCAGTCGGAGAGCGGAGCAAGAGACGTCGCGTCGCCAGTACTGCTGAACAGCATGGTACCCACGAGCTCGTCATGGCTGCCGCCCGAAGTGCCAAAACAGACGACGATTCAGAGCTATCAGCTGTGCTAAAGGAAAGCGTCGCTACTCCAACTCGGCCCTCCAAGCTTCGCCGTGGAATGCGCGATAGTGCTAGGCTACAGAAGGCTCGTGCTCTAACTCCAGATGAAGCCCTGGCTGTTACCGTATCGGCAGACATGTCAACAAAAAGTTATAACATCGTGAGGAAGATGACAAATAAAGTAAGTGCGAAAGAAGTGTACCCGCCCCATTATAAAGTTGTGAACGCTCGGCAGAGATGTTTTCCTGGCGAACACATCAGTGTAACCGACAGCTCTGCCGAAGTGCCACTGCAAGTCATATTAGACCATACGACAAGGAGACTGATAGAGGCCGAGGTTGACCCCACAAAGGTCGGAGCTGACGTCAGCCAGCCTCAGCCAGGTACATCAGAACAACAGCCGATCCGCAGTGAGGCTGTATCTGGAAAACTGTACTGTAAATGGGGATTTGATGGCGCCACTGGACAAAGTATATATAAGCAAGCGGCGCAGGGTGGTGCTGCTATGGATGAAGGTAACATATTTTGCTCATCGTTTGTCCCTCTACGATTGGAGATTAACGACAAATGCGTATGGATCAACGAAAAGCCGTCGTCAACTCGGTATTGCCGTCCAATGCACCTTCAATATGTCAAGGAAACCACCGCAGTCTCCCGGCAAGAGATGAACAACTTTTCTACCCAGATAGAGGAGCTCCAGCCCTGTGCAGTCGACCTCGCTGGGACCACTGTTCTGGTATCGTACAGTATGCAGTTGACAATGGTAGATGGGAAAGTTGCGAATGCACTGACTGGGACAGCGTCATCTCAAAGATGTCACATCTGTGGAGCTAAGCCGACTGAGATGAATGACTTAGAACAAGTTCGTCAGAAGGTGGCAAACAAAGAGGCTTATCAGTTTGGTCTCTCAACACTCCATGCGTGGATTAGACTTTTTGAACTTGTACTTCACATTGGCTATCGTCTTAAGCTTAAAGTGTGGTCCGTGAAGAAGGCTCAGAGGGAAGAGTATCTGGCCGAGAAGAAGCGAATCCCGGCTGAGTTCTACGAGAAAATGGGTCTGCATGTAGACCAGCCACGTGCAGGTGGAGCGGGGTCATCAAACGACGGCAACACGGCGCACCGAGCCTTTGCAGATCCAGCTACCTTCAGCAGCATCACTGGAGTCGACATTGGCCTCATCACTCGGTTCTCAATGATACTGCGGGCTCTAGCATCGACCAAGCCAGTAGATCCAGACAAATTCCAAGCATTCGCCCTGAAGACGGCTACGGAGTACTGTAGATTATATCCATGGTTTTACATGCCTGCCTCCTTGCATAAACTTCTAATGCATGGGGCAGAGGTGATTCGATCACTGATTCTACCCATCGGTGCATATAGCGAGGAAGCACAAGAATCACAAAATAAAAACGTGAGATGGTGTAGACTGAAAAGGACCCGAAAAACCTCGCGCCGAGACAATACTCTGGATCTGTTTCGGGCTCTGTGTGTTATGAGTGATCCCGTGGTCGTGGGCATTATCCACCGTGATGTGCAAGCCATGCAACGTGAGTGCTCCAAGGGAATTGAAAAGGGTTTGCCTTGTGACGAGCTTGCAGAGCTGCTAGTGCAGGAAGAAATGTCACCGAACACACTCACCGAGCAGCGCCCAGGCAGTGACTCTGAGTCCGGCTCGGACTCCGATGAGCCAGAAATAGAGCGCAGTAGCACGTTCGACCTCTCATGCCTTCTACCAACCTATTACTGCGCAGACGACTCGAACCAGAGATGAGCGCTCAGGTGAGTTTTACATTTTACAATGAAAAGACCGGGACACTTTTCGGGGTCATGGTTAAATCTGAAATATACCGGAAAACAATTCAGGCAAATGAAAATCTGCCATCACCGGCCATTAAGTTTGGATTACTTTTGCGAGTTGATCGATATGCATATTGATTATGTTAGGTTGGAAAGTGACCTTGACCTGACCTCAGGTCATGTTATTTTTGTGTTATGACCTAGCATAGTCATATTATACATCATTCGTTTCGCCGTGACGAGAGGAAGGGAATGGTGCCTAAAAAATGATTCTGACTCAACTCTGTCAGACGGTAGAGCCCAAAACACTACCCTAACATGCCACCTTCTTTGACCTATCATGGCCTCAATATTGACCTGAACCAAAAAGTGACCGATATAGATTCTTCATGAATTTGTATGAGCTATCCACCAGCCTTCGCGTTTTCTCGCTATCTCGCATAGGAGCCAAGTTCGAAGAGGGGGATGTTCAAACACCCCCCAGCAGGGCGAAGGTGGGTCGGAGGCCCACCGGGGCGCGGGTTAAGTGTCAAATTTGGTGTCAAAAGGTGTGGTGAGTGTTAAAGTACACATCAGTTTTTGTTTCATGAGGCTCCGTCACTTAGTTCGCGAGATATTGAATTATGTCCGTTTCCGCGGCCCCTTACAACACTGTGACTGGTGAGCCACACGCTTTTCGATCCTTGTTCAAAATTGATGGTCATCATCATGACACTGGTCAAACAGGCGACCTACGTCCCCCTCGCTCGAAGAACAATAGAAAGCGCAGGTTGAGTTTTGCATGTGCAGCCCGCTACAAGACTCTTCGATCTGAAGTACGCCACTCCGCTAGCGGTTCCGGCTTCATACGCGGTCTGTTGAGAGTTTTAAGAAGCAATGTTTGAAGGTCTGATTTCCTGAATGTATATTACTTCTTTGCCTTTTCTCTGTCACGGATGTTTTATTACTATTCCATGTTTCTTTTCTTACTTGACGTGTTGCACGAAACGCCTTCTTCTGTGAAGACAAGGAAAAATGAACTGAACTCAAATAATCTGAACGGATCCGACACCAATTTTGATATTTTCAACCTTTTGAAAGGTACTTATTTAAATATGAAAAATTGCCCCTAAAAATGAAAGCAACTGATGACCTTTACCGCTTTTCCAGCATGATTTGTTTCAAAGTAATCAAGTACGCAAATGTTTTGTTTTGACTCGCTTGACACGCACCAGGGTGCCCTAGCTTGAAGAGCTCGTTTAGGTGTAGCTTATGTGAAAAGACTGGTTCGCAGCGCCAGCTCGATCCCACCACCCACCGCCTCTGTCGCCACCGTTTTATTTATTTATTATGAGCCCGAGGCTGACATGGGTTTGGCCCCCAACTGCTTATCAGACAGCTTTCAATAGCCAGAGGGGCTCTTGACGCAGTGGAGATGATGTTTCTTAATGTGTTATGGATATTTATGGGCTTAACCTTCTTGAACATACATCGATCAAATTCATCTGTCAGCTGAACTTTCAACAATCAAATTAACCGACATGGACTATTAGAATAAAGCTAGATCCCTCGGCTGTGGTAGCCTGGCGTTGCAGCCCCACTGCACTGACCTGCAGCAGAAGGATGAACTGCGGAAACCGCTGGACGGGCTTCACCATCAGACCAAACAGAGATAACCGGTCCGAGCAGGTGATTTGGCGCATCTTCAGAAAGTCAGCGAACGCGTTCTTCCGCTTCGCCTCCTGCTTGATGGTCTCCATCGATAGCGAGAAGTTGTTGATGAAGTCGGAGTAGGTGTCGAGCACGATGCCCTTGGAGAAGGAGGCGACGAAGACGTCTCCAATTTTCTCCTCGGTGTCCCACAAGCGCACCGACTCGGCCAGCGCTATCCGAAACAACGTGTGGCACTGCAGAATCTCTGGCAGCCGCTTGAAGATGATTGAGATCTTGGCAGAGTTGAGCATCGGTGGGTGAGCCTCCTCCAGAACTTTCTTGTATTCCTGCGCCAGAGAAAGGTGGCCAGGTCAGGGCTGCACTGACTGCTAGTTCTTTCAAGATTGTAAGGCTCTTCAGTCTGATTACCAGAGTGAATTGAGGTAGAGTCAGGTACGACATCATGCACACCATAGTCAATTTCCCCAAATGTGCCATATAGCTAGCTTCTATTGTAGCCGCACTGCTATATATGGGCCAGCTTCAATACTTGGTGGCCTAAATGTACCAGCTCCTGGTCTAATAGAATAATCAAACTATCAGCTAAAGAAGAACAAACATCTAAATAGGCACAGGAAATTTAGTTTGAGGAAATATAAGGCTAAAATACAAAAAAAACAGGAGATGTGTCCGGTTCCTAAGAAGCTCCCCGGCCTGAGGGTCCCCCGGCAGCTGTCTCTGGCAGAACTCTGGCAGCGCCATTCAAACCTTTATCGCTAAAGCTTGTCTAAAATGAGAATTCCACTTCGAATTCGAATGCACTATTAACACGCGCATTGACGGGGGCGGGTACCCGCCCCCTCGGGTTTTTCAAAGATAGCATAAAAACGGTGGCGCGCAGCGCCGCCGTACTTGGCATACCTTTTCCCTCATCCTTTTTACAACTTCTGTGAAAATTTTAAGATTAGGTCATCTCAGGTCAGGTCACCAGTACAGCTCAAGTGACCTAACCTCAAAAAAAGTTTAAGATAGCATAAGTCGGAGCAGGGTGAACTTCTCCGATTGAAACTCATATCACATAATGGGCCCACCGAGTTCTCTAAAATATTTTCCGGTATTTTTGATAGCGGTGACCTAAGGTCAGGTACGAGGCATGACCTCTCCATTGGAAATACACGGGAAATGGTTTTTACTGTATAACTCAGTAACGGAGAGTGATTGAGCGTTTATTTTAGCTTCACTAGACTCGCCTTGGCTTTGCGGTTCTAATGATATGCATTTTATATAATTTGACCCTGACCGGACCTCAGGTCAGGTCAAATCCTTGATTTGACCTTGCAAGGTCAAATTATATATCATTCGATTTGGCTTGCTGAGAGGATTCATATAGTTCAAGTCGTTTTGCTCTATCTTTATTTGTTCAGATGTAATGGCCGAAAAACTTAATTTACATGTTATCCCTATTACGGCATGTTTTGACCTCTGGTGACCTTAAATGTGACCTGAAAAAAATGGTACAAATATTTTCGGTGGAGAAGTGGATGGGCAGCCCAACGCCGTTTACCGTTTTTTCGCTACCTACCGTGGTTCTCGAGATCTTAGGGGGCGGGTACCCGCCCCTCGTCAAAGCGAAGGTGGCTCAGACCCCCGTCAATGCGCGTGTTAACTTTGAATGAAGATGCAAATCCGGCACCAAGCGAATAAACGAAGTGCAAATGACACTACAGACCATTGGTTGGGGACCTTGTCAGGCAAATTCCATCCCACGATCTTACAAGGCGCTGCCGCATATCTGCACACCTCTTCGTTTACCACCAATCACATGAATGCCCCTTAATTCTTGGCAGTCTAATGTCTCACGGGCAACCAGAGGGCTTCCTGCCTTGGCCTAAATCTTAGATATTCGAATTCGTTAATTATGAATAGCGTACACATTCTAGCTGCAGACCAGGTATTATCAGAGGCTCCTTCTCTATTACTAATATATGCTTCCCCTGGAAGTCCATGCCCGGTGACGGGCCCGTTTTGCAGGAACGTATGGTTTGAACATAAATCAACGAATCTCTTATGATCTATTGATTTCATCAAACATTTATCAATCCCTTTTCCTGCTCATACTCCTGTTACATCTCTTATGATTTATTGATTTGATTTATCATTGATTAATGCCTTTTCCTGCCCGTGCTCCTGTTACAGCCGTAAGCGCTAAATGAGTATACGTGCTGGCCGCGTACAAAAAGACATTATCCATAATAATTTCCTACCCAAAACAAACAACATGGACCCAAAGCATGTGCCCTCGCACTTTCCGAATTATATTTTGGAGACCACATTATTTCCCCCGTGATAGCTTAGTTGCAGTTGGTCTTGTATCTCAGTGTAACAAATTTCAGTCAACAGCGCTATCGGCATGAACTATGACAATGAAGCTACAAACGATTTTCCGCGATCAATTGGCCGTTCGTTTCATAGTGATAAGCGTTGATATGGTGACTCACATTGACTAGACTTTGCAGGGAGGCTACGTAGTTGTTTTCGCTCTGTACTATGCTCTGGACAATGTGGCGGCGTTTGAGCTGTTCGGAGGTGAGCCCCACTGGCGCCGGGGGCAGCGTCGGCGGCTGGTGCCGACGGTGGAACAACAGCGCCGCCGCCTCAGCGTCCTCCGTCACCTGCCGAGGTCGCCCGGCGGCTGTTTACAAACCGACAGGCACGGGACACTACACAACCGACAGGCACCGGGCACTGTACACAACCAACAGGTACCGGGCACTGTACACAACCGACAGGCACCGGGCACTGTACACAACCAACAGGTACCAGACACTGTACACAACCGACAGGCTCCAGACACTGTACACAACCGACAGGTACCGGGCACTGTACACAACCAACAGGCTCCGGACACTGTACACAACCGACATGTACCGGGCACTGTACACAACCAACAGGCTCCAGACACTGTACACAACCGACAGGCACCAAGCGCTGTACACAAACGACAGGAACCGAGCACTGTACACAACCGATAGGCACCGGGCACTGTACACAACCGACAGGCACCAAGCGCTGTACACAACCGACAGGAACCGGGCACTGTACACAACCGACAGGCACTGGGCACTGTACACAACCAACAGGTACCGGGCACTGTACACAACCGACAGGCACCGAGCACTGTACACAACCGACAGGCACCAAGCGCTGTACACAACCGACAGGTACCGGGCACTGTACACAACCAACAGGCACCGGGCACTGTACACAACCAACAGGTACCGGGCACTGTACACAACCGACAGACACCGAGCACTGTACACAACCGATAGGCACCGGGCACTGTACACAACCGACAGGCACCAAGCGCTGTACACAACCGACAGGAACCGGGCACTGTACACAACCGATAGGCACCGGGCACTGTACACAACCGACAGGCACCAAGCGCTGTACACAACCGACAGGAACCGGGCACTGTACACAACCGATAGGCACCGGGCACTGTACACAACCGACAGGCACCAAGCGCTGTACACAACCGACAGGCACCAAGCGCTGTACACAACCGACAGGCACCAAGCGCTGTACACAACCAACAGGTACCGGGCACTGTACACAACCGACAGGTACCGGGCACTGTACACAACCGACAGGCACCGAGCACTGTACACAACCGATAGGCACCGGGCACTGTACACAACCGACAGGCACCAAGCGCTGTACACAACCGACAGGAACCGGGCACTGTACACAACCGATAGGCACCGGGCACTGTACACAACCGACAGGCACCAAGCGCTGTACACAACCGACAGGCACCAAGCGCTGTACACAACCGACAGGTACCGGACACTGTACACAACCGACAGGCACCGGGCACTGTACACAACCAACAGGTACCGGGCACTGTACACAACCGACAGGCTCCAGACACTGTACACAACCGACAGGTACCGGGCACTGTACACAACCAACAGGCACCAAGCGCTGTACACAACCGACAGGAATCGGGCACTGTACACAACCGACAGGCACCGGGCACTGTACACAACCGACAGGCACCAAGCACTGTACACAACCGACAGGAACCGGGCACTGTACACAACCGATAGGCACCGGGCACTGTACACAACCGACAGGCACCAAGCGCTGTACACAACCGACAGGCACCGAGCGCTGTACACAACCGACAGGTACCGGGCACTGTACACAACCAACAGGCACCAGAGCACTGTACACAACCGACATGTACCGGGCACTGTACACAACCGACAGGCACCGAGCGCTGTACACAACCGACAGGTACCGGACACTGTACACAACCGACAGGCACCGAGCACTGACAGGCACCGAGCGCTGTACACAACCGACAGGTACCGGACACTGTACACAACTGACAGGCACGTCAGCCGGGCTCTGTATACACCACTGACGTCATATCCGGATCCAGGATTGCTGATTGCAGTGGGGGGACAAATGGTCGAGGGGATCTTCTGGACCAAGGGCGCCACTTTTTGACAGCGAAAACTATTAATGAGTGCCAAATCCTATCGCGATGGGGCCGATGCTCGCATCCTTGCGGAAGGGGGGGTGGGAAGCCGTGTATGGGGCGCCATTGACCTTTCAGGAGGGAGGGGGCGCCGTGACTATTTCAGGGGCGTCGATGGTCGATCGGAGGAAGTAATATTTTACCCTCTGGATCCGCCTATGCCGGCAGTGACGTCAATCGGGCGCCGTACACAAAAACAGGGTGACAACCGGTTCAGATATAATGCGAGCCAACATTACATCTGTTCAAGCAAAACGGTCTCTGTTCTCACCTTATAGACATCGCACAGACACACGCACACGCACATCCACAACCTGTCGCCCCCACCAGTCAGTTGCTAACAGGTGCCAGCTTGGCAACCGGCTCCACAGCCCACCGTGATTCAGGATTGGAGACGGGGGAGGGGTGGGCGCCTGGAACCGCATTCGCATTCCGAACAGCGACCGTATTTCATACTGACTGTGTTCCAATTCTACCTGACGGTACCGTATAACACCGTGGGTATTTGCAAAAACAGTATCATGTTTAGTTTCTGAAGTTAATCACTGACCTACATATCGCTGAATTTGGATTTTAGTTTGTCATCGAGGTTGAACCGGTTTCATACGCCAGCAGAGCGCAGCCGCTGGCGTATGACTGGTCTCCGGCAACTCACCGAGGACAGCTTGGCCAGTGAGCGGGTGCGCTCCGAGATGTCGTAGTGACTGGACTTTCTGAGTGAGAACCAGCGGCTGAGGCGGCCCTCGCCGTCCTCGGAGTCTCTCCTGGCAGTGGGCCGCTTGTCCAGCGAGCTCTTCCTCTCGGCTGAAGTATGGGAGCGCGGCGGAGGCGCCACCACGTCCGTCGAACCAGTCACACTGCCATTCTTCTTCGGCTTGGTTTGAGTCCGTCGCTTCCTTCGCAGGAGGTATTTTATGCCGGGGAAGCTGAAAGAGAACAATAATCGATCGTTAGGACCAGCATGGTAGAAAGCACACCCATATAGAACATTTCAAAATCGACAAATATTCCACCAAAGACGGTTGACGGTAGGCACCATCTCTTGTTTTCATTACAAGTGTCTTTTAGGTGGTGAGCTGTGATTTTTGTACCTCCAAGACTGCTTAACACATAGCGGTCGGTAAAATGTTTCCAATTAGGATAGCTGCAATTAGCGGTGCACCCAGAAATTCAGACCATGTGTATAATGCCGTGAGCTGACCAAGGTCAGCCAGCTGGCTCAGTCTGAGGCATTGCCACCTGTCTCACCTAGTGTTCTACATACCTGTCCTCTATTGCCCTGAGCTTAGCAATCCATCAGATGAACTGACACGCTGCAAAATACTGATCTAGTTTCATTCGGACCCATTACATCCATGCAAAAGGGTGACTCCGGCTGAAAGACCCCAGCCTCTCGCGTTGAGTCAAGCATAGCAGTCGAAGCAAACCAAATAGATACTGCAGGGGTTTTCCCGCCGTCAGCCGCGATTTTCTGTTAATAGGCTGGGGAACGCAACCCGCTGCGTGGCAGTAATGACCAATAGCCGGCTACTGGCCGCAGTGGCCTGCCTCTCAGATTTCCAATCACCTGAAATTGACAATTTTACCAAGGAAGCGATACCAATATTTGATTAAAGAGTGCATCGTAGTTTTTGAATTTTGACATATTTAACAAATAAATAATCAAATTGTCAAAGTTTCCTTAATTCAGAAGCTGAGGAATGAAAGCGGGATCAAAACAGCAAGTGCACAAACAAACACTGGATGGAGAACCTGACGAAACACCTCAAGTGAATATGCGAACCTGTAACCTTCACATTCAACGCTGCATCGCCTAGCCCTAGCCCTATTCCTTTTAGGGGGTGGATTCTGCCCCCCACCCTAGGTTTTCCTGGATATCTCTGAAACAGTTCATGATAGGTTTCGTAATCTTCCTGATTTTTGCAAACACAAAATTGGACAGATCTCCCGAAAGTTCTGAGATAATCTGGCAAAAGCAAAGCTATAGCTCGGTATCTAGCACTGAAATTGATTTGGTTCTCGGTCTTCTTTCAGTGCTGAAAGAAAAATTCGCGAGCTTGTAAGGCGGTTTTGTAAGGAAGGCTTTGAGTGGTGCTCTGGTGAAAATGCCCAATTCTATACCTCAGTACCGGTATCTCACAATCGGCTATACCTCATTAGCTGGATTTAATGACCCAGATAACCCCACATGTAAATGTATATCAAAATCGGTGACATTATGCATCGATCAATCTATCGTGAGAGCCCCATCCGACAGTCATTTCTAGCTCGGACCGAGAATTCCTCAATCAGGCTCTATGAGCGCTAAAGGAAAATTTGACAAACTTACCATAGTTTCGGAAACTACGACAAATTCAAGAAAAATTTGCTTTCCACGGATTACGGTTAAAAACTCATTTTGGTTTCGTCTCAATTGACTCTCCATGCTACTACAAGTATTCGTCCACCATACTTCCCCAGAAGCTCGAAACCATCCCAAAACTAAGCTTCCACAAACTCGGATCAGGGACGGGATAATTTTTTAACCCACTACGACATCACCACAGCGGTGGCGCAGTTGGTTAAGCCGTCGCCGTTGTATGTGGTAGGTCCCTGGATCAAAGCTGACCTCTGGCATCCTTTTCCTCGACCGCCTCCTACCTTGGAGATGGCAGTAAACTGGGTAGTGCTTGCCTTGACACGGGAGTTTCGCTGACCAACCAGCACCCTTGTCATTGGAGGCACGGGCCTGATCAGCCTTTAAAATAGATCCACCGGTCCGGTGGCGCACCCTGAGGGCACGGCCTCGCTTTGTGTCACCGGAGCAGTCCTCTGCTCCGCCGGGCCCGAGAAATCGGGATAGCCTCGCCGTATCATACGGTGGGGTATGTGAAAGGGAGCGTGCGGGCACGACTGTCCCGCAAGGGTGCCGATAAATGAAACATCTGTCGTGTACATAGTGTAACTGTATGTATATGTGGTGCAAATATGTAGAAATGTCCCCAGGTCGGGGGCGCAAAAATATAAAAGAAAACCCACTACGATCTTGGGTGCTCCATCCATAATGCCCACGCGTTGTCATGATTAAAGCATGGATATGGCGTGAGCAGCCCAGAATCATCCCAAGGCCCAACAACCACAAACTCAAAACTGAGTAGTAATAACTTACGCGCAGCGTTCTACGATGTCGCATACTCAATACGAAATCTCCAGGCGAGGTTATGATGAGCACAAGGTTATGGTATGATTAGGCATGAAACATCCACAATATAAAGCTTTTATTTTATTCGTCCTCTCCAGCGTGGCGAATCAGCACCAGAACGGAAGTTCACAGTATTAAGTGAGTCATGATCAAGTTCTCGTGCAGGAATAGTTTCGCTGAATTCCCAAGGATACGCTATGCGGTTGTTTTGAACTCAGTGCACAGCTTACAATCATTCACCTGGATCCTTGTTGCAAACGAATCATCCAAAGGAATTTTCGGTTAAAAGTCTGCAAAAGCCCGCCTTCTCGAACCCTGAATGCAAACTAGAACAAATACACTTAGATTATACATCCTGGTACAGGCCTTCATCAGAATCATCATCAGAATCCTCGTCAGAATCTCTGCTCAGCACTGCGAAATCCATATATCAAAGGATTTTTGGTATAAACTTGCAAAATGCAGACCAAAACGGCTAATCGTGTCTGATTAATAAAGATATAAACATATAACAAGACGAATCACCACAAAGCCTGGAGAGTAAAGACAATCCTATAAACTTATTTTCGAGTTCAAATCATCAGGTCGAGAGCCACCCTTGCTCCTCGAATTGGCATCTAAAGCAGGGGAGCATGGCGTCTGTAAGTAATGAAATATTGCACAATTCGGCAGGCAGGCTCTCTTTGAGGTTACTGGGTATGAAGTTAAGGAAACATTTGTTCGCTTCCTTTCTGATAATCGAGATTGTAGGTCTATAATCACCGAAAGCTTCAAAGCTGAGCGAGCTTTAGCAATTAATCCACACTTGAGGACATCTCGGCACAGTCGGCTTCAGCAAGCCCGTCGCAGAAATCTCTCCTTTTTGTTTGTGAATTGCTAAAGCTCCTGGCGTTTTTCGGGCTTTAAAGGGAATGTGGCACCTTCATAACGTGATTTTAACTGAGATAGCCAAGTTGGAAAGCAAGTCGGAAAACCCGGTACTCCCTATATCATTTGTCTTGGAACTCGATATTTCCGTAGAAAAAGCTAAAACCTACCTGACACCAGCCCCCTCATCAGCCCCTCGCCGGGCGGCCATTGTTGTGAGCTGCTGGATTTGTTGACATATGCTGACGTCATGATGAGTATCAGCCAATCAAAGCCCTTGAAGCGTTTCAAGTATGGTAGCGGTTGCCAGATCATGACATCATCCACGGGCAGATATTTATTCATTTTCCTAGAGGAGTATTTTCAAAAACAAAATATTGAGCTTATTGAACATCTTTCAGAGAAATCATGAGTGGTTTCATTATTTTTGGATAAAAGTACGCCTAATTTCACTAAATTCCAGGATTCGACCAAAGGTACCACATTCCCTTTAACCCAGTGGCTGCCACTTGGACCTTGCATGAAAAAGCCCGACTGGCCACCAGGGTGTGTCTGTTATTTGCTTCAGCGCATGCGCCAACAGCCGTTAAAGGGAATTTGGCACTTTCATAACGCGATTTTAACTGAGATAGCCACGTTGTAAAGCAAGTCAGAAAAACGGGTACTCAATATATCATTTGTCTTGGAACTCAGAGATTTTCGTAGAAAAAAGCTAAAACCTACCTGCAATGTACCCCTCATGTACCCTCAGCAGCAGGCCACAGTTGTCATGGCTGTTGATGTGACGACATATGCTGACGTCACGGTGAGCATCAGCCAATCGAAGCCCTTGAAGCATTTCGAGTATGGTAGACGTTGCCAGATCGTGACATCATCCACAGGCAGAGATGTATTTCTTTCCCTAGAGGAACATTTTAAAAATAAAAATATTAAGCTTATTGTACATTTTTCACAGAAATCATAAGTGGTTTCATTATTTTCGGCTAAATTACGCCTAATTACACCAAACCCTAGGATTCAATCAAGGTGCCACAATCCTTCCAACAGATTAGACTCGACGAAGGTGCGACGATAGCAACCACTTCTCCGCGTTGCACTCGACTAAGGAGAGACGAGGGTGAGAAGATGGATGATGCATGGCGCAGCATTTTAACCTGCTCATGATTTCCAGGTAGACACCGGGAAAGAAGCAATGCTAGATGAAAGAGACGCTCGAATTCCTGTGTTGCAAACGCTTTGACAAGGGTGCATGAAGGTGAAACGATGGACTTCATTATGGCCACGATGGACTTCATAATCCCTTAATATGGCCACGACTTCATTTATCAAGAATACTGCATCAATTGATGAACGCATACTCGTTAGTTCTACCGTGTGCAGACGCCGGAGCAGCTAATACACCCCGAAAAACAGCACGAGCCCGGAGAAGCATCCCAGCGGGACTCCAACTGCAGCCTCTCGGGCTCACCACGCTCCCGGTCTGGTCCCAACGTCAGCCTCTGTGGAGCGACCGAGTACAAACGCTCTGACCTCGCACTCGCGACGGAATGCCTCCGCCGCCCACTCTGAGTACCAGCGACAAGGGGTCGCCCCTCCGGACGCCGAACCTCAGGCAACACACTCCTCAGAGATTGACTCAGGACTGAGACGTGTCACCGCAGTGAAAAGGACAAAATACTCGTGATGTAACTGTGGCGTCATGGCCACGTGCGCTCTCCTCTCTCTCTCTCTCTCTCTCTCTCTCTCTCTCTCTCTCTCTCTCTCTCTCTCTCTCTCTCTCTCTCTCTCTCTCTCTCTCTCTCTCTCTCTCTCTCTCTCTCTCTCTCTCTCTCTCTCTCTCTCTCTCTCTCTCTCTCTCTCTCTCTCTCTCTCTCTCTCTCTCTCTCTCTCTCTCTCTCTCTCTCTCTCTCTCTCTCTCTCTCTCTCTCTCTCTCTCTCTCTCTCTCTCTCTCTCTCTCTCTCTCTCTCTCTCTCTCTCTCTCTCTCTCTCTCTCTCTCTCTCTCTCTCTCTCTCTCTCTCTCTCTCTCTCTCTCTCTCTCTCTCTCTCTCTCTCTCTCTCTCTCTCTCTCTCTCTCTCTCTCTCTCTCTCTCTCTCTCTCTCTCTCTCTCTCTCTCTCTCTCTCTCTCTCTCTCTCTCTCTCTCTCTCTCTCTCTCTCTCTCTCTCTCTCTCTCTCTCTCTCTCTCTCTCTCTCTCTCTCTCTCTCTCTCTCTCTCTCTCTCTCTCTCTCTCTCTCTCTCTCTCTCTCTCTCTCTCTCTCTCTCTCTCTCTCTCTCTCTCTCTCTCTCTCTCTCTCTCTCTCTCTCTCTCTCTCTCTCTCTCTCTCTCTCTCTCTCTCTCTCTCTCTCTCTCTCTCTCTCTCTCTCTGCATTCCTGTGTGTGATGACGCCACGGATTGGTTGAGATTGCGCCGAATGTATGACACTGTGTTAGTAGTTACAAAGTGAAAACTATTACCTTATTTCACCAATATTCGAGGTTTCAAACATTTGTTTGCATATAAACGTCAATCAAGGTCAAAAACTGCCAGCTGGCCAACAATGTTGGTGACAAAAGGAGATCAAGTCGGTGACAACACATGTAAGATTGTGCACACCTCAGCTTGACAAATTTATGTTCATTCTGCCAATACGTTATTTGAGACTTTAAAAAACTCGGAGGATCCTGTAAATAATCCCTTTTGGTGTCAAAGCTCGATGTTCTTGGCTTCCATGTTTGGTTTGTTGGTGACACTGGACACTTTTTCCGACTTCCGACGTCAACTCAGGTCAACTTCCCTTCCCCTTCTCAGCTCAGGCCCCAGCCTCATGGCCAGCTGTCGGCGTCCCGCGGCGTCCTTTGAAGCGAATGAGATTAGCCCAACTCAGGCCAGGAGACAAATGACCTGCGCTCTCACGATGGGGGTAGACAGCAGGCGCCGGTCCTACTGGCAGGCAATCGTGCCGAGCGGCCGCTCGAACTCAGGCGGCCAGAAAAGCGAGAGATGTGTGCCACTGGAGAATCGGCGCGGGTCTAAATGAACGGGTGGAGCTTGGCGTTTCCTTCGCCCCAGTTTCCTTCCACGTAACACTGCAGGTTGCCGAAACTCCACAGTCTCTCCACTATTCTCCCAGTCCCCCCTGGCCATAGTAACAGCAGTCAAACCTCTCCAGAGGGCGCCTGCAGGAGCCCGGCAGTTTGCTGGCCCTCCTGTCCACCTGCTTCTCCCTCCTGCCAATAGCGTCAAGTGTGGCTCCGGCGGATATGAGCTCTAGTCCGCCCAGGCAGTCACGCGGCCCATCAGAAACAGGGAGACGGAGCTTAAAATCAGGACACGGGCCGAGGCGCTGACGGCCTACCTTAGCTCTTCTCCCTCCCCCAGCATCTGCGCAGGTATGTATCACGTATATTCTTAAAATCACCATCGAGTGCCTGCAAATTGCCCCTAATCTTGACGTCGTATAGTCATGCTGATTTACCCAATTTTCTCTGACTGAGCATACATGTGGTTTTCGCATTTTGGGACAGAAATCTAACTTCTTTAAACTCTTCCAATTTTAGCCGGTTAGCTTTTAAAAACTAAAGATTTCTGTGCCCTGATAGTATTAATCATATAGCAGAAAGGATTAATGTTTACAGCTTTTCGAGGATAGGTCTCATAGGTGCCAATTTTAAGTTATTTACAGATGTATTTTGGCCCTTTTCCTTGAATTTTGACATCACAGGCTGAGCAAAATTGATTTCAGTTAACGGCAGAAGCCTCCTGGTACTAGCCACAAATGCCCGCTTCTCGGAGTTCTCCCGAAATGGGCCATAATGGCCACAGTGGCCACAAATGCCCGCTTCTGAGAGGTCTTTCGAAATGGGCCATAATGGCCACACAGGCCACAAATGCCCGCTTCTCGGAGATCTCCTGAAATGGGCCATAATGGCCACAGTGGCCACAAATGCCCGCTTCTCAGAGGTCTCCCGAAATGGCCCATAATGGCCACAGTGGCCACAATGACGCGCTTCTCAGAGGTCTCCCGAAATTTGTCATAATGGCCCGCTTTAGTTTTCCTGACAGTGGACCCAATGACCTGCCCCTCAGAGGTCTGACATTGACCTGAAAGACTCCCTTCTCAGAGGTTTCCTGTTCATTTGTTTACCAGTTCATGGAGTAAGCCGCCAGTTTAAGTCGAACTTCCTGGAAGCACGGATCAAATATTGACGTGATACCGAGAGAGTTGTGAGTTGATCATCCCACGTAATCGGAACATGATTCTAAACAAAGACGCTGGAACCCCAGCCAAGAAGCAGGATATAATCAACACCGAATGAAAATAAACCACATTTTGCCACAACGTTCCAGCTCCTATCAACGATACGGTCAACTAATGCCGAACGCTTCCGTCCGAAAAATGTTGAATCCCGGCGCGTCGCACTCACTGGAGCGCGCTTCCCTGAGCTGCGGCCCGTACCGCTGTATTACCCGGTATCTCTGCAGGAGGGTCGGCGGGATCCGGGTGTAACCGAGCTGCGCCGATGGCACTGTACCACTGCGCCGATGGCACTGTACCGCTGCGCCGCGGCACATACGGCTCCCGAGCCAACGCACCCGCCAATGACTCAGTTTCCATAAAATACGATCCGGATGGGGCCACCGATCAGTATGATAATGGAGTCGCTGACTCCTTGAGGTGCTATTTCACCAGCAATTTAGCACATATCAGGCTATAGTGCTTGGGAAGAAGCCATTCATGTAGTAAATTGGCGGTCCGATAGCGATCACAGTGTGGCCATGGGGCCTAGGTCAATGTCAGCAGCTGTCGTACGAAATACGGCTCCCATTCGCTGGTAGGTGAATTCCTGGGGAGTCGGAAGAAATGGGATACGAATTCCCCCGGGAAAACTGGCAGCACTGGGATATGAATTCCCCCGGAGAAGACCGGCAGCACTGGGAGGTTAATTCCCCCGGAGAAGACCGGCACCACTGGGAAGGTTAATTCCCCCGGAGAAGACCGGCAGCACTGGGAAGGTTAATTCCCCCGGAGAAGACCGGCAGCACTGGGAAGGTTAATTCCCCCGGAGAAGACCGGCAGCACTGGGAAGGTTAATTCCCCCGGAGAAGACCGGCAGCACTGGGAAGGTTAATTTCCCCGGAGAAGGCCGGCAGCACTGGGAAGGTTAATTCCCCCGGAGAAGACCGGCAGCACTGGGATGGTTAATTCCCCGGGAGAAGACCGGCAGCACAGGGAAGGTTAATTCCCCCGGAGAAGGCCGGCAGCACTGGTAAGGTTAATTTCCCGGAGAAGACCGGCAGCACTGGGAAGGTTAATTCCCCGGAGAAGACCGGCAGTCCTGAGTGGTTAATTCCCCGGGGAAAACCGGCAGCACTGGGAAGGTTAATTCCCCGGAGAAGACCGGCAGCACTGGGAAGGTTAATTCCCCCGGAGAAGACCGGCAGCACTGGGAAGGTTAATTCCCCCGGAGAAGACCGGCAGCACTGGGAAGGTTAATTCCCCCGGAGAAGACCGGCAGCACTGGGAAGGTTAATTCCCCCGGAGAAGACCGGCAGCACTGGGAAGGTTAATTTCCCCGGAGAAGACCGGCAGCACTGGGATGTTAATTCCCCCGGAGAAGACCGGCAGCACTGGGAAGGTTAATTCCCCCCGGGAGAAGACCGGCAGCACTGGGAAGGCTAATTCCCCCGGGGAGAAGACCGGCAGCACTGGGATGTTAATTCCCCCGGAGAAGACCGGCAGCACTGGGAAGGTTAATTCCCCCGGAGAAGACCGGCAGCACTGGGAAGGTTAATTTCCCCCGGAGAAGACCGGCAGCACTGGGAAGGTTAATTCCCCCGGAGAAGACCGGCAGCACTGGGAAGGTTAATTCCCCCGGAGAAGACCGGCAGCACTGGGAAGGTTAATTTCCCCCGGAGAAGACCGGCAGTCCTGGGAAGGTTAATTCCCCCGGAGAAGACCGGCAGCACTGGGAAGGTTAATTCCCCCGGAGAAGACCGGCAGCACTGGGAAGGTTAATTCCCCCGGAGAAGACCGGCAGTCCTGAGAGGTTAATTCCCCGGGGAAAACCGGCAGCACTGGGAAGGTTAATTCCCCAAAGAAGACCGGCAGCACTGGGAAGGTTAATTTCCCCGGAGAAGACCGGCAGCACTGGGAAGGTTAATTCCCCCGGAGAAGACCGGCAGCACTGGGATGTCAATTCCCCGGAGAAGACCGGCAGCACTGGGAAGGTTAATTTCCCCGGAGAAGACCGGCAGCACTGGGAAGGTTAATTCCCCGGGAGAAGACCGGCAGCACTGGGATGTTAATTCCCCCGGAGAAGACCGGCAGCACTGGGATGTTAATTCCCCCGGAGAAGACCGGCAGCACTGGGAAGGTTAATTTCCCCGGAGAAGACCGGCAGCACTGGGAAGGTTAATTCCCCGGAGAAGACCGGCAGCACTGGGAAGGTTAATTCCCCCGGAGAAGACCGGCAGTCCTGAGAGGTTAATTCCCCCGGGGAAAACCGGCAGCACTGGGAAGGTTAATTCCCCCGGAGAAGACCGGCAGCACTGGGATGTCAATTCCCCCGGAGAAGACCGGCAGCACTGGGAAGGTTAATTTCCCCGGAGAAGACCGGCAGCACTGGGATGTTAATTCCCCCGGAGAAGACCGGCAGCACTGGGAAGGTTAATTCCCCGGGAGAAGACCGGCAGCACTGGGAAGGTTAATTCCCCGGGAGAAGACCGGCAGCACTGGGATGTTAATTCCCCGGAGAAGACCGGCAGCACTGGGATGTTAATTCCCCGGAGAAGACCGGCAGCACTGGGAAGGTTAATTCCCCGGAGAAGACCGGCAGTCCTGAGAGGTTAATTCCCCCGGAGAAGACCGGCAGCACTGGGAAGGTTAATTCCCCGGAGAAGACCGGCAGCACTGGGAAGGTTAATTCCCCCGGAGAAGGCCGGCAGCACTGGGATGTTAATTCCCCCGGAGAAGACCGGCAGCACTGGGAAGGTTAATTCCCCCGGAGAAGACCGGCAGCACTGGGAAGGTTAATTCCCCCGGAGAAGACCGGCAGCACTGGGAAGGTTAATTCCCCCGGAGAAGACCGGCAGTCCTGAGAGGTTAATTCCCCGGAGAAGACCGGCAGCACTGGGAAGGTTAATTCCCCGGAGAAGACCGGCAGCACTGGGAAGGTTAATTCCCCCGAGAAGACCGGCAGCACTGGGAAGGTTAATTTCCTCGGAGAAGACCGGCAGCACTGGGAAGGTTAATTCCCCCGGAGAAGGCCGACAGCACTGGGAAGGTTAATTCCCCCGGAGAAGACCGGCAGCACTGGGAAGGTTAATTCCCCGGAGAAGACCGGCAGCACTGGGAAGGTTAATTCCCCGGAGAAGACCGGCAGCACTGGGAAGGTTAATTCCCCCGGAGAAGACCGGCAGCACTGGGAAGGTTAATTCCCCCGGAGAAGACCGGCAGCACTGGGAAGGTTAATTCCCCCGGAGAAGACCGGCAGCACTGGGAAGGTTAATTCCCCGGAGAAGACCGGCAGCACTGGGAAGGTTAATTTCCCCGGAGAAGACCGGCAGCACTGGGAAGGTTAATTCCCCGGAGAAGGCCGACAGCACTGGGAAGGTTAATTCCCCGGAGAAGACCGGCAGCACTGGGAAGGTTAATTCCCCGGAGAAGACCGGCAGCACTGGGAAGGTTAATTCTCCTGGAGAATACCGGCAGCACTCGGAGGTTAATTCAGTGATTATAATTTTTGTCTTAAAACTCATGGCATAAGATAGAGTACAACCAATAGGTCATACTAGATCCTCTCATTCCCATTTATTTTGAGTTACTTAATTTAATGTAGATCACTATGGCCCTCGCAAACTCACAAATTAACGGTTTCATGACCCTCTTGGTTTCCGAGATCTCAAGAGATGGGGGCACTTTAGGCATCCTCCACTGCGGGTTGACGACAGACCCCTCTCCACTGCACGTGTTGACATATAAACCGGATTATATGGCGTTATGACGTCACCACTCTGCCTACCAGACCAGCACCGCGCCGAAGACGCGTCGCTCCATCGAGGCTGGGTGCGGAGCCAACGCTTCCGCCTCGGGCCAGCAACGCCTCTCTCAAATCTGTGTCAAGGGGAGCATGCCACCAGCTCGATACATCTTCACCAGCTCCGGCTTCGGTTAGTACGGAATGCTGTTCCTATGCACATTCACATCCTGCGCTGTCACCATTCGCCGATGAAAATTTGAAGCAGCGATTTCCTGAACTCAATGAGGGACATGTGCCCGTCTATATCCATTGTTTTCTTTGCGTACATGGAGAATGACATCAATCGTCCTAACACAGGCCTTCCTCGTATGCAAAGCTTTTCCACTGTTCTGTCATAACCATACCCTGAGCATGAGCTGCTGCTGGTATGAAGCAGGAAGAGGATATCGATCAATCAGTGATCTGTCTTTCTCTTTTACTTTTGACCAGTTCTGGCCTAAATTGTCCTACGCCACATGCTGACGTTAGTCGTATGGGCGGTGCCAAGGATTTGTCTCAGGAGAGGGGGGGACAAAGTTCCTCAGCACAATTTACCACTCCATGGAGGGAACGATTGGTGGCACCCACGTCCAGACTTGTTGAGTCGCGAATCCGAATCAGAATCGATTCTGAATCGGCTGAAATTTTGCTCCAGTCAGAGTTGAATCGATTCACTTCGGGATCTGGGTTAAGCCAGAGTTGACTCAATTGTTCGGCCGGTTGAGTTGAGTCACAATCGGAGTCAGTCTCCAAGCGGTGAGCCAGAGTCAAGTTGACTTAAAACCTTTATGTTCTGAATATGTATGTTTAAATGACTGAATTCTGAAAGTTAACCAGTTATTTCTGAGGATTTCATGCTGCTATTTAGTGATAACAGTTTGTTCATTATTTTCATATCCACACCAGGGCCAGTTAATAAGGAGGGGACGCTGAAGCGCAGTGTAGAGCATTTGGCTTCCACGCCCCACCCCCCACCCAGTGGCAGATCCAGGGGGAAAGGCATTTACCCCCTAAACGGAAAAGCTAGGGGCAAAACTATTTTTTGCCCTCGTCCCAAAGTCGTCGAACTCCTTTATGCCCCGACTCCTTTTTAGTTTATAAGCAACATCTTGGCGCTTCAACTCTCAGCTTCAAACAGAACCAGTTAGGTTCAGTGTAAATGTTGGGTCTTGGAGAGAAAAGAAGTATCTTGAGCCCATATTTTTCACCCCGTGACGTGCTCTTTTTGCCCTTCACCTCAGATATCCCAAATTCTACCGTCAAGTCATATAGAAGCACAATTTTCACTGCGTGACGTTTTTGTTTTTTGTTTTTCGACTTTGGTTTGACCCTTCCAAACCGACCGGCTAGATCCACCACTGCCCCCACTCAACTTCAAATCAAAGGTAGAAATAATAAATGACGATCGCCTCATCCTTAATATATCCCGTCAGCAAAGTGAGAGTTGGCAGCATCAAATAACTGCAGCAGTTCTTAATGGCATCCTCAATGCTTCCTTCCCAGTAAGGAAGGAATGATAAATTATGCATGATTCCAGCGTAATAATACATGAGCGTGTTGACTTTGTCCATAATTGGGGTCACCCGTCGACTATATGAATAATAAACTGAAACTGAAACTGATGAGGGGGACGCAACATTGACATTGACAGGCAACAAAATGACACCTTTTTCATATTGCAGCCTTTCAACAAAGAATAACTGACCAAATAATCGTAACCTCCCTTGTGCGTGCAACAACCCAACAAAAAATACCACACATCCCCTTGAAACGACAAAAACAGCAGAGCTGCCCGCTAACTCAGCGATCCGCACCTGCGACTTTGTCTTCGTAGCTGGAGGGTATAAACCAGGTTGTCCTGTGCTGCTGACCACGTGATGTGCAGCATAATCCATACTGCTCTTTCGTAACATGTGATGGGCCGTCAGCTCCTTTTATCGTCATGCCAGTTAACGGTCATTGGGCTACTAGTATTGCAAAGTTCAAAGTTGTGCTTGGTGAAAAGGTGTTGGTTTAACTGTGACATTTCCGGATTATTCGTACGCCATTAAAGCACCTACTAGCTCCTAAACGTGTAATGTGGAAGGCTATCCTTCTTTGAAGCGTATTAGTATTATATTTACGGCATTGACGCAGACTGTGCGCAACATTCACATCGTGTAATTGAAGTGACATGAAGTCACTTTTTACGTTAGAATAGTCTATTGTTTTCTGATTGCGGTAACTTTATTTCGGCCGTCTTTGGCTTGATTTTGTGATTTTAAAATTTTGAAGATGTTTTTGGGCGTAATATTATTGCCCCAAGAAGATTCTGTGTGCCTAAAGTTTTTGAGGATGGTGCACAACAAAACCTGTAGAGTCTTGAGCAAGGTAAGAAAAACCAGATGTTGGCCTGAAAAAACGGTTTAAATTTTTGTTTTAATACCGTTACTATAAAAACAAGAAAGTAAAATGTTTTTCCCCTGTGCAAAATTGTATGTGTAAATGTACACATTTGGTGCTTGATACCGTGCTATGCGTATGCAAAACTAGCGGCTTTCAAACCATCAAGTACTAAAAATACCCATCAGAAAAGTCACAGCCAGAAAAGAGATTGGACTGACTTGGTGTCGGGTGTCGGGGCGTGGTCCTCCGGCTCCGGCTCCGACATCGACTCAAACTCCTCGCTCCAGGAGCTGTCGGAACTGAGCTGACGACGCACCGCCAGCTGGCTCTCCCCGCCGCCCTGCTCCACGTCCTCGTAGATGGCGCTGTCATCCCACGTTCCCGGCTGGGGTCGGACCGCGTCTAAAGGGGACACGAGCCAGGTCAAACAGCGCGCCAAGCCAGGTCAAACAGCGCGCCAAGCCAGGTCAAACAGCGCGCCAAACCAGGTCAAACAGCGCGCCAAACCAGGTCAACCACTGCACCGAACCACGTCAAACGCTGCGCCAAACTAAGTCAGCGTCCGACGACGCACAGACCAAACGCCGCGCAAAACCAGGTCATACAAAGCACCAAATTCCGCGCCAAACGAGGTCAAACACCGCGCCCAACCAGGTCTGCGTCCGACGACGCACAGTCCAAACACCGCGCCCAACCAAGTCAGCGTCCGACGACGCACAGTCCAAACACCGCGCCCAACCAAGTCAGCGTCCGACGACGCACAGTCCAAACACCGCGCCCAACCAAGTCAGCGTCCAACGATACAATCCGCTCTAAAAAGAGCCGCAGGCTAGTCATCTCGTGTGGATAGTTGGTTTACACTGCTGGAATTACTGACGGGAGCACTAGACTAGTCCCCCAAAAGACTTTAGGGACATAGGTGTGGCGTCACAGAGCAGAGTATCGACAGTCCCGCCCTGTGTCTGCCTTTCCTTTGAGCAGAGTACGCACTTATTTCCAAACAAATTATACCTGGTGTGTAAACCCACACAAGGATGACAGCCATGTCACGCAGAAGGCAGGCGGGCTGAATGTAGCTCGGAGAAGGACGAGCTGTAGCTTTGGCGAGCTGACAAGGAAAGCCCGCAGCACCACTGGTGCGACACAAAGCTACGCTTGACGGGCTTCTCGTTCAGCTTGACAAGGTCGGCGTCTTTCATCCCTCTATGGCTTTTGGCAATGTCGTTTTGATTAGTCAAATATGTAGCTGAGCTGAAACAGGTGCAAGTTGTCGTACACCTATTCAGGCTTCAAAAACGCATTTTTCAGTCAAAACAGTTGATTCAGACTTCCAAAACATTTGAGGGTTGTATCCAGAGCCTAGCTGTTTACTGCTCAGGTCTGCTACTCCCAGGGGCGTGGATTTCCGAAAATAATTGCGAATGCCCAAATTTGGAAGTTTGAAGATAATATCAACCATCGCGCAAAAACAGATAGCATGATATTATCTTTGTGTTTGCCCAGACACAGGCCTGCTGAAGCAAATAAAACTAGTTTAAAGCCCTGAAAATGATAAACAATAAAATCTAAAGGAATTCTTTGCACTAACTAAACGTTTCATTGGGGGTGCCCGGGTGCCCCCAGAGATATAAATCCACACCCCTGGCTACTACGCCACTTGTGAACTCTCCTAATGGTAATGAAGTAGCGGATGCGGTATCTATAGCAGACATTTTCGGAGTGGTGCGTAGCAGACTCAAAAGGATTCAAAACCACCACCGGCACCGACAGCCTGCTTATCCTAGCCCCACTGTTTGAACGCCCCCCCCACGGGTTTTACCGGCGTCACCAAAACAAAAAAAACTGCGACCCAAATTGCCGCCGTACTTGGCACACCACCAAGACCAACGTGTTCCTGAACTTGTTTAGGCCATGCATTCGTGTTTGCAACCAGGGGTCTATTATTGGGGTAACGGGGTAACGGGCGTGAGCGACAAATTTCAGGGTCTGAAGCGAAAAATTTTGGGTCGGGGAAGTAGGTACCTCACATTGTTTCCAAACTCGGACGGATCAAGGATTCCGATTTGGGGGGTTCCAACTGGGCCGAGATTCATAGTCAGCGGCGGGGAGGGGGGGGGGGGCTGGACCGCAAATGATTTCCTGAACTCAACATGTGAGTACGGGAAGGGATGGGTGGGGCGTGCAGCATTTAACATCTGTTGCATTTAAAGTGAAAATGTAAAATTTTCGCCCAATTTTGCGTGATTTCCTTTGACAGTAGACCGTTGCAGTGGCGGATCCAAGGGGGCTAGGGCGCTCCATCCCCCCAATATTTCCTATTGTTAATTGTCCTATTTTTAACAATATGCCCTATTGTTAATACATACACGAGGGGCTGCCCGAGGTACTGACGAGTGAGGATCAAGCACCCTAGTCCCCCCTCCCGAAATGAGTTCCTGGATCCGCCACTGGACCGTTGGGTAGGCAAATTATACGTTTTCAACTTTTAGGGGCAATAGCCTCCGCATGCTCTCCTCCGCCTTAATGGATCCGCCAGTGTTTCCTAAAGAAAGCAACTCCAAAACGATGAAATCATAGTCATTGTCCGATTCTCCGCCCCATACAGACTACCGATCGATATGCTTCCGAACGACCCTCGTATCCGCCATGGTTTGAATTCATCCACCGGCACCAAAGCAATAGAGACACTTTCGGCACAATTTCCGGTGACCCTCGTACGCAACGTGCCGCAGAAATTTCCCCATCTTGTGAATAGAGCAATATCGCAAGGAGGGTAACGCAGGAGAGGTATCCCCATAGGCCCTCTATTGGGACCCTGTAACGAGACTGTAACGAAGAGCCGTGTCGCACGAAAATTCCCCAGTGTCGCACGAATGCGACACGAAATTTTCCCAAGACTCTTGGAAAATTGCGGGTTATTTGGGATAGGAAGCTTCCGGTTGAGATCCCACATGGTTGTTCCAGACGACAGAAGACCACTGGCGCTTCGTACGTATGACCACGTGTGCGCGGGATCCGAGGGAAAGTAGAGGTATTGCTCTCCTAATCGTTTGGTCAGAAGGAAGCGTGGAGTAAAGGTGATAAACTGTGGCGAATGCGGGTTGAATGAATGCGTATAATTGCTCCACGCTTGTATATATTTTTTACTGGTTGGCATTATGCCGGCGCGAGTACAACCTTCGAGAGAAAAAGTGAGGTGTGCGTACTAAGGTGCAGTTTCAACGGCCAGAAACGGCTCTACTCGAGGCACCTCAAGGCAGTTCATAAGGATGGCCCGCCTAAACTGATTGCACACCCAATGCTGGAGAAGTTTAAAGTGAAAGAATCTGATCAGGTAAGTTTGAATCTATGCAAATGCTATTTGCCTTATGCTAAAGCTGATTTTATTTAAACGGCTGTGCAGTGGCGGATCCAGCAGGTCGATTTGGGAGGGGTAAAACAAAGATTGAGCATAGTACATCTAGCAGACCGCCAATGAAAAATAACTATTCCTTAAACACACACTAATGGTTTTGCCAGCTTCCAATAATGCTATTGGCAACAGCCTATAATCCAGTAATTAAGGAGATTGAGAACGTTTCCGTGCTTAATTGGATAATGTCGAATTTATCTAATGCCGTATCTCTTCTCTTGTTTTAAACAGGTTTACCTATAATCTAAAACTGAATTAATTTTGGCAATCTTAAATACCATAAAACTAAAAGAAGCTTCTTATTTTGGATTCCCCCTGGATGAAAGGCTCCCTCTGCCCGCTGCAAAGGCAACATCAAGCTAAATGGTTTTCCGCTTATGATTCAGAAACTATCGATTCAGAAACTATTAGTGCAGAAACTCTCGGCGAGACAAAAAATCGCCCTCATATTTTTGTGGGCGACAGATTCTGACATTTATAGACCCCTGTTTGCAACGTTCGTAGCATAGGGAGGATTTTCCCATGCTATTCCAATGGGGTAAGTCATCTCTCGCCTGCTCCAAGTTACCGAAATAAAAATCCCGAATATAAGAATTTAATTAATATTTAACTCCGAACAGCTTTACGGCAACCGGAATATCATCCGCGGACAAAAAAATATACGCCCAGCCGCGGGTGAGTATTTGTGGTAGGCCCCATGTGTTTTAGTTCTTCGACCACCGTTATGGGTTTTAAAGACCTGTGGGATTAATACAGATACAACAGAACAACAAGTTTGTAGATCCTGAAAGGGTTGTCAAGTGTAGAAGGTTTCTAGTCTTATCAGTTTCAAAATGTAAGCGTGGTAGAGTTCAAAAGTTAAAGTGAGGTCACCTTGTTTAACCTAACCTGGCGACCTGACCAGTTATGACCTGATCCTTAAATGTTGTCAGAAGTTGCAAAAAGACCAGGTAATAGGAATACCGAGCACAGCGGCGCTCCACACCGCCACTTTCCCGCTGTCCTTGAAAAAAAACCTTAGGGGCCATTGATGTTCCCCGGCGGGGTTATGGTTAACACAAGGACACATATTAGTTACTCCTCCCACCAACCGGTTTGATGGCATCACCAAGCCATTTAGATACAGGAAACTTCACTCGTTCAGCGGTTTAAAAGTCCACAGAATGTGTGCTGCCGCCGAGTCTCTGCTCGCTCGGGGCATACGAAACTCATAGGAGCACTTTCCACGGAGATATTCGACGCACCCTAAAACAAATTCATATCCACATCAAAATGGGTGGAGCCTGGAAGGGGTTAGTTTATTTTCCCGCCCCAGCACAGCACAGCACAGCACAGCACAGAACAGCACAGCACAGCACAGCACCCCCCACACACACACACATACACACATAGCTCAGTGACGGTTCTCAATACACTGACGTCAAACATTCTGCGCGGTAATCACAATAGTAAAAACTGTAAAACAACAAAGACGAGACCACATGCCACGCTCGGCGAGGGAGGCAGGAAACAACAGCCGCAGAGCAGCCCCCGGGCACGTGGTCCATTCACCGGACCCCACCTGCAGACAGCAGCACCACACCACTCAGCATCACGAGCCCACGAGCTGGGGGAGCCAGCTGCAGCCAGCTCATGCGCACTTCTCTGTGACACGGTACCCACAGACAGGCCACTGACGTCCGCATGACTCATCTGCCCACAGCAGCTACACGTCCGACACACAGCCGGGACGGCCGCCAGCACCGAGTGTCGATATATATCCGAACACAGCCGGGACGGCGCCAGCACCAGTGTCGATATATACGACACACAGCCGGGACGGCCGCCAGCACCGAGTGTCGATATATATCCGACACACAGCCGGGACGGCCGCCAGCACCAGTGTCGATATATATATATATCCGACACACAGCCGGGACGGCCGCCAGCACCGAGTGTCGATATATATATATATCCGACACACAGCCGGGACGGTGTTGTATCCGCCGGGAACGCCCTTTGAAATCGGCAGTCACTGCTTTATATCGCCGCTCGTATACCCTCAGACACGCCGGAAATCCCGTTCAAATAGTGTGTATATTTTTTCCTCCTCTCTCTCCATCATGCCCGAAATAAACAACTGGCCAGCAAAGTTGTCCCCACACTATCAACAGCTGACTGGCCGCCGGAGCACCTGTCACGTGACCAGTAACACGACACTTATTTTCCGTTGCTGAGTCACGTGACTCACCCCTACCGACGAATGGAAATCCGCTGCCAATGGCGGAACACAACACACTCCCCCACTAGAAAACTAGACCCCTAGTCAGGCGAGTAACGCCTTGGCGCACGACGCACGCGCGCACTTCTACGAGCCGTAGACTCAGGGCTTTGAGGTGGGAGCGTGGTAGGCTCTGTTACCTGAGGAGTCCGAGGATGTACCGGAGTACTGGGTTCTGGTACCTGAGGTACTGGAGTATCCGGTTCCCCCCACTGTGGGAGATCCCATCAGGATCGCGGGGTTGAGGCTGGAGTCGTCTGCAGGTAGGACTTCCCCTCTGGCTGAGACAAGCCTACGGGCATGCACACGCTGCCCATCTATCAACCTGTAACTAACGGGTCCAGTCTGCCGTTCAACCCGTTTCGGGTCCCCATAGACTCGACCTTTGACCCCCGGCGCTCGAACTCTTACGAACTCACCTGTCTTCCACACTGGAAGTCTCCGCACTCCGCGGTCGTACTGGGCAGCATAGTGCGCCTGGTATTTACTGACCTTTTCCCGCACCGTGTCGTCGTCTGCCGCTTTACCGTGTAAGGCGTTCAGGGCTGTTCTCATTTCTCGGCCGTGCAGCGCCTGAAATGGCGACACGCCCGTGGTGGGATGCGGCGTAGCGCGATATCCCTGAAGGAAGGTCCTCATGTACGTCTCTAAAGACTGGCCTGCTAGCCTTGCGCTACGCATCGCCTCCTTGACGGTACGGTTTAACCGCTCGACCATACCGCATGTCTGTGGTGAATAGGGAGAACTGCGGATATGTCTAACCCCGACAGACCGAAGGAATGATTGAAACTCCCGGGAACAGAACTGGCTACCATTGTCTGTCACCAGCTCCTCGACGTTCCCCTCACGGGAGAAGACTCCCTGCAGAAACTGAAAAACGGCATCAGACGTCACATGAGACGCGAACCCTACTTCTGGCCACCTACTGTACAAATCGACCATCACGATTCCAAACCTGTGGGCTCCGTCCCCTTGGAGCGGACCAATTATTTCCACTTGCGCCTTCTTCCATGGCGCGTCAGGAAGTGGGATGGGCTGCAGAGCCAGTTTAGGAGGCACGGCACTCTTGCCGTGACATGCGCAGATCACACAGTTTTTCACCAACCTCTCCACATCCCTATCCATGGCTGGCCACCAGTACTGATCCCTAAGTCTCTGCTTTGTTCGCACCACTCCTTGGTGTCCTGCGTGCGCCAGCTCAAGCAGCTGACCACGCACAGAGCTGGGAACGACGATCCTCTGACCCCGAAGCATTAGGCTGCCAGCCACGCTCAACTCATGTCTTATGGCCCAGTACGGCTTCACCTCATCTGGCAACTGCCTCACGGATGGCCAGTTGCCTCTGGACAGGTAATCCTGTAGGACTTTGCACAGCTCGTCCTGGGCAGTAGCCTTCTCCAGATCCTGAAGGGCAACGGCATCAACTTGCGCACACAAGTGAGCAATCTCTATGTCGTCGTCATCACGCCATGTAGCATCCTTGACTGGGACGCGAGACAATCCATCTGCAATCACATTAGCAGCAGAGCTAACATGCTGTACATCGAACGTGTACCGGAGTAGCCTGGTCTCCCACCTGGCTATCCTTCGACCAGCACGGTTGGAACCCTTGGGTCCCAGGATTGTCTGGAGCGCCTGGTTGTCTGTACGCAACAAGAACCGGCGTCCCCACAGGAACGTATGCCACTTCTCTGTAGCCCAGACGCAACTAAGGGCTTCCTTCTCCACGGTCGAATATAACCTCTCTGCTGGAGACAAGACACGTGAAGCGCAAGCAATGATCTGCTCCTTGTCACCTTTCCACTGACTAAGGTAAGCACCCAGTCCGACGTCGCTCGCGTCGGTTGTAACCACTGTCGGAAGGCTGGGGTCGTACAGTGGGAGTGACGGACACTGACTGATCATCTCTTTCAGGGCGTGGACTGCATCGGAAGCATCCTGCGACCATTGGAAGTCATCTGCTCTTAGAAGAGCGCGCAGCGGCTCAACCACTGTGGAGAACTTTGGAAGGAATCTGGCGTAGTAGCTGCATGAGCCCAAGAAGGACTAAGTCGGCAGCTGTCTCGGGCATGGCTGCGCTGAGCAGCAGAGCCACTCTCTCTGGGTCCACTTGGACCTTGCCCTCACTGACCACCATCCCCAAGAAGTGGATGGACTTCACACTGAACTTACTTTTGCTGAAGTTGATCCTGACCCTGTGCTGACTGAAAATCTCTCTAACTTGGGCCAGTCGCCTGTCATGTTCAGCCTGTGTAGGTGCATGAATGACAATGTCATCTAAATATACTTCAGTCCCTTGGACTGACGAGAGCATGTCTGTCATGATCTTCTGAAAAGCTGGTCCACTGGATGCCAGCCCAAACGGACAAAGAGTGAAGCGGAACAACCCGTCGTGCGTCACAAACGTGGTGAGGTCTCTCGAACTGGAATGAAGACTCACCTGGTGGTAAGCATCAGCCAAATCAATGGTTGAGAAAACCCTTGAGCCCTGGAGACGCTGCATTAGCTCCTCCATGTGCGGGATTGGATACCCGTCAGTTACCACAGAACGGTTGACCTGTCGCAGATCCACACAGAGTCGTATTTCCCCATTCTTTTTCCTTCCCACCACTATGGGAGAAACCCAGGGACTAGCCTGCACCCTCTCAATGACCCCCTGCTGCTCCAGCTGCCTCAGCCGGTCACTCACCTCTTCACGAATGGCTAGCGGTAGCCTCCTGACGCACTGGAGGTACAGACGGATCCACCACCACCCGGTGTTCATATCCCAGGATGGTTGGAGCTGTAGCCTGGTCGGGGCCAGGCGCAGGTTGGGCAGGGGTAGAAGACTCAGCTCCAGGAAGGCAGGCAGGTGTGGGTGGAGGAAGGCAGGTAGAGCCTGACGACACATCATCAGTGGTCAGTTCGCACACTTCACCTGCAACCACATCAACATTGAACTCACGCATCAGATCAAGACCCATAAGGGGCTTCCCATGGGGCACAACATACACACACACATCAGCACTCTTGTCTTTACACTTCATGTTTATCACTTTTTTCCCCAGGACCTGTAGCTGGCCTCCTACATATGTGCACAACTTCCTGTCGGGAGGAGTCAGGGAACCACGCACTAGGTGTCTGGGGAGGATAGACACTGGGGAGCCTGTATCAACCATCACTGGGAACCCACCTCTCCCGAACAAAACAAGGCATCAGCAACTGATTATCATTCACACTCATCACACTGGTGACTGCCTTAACACCAGCTGCAGTGGGGCGTGCTTTACACACACTGGCAAAATGCCCCACTCGCCCACACTTGTGGCACGTCTGGTGGCGTGCTGGGCAATCTATGGCATTGGCCAGATGTGGGCCACCACATCTGTAGCAGGTCCGAGCTGGAGGCTGAGAGAATGTCTGTGCTGCACGAGCACCCCCAGAGTGGAAAGCCTGGGATGACTTCGTGGACTTGTACCTGGGCTTGCGGGATGGGTGTCGCACTTGGTTCACCTCGGGACTGATCCCTACGGCCGCATGTCCCTGTAGCTCCTTGGCTTCCCTCTCTGCAGTTTCAATCAGCTCAGCAATGGCAAGGAACTTCTCTAAAGTCAGGGCCTCCTCTAAGAGAAGCCTCTGAGGCAAGCGAGATGAACAGGTCTTCTCGACTACCTGGTCCCGCAGAAACTCTTCCAGGCGGTCCCCAAAGTCACAAGACCTGGCCAGATGCCTTAAGTCACTAACCCACTGGGCTGTGGTCTCAGTGGGAGACTGCACACGGCACCGCAAACGGTAGCGCTCTGCCACCACGTTTGTCTTAGGGGTGAAGAACTCACTGAGTTTCCGGAGGGTGAAGTCAAACTCAGTTTCCCCCTCTTGCTTCACTGCTGCAGGTAATGAGTAAAAAAACTCGCTGGCCCTCATGCCCAAGGCAATGGAGAAGGATCGCTGTACGGCGCTTATCCGAAAAACTATCACCGTCGATAGCCACCAAGTAATTATTAAAAACGTTCACCCACGTGGGCCATGGCGTGGGGGCGTACCTGGCGCAGGCAGAAACGGGGTTGGAGCACCCGTACCGAGGGAATCCATCAAGGAAAGTAGTAGAAGAAACGTAAGTACCTGTATCCCTGGTCGCCAAAACCTTGTTGCATCCGCCGGGAACGCCCTTTGAAATCGGCAGTCACTGCTTCATATCGCCGCTCGTATACCCTCAGACACGCCGGAAATCCCGTTCAAATAGTGTGTATATTTTTCCTCCTCTCTCTCCATCATGCCCGAAATAAACAACTGGCCAGCAAAGTTGTCCCCACACTATCAACAGCTGACTGGCCGCCGGAGCACCTGTCACGTGACCAGTAACACGACACTTATTTTCCGTTGCTGAGTCACGTGACTCACCCCTACCGACGAATGGAAATCCGCTGCCAATGGCGGAACACAACAGACGGCCGTGCCGATATATATCGACATACAGCCGGGACGGCCGTGCCGATATATATCGACATACAGCCGGGACGGCCGCCGACACCGAGTGTCGATATATATCCGACACACAGCCGGGACGGCCGCCGACACCGAGTGTCGATATATATCCGACACACAGCCGGGACGGCCGCCGACACCGAGTGTCGATATATATCCGACACACAGCCGGGACGGCCGTGCCGATATATATCGACATACAGCCGGGACGGCCACCGACACCGAGTGTCGATATATATCCGACACACAGCCGGGACGGCCGCCGACACCGAGTGTCGATATATATCCGACACACAGCCGGGACGGCCGTGCCGATATATATCGACATACAGCCGGGACGGCCGCCGACACCGAGTGTCGATATATATCCGACACACAGCCGGGACGGCCGCCGACACCGAGTGTCGATATATATCCGACACACAGCCGGGACGGCCAAAGGCACCGAGCGTCGATATATATATATATATATATATATATATATATATATATATATATATATATATTGAAAAATTCAAAAATCTAAAAACAGCGACAGCGGCCGTTGGCGGGAAATGAGGATTGACCTTGACCCATGACCTGGACCTTTACACTGAGCTACCTGAACTATGACGCCATAGCATAATGAACGTCTTGCTGGGTAACGCCATTGACCGAAAGCATAAGAACCAATGACCTTGAAAATGCTGGCATGGCCTTGACCTATGACATCTGCCCTTGACGACCATGTGAGGTTACCTTGACATGTCATATCGTTAATATGGTGTTATGACATCACCATTCAGTCTCCAATGCAGGCAAACTGGTGCGACTGCGCCAGTTTGTTGAGCTTTAGCCCTTGTACCTCCGGAAAACGCCCGGGCGATGCACATTGCCACACAGCGCTATCAGCTACTAATTTGGAGCGTGAGCCACCTTCTATGTCTGCCTCATAAGTTATATTTTTTTAATGAAGCGAAGTAGTAATAAAAATAAATAATTAACAAAAAGCCTGCAGGCTTTCTTCCAATTATTTGTTTAGCCTCTACCTTCTCTGGGCGTCGGAGGTATAGCGTAAGCCCTCCTCTGCCTCAGTCGACAGGAATTAATTTGCCTTTTCCGAGCGGAACGCCTTCTCTGCCTCCTCTGGGCGGAATCCCTCTTCCGCCTACGCCGGGCGGAATCACTCCTTCGCCTCCACTGGGTAGAACCACTTCTCTGCTGCTTTTCCGGGCGGAACCCTCTTCTGTCTCCCCCGCCGGGCGGAAACCCCTTTCTGCCTCCGCCGGGCGAGACCCTTTTTCTGCCATCCCCGGATTGAACCCCTTCTCTACCTCCTCCGTCAGGCGGAACCCATGCTCTGCCTCCTCTGCCGGGCGGAACCCATGCTCTGCCTTCACCGACGGTGCTGATGTCATCAGCGCAGTAGGTGATGTCACAGGGGCAGTCCGAAAACAGGCCCGCCGACGCAGGGCTGGCAGCCGTGCACTACTCCCAGATGAAGCCTTCCGGACGCGACGGGGAGACGGTAGGGGCCTGGTACCAGCCGGCCATCTGCTGGTAGAAGCTTAAAGGGAATCTGGAAACTTGGTCGAATCCTGGAATTTAGTGCAATTAGGCGTACTTTCAGTCAAAAATAATGAAACCACTCATGATTTCTCTGAAAAATTTACAAGCTCAATATTGGGTTTTTTTAAAAATACTCCTCTATTAAAAGAAATACATATCAGACTGTGGATGATGTCACGATCTGGCAACCACTACCATACTTGAAACGCTTCAAGCGCTTCGATTGGCTGATGCTCATCGTGACGTCAGCATATGTCGTCACACCAGTAGCTCACAACAATGGCCGCCGGCGACGGGGGCTGAGGGGAGCTGGTGTCAAGTAGGTTTTAGCTTTTTTCTACGGAAATATCGAGTTCCAAGACAAATGAAATATGGAGTACCGGGTTTTCCGACCTGCTTTACAACTTGGCTATCTCAGTTAAAATCACGTTGTGAAGGTGCCACATTCCCTTTAAGCTTGCCGGGTGTGTCATTTCAGTTCGATTTATGAATTTTAGCTGTGCTGATGCCGAGTATCCGGCACGGATCCGACATTTTGTTTAGAACTGAAACAATTCAGATGGAGGATTTCAATCGCGGGGTCATTCTATATCCCGTGATTACGGGGTTGAACAATACCAATCTTGGGATATCTCAGAATCCCAGGATTAAGCCAATCTTATCACTACATAAATAATGCATTCGGTTTCGAGCTAAACGTGTGGATAGGTGTTCCAGTGTTGTATGAATACTGGACGCATGGCCCCAGGCGACACGTCCGTCGTCAGGGTCAGCAGCTGGGTGTCGGCTACAGCTCCAGGGAGCAGTCAGGGTGCAGATGTGGGCAACTGAGATTATTCCATACAGGTGATATCCACACCTAGCCCGTCCAGGAGCGCTCGAGTTCCTGGAACCGGGTGGTGAGCAACACTACCATCTGCAGGACGGGGGCGCAGCAAGTCTCCTCTGAAGAACGCTCCGTGGGTTTGATGCGAAGGGTTCAATGCTAGTTTTACAGCAAAGTGCATGCAATTTGTCTTACGAAAAAGCCTGAAGGGTATTTCATTGATGTTTAGGAGCATACTTCTGATTGGCGAGGTCCTTAAAGCCACAATAATGATTCTGATGGCGAGGTGGTCTCTAATATCTGACATACGCTGGTCTGTTTCTGACGCAGACCCACACGCGAAGCAGCTGTCCTCGATCTTAGAGCTAATGACAGGCCTCTATAGCAGCAGAGTAGTTCGTAATCAGCATCATACTTTATAGTATCAACATATTCAAAATATTTTCCAAGTTAATAGCATACATTTCCGACTCAAATTCTAGGTGTTCATAGATGTTGAATCTAGCATTTCCCCAGGGGCTGAAGAAGGACGACTGAATACCTCCAACTCGGATCATACCTGAATAGACCTGCAGCGAACCTCAAAAAACCTCCGCATGCACATGAAAAATAGGAGTGATTTTGGTGCAATTAACTCAAAACAAGACTCTAGCTTTTGCAATAGGTGCAAGTGAAAGCGAGCGCCAGCCGAATTGTTTTCAAGTTTTCTTCTCAGAAGGGGTAAAAATCGAGGAGGCAGCCCTGACTTCGCAGTGCGCCGATTCTCCTACGGCAGCGGGTACCTGAGAGGTGTTTCATCCTGGTTTGTCCAATCAGCGGCAGGAAGGCGCGGTGCACGCTGACAGGTGCGCTGACACTGCGCCGCACCTGCTGTCTGGGGCGCATCTGCGCCGCTCGGACTCCACTCTCCCTCTCACTGACACCTGGCGGCAGCGGCTGCCTCCCCGGCTGCTGCCTCCGACGCTACTGGACTGTCCTCGGAGGTGGTTCCAGCGCCAGCCGTCGGCGCCGCGCAGACGCCCCCCCCCCAGCCAGTCATCCCCAGCACGCGACCCCACTAATCGGGCAAGCTCAGAGGTATGCTCTGGTATGCCGCAGGGAGGATTAGGAAGGTGTCTCCAAACAACGTCGGTACCTGACTGCTGACAACGTTCACTAATATAGCTCGGTGAGTGTTCAGCTAACCCAGCAGCTTAACATAAAAACAGGACGTGGATTTATGTTATACCATATTATTCTACGGGAAACAATTAAATAGGGGGACAGAGTTTATAACCTCTTAGTTACCTTTTGTGTCCACCACCGCCAAGGATGTCTTCAATCGAAAACTTGGTCGTTGGAAATGGGTAATTGGAGCATTTGGAAAAAGTTTACCGAAAAGGGTAATATTTGTCCACCAATATTATTGAATTATTTACCTCCATTGAATTTATTGAGACGACGGATAACGTACCATGTACTAAAGTGGCAACAATTTATAGCACCTTGACCAAAGAACTTATCTTGCATAATGGTTTGCCTTATTTTACTACGAAATTTTAGCCGGTATTTCCCCATTGATCTAGTCGCGCGTCGTGTCACCTGAATGTCGCCTGGCGTTTGCCCCGCTGATATAGTCGCGTTGCAAGGTATACTCGGTGCATTCCACAACATTTCAGCACACGCGATGGTCGATTTTACACACTGTCTTCGATTTTCTTCAAACTTTGTCCATGAGGTTATCGGCAGCCCAAGACACCCCCGTACTTTGTTTAGCTTGCTAGGTGCAACAATTCAGGAGTTGCACCATCAATTATGCCGTCAATTTGGTTAGAGTCATTGTCAATAGCCTCAGTCAATTGTACCCTTTGACCGCGCAGCACTTTCTTCTACAGCCATTCTATCCAATTAGAATAATGATAAAATGGTAAAATTAGATAGGGAAATGTTTGGAATGGATCAATGAACACAGCTGTCACATTTCTAAAATATCTTATTTTTATTTAAGAAAAGTTTTAATTATTAAAAATTAAGTAGTTTTAAAATATTCATGGAGTTTACGTGAGCCGAGACAGAAAATTTCAGAAAAATCACTGAGTGCCACAGAGCCCATACAATATATGATGAATATAGCTCTGTGGTGAGTGCTACATTATTCATCCATGATTCAAGAGTATAGGCCGATTACTACCTCTGACGCACAAAATCATGCCCCTCGGTGCAAGACTCCAAAATACATCTAAATTTGAAAGAAGTTTCTCCGTGAGAAGAACTAATACCTAAGGCCTTTTCGCTTTTGAGACAATCGGTTTTTAAAGCAATGTGGTAGGTATACAAATGTCTTTTCATGGCGCAGTTGAAATATTCCTGGGACACTGTGGCTTAAAGAGACTTTTGTTGTTTATTGTTTATTGTTTATTAGGGCTCATAAGCAACAGGAATCATCCCATCCCAATAAAAGCTCAGGTCAATATTATAAAACATCATCGGGAATCACTAAAATGCGGAAGGTACAGTGTAAAATACAGTTATAAACCCTTAAAATACAGTATAAAATAGACAATAGCATATATGAGCCCATCGACAGATACACAGGAGGCGAGTACATTAGGAGGCGAGTACACTTTAAAGTACCTCAATAAAATGGACTAGATCCTAAATCAGGCATAAAAGTAAAATAAGAATAAAAATCACTGCACACCACACAACCAAGACGGGAGATTACTACATCGGCTCTGCCGGTAGCTGCTTGATATAAGCACGTGTCTGAGCCCTGAATTGAGTGTATGTGCACCTGAAAGGATCAGCATGGGGGCATGCAGCTACGAAAGCGTTAAAAGCTCCAGGTGCACGGCAGAGCAGACCGCGCTTGACCGTGTCTACTCTCCCTAACGGCACATGCAGCAAGGTTCCCGTCATTGCACGAGTGTATCGTGACGGCACGTGCAGTGGAAAGCTCCCGAGCAGTAGGGCGGAGTCAGTCCTGGCAGTGATAATGATGCGGAATACGGAATAGAATTTTGAGATAAGTTAATGCAGAAAATTGATGTTTTGAACCAGCTTGGTTTTGACAGTGTCACCTGTGCTGTCCTTGTTTATGTTCAGCGATATTTTTGGTGGCAGTGCAACGAAGGTACCCCAGCTATTGCAAGGGCACCTTACAGTGCTGCAACCCCTTCATTGAGCGAAATATTGGCTAAGCCTCTATAGAGAGGGGCCATCAAGCTGCGGAAGGCCCGATCTTGGGCTTGGCCCGCCCCCAGTCAAACTCTGGTTGCGCCACTGAGCGTGTTAATCGGGTTCATCGGGCAAAGTTATATTCATTAGACTGCGTGGCTTGTCAATGGCGGAAAATGTATACATCCATCATGTCAAGTGTTCACGCAAAAGCCCAATTCAGCCGATATTATTGGAAACATTTAGAATTAACAATATACAATGCACAGCTGTATGTGGACAAATATGGGTGAGGAGAGGAGAGGGTCCAATATCAAGTTCGTGGTTCTGTGACCAATTATTCAATACGAGATCCCCATGTACCCCCCCCTCCCCGCCGTTCCACCGCCAGTGGGCTCATCAATACCTGAACCTGTGAAACTTGCCTAAAATGCCAGAACTGCCCCAAATGACCAAGGCCGTCACAAATGCGCATAAACGCCAAGCTGCCTGTTCGTTTACCTTGCTTTGCTATAGATGCCCCAAAATGTTTGGTTCATGAAAAAGACGGTTTTGGGAGGATGTTCAGTTGTCTGCCTCCTCGAATCCTGGATGCAAAATGGATCTAGTACGCTGGGATTATATATTCGGGCACAGCCCTTCACCATAATCAGGTAGGTAAGCGATAGGTGAAATCACAAGTCGCTGGGCATAGTACAGCAAGACCTCGAATCACCGGCGGATCCAAGGGGGCAAAGGGGCCATGGCCCCCTCCAAAGCCTACATTGATATATATATATATATATATATATATATATATATATATATATACTTTGGTCTAAAATTTAGCCAAATGTTAGCCGTATTTTCTTTGAAATGCATTGTTTTTATTTTTGCTCAATTTAGCCCCCTAACGTTGATCTGGCCCCCTCCAAAAGCTGTTGCTGGATCCACCAATTCCTCGAATTGAGTTTCATACAAATGCATTTTAGAATGAATTCTTAAAAGTTGGATGTCGTGACAACGAATCTTGAATGAAACGAGGAACTGCACTTTCTCTTCGGAAAGTACTAAAAAACTCAGCACAGAGAACGGTCTTGGCTAGTTTTTTCGCGACCCATTTTGCATCCAGGATTCGAGGAGACAGGCCATTAAACATCCTGTCGATTTATAACCATGGTCCTTGCCTCAGCACTCCAAAATCTATCAACGTTTGAAGCCAACAGTGGCCGTCAAAAAGTGCTGACAGAAACATTAAATAATCCCGAACCACTAACCTGGACCGTTCTCCGTATTCAGTTTCTTACTACTTGCCGAATCAAAAGTGTCCTTCCCCTTTTCCTTCAAGATTCATTGCAACGACATCAAATTTCTAAGAATATATTCTTAAAGCCATTTGTCTGACACTGAATTCAAGGTATGAAACTCAATTCGCCCTACACTATGACCAAGAATTTGTGATTTTACCAATCGTATACCTACCTGATTTTTTATGAAACACTGTGCTCGCACATATGTATAATCCCAGTGTATTAGATCCATTTCGCATCCAGGATTCGAGAATGCAAGCCATTAAACATCCTGGCAACTTATAATCATGCTCCTCGCTTCTGCCTCCGAAATCTACCAAAAACACGGTTTCACAGGGAGCTTTCCCTGAAAGTGGAAACCACCACAACAATCTCAAATAGGCACCACCAGGTGTGTCCCCATTTCCCCGTGGAAGCATTGTCCTTCACCAACGTCATCGGTTACCATGACAACCATCAGCACCATCTCCGCCGGCGGCCAGGCCAAACGGCGCTGGAGCCGTCTTTTACCGACACCAGCTGTCGCGCCGGGCGCACCAACACGAACGCGCACCAGTTTGCCGTCCCAACAAAAACGCCGCGACCCCTGGCGACTCGATATGTAAAGAGAAACCAGCGGGCCGCGGGCTGTTGACTGACTGCGCCAAACTGCGCACCGCATGGAACCCAGCCCGATAGCTGAGCGCGGCCGGTCCAGTCCCGGCCAGGCGGCCTGGTGACGTGTGACGGCTCCGGCCGCGCAGCGACACTGGCTGTACCACCGCGGCGGCACGCAGCAGCGACGCTGGCTGTACCACCGCGGCGGCACGCAGCAGCGACACTGGCTGTACCACCGCGGCGGCACGCAGCAGCGACGCTGGCTGTACCACCGCGGCGGCACGCAGCAGCGACGCTGGCTGTACCACCGCGGCGGCACGCAGCAGCGACGCTGGCTGTACCACCGCGGCGGCACGCAGCAGCGACACTGGCTGTACCACCGCGGCGGCACGCAGCAGCGACACTGGCTGTACCACCGCGGCGGCACGCAGCAGCGAGCGGACGGGCACGTACGTCTGCTCCAATGTAAACCAGGTTGGCAGGCTTTTCTGTCGATTGTGATTTTGGTCGTCCATCTGTACTAAGTGGTCGAATCTAGTTACCGATCTATAATTTTTATAGGAAGGGGGAGCCTAAGGGGCATCCTATAACACCCAGGGGGCGTGGGGAAAAGTTGTTTGAAACCGTACACGTATATTTGCAGCTGGCAATGCACGAAAAAAACATCTAGAACACGGGGAAAAGTGGAGTTAACTGTAAACCCTACAAACACTCCGCTATCTGCCTCTGTATCCCCCAATACGACTATGCATAGTCATGACATGGGAGTTCTGAATCGAATTGGGGCATTTTTTGGGAACGGAGGGTGCTGAATAATGGAAAAGGAGATATAGGACGGAATGTGTCTCGCATTAATTCAATAATGTCCCTATCCACTGGTGTCGCGAATTTACGAGTGCCGCCGACGCGGGCGCTATTCAAGGTCAAGTGACCCGACATCAAAACCCAAAATCACGAGTTTGAAGCAATACCTAAGGAACATCTGTCAACCGATCAGTTTGAAGCTTTCACAATATGATGAAGTCATAAGGGTCTACAACTCTAAGATCTCGGAATTTTGATATTGTTGACCTAAGGTGGGGTCAATTTTTTGGTCACCCCATTATAAGTATATGGTGAAAAATAGAATTGACTCGTTTTCAGTAAATACTGGATAGATAAAACTGAAACTCCACAAACCATCTATTCTTACTATCATCTTGACCTTAAAGTTGAGTTTTTGACCATCTGACCTCTCAAAGGTCATTTCAGGTCACAGGAGCATAGAGTGATTGTTTTGCCAATAACTTCTCACTGAACTGAGATAAAGCCCCCATTTTACTTGCATTGTGCTTACATTGTCACGGGGAGTCGATTGATATGCAGCATGACCATACCAGGTTACGCTGTGACCCTGACCTACCTCGAGGTCAGGTCATTTTTACCGTTTAACCTAACAAGGTCATATTATATATCATTTGATTTGCCGCGATGAAAGGAATCCAATGATGCATAAAAATTTTCTCTAGCTCTCCTGAGTACAGATCTAGAGAGAGGAATGTACACTGCTCTGTTGTAAGCCTATGGAGCCTTCTTTGACCTGTGCTGACCTCAATATTGACCTGACATAAAAATACTTCCAATAACTTCTATCCGTCTTGTCAAGAGCTTTCGAACACCGTCCGTAATTTTCCTTTCGCTTTCCTAAAAAATGAGATACGGAGGGGGAAAAATTCGCCCCCCCAGCGGGGCGCGTCATGCCAGGGACCCCAGCGGGGCGCGTGTTAAGGCCCTGAACAACCACGCGCAGAGGGGGCGGGGCTGGTGGTTCAGATGGTCAATGTGATCGCTATTGCGCAGTCATTTCAGTCGCTTGTGTTCGCCACCTTCGTCACTCGGACGTACGCCGCTGGACGCCGTGCCCGTCGCTTCTGAGCTCGTCGTCTTTGTCGCTCCGATGATCGCCATTGTATCGTCACATCCATGTTTGCATGAGTGCAAGAACCGGGGAGCAGTGCCCTCCAACATTGAGCCGATTCCGGGCCTTTTCCGTTCACAAAGCAAGTGATGGGCTGAATCATAACTGACCCCACCAGCGGTGACAACTTTTGCCCCCCCAAACCAAACTTGGAAAAGTTCCTCCACCTATGGTTGGTTAGCGTTGTAAGGGTTGGGTGCTTCAAAAGTCTTAACAGGAGATAACGTAGCAAATTTGACCAGAGGGGCGACGCTGTCTCGAGAATGGCGGCCAGCTAGCCGAAGGAAAGTGAGGCTGGCTGTGGACAGATGCAGCAAACAATTAGCCCAGATACATCGGAAGCCCCGGGACAGTACCCACCGCGGGAGCGGTCCAGTCGACTCATGTATGCGGACGTCTGATGCCGTTCTGCCACTAGATTCTGGCCTTTCTCTAGAAGAAAGACCATGAGGGTGGTCCGTATCATTAGCCAAAGTTTGGATTCAAAATATAAAATTTTCATTGGATATCAGTAATTTGACCATAAATTATTGTTTAGTAATGGCAGATAATGAGTTCTATGTGATCAGGTCAATGTTTCATTCAAATAAAATGAATTGAGTTCTTACAACGGTACGTTCCGCATCGCCGCATTCGTCTAAGCCGTGTCATATTTATTCTGGTCGTAATGGTGGGTACCAAGGGCCTGGGTACCGAGGCTACTCATGTATCCAGGGTCAATGAAAAACACCGGAAAACAGGACGTCTCTGAGAGTACTTCAGGGCACTCGGTCTCCACAGGGGAAAGGGGGCTCCGTCTACCTACAGGGGGAGTGACCACCCCCTTCAAGGGAGCTTCAGGTCGGGCGCCAGGAAACCGCGGACCAAAAGCAGGGGCGGAGCCACCCCTTGGGGGCGCTTTTGCTATCCAAGAGGTGTCTTTGCTATTCGGGGGGTGGCTATATTGTCCAGGGAGCGCCTTTCCTATCCAGGGGGCCCCGGTTGCTATTCAGGGGCCCTTGGCTATCCAATGGGCGCCATTCATATTTAGAGGGGGCGCGATAGTGGAGTGGTCAGCGCAGCTAGCTTCCACGCAGCCGACCCGGGTTCAAGACCCGATGGCTTCCCTGAACAAGCAGCAAGCTGACTCCCGAGTAACCCTTCCAACGCGTCAAGAGTTGGTGACACCATTATCACGGCAGCTGGTGCGTCGACAAGCCCTCCCCATTTATATTTAGAAGGGCGCTTTCAATACCTGTGAGGCACCTTTCACATTCAGGGGCGCCGTTCGCATCAAGACCGGTGTCTGCATGGGCGTGGCGACTTCCTTTTTCAGTATTGCAATTTGTTTCTGCGCTTAAATGGTGAAAAATGTTCCGTTGGGCGCATGCTGGGTAAAACATTATTTTACAGAGGGTACCTCTGTGGCTAAAATGTGCCTTTATTTCACACACAGGACCCTACCTCTCGAGAGATGGCGTTTATGCCTCATTTTCTTTTGACCGGCCAAGGGGCGTCGCTCAAATCCAAGGGGCGCCTGTCCAGGATCGAGCTAAAATAGGGTGTGCAAAATATACTTTAGCACGCCATCAATGTTTCGAGCTGAACAACTGCACACCCGGCAAAATAGCCCTGGCCGTGATGGCCAGGACTGTTTGCTCCTGGAATGGAGGGACTGCATTAGCTACGGTGAAACAGGTGAGTCAGTTGTGGCTCAGTATTGATAGAATATATCTGAATGGGACATGAAACCGTCGATGCAAAACTATTCAGATGGGCACTTAACCAGAGTCAGGACATTTTTCAGCCGACCATTAAAAGTACTTTAACAAAAGGAAAGCCTATAGCCTGATCCAGTCTGTCATTTGAAGCTTAGCTGGATAAAATCAATTCCACAATAGGAAAAAGGCGGCTCCACGCAACACAATGAAGCCGGGCAAACTGGTTAGAGGCGAGTCCGCCGGGAGCCGGACCAGTGCACTGCCGGTGAGCAGCCTTGCATCGGCTACAGGCCTGCACCGGCGAAGATGGCTGCTCAACATGTCAGCCATTGTTGGCGTGATTGACTGCGGTAACGGTTCGCCCCATAACTCCCATCTTTTGGCAGCAAGTCTCGATTCACTGGCCGAGCATACCACAAACCAGCCTTTGTTTCACAACCGCAATCATACACTTTATAAAAACGCCTCGCCCAAGCTGCCAACAACCCAGCAACATGTCTGACGGAGCCATAGGCAAATCCAGGAAGCAGTGGGCCCTTACCCAGAGGAGGAAAAAATGTCTCGACTGTCTCCTACCAACTTTTTGCAGGCACGATCTGTCTCCTCGACATTTTTTGTAAATATCCTGCACATTTACATCAAAATTAGCGATCATAAGACGGCAGAGAACATATTAATTCTTCAGGCATGAAATTTGATACTACTGATCAAATTTGCTTTCAAAATATCACACAGTGTTCTGAACTCTTCAGACACTTACCCCAAAACTGTACTGTGTTGCTACAAGAAGGGACAGAGACTGCAGACTAAGCCCATTGCACCACTAACAATGGCAGCAATGCAGCTTTAACAAAATTGCTGTTTGTGTCCTTGACTGGTTTTGTGTGTGCCTAACTCATGTTGGTGAGTAGAAAAAATGTTTAGTGGCAGAGGCAGTGACTACCAGAATTAAACTGGTGCAGTGAATCTCTTGTCTAGAATTAAAGAGGTGCAGTAAATCGATCTTTCATATAATCTAAATCCAAACAGCCCCTCCAAGTGTAGCAAACATGGTATGATACAATATTTGGGTGCAACATGACTTTAAAAAGCAGTGGGTTCAAACTGTAAAAGAAGCTTTCACTTTTTCATCAATGTGTGCCCCTGGTTGATTGTAAGGTGAAGAATTTATCTTGTTGAGGAGATAAAATATTGATTGGCAGTGTCACTAACTGCCAGAATTAAGCTGGTGCAGTGAATTCATTCTTCACTTCAGCTATATCGAATTTATTCTAAATAGAAGTGCCCATCAAATATGTCAAACATGTCACAACAAAATATTTGTGCTGAATGACTGAACATCAATGCTCTCAAACTGAGATGCCTTCAATTTTTTCATCCCAATCCAGGTAAATATCATCTTTATAAATACCCCTTCTGAACAGACAAGGATACTGATTTATTTCTACACAGATTCTCCTCCTATACCTACTGATCAAACATGAAGTCACAGCTTTAGTTGGGGGATAAAGGAGTGCCTCCAGGAGGTCATGACCTAATTATGCTTGCCTTCTAGATCCTTGCCTAGTAGATACAGTAGGCTAGACAAGTCACACTAGCTTTGCAGTGTGACTTGGGCGGCGGTCAGTCTGCCACTGACCGCCGCCCAGGTCGGTCGCGCCGGGTCCCGAGACGAGTGAGAGCGAGCGCTGAGAGCGCCAGAGAGAGAGAGAGAGTGTGAGCGCCAGTGCAGAGGCAAACGCAACAGTGCTGTACCTTTGAGTGACCGGCGGCGGTGAGTGGTGCGTGATTATCGCTTAAAGACACAGTGACTCACAATGCCTTCACAGAACGAGCTTAAGGATGCGCTAATTGCATGCCTGGAGGATGGAGACGTAATGAGAAAGCTGAGAGAGAAGTTGCTGGAACCATTGGTGCTGCAAGCCGTCTCGAAGCTGGAAGCTGAAAAGAATAGTGAAATAAAATCCCTTAAGAGTGAACTCAGGCAGACGCAGGAAAGGCTGAATGAACTCGAGCAGTATTCTCGTAAGAACTGTGTAAAGATCAGCGGCGTCCCTGAGGCAGGAGCCAGCAGGGAAGACACTGATCAGATAGTGATGGAGCTGGCCAGGGTGATGAAAGCCAACATCCAGCCCGAGGCGACTGACGCCTCGCATCGTCTGGGAAGGCCAGACCCTGCTAAAACGAGGCCCATCATCGTAAGGTTTGCTACCCTTAGGGACCGGCAGCAGTTCTACTCTGCTAGAAAAGAGCTGCGCTCCCATCGAGCTGTGACGAGTGTCTCCAGCTTTTTGCCGGAGACAATTTTGAAGGAGGTGTTCATTTCGGACAACCTTACCAAGGTCAACGCCAACTTGATGTACATGGCTAGAAAGTTGAAACGCAGCAAGAAAGTACATGCAGCCTGGTCCGATGAAGGAAGATTGAAGCTAAAAATGGAGGACGGATCCGCCACCAAGGTGTTTAGAAGCGTGGAAGACCTGAGAAGACTGGTGGGAGATCAGCTGGAGCTGGAAACGCCGCTGGTGGAGGATCAGGCCGTTTCGCGCGACACTGGGGTGCCTCACCAAACGGTTCGTTCCCGAAGGGGCAGGAGCGCCGCCAGGCCGTAGGTCGGCTGTTTAGGTCGGCAGCTGCCATTACCGCTGCCCATACCCACTGCGGCTTTGGCGCGCCTCTGCTGGAACACTGAGGCCCCGACTTGGGGGAGGACAGAGGCGGGTGCTTACCGTGGGGGACGACTGCGGTGCGCGCGTGTGGGATCTCATGTGAGCATAATGTATGCAGCGAAGGTGCGAGTGCAGTGAATATGCTCGAAGCGGGACTCATCAGCTGTACCTGGACTTTCATCGGACATCGGGAGTCGGACCTCACGGTGATGTACCATTTCCTCTTTCTGCCACTTGCAAACACTGACTGGAGGGACTATCTGACCCAGTAGTGAAATGCTCCAATGCACAGTGGGCCGGCGGGCGCTCAAAAGCGCTTAAAATTAATTACCGTCGAAATATTGAGGCTACATCAGCGATATTTTATATCTAGGGTTTTTAAATGCCCCCGAGTAGTTTTCGAGGCTGTTTTTGTTGTATCTGCAGCCTATGTCTAGCTATTGGCATAATATTACTAGGATAATATACATAGTAATATACCCCTCCGGATAACAATTTCTTTTGCCTTCGGGATGTCGTATGGAGGACATATGTCGGCATTCTGACATTCTGACCAGGGGCGTAGCCAAGGAGGGGCAGGGACAGCCACCCCCCCCCCTGAGGGCCCCCTGAGGACACGGGTCGCGCGAAGCGCGGCTCGCCCGCACTATGCTCTGTGGTCAAATATGAAATTTCATGCCAGACAGGGCCCTCTTAAGCCCTCTTCAGCACTCTATTCTGTAACAAGCAGAGCCCTTTTTACCCATCAGGGCCCTTTTGGCGCTGTCGCTAGGGCCTTTTTCGGGGCGCTGCCCTCCCCTGAGCGAAATCCTGGCTACGCCCCTGATTCTGACTCTTGGCCGACTCTCTGGTAAACTGCCAGGTTTGCTTCGTATGCTGCCCTTCAATGAACACAGCAAGTGCTTCTTCGTCTGTGTATCGTATTGAGGTATTTGCTGGTTTTCTTAGCATTTTTCTTACCTTAGTAGGTCTTGTGGGAGCCACGGTCACGTCTTTGAGAAAACCAGAAAGGCCCTGGCGCTTTGGAGCGTGTGACATTCAAAAGCTCTGCAGAGGAGTAACCAGCCATGAAAGCGGAGGTTCGACGACGTTTGGAGCTACCAGAAAGTGTTCCACATAAACCCACAGGCCGACAAGGACCCCGGCTTGTACATGGCTGGTCAAGGTCAACAGGCTCCAATACCCTCGGTGATTCTGCTGCGATGGAACACTCATTCAGCCACTGTTTCTCTTCCTCCAAGAAGCGGTTTAGGGTCCTGTGACTTGCTTGCCATTTCCGCTTCAGCCTTGCAATAAAAATTGTAATTTCCGACCGCACGTGTCTCTTTTATGCTCACTGAATCCGCCCTGTAATGTGTCCTTAACATATGACAATTCGTCATCCGCTGCCACTCTGTTGATAACAATATTGCCACGCACAAAGTTAAACACATCCCTTCGTGAGATCATTTTTCCCACTACAAAACCACAGCTCGCTAGAGCAAGGCACCTCTCCAACTGAGTCAGGGGCCTATTGTTCCTCTGTACCAGGCCACTTCTGACTCAAGGAAACGACCGTCTTATATTTCGTCTCATATCAGATTTGAGCTCTCGTGATCAGTTCTCGTGCGAAGCGAGGTAATCATCTGATGCATTTAGTGTAAAGCGAGTGGCAAACCCAGGCCAATCTGCACATTATCTTATGCCCCGAGCGGTGTTTAGACAATACCCATATTTCCTGTGTAAAGCATTTGACCCAATGTGACCTGGAAAAGATTGCTTAACTTGCAGGTCTACGAAATAGCTCAGAATTGTGTTAACCGGGACTCGAGACGAATCCTAAAGGGAAAACTTGCCGACACCTGCCTTAAAAATTGAACAGTTTCTACCATTTGGCTTGTAATAGTGTAATACTATGACCGCACCCGTGCATTGCACTGAACAACAAATATGCTCATAATACGAATTCGGGCAAAATCGGGCAAAAAGTAATTATAAGGCATGAAAGTAAACACCTTCAGCTACTTTGTGGACCAAGTTTCACTGCGGCGCAAGGTGATATATTTTTAAACTCTATTTCAAATATAGTTTGATCAAATCTATCTCCGTCAGTAACATTACTTGGTAAATTTGCTCCCCATACCTGACCAATACACGAAATCACGTTAAAACATGTACTAACATATTTGGAACACTCCGTTCCTAGAAACAAAAGCCATATAACTAATTTCTATGCCTTTGAAACGTTGAAAAACACTTGTGAACAAATAAGGAAATTCAGGCGATAAGTGCGCTCCGAAACGCTTTCGGTGGAAACCTCGTCTTCAGACTGTTTCTGCACAGAGTTTTGTAGTCGTTTAGAAAAAATAAGAATGCCATCGTATTCTACATTCAATTTCACACTGATGACACCCATAAAACAGCAATATTTTTGAACTTACGAAATCCGAATAATAAGCGCTTTTGAGGGTCCGCCGGCCCACTGTGCAATGGAGCAAGTTAAATGGCGCATAGCTGGAGGATGGAGCTGGATCTCTCGAGGTTTAAATTATTTTGATGACCCTAACTCGTGTTTTTCAATAACTTTTGTCTCATCATGGCTTGTATCGTCGTGTTCACAGTTGGTGGAGAGCGTCTGGCATTGTGTGACAGTTAGCCGGGCCTTCGCTCCACCGCTTAGAGTGATGGTGGGAACAACTCGTATTCGCCATGGTTCGGCATCCTTTTTGGATAGATCTTAGGACCTTGGCCAAAGAAAATATATATGTAATCCCCTCTGTGTATTACGTGCTTTATTTTCTTCGCGGACAGATTTTTGCTGCTACAAAGGTAGTTTTGAAGTACATTTGGTTGAGGCTTGATGTTTTTGTTGACATAGAATATTGCTTTGCTCAAAGGACAACCGAGAAAGCTCTCCCCTCGCATGATACCTTTGATGTATTTGGCTATGTTTACTGAGTGAGACCGAGAAGATGTTGCACAATCATCCGAGAAGTCCAAATATTTATTAATTGTATGAGTGTCATTGAATGACCAGCTCATGGCCATTGTTATCATATTCTTTAATTGCTGTCTGTTTCCCATGTGTTGTTGTCTCCTGCGCACGTGCTTGCGCTAACTTGAAAGGATCAGCTTAATGTGTTTTATATTGGACACATCAAATATTCTTGAATAAGAAAATGCGAGTTCTAGAACAACGCACATGTCGGTCAATGAAAACAGAAGGTCAATACGCTGCAGACCATTTTCGATATGGTGGTGCCATGTGACTACGTCTGTTCGCTGATTCGTGCGAGAAGTGTAATTGTTTTTGCTTTGTTTGCTTGTTCTTGATCTGCTTTTTCTTCTTACTTGGTTCCCCTCGCCTTCGTTGTTTTCAAGCTCAGTGTTTTTTATTTTATTTTTTAGATGTCATCCTCTAGTATTTCTCTCCCATTTGTTCTCGTATCTACCTTCTTAGAATTGTGAGATTCAAAGTAGTCGAGCACTACTCACCGCCGCCCCTTATTGTGATGTCTGAGTCCGCCCCTGCCGTGCCCGGCCGGTGCCGACCGGAGCCGCCGGCCGCCGCCCTCCCGTCTCACCAGTTTCGCCACGCAGGTTACCATGCAGGCGAAGTAATCTGTTTCCCTCCCGTCCGGCTGTCGCTCTATTATGCTGGAGAACTCCAGCATTACTTCAACCATCTTCCACAGGATCATATTCTCAAACACATATTCTTAACCAACTCTCAGTGGGTGTATTTCGGCACTTTTTGGGATATAATGATACTTTTGTTTATGGCTGGTATTGAGATTAACCCAGGCCCCGTAGAGGACCAGGGGGACTATGAGGAGAAATTAACTATAGCACACGTAAACGTCAATAGCATAACAGCAAGTAATAAACTAGATGAACTCGAGCAATTTACGGTGGTTAATAAAATAAACATTTTGGCACTCACGGAAACGAAATTAGATGATACAGTTCACGAGAGCCAATACGCACTTGCAGGTTTCCATCGACCAATCCTTAAAAACCGATCCCGAAAAGGAGGAGGCGTTGCACTTTATGCACAAAAATCAATACAGCTAAAGCATATACAGGAACTAGATAATCCCGAGGAGGAATGGATTTGGGCAATAGCAAAGATAAGCGGAGTCCAAATTATTGTATGCTGTGTCTACCTTCCTCCAAATCTCACCACAGATAGACTAAATTCATTCTTGGAACGATTTTTGGATGGTGTTGCCTTAGCTCACACATACAGACCTTCAGCTATGATTATTGTTGGTGATTTTAATGCCGGTAATGTTTATTTGTCCCAGCCGGATATTCCCCATAGTGGGGTAACTAGTTTTGACTGTAACCTGAGAGATACTTCAGAATGCCTGGGACTTGAACAGATAATTGACGAGCCAACACGAATTACCGTAAATGCCTCAAATTTAAGAGACTTGATCTTCCTTACGAACCCACAAGGATTTAACCTTTCCAGTGGAACTTTGTCCTCTTTCGCCTCATTAGATCATTTTCCGGTGTATGTACAGTTAGAGATGAGGCATAGGCTCGAGAAGAATACGAGCAAGCCATATCCAATTTGGGAGTTCTCAAAAATGGATCACCAGAAACTGACTGCAACCCTGCTTGCTACTGACTGGCAAACCATACTCAACAACGACATTGACACAGCAACAGACCTCTTTACTGAAACAATTCTGGGCGCTGCCAAAGAAGCAATACCAATCAAAAATGTTTACAAAAACGTCCTTCACAAACCATGGGTAAAAGGAAATTTGAGACACGAAATAAATAAACGTGACACCCTCTTCAGGAAAGCAAAACGATTGAATACTTTACAAGCCTGGAGGGCGTGGCGACAACAACGCAACAAAGTTACGGCTCTTAATAAAACACTGCGGCAGCAGTTCTGTGACAGCAAATCTAAAGTCTTACTAGAAAACAAGCAAAATCCCGCCAAATACCACAAGATCCTAAAAGAAATGCTAGGCTTTTCCGGTGAACATCAAATCCCGACATTAAATGGGCTACATGGTGAAGATGTAACACACGACCTAGAAAAGGCAAACCTACTCAATCATCATTTTGCAGAAATGTCACATATAAACCCTCCTGATTCGGCCTCCCTGGACAACTTGACTGAAACTGAAGTTCTGGCACCATTATTGGACATTCATGTAACTGAAAGGGAGGTGCTAAGAATTCTCAATCACCTAGATGGAACCAAAGCTTGTGGACCTGATGAATTACCAGCAAAATTATTAAAGCTCATCGCTCTATTAATTGCGGAACCTCTCGCCCAACTGATAAATAAATCTTTAAGAACCGGAACGTATCCAGTACTGTGGAAGGAAGCTCATGTCAAGGCCATTTTCAAGGGGAAGGGTTCTCCTTCTGATGCAACCTGTTATCGTCCTATCAGTCTTTTGCCTTGTATTTCTAAAGTAACTGAGAAAATTGTTCACCAACATCTTTACAAACATTTATGCGATAATAATCTTCTGTCAGATAAACAAAGCGGTTATAGACCGCATCACAGTACGGAGCTACAATTAATTTACTTAAGTGAAAAACTATACAAAAGCATTGATGAAGGAAATGATTTCACGGCCGTGTATTTGGATATCTCCCGCTATTTCAATACGATTTGGCATGAGGGCCTACTGAAAAAGTGTCGCACAGAATTCGGAATCAACGGTAATATATTAAAGTGGATCAAATCTTACTTAAGTAATCGAGTTCAAAGGGTCAAATTAGGTGATTTTCTCTCCGAAACCAAAACCATCGATGCTGGATGCCCACAGGGCTCCGTTTTGGGCCCATTGCTTGCACTTATGTACCTGAATGACATTGAAAAAGATATAGCCAATGATATGCTTCTATTCGCTGATGACGCCTCAATTTACGCAGCACATTCAGACATAAATATACAGTCGGTACGAGATTCATTACAATCGGATTTGAATAAGATCGCTGCATATGCTAAAAAATGGGCCATAAAATTTAATGCAAAGAAAATTATTCAACAGACTTTCACTCTTAAACGAAACGCGAACCCCCCTCAGTTGAAATTTGAAGACAGCTGCATTCCTCTCAGATCGACTCACAAGCATTTGGGTTTAACCTTCTCAGCAGAACTGAGGTTTCACGAACACATTAACGAAGTAGTTAAAAAAGCTAATCGCGCATTGAGTCCTCTCTATCCCTTAGCATCAACTTTGCCGAGACAGATCATTACCCAAATTTATACAACTTATGTCCAACCCTACTTTGATTACTGTGATTCAATTTACGACGGATTAATAACTGTGGCCGACTGCATGCGGCTAGAGAAAATTCAAAAGCGGGCGGCTAGGTGTGCCACAGGAGCTTGTTTCCGAACATCGTCCGCATTGTTAATGAACGAACTAGGCTGAGTGACATTACAAAGGAGACGAAAAATTCACAGGCTTCAAATGTATTACAAGCTTAGAAACTCAGACGGACTAGCACCTTCATACATTGTAAATTTACTACCTGACATGAGAAGAAGACAGACGGGCTTAGAGCTGAGAAATGCTTTTCAGTATTCAATTCCCCAAATACGAACAACTCTCTACAAAAAGTCATTCATCACCGCGACCACACAAAATTGGAATTCGTTGCCAGCACACATAACACAAGCTCCCTCTGTTCATAAATTCAAAAAGGAGCTTAAATTGTTGATTGGGCCAGACAAACCTCCTAAATATTACTTACTCGGCTCTAAGCGAGGCAATATACTCCATACACGACTGAGAGTTGGTTTAACAAATTTAAAAGATCACCAGTTCAGAATAGGAAATGCTATAACCCCAAATTGCGATTGCGGATTCCAAAAAGAGACAACGCAACATTATATGCTAAGGTGCCCCATATTTAGGGATCAGAGAGAAGCGTTGTTTAACGCATTGTCGCTTATAAACAATTTAGAATTTGCAACGATGACCGAAACTGAAAAAATAGAAGCTCTTCTTTATGGTTCCAGCCTTGATGAGAGCTGCAGCCGGCGGGTGGCAACGGAGTTCCAAAAATATATGTTAGCGACCGGACATCTCTAAACCAAATTCAGGCGTGCGGTGGGCGGGACGTGCTGCGCTGGTCGGGTCCGGGGGCGGGTGCGGCTCGCTGGGCGGCGGTCGCAGGTACCGAGTTTGACACAATATCATGCCAAGTTTTCAGAGTGAGAGTTGAAAGTGTACAAATGTTCTGTAATTAGTGGGCGGCGCCGCGATATAAGCCTTGGGCTTTTGCGCCGTACCACACCTGTATACTGTGAATTTCAAATTATGTTGGAAAATAAAGTTGATGTTATGTTATGTTATGTTATGCAGAAAAATTGCACCACCAGCCACCAAAAACACAACAAACTAGGGAAGCGAAATGCACTGACCCTTCCCTTAAGGAGAAAAATACAGAACTAATATTTTTGATCTTCCCTGAATTTTCTCTTTTCTAAAGCTTCTTTGTTTTGTATTGGCTTTCTCTTATCACTCTTTTCCCCCAAACCTTGCACCAGTGACCAATTTATATTCCAAAAAATTCACAACTCACACTGGTCTTGGCACACACACATACGCAGTGTCTGGTTAACAGTGCCAAACTTTGCAGACTGGCTGATTACTATGGGACTATTCAAGCTGTAGAAGAGAACTGGTTTATGGAAAAAAATCAAATACCAATCAAGCCTTTCTCCAGAATTAGGTGGCATTACTATAAGTGAATAGTTATATGTCCATTTTATTGAAATGTATTTCATAGAAATGATACATCACCTGAATCAGGAGAATAAGTGGATTCCAGAACAAAAGCAAGGCAAGCAGCATGAAGTAGATGAATGTGCATGTTGCTTCTTTGTGCAATTAATAATTTACTTATTACAGCAGCACAGCACATACCTACATTTTCACCCAGTTATCTAATTCTAGGTACCTAGGTAATCTTTCATATGCTATTTTGAAGAACTAGCCGGCACCTACAAGTTGTTTTCTATTTTTCAATCTTGCTCAGCTTGCTTATAGGCAGTAATCCAGGATTCCCAATGACCACCAGCACCAAAAGCAGCATTGGCAAGTTTTAGAGGGAAATGTTTGCCTTCCATTTCAGTAAAGTACTCACTAAACATTGGCAAGCTGGATGGGAGGGCTGCTGTGCTTGGTCCACTGATGTCTCTCGAAATTTTGAAGCTCACCATTAAACTTGCAATCTCCATAACCTCATCTGGCACGTTTCCTCGATTGAGGTGTCATGACGCTTTCCAGTGGTCGGCACTCATGAATGGACCCACGTCCAAAATAAAACGAACTTTATCTCAAAAACAATAAAATCGATTTCTTTTCCTCCTGCTACTAATGCTTCTCTTCTTCCCTTCCTCTCCTCTTTGACAGACACAATCCTGCGCCACCGCCATAAAATAACAAACTTCAAACTGGATCCACACATTTCAGACCCTCCTGCCAGATTCCAGAGAAACTTCACCGAGAAAGGGCTGGTAGGGGTTTTCCTTCCCTGTCAAAAAGAGACAGTTCAGGAGACAGACGTAACCGCACGAGTCAAGCTTGAAGCAATGGGGCTGGAAGTGGCGCAGCCTGCGAAGACAAGATTTTCCTGCGCGGGAAGCCTTTCCCTACCGGAGGGTTTTTTGAAGGAAACCTCTCCCGGTATTTCGAGGTGCAAACTTAAGGTCCACTGGAGCCCATTAAAAGTGCAAATATTAGGTGCTACGTTACTAATTAAGATGGTGTTGTAGTTTGAGGGAAGAAAGTAGGCGGAGAAACAAAGAGTGACCTGTGGGCAGTGTTCCTCCAATTACCTAGACATTCCATATACTTTATATTGTCCAGCTGTCTCCTCCAATGCTTAGAATCTGTCTCCTACTATACGTCCAGAAAGGCAAGGTTTTCCACCTCTGCCCTTACCCCCCTCCTCCCAGATCGAGCTTCAGCCCTCCCTGAAATGGTCATGGCGCCCCCCCTCCTGAAAAGTCGCTTTCTCCCATATCTCCCCACCTAGGATGCAACTATTGGCGATCCTGCGGTAGGATTTGGCGCCCACCTGATGGGTTTTGCCACCCGAAAGTATCGGCCGTGCCTGCAGCGGTGTCGCCGACCCAGAGTGCGCACCGCTGCGTCCGCGGCACATGAGATCTGGGCTGGGCCCGCGGGGCCCGGTTCTGCGGCCCACCCCCGCCTGCACCAGTCCACCTACACCCGCTCCCGGACACAGGCCTGACGTCATAGCTCAACAATGACGTCACTCATTTGAATACTGCAAGGTTAGGTGCAAACGTTGGGCCTGTGTAGTACCGTGCATTGGGTTTGTTCGGTCGTACGGAGCGGCTGGTCGGCGCGATTACGTTACCGCGGGATGTTCGATCGCCAGTGAGATATGGTTGTTTTGGTAACCGGTTGGGAATGTGACGCGGCAAAGGAATACTGTTTTTTTCAAGACAGCGTACTTCTCATCCGTTTGGAATGCAGTTTCGCCTCCTTGTTCCCTATCCATTGTATTACCTACAGGGTGTTCCAAAACAAAGTATCATCGGGGTTCCCCTCATACAATAAGAACCAAGCGTCATACAACATGATTCTTGCAAATCTCACATGATAATGAAATGACGTGGTGAAATATTCACCTAGATCCTTTTCTGCTGGCCTATGCTCTCTTTATACCTCCTTACAAGATATGCTCCAGATTAGATTTTTAGCGCTGTGTTGCCATAGCTAGGCAAAACATCCGCAGGGTGGCAATCAAACTGTCGATCATCCAGGCAGAAACACGGACAATTATTTTATAATATTGCAATGTTAAGATTTTATGTTATGCTCGACTTTCTAGCTCGCAGGCCTGTTTTCGGGTACCCCCTTGCCAAGGAGCCCAGAGGGCTGAAATTGAGAGTTCAAGCCATATGGAACAGCTGTTTCTACGGTGATGCGACAGCCTGGGTCTCGAAACTAGGTGGGATTTTTCAGTCCCGTGGTACCGGCGTCGGGACCCAAACTGGCTCCGGCGGGACTCAGGCCGCGACTGGGGCCTAAATGCCGGGACCATGCCGGGGCCAGTCACTACTCAAACACACTTAGTAAACACAAAGTAAAATAAAGAGTCTAAAAATTGGATCTTTATATTCAAAATTTCGTATTTTAAATAAGAATGGTACAGATAAGTGTATTTTGGCCCAAACAAAACCTTCAAACTTTAAGGACACACACATACACACCACACACTAAGTTCCATTCTTTGGAAACCACATTTATAGGTGTAATTTCTATTACTTCACTTGACTATTAAATAACTCAGCGACATAACCAAAACAGACCCACAAATGGTGGGTGCCTATAAAGAGAGAAAAAGGAAAAAGGCTGTCAGGACCAGGCCGGGACCACGTCCTTCCTCGTTGACACTAGGCCGGAACCAAAGAACTTTTGCCGGGACCGGGACCAACTTTTCCCAAGAAGTCCCACCTCTACTCAAAAGTCCGGGACCTCTTCACTTGGCATTTCAAGTATGCCTCAATATGACGTAGGCCAGCAGGCTTTCTGGAAATTCTGAGCACCTCCGTAATAAAAAAGAGCTGGGTTTATCTGGGATGGCCAACAACACCATGGTCAGCTTGCAGAAGCTACGCCTACGCTCGATGAAACAGCTCTGCACAGCTAATCTGGAGCTTATGTTGTAATGTGTCATAAAGTGAACGTAGACCAGCTGATGAGGATCCGCGCGAATATTCCGCGGTGTACCTTCATTACAGGGGCGTAGACAAGGGGGGCGGCAGGGACAGCCGCCCCCCCCTGAGGTCTCGAATGGCCCCTGAAGACACGGGCCGCGCGAAGCGCGGGTCCCCCGTACTGTTATGTGGTCAAATTGGAATTTCTTACCAGACAGGGCCCTCTTAAGCCCTCTTCAGCACTCTATTATGTAACAAGCAGGGCCCTTTTTACCCATCAGGGCCCTTTTGGTGCTATCGCAGAGGCCCTTTTGGGACGCCGCCCCTCCCTGAGCGAAATCCTGGCTACGCCCCTGCTTCATTATCACGTAAAATACGTGCCCCAAAGTCATGCTTTGTGACGATATGTTGGACTTTCATGGAGGAAAAGCCCAAGGATCCCTACTTTATTTTTGTAAATCCAATATAAAGACGATATAGGGAAAAGTGTCCTAATTACACCCACCTAGCGGGAAATGTGCATTTTATTTCAGAACGCCTTGACTATTAAGCATGAAAATGTGTCAAATTTGGATTCAATGCATTTTCTTACCTCTCCCAAGGTTATAATGCCATAGATATCTTTGTCATCGCTTAATAACCATTTTTCCATCTGTGTGCACTCGTGCGTACTTGGGAACAGTGTGTCTGATTAGGCAAACATCGCCGAGTATACCTAATTACGCACATGCCATATTTGTGTTTGACCAAACCAGTCTCTTTGTAACCCGGTGTCCTAACCAAGACCCAACGCGTCGCACGCCGTCGATCTGCCGCAACGACCGGGATTTTTGCTTAGAAACGCACTGCCGCAACGCGTCGCATGACGTTGCAACGCGTCGCATCAAAAGTTGAACAATGTCCAACTTCTGACGCCGATGATCTGCGTCAGAAGCCGATATCCGTGTTATTTGTTGTTGTTTTTAGTCATTAAATATAATATGTTTTAGAATAATAATTCAAATTAAAATTCATGCTGAAAAAAATCTATGGAAAGTAGACATTATTACCTTTTTCTCCTAAACCATCCTTTTAAAAGTTATTGATGCCAGCTAAGTATTGATTGTTGGTAAACAACAGTTCGTCGCAACTTGAGCTGCCAGACTGCTACCAAAGTTGAACCTTTCCTCTACCGTCCAAAACTCCAGAATTACCACTCTGCAACTGACGCCGACCGTCGGCGGCCGTCCGGTTAGGACAGGGGGTAAGTGCTCACGATTCATGCGAGTGAAAGTCTTTCAAACTATAAAACTCCAGTCCTAGCAAACATAAAACCGTGCGTGATTTCAACAATAGTATTGATGTGTGATGGATATGTGAGCCGGTAACTACGGCGACTGCAGCTAGCTCACCAGTGATGGCATGGTAGATCTCCTCTCCTAGGCAGCGGACACGCGAGCTGGGACTCGCTGGCTCTATGTCCTCGTAGATAGGATCTCTGCGGCGTCGAGGCAGGGACCTGAGCAGCGGGGGCAGCGGAGGGGGCGGCGACTCAAACACCTCGTCATCACCCTGCTCCTCTGACTTGAGGCTGACACAGCCATCCTGCGTCTCCGAAGCTGTGGCAGAGCTTGCACGAGTACGCCCCCCGGCTGGGAACGGCATATTCAGGCTCTGGCGTGGGGGAAGTGTTCAGTTGAAAGCCATCCAGAGAGTCATAAGCCCCGGTGTCCAGGAGATCCATATTAGCCTCGAAATAGTTGGAGTAGCGATCCCTGTCAGTCGGTTTCTTAAGGTCAGCAGCTGTTCCAGCCCTGGCCGCCTCCCCCTCATCACTGTCATCAGTATCATCGGCACCATCACCACTGTCATCTGATGTTGAAGGAGGTATCGCGGCGCCAGCTAACAAAGTGGAGGCGCTACCCGACTGTCCAGCAGTCAGTGTGGAAGCGTTACTGGGTGGTAGCGTCTCCGTCACTGAAGTCCTGTCGCACACACGGCCGGACCCCGGAGCAGAGCTGACTGTGTCCGCTGCTGCAGCAGAGCCTTCTCTGTCGCCGGCCCAGTCCTGGCCCCGGCTGACCTCGCCTGCCGGCACTCCCTCAACCTGGTGCCGACGCGTCTGTGCGTCTGTTTCCCCCGCCTTTCTAACGAAGCCGCCAGGGCCGGGCCCGGCGACGGAGCGGCCGTGACCTGTCCCTGGGCGTACGGCACCAGGTCATCGCCGCGGTCGGAGGTGGTGGTGGTGTGACCTTCGCCGGCAGCGGCCGAATCCGAGCACACCTCAACGACCTCGTCTGCTGAAGCGACCGAGGTGCTGCCTCCAGTCTTGATTAGCGATTCGGGTCCATTTGCCTCGGGGACGGGGCGCTGGGGAGGCGTGCCTGAATCTGTGGCGTCCTGCTCTGCCACAGGGAAGCGCGGAGACTCCGACAGCTCCTTCTGCCCGCGGAGAACGTGAACTCCATCCGAGGACGGCAGCGCCTCCACGGCAACCCACACAAACTTATTCTCGGCAAAGGCAAGCGACTGACCTTGGTTACCGCTGCTGCTAATTTGTGACCCCGCACTGTCCTCCTGCCGCAACACCCCATTATTGGCCATTTCGACTTCATCGGTTCAGAGCAATCGCTATCAGCGGGGTATGCCGTGCCGACTCATGGCTGCCACTCCACCGTGGCACGATTATCTACGGCAGCACCACTCAACTGCACCCAGCACGCACCACCGACACTCGCCACTGACTCACTGCCGGCAGCTGGCTCCCACAGCCAACGCCAGCTGACTGTATATGGCAGCTGCCCCGACGCATATGGCAGCACCCATTATGGGTGCGCACGCCGCGCGGGCGCCGTTGCACTGTTGATTTTCGTTGGCGCGGCGTGGGGGTTATAGAGCTGTCGCGTCGCACTAGTCGCCACTCAGCGGCGAGCGGTCTGCTCCCGCGCGCGGCGGACCTCTCACAAGCTCACTCTCGGCGGACACAGTTACAGAGGCAGCGTTGCTACAGCTCCGGGACGCCGCTAGGTCCACAGACCTACCACCCGCCACACCTGGCAGCAGCAGCACACCCCTCCGAGTCGCCACGGCTCACTACACCGGCCGTCAACACACGAAACTCGCCCCTGGTGACGGTGGGCGGCGGCGGTTTTATTTGGCGTTCACCTGGGTTTGTTCCGGCTGCAGCAATGGGGCGGCGGTGCTCTGTTGCATGCCTTTGCGCACATACGGTAGAACGGCGGATACAGACGACCTTGCGTAGATCACAGCCCTTCCGGAGTCAACGCGAACTTAAAAGACGGCCAATTCCAGCGGAGCGGTTGGCTGTGAGGTTGGGTCGACACTTGTACGGCTGATACTGAGTGGCCTGGCCAGGGACCGGTGGGTGGCTCCGTCGGCATACGCTGGGTTAATTATCGCTGGAGAATTGCGAAAGCTGGCCGTCTGCGCCAGCGATGTGTCTCTTGAAGACGACGTCTGCAGCACAGTAGAAGTGAGATGAGCGGGTCCCCGCGCAGCCCAGTCGGGTGAAAGTCACACCAGACGCCAGCCCAACCGGTCACAAAAAACTGACAGAGGCGCCCATCCCGTAACAATAGCAAGGGGGCTTTTCCACATATGACGTCAGCAAAATTGACCCTTCTCCCCATGTGTCAGCAAGCTTCAGTAAAGAGTCGACACCCCTTTGTCCGCAAGCGTCAGCAGTTGCCTGACCCCCTCCCCCTCTCGCCAAAAAATCCTTTCTACACATGAACAAATAATGGTGAAGAACACTAAAGGCGCAACTGTCAAAAGGAAGAAAAGTTCACGAAAATTCAAACTTACGGTTTTCGCGGTAGTTTCTTTCCGTAATACATTTAGAATGGTGGATCCAAGGGGCGAGGAAAAACATTTTCCCCGCAAAAAGCCCTGATTTTTGCCAATTTTCTGACAAAACTTTATATTTTCTCAATTTCGGGGCCCGTTACCCCCTTCTACAAAACCGCCGACTACTACAATAATGAGTGCCTGCTGACTTATGTCTTCACATCGGAAGAAACACAGTTACCTTCTGCACAAAAAATATTCAGATTATACTAATATTTCAATTTTGATTAAATGAACAAATATTTAAAAACCGACCAATTGAAATTACCCCTGCATACCCCCGAACCCTACTAAGGCCTGCACTACCTACTCTACCGGGCCCTACTAAGGCCTGCAGTGTTCTCGATCAATGAAAGAACTCTAGGCCAGCCGATGATAAGTCAGATAGAATACTACTCAAGCGTTCACTTTGTTTCTGATCTGGAACTTGCTTTGCTTTATATTAGGATCCAGGATTTCCGATCGGGGGAGAACATATTGTCAGAAGCGGGCGCCATCTGGACCTGAGGGGGGTCTAATCTTATCGTAGGGGCTCCAGTACTTGCATCTTAGGGGAAGTGTGAAGCGACATTTAGGGGCGCCAGAGGATTAATAGGGAGGGTGACAAGTGCCTTCACTTGTCCCTCTTCCCCCCCGATCCACACATGATTTGCTTTACACTATTGCTTTGCATATCTTTTATCAGCCCATAGTATATAAAGCCGTCTAGTGGCAAAGGTGGCACAACAATGAAAAATTGAGTCGTTGAAGGAATAACTTTATGTTTTGATGTTACCCACAAATGTTCTTCCCCCCCACCCCCTCCAGTTTAAATTATTATTCAGTTTTAGTCACGTTTGCCGACATGTAACATTTAATACGCAACCGTATTGATTTTACTCCGCTTACTGCTCGGCCATGTTTGTCGGTTCTATAATCACTTGAGTTAGTTGTAGTGAATATCAGACCGATTTAACATCCTCCATAGGCTGGATTGAAAATGATCCTCAACATTGCATAAATGCGAATATACGTGACCAAACTGTGACTTGACAGAAAACTGAACAGAAAACCCATGTAGTTACGTTTGTTTCAACGGTTCAGCGAAAAGCCTTGAAAAAATAATTTGTCTATCATCATAACTTCTAGATTAAAAACAAAAATATCCAATGTGTAGCTGTGACATTTTAATTCCATCACTAATCAATGATAATTTGAGGTAAGGCTACAATCAAAGGCCAACTTCTGTGTTTTTTGAACCCTTGGACTAGAAGCCTTCAATAAAATCAACAAATAGTAATCCCATCGCCATCAGATATTAATTAAAAATTATCATGAACATTGCATAATTGCGGTACTTCAATGAGATCACCAAATGGCAATTCAATGTGGTCTAAATGGCATCTTTGCTGTCCAGTCGACCTGAGTACGATTTTTTCCTGGCTCAGTTAGAACAATGTAGCTACCGGGTCCCACGGGCCTAAGAGCACTGGTCTAGCGAGACCCGACCGGCACTGGGCAGCCCTGCAGGGTCCAGTTTGATGAGGAAGAAAAATGTGAGCAACACTTAGCTCGTAATCTGTAGGGTCTGCTATTTTAATCTCATCAAGCGCCCAATAGATTAGATAATATATAAATAAATAGTAAATTTATTAAAGCGCCTTTTTCGGCGGTCCGTCGAAATTCATCTACCCATTACGGTATACCTTACAGCTAAACCTTCCCTCACTTTATCAGTGTTTATCACGAAGTCATTTCGTTCCAACTTGTACATACATCGAATATAATTCCAGACATTCCAGCACGTAAAAGAGCACGGACGTACATACACGCTCGCTATTTGCATTTACACATGTTTCATGTTGTTTAATTTCGTACTCAACTCTTACTAGTCTACATCTTGTCATCCTCACACTAGGTGTCTTTGTTAGATGAGCCCAGAATCTGTGCCCTTAAACCTGGAGGAAACCCCAGAGAAGAAAGGACGGAAATTAAGTGGGGTTTGGCACTGTGTTAGCATTGTCACCATCGACGACTAAGTGGGCGGAGCTAACTTGGCTTTGGAAGGCTGCTGAAGTTGATATTATTGCTGGCAGTAGGCGGGGTGACCCTTCAGAGTGGCACGTACAGAATGCACATTGTTTTATATGTTTGTGAGAAGTGTAGTAGGGAGTTTGGGGTTTGAGGGATACATAAGCTACTGAAGTCTATGTAGGGCCCTCTGCTATGTAGTTAAATCGTTCTCATGTCGTCTTGACGGTGCCTTGACGTTCCCGTGAAGTCAACGATGAAGTTGCCTTCCAGGATCTTCCCAGTGGCACCAGAAGCCAGCATCGTTGCAAAATACAGTTCAAGTGGTTACAACAGTCCGTCACAGATAAACATGTGGCGTAGTGAGTCCGTCACAGATAAACATGTTGCGCAGTGAGTCCGTCACAGGTAAACATGTTGCGCAGTGAGTCCGTCACAGGTAAACATGTTGCGCAGTGAGTCCGTCACAGGTAAACATGTTGCGCAGTGAGTCCGTCACAGGTAAACATGTTGCGCAGTGAGTCCGTCACAGGTAAACATGTTGCGCAGTGAGTCCGTCACAGGTAAACATGTTGCGCAGTGAGTCCGTCACAGGTAAACATGTTGCGCAGTGAGTCCGTCACAGGTAAGCATGTTGCGCAGTGAGTCCGTCACAGGTAAACATGTTGCGCAGTGAGTCCGTCACAGGTAAACATGTTGCGCAGTGAGTCCGTCACAGGTAAACATGTTGCGCAGTGAGTCCGTCACAGGTAAACATGTTGCGCAGTGAGTCCGTCACAGGTAAACATGTTGCGCAGTGAGTCCGTCACAGGTAAGCATGTTGCGCAGTGAGTCCGTCACAGGTAAACATGTTGCGCAGTGAGTCCGTCACAGGTAAACATGTTGCGCAGTGAGTCCGTCACAGGTAAACATGTTGCGCAGTGAGTCCGTCACAGGTAAACATGTTGCGCAGTGAGTCCGTCACAGGTAAACATGTTGCGCAGTGAGTCCGTCACAGGTAAACATGTTGCGCAGTGAGTCCGTCACAGATAAACATGTTGCGCAGTGAGTCCGTCACAGGTAAACATGTTGCGCAGTGAGTCCGTCACAGGTAAACATGTTGCGCAGTGAGGCGGCTGCCGAAATGAAGGCGATCACTGGGGGGCGGTGTTGTTTATGTAGCGGACATGCGTGATCACTGGGGGGCGGTGTTGTTTATGTAGTGGACATGCGTGATCACTGGAGGGCGGTGTTGTTTATGTAGCGGACATGCGTGGCAGGACAGTGGCCGGTGTGGGGTCTGGAGAGACGGACCTTCTCTCATCTGTTCCGCCGCCTGATTCCAAACGTTCTTCAGAAGGTCTGAGGCCCTTCAGGGCAGGGTCAGGTTCGGTCTCCCATCTCGCCTGCCAGTCCTTGTTAATGAGTCTGCTTATGACTGGATTCAAGGGAAGTGAAGAATGAATTTGTTGCATTTTTAATGGCATTACGAAATTGAGTTATTTTTCTCCAATCATAATTCAATGAACAATAGTATATACAATGTAACACATAAAAAAGAACAAAACTAGGTTGCTATAGGTCCTGTAACCCTAGCGCTTCAAATTATATTTTTACCAAGAGTGGGATATATTTTTATGTTTTATTAGCTAAAAATATTTTGAAATTAATGCAGTTTTACTTAACGGGATTAGGTATCCGTCGCTTGTTTTACCCAGGTGTCTCGCAAGCGAACAACTTTTACAAATTTCTCATTGAAATTTTTGCATTGTTGCATTGTATTGTTACCCAATTTCCCCAACATTTCATTCAGAATTATCCTGAATTCGGTGTTTCTTTGAGCCGGTAGAAAGCCCTCTGGGCGTAGAAAAAACTAATTTCTGGTATGTGTTTTGGAAGGAACGGTATATTTGACCCATAATTTCTTGAAGATGGTGACGGCCATCAGATGACAGTGGACTCCCAGGTAAACATCAACATGCCGTGGAGACGCATTAGAAAAATCCTGGAAATTAGCTCAAACTATTTACACACTATTTACTACTGACACACTACTTTCACGCTAGTATCACACTACCACACTATTTCTAGGCAGGACACAGACAGACGGCATTTTAACATGCTGAGATCAATTTTGATGTTATAATCACCACCTAGTTTCTGCACCAGCGCATTAAATTCTAGCACAAAGGACGCTTTCTCAGCAAATGCTGACCAAATGTCGCTCCAATTTTTCATACAGAGATTCTTTCGCATCAGCAAGACGGTGTCGGGTAGTTTCACCCTGAAGACTTACTTTTCGTGTGCTCAGGGGAGGAAATTTTGTAGTTTCTTGGTTAGTTTTTGGTGACTTTGGCCGCACGATCCACTTTTACCGCTAAATCACTGCTGCCCGACTCGCCTGCCAAGTGAACTGTCTGCTTAACGTACATTGTTAGCGGCTTCTTTTGCGCCAGACCGGCACAAGCCGAGATCACAGGCCAAGTTTTTGCCTACATGATAACTTTTTATTTAAAAAATCCCTTCGTCGCTGGCATCTCGGAGCGCCACTTACCGGTGGAGACGTCCTTTGGCGCGGCGGTGTCATAAACCATGTACAACGGCGAGGGGCTGACGGCCCGTCGCCCGTCAGGCGAGGGGCTGACGGCCCGTCGCCCAACGTCAGGTGAGGGGCTGACGGCCCATCGCCCGTCAGGCGGAGGGCTGACGCCCGGTCGCCCAGCGTCAGGCGAGGGGCTGACGCCCGGTTGCCCAGCGTCAGGCGGGGGCTGACGGCCCGTCGCCCGTCAGGCGGGGGATGACGGCAGGTGGCCCGGCGTCGGACGGTTGCAGCAGCTCCGAACTGGACTTCTTGTCTGAAACAAATAGGAGAAGTGCATGAGGGCCGGAGCGGTAGTGACGTACGGTCCGGGCATCCTCCCGTCTGTGCTGACTGCTCTGCACCATACGGCTAAGGGAGAAAGCAGCTCCGCGGAAACAAACAATGCAGCGTGCGTTTTTAACATTGTATGGGGATTCAGAAGGCACCATTAACAAGTACCAATATTTTAAAGGCGACATATTTCGATATTCGACATACAAGTTTGAGCCGTTTTCCTCTCCCTGGGGAGTCTACCCAAATGCCGGCGCTCGACCGGTTGTCCAACCCTCTGCACGCGCTTATCAACATGAACCTATGCAAATCTACTGAAGCTAATTGCAGGCGAAATGGCTCGATGCCACTCCTCCACACGGTCTTCAGTTTTTGGCTTCGCCCCACTATCGCCAGTTCGGAGTGCACCCGTCCAGTGAAACAACAGAGGTAACACCTCTGGTATGAGCCAATGTTAGCGGAAAATTGTAATCCGCTAGATTTGATGAGTAAGAAGTGAACACCTGACATACTTTGCCTGCGTCTCATTATATTTCTCTCATCGAGAGGAATCAAACGAAGGGTTACTTAACTTACGTTAAGCTCTTACGTTATGAGCCATGAAACCCTGAAAAGGGTAAAAATCCAGGACACAATCTCCAAAAACTTCAAAAGCTACGCAGATCAGCTACAGAAATCACAGAGATCACCATCCTGTTTTTAGTGCTCAGTTTCTTAAAAAATAGCCCGAAAAGAACTTGCAAAAGTTGAAGATGATTTTCGCCCGGCAACCGTGTGCACGAGCACGAAAAGTCCGCTTGTGTCCAGGAGTTGGAGTTCTATTAAAACCAACAGCTTTTTCCAGCGATTGTCTTATCCCAGTCATCAGCCAAATAAAGGAGCGGCAGCGTCGGAAAGTCGCTGTCCCGGACGGGCATGTCTGCCATGTCTGAACCGCTATGTTCACTACTTAAATCGCGATAAAATCACACTCCATAAGTCACCCCGTTCTAAAAAGTCAGTAGCACAGATAACGGAGCTCAGCGTTCGACTGATGGTCTGATTGAGAGCCACTGACTGACCGATGGACCAGAGCGTGATTAGTGCAGCCTGAGAGCGGCACCCACCGCCCAATTCTAGGCACCGCTCTCAGACTGGAGCGCGGCTCCCACCTCGATCAATGACGGTTTCACTCAGGGAATATCTTCGATTTCACTCATGGGAGAAGACGGAGTCTCAAGCAGGCGCCAGTATACAACCATGGCGCGCTCTTCGGTCATTACGAGGATAGGAAACACTCTCCACATGGCTAATTCGTTTTTTAGGAGGTGGAAGTTTTAAATGCTTATCAGGAAGTAATCGGTGTAGCTTCGCCGAAGGCCATTGCTGTGTGGAGAGGGACTGTCAATTAGTTCAACTCGATCTGCCGACGCTTATCATAGTTGGTGGAACGCTGTCAGCTATGGGAGAAATGGAGGGGGGTCGAACTTTAATGCGATTTTCCAGACTTGTGTAAAGTATGCTAGTGGGCCGTTTAAGGGAAACATTCACAGAAAATCAGAACTTTCGAAACTAACTCACTTCGGCTTCATTTGCCAGGGATCCATTTCCTGGATCAAGTGTTAAAAGCTGACTTCATGATTTTTTGACGACGGACAAGGACTCACAGAATGCGCTTATTATAATTCAAATAAAGAATTCCTTGTTAATCGTCTTAGGATCAAAAATACAGTAGTTTGCTTCGTATTGCCTTGCAGGACCATATTAGTCTCTGTATAGCGCGTTTTTATTATAAATTTTGGGACAATGTGGCAATTACTTCTACTTCATGGAGATGCTTCGCCCTTATAAACATTCAGGCTCTTTGCCCAGTCTCTCTCTCTCTCTCTCTCTCTCTCTCTCTCTCTCTCTCTCTCTCTCTCTCTCTCTCTCTCTCTCTCTCTCTCTCTCTCTCTCTCTCTCTCTCTCTCTCTCTCTCTCTCTCTCTCTCTCTCTCTCTCTCTCTCTCTCTCTCTCTCTCTCTCTCTCTCTCTCTCTCTCTCTCTCTCTCTCTCTCTCTCTCTCTCTCTCTCTCTCTCTCTCTCTCTCTCTCTCTCTCTCTCTCTCTCTCTCTCTCTCTCTCTCTCTCTCTCTCTCTCTCTCTCTCTCTCTCTCTCTCTCTCTCTCTCTCTCTCTCTCTCTCTCTCTCTCTCTCTCTCTCTCTCTCTCTCTCTCTCTCTCTCTCTCTCTCTCTCTCTCTCTCTCTCTCTCTCTCTCTCTCTCTCTCTCTCTCTCTCTCTCTCTCTCTCTCTCTCTCTCTCTCTCTCTCTCTCTCTCTCTCTCTCTCTCTCTCTCTCTCTCTCTCTCTCTCTCTCTCTCTCTCTCTCTCTCTCTCTCTCTCTCTCTCTCTCTCTCTCTCTCTCTCTCTCTCTCTCTCTCTCTCTCTCTCGTTACCCTTCACCCGCTGCCACCCACTGCTGGGGCATTCCACGACAAATCGACAAGTCGATAACACCCTCATGTCGCAGATTTCGGTGTATTTTTTGTCAGGGGGCTATTGATAGAGCTGATTACGATTTTCGTATTTATTTTCCTCCCTGACTTACGGTTTGAAAATTATAGCCTCAGGCATTTTGACCATAACCACTTGCATGTCTTTTTTAAAGACTAAATTTTTCCTGTATGCTTCGACAAATGTCATAAAAACTTGATCTATGTATCTTAAGGACGAATTAATAATTCTAGCTCATTGAAAATATAATTCAAAAAATTAAATTTTAAATATATTATACATTCTTCAATTTTTCAAAATCTTTAAAAACTACTTTCCTATGAATTATTTTTAAATTTTTGAGGCTCACATTACTCTTTATACTTTTGTCTATAAGATTCAATAATAAAAAGAATGGAGACTTTAACAGAAAGCGAGATCTGAGCTCCCAAACGTCTCAAAACCCCACTTTTGTGAGATTCGTGCGCCAGCGCGGCCCGGCGTCGCTGCACCTATCAAACGTTTCTGGTCACGAAAAAGGTCTCAATGGTGGAATTGGTCGGCAATGAGGGTAAGGATGTATTTAAACAATAAATTGTAATCACTGTCACATTCCTTAACACGCACACTGGATAGGCATCCGACACTTACGGGCACTGGAGGGGGTGGACTGATAGGCCCTCTGATCTCTCGGAAACTAGGAGGCTTAGAAAAACTCCGGTTGGGGACAGGGTGGGAACTATTGAAATCTATATTATGAGATCTTAATTGACCTAGGTCAGTATCGTCAAGTTCAAACAAGGTCATGAAGGTCAAGTATTAGCCGTGCTGGCTATTCATCCGGGAATGCCGTGATTAAGCTCAAAGAAGTCCAGAATGCACTAAAAACAGAGCAAGGCCATAGTGAGAACGTCCCAAGAATTGTAAACCTAATTTTTGGGGTTAAGGTCATTCAAGGTCATTGACCTAAGACGTCACAATGTGGCATATTCCCCTTATTTACATCATGACTAGCACCATAGCAACCGTTAGACGGGAAATGAGCATTGACCTTTCCCCATGACATTTTAATTTGACCTGTGACCTTGACCTTTACATTGATTTATCTTAACTATGACGTCGTAGCATAATATAGGTCATACTGGGTAACGCCATGCGACCGGAAGCACCCGACCAATGACTTTGAGAATGCTGGTATGGCCTTGAAATGTGACCTTGACCTTCATAACGGGTGAAATTGACATACAATCTCGTTTTATATGGCGCTATAACATTGCCAGTTGGTCTTTGCTGCACGCAAACTGGTGCAACCGCGCGATTGCAGCGATCTCAAAATAAATGGTTTAACTTTGAAAGCCTATAATTACACAATTAGGCCCGATTTTCAAGGTTATTTGACCAATCGACGTGCCATTAAATATTTTGAAGAGTTGCGAAATAACGTTTTTTTGGCCACGAAGGGTTCTCCGGCCACCTAGAAAAAAGTAGGTGGGTCCTCCGAGGCTCCCCTCCAGTGTGCTTTTTAACACGTGCTGGTATGAGGCCCCGGGCCACCTTTACCGGCAGGGGGTACCCATCCCCTTACGATCTCAGCAGCCATGCTTGAAAGGGAACACGGAGAGCAGTGTTCCATTGCTTGCCTTGATCTCTACCGAATATTTTTCACCAAAAATTACTCGAATTAGCTACTGAGCTCAGAAAACGCTTCGATAAAGCAGTCGCGAGAAAAGGAACATTGAATATTCACAAGTTCGTACCAGTTAATTCAAAGACCTTAATTGTCCATGAGCTCTCGAATGCTGAGGTACAGAAGGTTCGAGTTTCAAATTGAATATGTGAAGTTCAATGGCACCATGTGATCGAGTCCTTCTTCCGATCCGTGGGTCAGATCTTAAATAAAGCAGCATGTCTTTATCTTATATGTTCGAAAAGCAGTTGTCGGCGAGGGCGCTATGTGGCTTTGTGTTTATGATGTGTGCTTTCTAATATAAATTGAACTGAGATACATGAAACTTTTTGGGGTTTGGGTAGAAAAAGAAAACTATCTAAAACAAACCTAAGACAACAGTAGTAATCGGCTTCTGACGCATTATCCTCCCACTACATTTTCCAGCAATTAATGCACCATAGTGTCGGAATTGTTCCAAATGTTCCGGTAATACGTTCAATTTTTTTTTCGGAACGGCTCAAATTGTTCTGTTAGCAATAGTAGCCTCCACACCACATCTAGTTAATTCGCAATGTCACCGAAGCGCAGCCTTGCTCAGTTCCCCCTCCCCGTTACCCCACTTCCAACCGGACGTGTCTAGGCGGCGCGCCGCCGCGGCGTGCCGACTGCAGGCTGAGTGGCCGGCGACGGTGTTGGGGTTGGTCTGCGGCGCTCGTTACTGATTTTTCTCTGTAGTCTCCATTCTTTTTATTGGCGATATATGTAGTTTAAGCAATGCTCTTTCACATGAAGTAGTTTTAAAGTCAATAAAAACATAGGAAATATGTATGCTTATCTTTGCAAAAGTTTGGAGTTATATTTTATACATATTCGTGCCAATTAATCTAATTAAACTTACATATTTGTATTGTTCAGTCTGTTGTAATTATTTTCATGTAACCTCTTGAAGGAATACCTTTGATTTAAATGGCCAAAAACTCAAGCGAAAAGTACGATGCACGCGTCCGATGCTGGATTGCCCGAGGCTATAACTTCGAAACCATTATCCGGACGAGACTAAAAATACCACAGTCGTTTTCAGCGCCACTGAGAACCCTAGTCCCAAATTTTCATAAAAATCTGAGATATGAGGGTGTTATTTTGACCCATCAATTTGTCGATTTGTCCTGGAATGCCCCTGCTTTGAAGGGAACTGCAAAATGGATCCCGCTCATGACTGCCCTTTATTGCATGATTGCGCGCCCCCTTTGTACCATTTTCTGCTCTTTTGCAGCCTTTGGGCTCCCAGCCTTTGCCTGTACCGTCCTCATTTACCTCTACTTTGTGGTTGGGTGCTCCTATTTCACCATTGGCCGTCCTTTTTAGCCATTAGGTGCGCCGCTGCAACATTGATTACCCTCAGCTTACAATGGTAAAAACTGTCCCGAGTTTACTAAGTATATGCTTTGGGTATTTGTCGGTACCACATTTTGCTCAGTTACTACTCAGGATCGCGCACTCGCGCGCAGGGGCGCGAACACGGAATTTTCGCAGGGAGGGATGGACCCGGGCTGGTGCTGACCGGGGGAGGCGAATTTTTAGCATATTGGGTACCTGACAGCATTAATGACCATTGACCCAAATATTTGGCGAGGACGTCCCCCCTTCCGGTTGACCAACAGAGGGGACGCGTCCCCCGCCTCCCTCCCCCGCTTTCGGCGCCCATGCTCGCGCGCACCGCGCGCGCACTCATGCCCGCCAGATATATGGTTGTGTTGTTTATTAGAGCGAGAACATGCCACCACGCAACGTAGCGGGCTGGTAAACAATCATGTTCATTTCTAAGCCAAGTTTGAACACGTTGACTGATATCCTTTATAAATTTTTCAATAACATTTTGGGTCCACTGGTAACTCAGTTTGTTTGCTGTTGACTTTGATCATTCACCTACCTCGCCGAGGTTATTTTTCACTGTGTCACTAATAAAAAATTGTGTCTACACTTCAACAAACAAGTTTCTACGTAATGAGTGTGAAACAAGTTCAATGCTCGGCAGGAAGCACCTGTAGAATTTTGCTTGCATTTTAACCCAGACATTAATAGATTTCACAGTGATGAGCCGAGGAGCATGTGTTCACATGGAAATTTGTCGTGCAATCATTTTAGATAATCCTGACATCTCCAACACAAGTTTTGATGGCAGTTATGACTTTAGAAATATTGGAGCTTTATCAGCGGTATTATTGCTTGGAAAGTCTACAGACAAATGGAATAACACCTGGGACAATCATACCCTGAAAGGAGCCGAGGCGGCAGACTCGCCTGCCATCTACATGCACCCACTTCTGCCGCCTGGTGGTCACGAGGCCAACTACCTCGATATCGATAGGCCTGCCTCCTGCCCAGCAACCGTACATGACCAGAAACGCCGCTCCATTGGCTTCCAAGAACAGTAAATATTCCCGGTTGTGGCTCCGCCAGTCGGCGCCAGGAGCTGATGCTAGTCCCGGGACTTCCCCGGGACCAGGTGGATCTGGACGGGACTTCCCCGGGACCAGGTGGATCTGGACGGGACATTCTCGGGACCAGGTGGATCTGGACGGGGCATTCCCAGGATCAGGTGGGCCTGGCCGGGACATTCTCGGGACAAATGGACACCAGATGATACTAATTGATACACACCTACCTGAAGTAATAAGTATGGGCTACTGCTATTTTTCTTGTAGTTCTTGACGCGAGCGGACCATGACGTAGAAAATGATAAAACGTATTAGTAAATTCAAACATCGTTGGAGTAAATTCACACAGACTTTCCATACAATAAATAGGTATTCCTAGCTTCTTTAGCTAGCTGGGTCATCCTATAAGAAATTGACAGGTGGAAGGGGCACAGTAACATCGACACCCTCAGACTTGTTTTTTTTTAAATCGGCACAATGGGTTATCCAGTGCTCTGAATTTACTTCTCCGATAATCAGTTCGATCCCATCAACGGGTTTTAACTATAAATTCAGGAATTTTTGAAAATTCGAGGTACAAGGGTATTTTTATCGCGCCTAAGCACCATCAAGAATAACAAACAATCAAAATCTATGTAATGTTACGTTTAAGGTGCACCACCAGCATGTTGCATTACACAATCTGTTTTTAATTTCAACATTTTTATGCTGAAAACTTTTGGCAAATACAAGTAATATTTGATACTATGACATAAATTTCATATCGAGCCCAACTAAAGTTCCCTGTTTCATTTTTCTCAAAATTATGTTCAATACGTTGTCAGTTCATTTGCAAAAAACGCAGATAGGTCTTCTCAGAACATCTTGCAATATACCTCGTTTCTGACCATGTAAACAAGTCTGTTCTCTCTTGTGCACAGTGTAGCGTGTCTAACGGTAGTGAATGTTCCGGGATGCACGGATGGATGGACGTCTCTGAGGTAGACTTCAGCATACAGATTGAGTTTAGTGTTCAATTTGCATAGACGGATCCAAGGTGGGCAAGTGCAGGGACGCGCACCCCTCCCCACGTACCCAGCCGACCCTCCCTGGAACCAAATCAGAGCCCCAGGACACACTGTAACACCCGCAGTGGAGAGAGGTCTGGCTTCGGCGGGCAGAGGAGGGGTCCTAGTCCCCCTGAGATCTAAAAAACTGAGAATATTAGGGAAACGCCCAATCACGGCGTGTGTGAGGGCTATAAAAATACATATGATTGACCTAGGTCAGTATTTTCAATGTCAAACGAGGTTCCAAATGTATGGACCGTTTTGGGTAGCTATTAGAAAATGTTAGGATTATGCGAAAAAAATTTGCGAAAATTCCGAGCACAGACTAAGTTCATGGAGTGAAAGCGCCACGCAATATTCCCTGAAATTATAGAGTCAAGGTCACACTATGGCATATTCCTTATATTGTACACTATAACTAGCACCATAGCAACCGCTGGGGGGGATAAGCGAGGGTTTAACCTTTACCCATGACCTTTGATTTTACCTTCAACATTGGGTAATGTTCACTATGACCTCGCACATGATATATTTCATACAGGGTGACGTCATCTGACCAGAAGCACTGAGCCAACAACTTAGAAAATTCTATTAACAATTTCACCAGTACTTTAAAAATCTACATACAAGTGAAAAAATTATGAAATGATTCTCAAACTTTTTCCACCGATCGATGCGCTCATCGCATCCCTAGAATATAGCCAGGTAGCAGCGGCGGATCCAGGACAACATGTCGGGGGCTAGCGGGCTCGATTTTTCCCCTATTGCCTCGGAATAGCCTTCGGAAATGTATTAATTGTATCCTGGCTTTTCAGGGGGTCTTAAACCCCCTTGTGCCAGGGCCCTTGTGTCCGCCGCAGCTAGGTAGCATTTTTCTGCCGCGAATTTTTCTGCCGCCCACCTTGGAAATAATCTGGGGGCGCTTTAAGGCCTCCTCTGTAGTGTTAACACCCGCACTGGAGGGGGTCTGGCACTAACGCGCACTGGAGGGGGGCCTGGTAGGCCCCCCTAAGATCTCGGAAACTAAGAGGGTTAGAAAAACGCCACTTGGTAGGTGGGTGGGGGCTATGGTGATCTACATGATGACCAATTTTCATTGACCTAGGTCAATATCTTCAAGGTCAAACGAGGTCGTAAAGGTCAAATATTGGCCATGCTGTGATCGATTGGTAAATGCTGTGATTATGCAGGAAAATGGCGGGAATAAGCTAAAGGCGGACAAGGTTCATAGAGAAAAGGTCTCAAAAAGGCTTCCCCACAACTCTTGGGTCAAGGTCATTCGAGGTCATTGACCTTTAAGGTCACCATATGGTATACTACTTATTATTTACACTTTGACTAACACTGTAGCCACTCTTTGGCGGGAAATGAGGATTGACCTTTCCCAATTGCCTTTGACCTTGACCTTTGTATTGGGGTACCCTACCGATGACGTCATATCATAATATATGTCAGACGGGATAACGTCATTTGGCCGGACGCACAGTGGTCAGTGACCTTGAAAGTGCAGATATGACCTTGACCTGTGACCTTTGACCTTGACCTTGACTTTCATGTGAAGTGACCTTGACATATAGTCCCGCTTATATGAATTTATGACGTCACCACTCGGTCTTCAATGCAAGCTAACTGGTCCGACCGAGCGTTTACGGCGATCTCAAAATGCAGGTCTGACTTTGAAAGCCTATAAGTCAAACAATTTTCAGCCGATTTTCAAAAAGTCTTTACCAATCGACGCGCTATTAAATTCTGTTAAATGTGGCTACGTTTCGTTTTTCGGCCACAAGCGGTTCTCCGGCCACCTCGGAAAAACAGGTGGGGGGCCTCCGAGGGCCCCCCTCCAGTGCGCGTGTTAAGGGGACTTGATCACTTTGAGGAAGTTCTAAAAGAAGATCATTTACAGAAAAATATATCTGAAATTCATGAATCTACTTTTTCCGTCTTCAATCGCTCAAAGCAGAACTTTCGCCAATTTTCGTTCTCCCCTGGGCTGACCAAACCATCGCGAGTGATTACGAGGCGCAGCTGTGCTGGTTGCTCGCGACATACAGCGTTGCAAAAATATGTCAGTTGTTAGAATTTATGACATGACATGCTTTGAAAGGTGGAAAACGATTACTTAATGGTTTGGAATCGTGATATATCGCCATTAATTCTTAACTTGAACGTGTGCAGTACCTAAAATATGCTAACAGTGGTTTCTCGACACACTCTACGAAATTATTTCCGTTCAAAACCCATTTTGGATGGGACACTTTCTTTAACACGCGCATTGACGGGGGTCTGAGCCACCCTCGGATTGACGAGGGGGCGGGTACCCGCCCCCCTAAGATCTCGAGAACCACGGTAGGTAGAAAAACGGTAAACGGCTTTGGGTAGCCCATCCGCTTCTCCATCGAAAATATTTGAATCATTTTTTGTCAGGTCACATTTAAGGTCACCAGAGGTCAAAAACATGCCGTCACATGCCGTCATAGGGATAACATGTAAATTAAATTTTTCGGCCATTACATCTGAACAAGTAAAGATAGAGCAAAACGACTTAAACTCTATGAATCCTCGCAGCAAGCCGAATCGAATGATATATGATTTGACCTTGCTAGGTCAAATCAAAGATTTGACCTGACCTGAGGTCAGGTCAGGGTCAAATTATATAAAATGCATATCATTAGAACCGCAAAGCCAAGGCGAGTCTAATGAAGCTAAAATAAACGCTCTATCACCATCTGGTACTGAGTTATTCAGTAAAAACCATTTTTCCCATGTATTACCAATGGAGAGGTCATGCTTCGTACCTGACCTTAGGTCATCGATATCAAAAATACCGCAACATATTTTAGAGAACTCGGTGAGCCCATTATGTGATATGAGTTTCAATAGGATAAGTTTACCCTGCTCCGACTTATGCTATCTTAAACTTTTTTGAGGTCGGGTCACTTGACTTGTACTGGTGACCTGACCTGAGATGACCTATCCTTAAAATTTTCACATAAGTTGCAAAAATGATGAGGGAAAAGGTATACCAAGTACGGAGGCGCTGCACGCCGCCGTTTTTCTGTTGTCTCCGAAAAACCCGAGGGGGCGGGTACCCGCCCCCCGTCAATGCGCGTGTTAAGAATCAGCGCCTCGGGAGCCTTTGGTTACGTCCACCGGGACATTAGGTGTACCTTATGACGAAGTTGAACCTCGAAAATAATTTAACCTCCTGAACATCTGTCACCACGAATGGAATCTTGGAATGAAGAGTGGATGACTTTTTTGCGACGTTTCATGGGAAGCGTGCGTGTGGTAGCGCAGGCTATACCATCAGAGCGACTGCGCGTGAAACCCTTCGGCAGCCATGCACTAGATCAACGACGCCAGGGACATATATAAATTCTTAGGATAAAACTTTGAAACAAAGGCTCTGCGGCTTTACGTTGGTGAGTCACACGCAGAGCAAGTCAGCGATAAGCTGAAGGGTCTGTTCCGCAGAGGTCTGGTGATCACGTGACCACCACAGTTTCATACCAGCTTCATATCAGTACCAGTCCATGGACTGAATTATACGGAGCATAAAAACGACTGGGGTTATGCAAATAAACTCACTTATCGAATATAGCATGCTTTTCCCCAAAAAAGAAACGATTCATTCAGTGACGAGATAAATACATTTTCCCCTTTAACATTTAGCAATATGATTTTTGCGTTGAATTTTGGGCTGAATATACGTCATCACGTGTATTTAGCATTGTTGCTCAATGCCCAAATAAACGCCTATCTTCTGAACGTTTTCCGAGATTCGTCATGAGAAATAAATGCAAAAAAACATTCTAATGACAGTTATTTCATAAAATAGTGGTTCAATTGATGGCTCAACTCACCATGAAGTGTAGACATTCTCTATAGAGACATACGTATAGACATGGAGTAGCGTTTCTGCCGCCAGAGGCATTATACGGTATATAAGAGATAATAGTCTTTTGAACATGGTTAGAAACAATGCATATCTATCAATACTTTGAAAAAAGCCAACGTCCAATTTTCTGCACATCAACTTTTACAACTTGAAGTCGACATTGGAGGCAATCAAAATCAACCTTAACTGGGTCCGATGTGAAATATTAAATTAAACTATTCTTCAAAAAATTTCACACGTTAAAAACACTTATACTGCGCCTCTCCAAAAAAGCCAGCAGCTATAACTAAAATGTTTTCATCAGATGGAGCTAATCATTATACAGGTGAACTCAGAACACCTGATAGACCCATACCCTAATTTGCAAGAAAATCTGAAGGGGTCGATGTTAAGCTTTTGTCGATGCCCCAGTTATGAATTCATATCTACCGCTATTGATTTACACATTTTTTTCATTAGAGGATGAATTCTTTGTTGCATTCCAGGAAATGGTACCACACGCCGGTACAGGCCCGGCGCCACCTACGCAGGTACTGGTTGAGACCAATACCCACACCCCCTAAAATCACAGGAACCATGCCAGGTAGCAAAAAACAGAAAGCGGAGCTAAATAGCCTATCCTGACCTCCACCAAACATGATATATGGAGTCAAAGTGATGGATTAACATGAAGACAAGATTCATAGAAGAACAAAGAACTCATCCTGGACCGTATGCGAACTTAAAACGAATACAAAGCCGAGCATCGCCGATTTCACCTTCATCTTCTTCAGTTTTTATTTTCAGTTCATGTGTGTATGTGCGTATGTGTGTGTCTGTCTGTGTGTGTAGTAGCCGGAAATCTTTATCCTCATTCTCCTCCTCATCCTCTAACTACCTGGAGGCAGCGAGCGCATGCGCCTTGGGCAGCAGCGACCCCTCCAGGTAGTATCTCATCTTCCTTGACCTCCATCCATCCTAATCCTTGCCGTCTTCTTCCATAGTTTGCATTACTTCATGTCCACTACGACGGCGCTTGAAAAGTCACCTCATGTGTGGAAGTGCACGGAGCTAATAATTAAAAAATTGTCATTGGAAGATCATCACAGCGAAATTACTTGACCTGGGTGATGTCCTGTCGCCACTTATTTTACATTTCCTCATTCGGCATTTTTCCACTTTAAAGCTATTCGTCTGAGTCTTCCACTGAAGGCAATTACTGATCACTGGCCGAGTGAGTGCGGGGGAGGGTATTTCTGCTAATTTCGGGGCACATGCTCCCAGTTAGCATGTTAAAAATGTCCTCCTCTATGGCGCCAAATTACCCAACCTTGGCACCGCAAACGCCGGTGTTCCGTGACCTCATCTGACCCAGTTTGTTCTGGAATGCTGGTGGTGAATGGCTCCCGGTGCCATTCCATGGCACTGGAAGAGGCGCTCAAGTCAGAGGGGTCAGACAGACGACGAGCAGTGGCATTCACCGCCGAAGCCCGGCTCCAGGCCCATCCTCTGTGGTTTGAACGGCGGCGTTGCCCGGGAGAGCTGGAATTTTCTCTCCCTCCAAGGCCTCGATTCAGGTCGGCTTCTACCTTGTACAAACCACGACGGTCGTTCTGGACCTGAAAGAAGACGGCCGCTTTACGGCGTACGACAGCGAAGACGTTCAGGCCACCGTGGGAGGCACGTCGGCCTGCTCACCACACCGCTGCATAGTCGGCAACATGCACTTCTGACATCAAGTCGTATCTGAGCACGCCCCAAAGATGCAAAACCGTAACGCTACAATTGCAAACAGCATACCAAAAAAGAGCCCTTCTTTGAAGGCTGCCACGCGAGCAAGCATCTAGTCAGAAAAAGTGAAACAAAAAAAAAAACAAGCCCAGCGCTGGACCTTACTCCCAACACTATCCGTCACCGCGCACCGTCACGGTCCCCCAGAAAGCAGTCGCCAAGGCGCGTTACGGCGCGGACACTCGGCGGCGGCGTGGCGTGACGCTCGCTGCTGGTCTCAGTCACCTACTTGTGACTTGGCCTGAGACGTCGGCCTGCTGGCCACAGCCGCCGCTCAGCGTGCTGTCAATTATCTTAATTACCAATATTTACCAGCAGGCTGGCGCGGCGGCGCGACGGCGAAAGTAGCGCGTGGTGCCGCCGCCAGATGTCTCGCGCCAAATCGGGGACGACGGCGACGCCGCAGAGCGTCGGCCCGGCGGCCCGGCGGCAGTGGCGGCGTGGGAGGACCAACACAAAACCAGGAGACCAAATCAGAACATTCCTGGCTACAGAGTGGTAGTTCTCTGTCAATAAAAGTCTACCTGGAGATAGCCGGACTCTCACTTGTTTTGACCGGTAAAATCTATTCCACCTCCTACTTTTGAGCTCGTCTATAAATTACCTAGCGCACGGGAGGGGTATGAGTCGGCCACAGATTCACCAAATGTTGTGTATATGTGTCAAAAAGGTTACATAGGGTCCAAATCTAAAAAATATACGGTAAGTAATTCATGGGGAGCCCCGTATGTGTGTGATCCCCTGGTTTAAAGTGCACACTCGGGGAGCACCTAAAGGGGAATGAAGCACTGAATAGGAATGAGTGACTGAAAAGGAGCACGATCCCATGCCCACCCCCCCCGTCCTCAGTCCATGCGCCCGACCCCATGACCACTCGTTCTCAACCTGGCCTTAGGAAAAGGTTTTAATATTACATTCTACCTTTTACGTCAGTTACTTCAAATAAGCAAAGGAGTCGTTGGCTGGTTTTCCAGGTACTACCAACCACAAGAAACATACAAATATATTGGCAACATATCAACAAAAACTAGCCTTAATTTACCACAGTGGTCTCTGTCTACCCACCGGGCTACGTTCCATCAAGCAGCCTACCACCCAACTAGCACGTTCCCACCTGGATCCCACGCTCTCATCTGGACCCCCTCCTGAACACCACGCTCTCATTTGGACCCCCTCCTGAACACCACGCTCTCATCTGGACCCCCTCCTGAACACCACGCTCTCATCTGGACACTCCCACCTGGATTCCACGCTCTCATCTGGACCCTCCCCTGGATCCCACGCTCTCATCTGGACCCCCTCCTGGATCCCACGCTCTCATCTGGACCCCCTCCTGAACACCACGCTCTCATCTGGACACTCCCACCTGGATCCCACGCTGTCATCTGGACCCTCCCCTGGATCCCACGCTCTCATCTGGACCCCCTCCTGAACACCACGCTCTCATCTGGACCCCCTCCTGGATCCCACGCTCTCATCTGGACCCCCTCCTGGATCCCACGCTCTCATCTGGACCCCCTCCTGAACACCACGCTCTCATCTGGACCCCCTCCTGGATCCCACGCTCTCATCTGGACCCCCTCCTGGATCCCACGCTCTCATCTGGACCCCCTCCTGAACACCACGCTCTCATCTCGACCCTCTCACCTGGATCCCACGCTCTCATCTCGACCCTCCCACCTGGATCCCACGCTCTCATCTGGACGCCCTCCTGAACACCACGCTCTCATCTGGACCCTCCCACCTGGATCCCACGCTCTCATCTCGACCCTCCCACCTGGATCCCACGCTCTCATCTGGACCCCCGCCTGGATCCCACGCTCTCATCTGGACCCCCTCCTGAACACCACGCTCTCATCTGGACCCTCCCCTGGATCCCACGCTCTCATCTCGACCCTCCCCCTGGATCCCACGCTCTCATCTGGACCCTCCCACCTGGATCCCACGCTCTCATCTCGACCCTCCCACCTGGATCCCACGCTCTCATCTGGACCCTCCCCCTGGATCCCACGCTCTCATCTCGACCCTCCCACCTGGATCCCACGCTCTCATCTGGACCCTCTCGCCTGGATCCCACGCCGCTCTCATCTCGACCCTCCCACCTGGATCCCACGCTCTCATCTGGACCCTCCCACCTGGACCCCACGCTCTCATCTGGACCCTCCCCCTGGATCCCACGCTCTCGTCTGGACCCTCCCCCTGGATCCCACGCTCTCATCTGGACCCTCCCACCTGGATCCCACGCTCTCATCTCGACCCTCCCCCCTGGATCCCACGCTCTCAACTGGACCCTCCCACCTGGATCCCACGCTCTCATCTGGACCCTCTCGCCTGGATCCCACGCTCTCAACTGGACCCTCTCGCCTGGATCCCACGCTCTCAACTGGACCCTCCCACCTAGCCTGCCACGCTCCCAGCTGGACTAAAACACTCCAGGCTATGCGGATGACGTGGTGCAGTGATAGCACATTCAGCTTTCACGCCACTTGCCAGGGTTCAAATCCCCGGCGGCAATACTGAATAAGGACTTCCTCACCCTCAATATATCCTTCCAGCAGGCTGGCAGCTGGCGACGCCGTATGACCTCAGCAATCGATGTTTTGTAGAATGTAGAGTCCCGGGAAATAAAAACCGAATCCAACCGGGATTGTCACGCTTCCATCTGGACTAAGACGCTCCCAGTTGGACCAGCACTCTCCAGCTGGATTAACACGCGCATTGACGGGGGTCTGAGCCACCTTCGCATTGACGGGGGGCGGGTACCCGCCCCCCCTAAGATCTCAAGAACCACGGTAGATAGCGAAAAACGGTAAACGGTGTTGGGCTGCCCATCCACTTCTCCATCGAAAACATTTGAACCATTTTTTGTCAGGTCACATTTAAGGTCACGAGAGGTCAAAACATGCCCGTCATAGGGATAACATGTAAAATTCAGTTTTTCGGACATTACATCTGAACAAGTAAAGATAGAGCAAAGCGACTTGAACTATATGAATCCTCTTAACAAGTCGAATCGAATGATATATAATTTGACCTTGCTAGGTCAAATCAAGGATTTGACCTGACCTGAGGTCAGGTCAGGGTCAAATTATATAAAATGCATATCATCAGAACTGCAAAGCCCAGGCAAGTCTAATGCAGCTAAAATAAATGCTCTATCACCATCCGTTACTGAGTTATTCCGTAAAAACCATTTTTCCCATGTATTTCCAATGGAGAGGTCATGCCTCGTACCTGACCTTAGGTCATCGATATCAAAAATACCGGAACGTATGTTAGAGAACTCGGTAGGGCCATTATGTGACATGAGTTTCAATCGGTTAAGTTCACCCTGCTCCGACTTATGCTATCTTAAACTTTTTTGAGGTCGGGTCACTTGACCTGTACTGGTGACCTGACCTGAGATGACCTAACCTTAAAATTTTCACAGAAGTTGTAAAAATGATGAGGGAAAAGGTAAACCAAGTACGGAAGCGCTACGCGCCGTCGTTTTTCTGCTATTTCCGAAAAACCCGAGGGGGCGGGTACCCGCCCCTCCGTCAATGCGCGTGTTAAAACAATGGACAAACACTTTCCAAGCTTGACTGCCAGACAACCTCCCAGCTGAACACTGGACAGGTACCCTCGACCTCGAGTTCAGCTGACGCGGTCCCAGCTGGACAGGTACTCTCGACCTAGAGTTCAGCTGACGCGGTCCCAGCTAAACTTTTTGGCGTTGATCGGACCTTCGGTCCTCCAGAGAGCAGGCAAGCTTCTCTGATGATCCCTCAGACACCAAGTGGACCCTGGTGGCTGAATTGCTTTACAAGCATGAAAAAACTAAGGATCTAATGCTTGATTCAAGTCAGAAAGCAAAGCAGGACATGACTGGATAAAGTAATGTTTGGATACACAAATATTACATACACATTGAATATGTTTAACCCAATTTCAATTAGGAGGGGAGGGGTGGATTCCGCCCAACTATAACGTTTTTCCGAGATATCCCCCACGATATTTTGCGATACAACTTTGAAACTTTTAGAATTTTCATAAAACTCAATTCGGCAGGCTCCCTGAAAATTTAAAGATAATATCTTTACCAGAGGCGGAGCTTTGACTCGTTATTTAGGGAGAGATTATTGGCGAACCGAGTGTTATTGTGTACAGTGCGATCTAGGTACAAAAAGTCGTCTGTAACAATATTGAGAGCACTTAGAATATTTGAATACTATGGATAAGATTTCAGGTGATAGTCTATATACATTTTACTTAACTTGTTCATACAGGCGTAACCAGTAACTCACAATGGGGAGGTGTTTTGAATGGATTGGACTGCAATCTTGCATAGCAAATAGACCGCTTACAGGACAGCAGGGAGGAACAAACGTAACCATATGGACTCTCAAACCTACAGTAAAGTAAAATAAGATGTCATAGGCGAGCTCAGGTATTGTAGTTAAGTGGGTTTCACCCATGTGCAGGCGCGTTTTAAGTCACCAAGTGCCTGTGAATTGGATAAGCGTCCAAGGCCGAATAGCGAAAAACCATCCATAGGTGGATCGAGGCTACAAGAACATACAGAATCCCTTTCCCCGGGGTTTGATAGGAGCGGAGAGAGGTTGGGTAATTAAATTTTGAATTAAGAAACACTGAAGCATATGGAAATTGAGCATCAATTCTATGTCAAAACGTATAAGTTTTTTTTAAATGTAACAACAGCACCAAGAGTTGTCGCGAATCTAAAAAAGCTAAAAATCCCAACTTGGGACGTCCCTGTCCACAATGTTCAAAATTGTGATAATTTCATATTGATAGAAAAGTAGTTCTGCATGAGAGAAATCGATCTCGTTTTCAGTTTCTTTTATTTGACACGTGGCTTCGAGATCTTAGGGAGGAGCAAATCCGCCCTCCCCTCCCCCTATGGAAGGAGTAGAGGTAACTAGAAGCCTGACAGGAACAGGGGCTTGGTTAAAAACAACCAGCAGAACTATGAAGTAGAACCATTGGCGCAATTTCAACACAACCCAATTTAAGTTCCATCTGAAACATGACTTGATGAACGAAGAAACAGCGAACCACGAAGGAACACTTACCATTATGTATGTACCAGATGGTACACATTCTGCGTGCTCGGATACTCTGACCCACGGCTCTAAATGATGGGTATAAGGCTTCTCATCGATTCAAGAGCCGTGGTTTCTCGCCCCCTGGGTACAGCACCATACATGGTTTTCGGCCAGCTCAAGGTCGAGCGTGCAATCACGTGACCGCAGTAGCTGCAGCTGCCGGACGTTTGGGAGAGCGTGCCGCGAACGTCCCCAGGATGGAACACCACCAGTACACTGCGCCGCCTCCTCAACACCACCAGCACACTGCACCGCCTCCTCAGCACCACCGTCACCGCGCACCACACAGCAGCACACAGCAACGCTGCCGCCGCGCACCGCTCTGACCTGACCTCAGCTCAGCTTCCTAGTACACACTGTGTCGGCTCTGTGTGCACTATCGGGCGGCATCCGTCCACGCCAGAGGACGCCGCTCAGTCCCAACACACTGCCAGCTGGCACCCGCCCGCCGGAGCAGCAGTGCGGCTACGGCTGCAGCTGCACGTGGCAGCTGCAGCTGCAGTTGGCCCGGCACGTGGCAGCTGCAGCTGGCCCAGCACGAGGTAGCTATCAAAGCTGCGGTGAACCTTGACGCAGCTCATACAGTCCGACGCCAGCACAGCGGTTTCAAGGCAGAAAGAAACGCAAATATGTCACGTAATCTTCAACCGTACCTGACACGTGTTTCATAAATCATCCTCACTCACTTCAGGATGTTTGTTCACAAACAACTTTGCAGCTATGCAGAGCACTTCCTGCAGGGCAGGGCAGGGCAGGGCAGGGCTGTGGCCTGATTCCGGCCTGAGGAGACAGCGGGGTGTGCGACCCCACCCTGCACTGAGGCGGGCACGGCCGGCACTGCGCCACCGCTGGGGGTCTGGCGCGGCCCAGCCGGCCACGGTTCCGCTGGATCGACCCAGACCAGCGGGCCGTGGCCGTTTCTGGCGAGGTGACCGTCGCCGCCTGCCACTCCCCTCCCCTCCCCCACCCACCAGCTGTCTGAGGCTACCCCCACTCCTCGCCCCTCGCCCCCGGATTCCACACCAGCTGATGACGAGGTCTGATGTTGCAATCTTCAAAGGTGGAGGTAGTCTGATGTCGGAGCGTGAACTTCATGATTCTTAGTGCAACGGGTAGTCACGGAATTTCATTGATCGAAGAATTGGCTGGGTAAGCTGTATGGAAAGTAGGCATAGCTGCTGTACACCGCAGTGGAAAAACGTATGACGCCTGCCCCTCTACTGTACCAGTGTGGAGCTTCCAGTTATACTGTGCCGCAGTGTCAAGCCAGCACCTATACAGTGCCGCAGTGTCGGGCCTGCAGCTATACTGTGCCGCAGTGTCGGGCCTGCAGCTATACTGTGCCGCAGTGTCGGGCTGCAGCTATGCTGTACCGTTGTGCCTGGCCTGAGGTGATACTGTGCCGTAGTGCCTGGCCTGTAGTGATACTGTGCCGTAGTGCCTGGCCTGTAGTGATACTGTGCCGCAGTGTCGGGCCTGCACCTATACTGTATCGCAGTGTCGATCCTGCATCTACACTGATCCGTTGTGCCTGGCCTGAAGTGGTACTGTGCCACAATGTCGAGCTTGCAGCTATACTGGGCGAAAGTATGCGAGCGGGGGTCATCAAAAAACATGCAAAAATGCAGCTGACAGCATTGGAACTGTCACAATAATGTTAAGACTGTCTATAAACAAGAAGAAATAGAGGCGAAATATACGCATGTGTAATTGAAACACTTACTTTCACGTCCCCATCGCGTCGCGTCGGCCGTGTTAAACTTGAGCAGACTGCAGCGCGCAGACGTCAAAATGGTGCGTGCTGCATTTTCAACAAGAACGACTGAAAATTCATACGATTTTATTTAAAAAAGTGTAGGATATTCGTAAGAACATTGAGTTTATAAAATACAAATCTACAAGAAACAAAATTGCAAAATAAAAATATTTCCATCGAACTATGCATGAAAACTAAACAGATTCGTTACATTATGTTCGAGAAGTGGTGCTCTAGTATCAGCCAGTGTTTGACTAGTGATCTAAAATGGAGGTTGCCAGAGCGATCGATGACGTGGAGCATTACGACAAACTGACGGTATCAATAGAAAAAATCCAAAGCGAGAAAGTTTTGGAGGATTACTTGAGAGCAAATGGACTTATCAAAATGTACCCAGGTGCTGCGGCCCCATGATGCGGCGTGAGGGCAGATGCCGGTGGCTCTGGGGTGAATGCCGCAAATCTAGGAACATTATGCAAGAAGTTACTCTGAAAACAGTATGCTCCATACATTCACGATCCTAAAACTTGCGTTTTTGTACGTAGAGACGGGGGGCGCGGTAGTCGAGTGGTCGGCATAGCTGTCTGCCACGCAGCCAACCCGGGTTCAAGGCCCGGCGGCTACCCTGAACAAGAAGCAAGCTGGCTCCCGAGAAACCCTTCCAACAGGGAAAGAGTTGGCGACACCGTATGACATTAGCAGTTGGTGCATCGATAAGCCCCAACAATTATTAGTATTACGTAGAGACGCAGATCAGGTCGCATAATATATACAAATTCCGAGAGGAATAAGTCACAAAAACATTCCAGAGAACTGGCAGCAGTTCATTCGCGTTGTCATGTCCAAACCTTTGACCCGGACGATGGCCCATGAAAAAGTCTGGGGAGATGAAAAAAATCTGGGGAGATGAAAAAGTCTGGGGAAATGAAAAAGTCTGGGGAGATGAAAAATCTGGGGAGATGAAAAAGCAGAAGTAGTCGATGAGACCCTTTCTTCAAAATGGAAGTTCAATCGCGAAAGCCCCATAATTAGAGAACAACATTGGATCCTAGGCATATGCGTGTCACACGTATATGCCTAGGATGCGATTTCTGCCGTCGTACCTGGACCAGCATATGTGGCGCGAGCGGTATCGCGAAAATACATGGAGTTGGAGAGACTTCCTGCACGCACTCCGCCTCCAGTATCGTCCCTAGGTAAGCGCAGCAAATATAACCAAATCTAGCCGTACCTAGCCATGTCTCGATTTAGCGGCGTTGCCTGCGGCGCTGATTTTCGCCTTAGTCGGCCTCGTTTCCACCGACATCACCGTTGAAACTTGTTCCTCCGAAGGGATCACATCCGCTCGCTTCACGAACGTGCTGTTTTGATCCGTGAGCATTGCACGTAGTTTCCCTAAATATGAGTCATTGAAATATATTGGTGGCAGCCCGTATCCTGTGATACTAACGCACTGACATATCCGGCGCACAGCTATGCAGCTTTGTCCCGTTGTGGGTGAGTGAGGATGTATTAAAAGCGGTGAAATGAGTAATAGTTGGAATTTTTATGCGATCACGTTTAACCCGCGCCCTGCCGGCGGTGCTGTTTTTTCCTCCTCTCGCCGTTTCTATGCGAATATCTACATCCAACTAACCGTCCCGATGATAATGCCAGGGGTAGCTGTTCCTATGTCAATTCTGCATCATTCCCGACAAACAGAAAGTAGGTACCTTTCCAACTTTTTACGTAAAGCGAAAGTTATTAAGGTGATGTTCGCACTTTTTTACTCACGCCGGGCAGTGGCGGCCCGTGCCGCGGCCCGCTGGGGCCCGCGACAGCCTCTGACACACACCGGGCTCGTCAGCGCAGGCGGTAGGTAGAAGGGTGACAAGTTTCGTGGTTTGGTCAGCTGATAGCGATCGAGGGGACGATAAGGACACACGTGAAAATACGGAACGATGGCCCAGCCAGCATTTCTAACGCTTGCTTCCTGGAAAACGTCCCCAGACGGCATGGCGACAGCGCCAGGGGGCTGGACAACATCAGCAGGGGCTAATGGGGTGAGAGGGGTGGTCTCAGGCCACCCTCCTTATATCATGGTTACCCAGGGGAGATTTCCACACCAAACTTGACATTGTGCCAGGTTCACAGCTGGATGGCAAAGGGGCAATTTGCCGTGTAAAAGGGTAGTCAACGGATGGGGATGTAAAAAGATCCATGGGTAGTAATGGTGCAATTATCCCTAGCCTTTTAGTTCCTTGAATTTTTCTTTACATCTTATTGAATACTCATGTGATTAAAACAAAAATTGAATGACGAAATACATACACACCCTCTCTCCATGCATGCCTAGATTATAACATTTCCTTTTTATTTAGCTATTTCTGACACCACGTCACTCTGTGAAAACTCGTGTCCGAATTCCCCGAAAACATCCCTTTCCTATGGATGCCATTTTCTTTCATCTACAGCCAGGTAGAGCGCATGTCAGTACGGCTAGGTTTAGCGAACCGAGGTGCGATCTTTCCGTCAGTATCCAAGATAAGACTATGCACGAGAAATCTAAATATGACAAATTAATTCCCCGAAAATCCATATGTTCACAATGTGTATAAGCACAATGTAGAGGGGACTGGGACAGTTGTTTGCTAGGATATATCCGACAGGTCACTAGTGGTTTATGCAGATGGCATATCAAATGTCAAAAAGTGTCTTTTCCACTCTTGAAATGGTTCCATATAATTGTTTCGCCGTTGGGGCGTCATCACACAGCGAATGCACATGCTCGTCGGCCCGGCCGCCACACTCAGCGGGCAGGCACCGGCGCCAGGTGCCGGCACCGCCTGTCTGAGGCTGTACCCGGGACACGAGAGAAGCGGCAGCGCGCCGCGCGTGGCGGCCGCTGTGGTCGGGATGATACTGCAAGTTTTGGTTAAAAGGACTAATTTAGGCACATTTGATACGAATTCATGTGTGAAACATATACGAACAAGGTGAAAAATGATTGAAGTTTCTTTTGAGTACCTGTAAGGCACATACGACCGCCTACAATTCAAGCTCTCTATCAGTAAACCAGAGGAGGTTTTTTCAGCCATGCCGGCAGGGCGCGTAACTCCCGGGGTGCCGGCAGAGCGCGGGTTAACACGCGCCCCGCTGGAGTCCCTGGCATGACGCGCCCCGCTGGGGGGCGTTTCCCCCTCTGTATCTCATTCCCCAAGAAAGCTAAAGGAAAATTACGAGCAGCTTTCGAAAGCTCTTGACAAAACAAAAAGATTTTATAAGAATAATGTTTATGTCAGGTCAATATTGAGGTTAGCATAGGTCAAACAAGGTCCCATAAGCTTACAACTGAGCAGTGTAGGTTTCTCTCTCTAGATCTGCCCTCAGGGGAGCTAGAGCAAATCTTTATACATCAATGGATTCCTCTCATCGCGGCAAATCGAATGATGTATAAGATGACCTTTCAAGGTCAAATGGTGAAAATTACCTGACCTCGAGCTAGGTCAGGGTCACAGATTGACCTGGTATGGTCATGTTGCATATCAATCGACTCCCCGTGACAATATAAGCACAATGCAATCAAAATGGAAGCTTTATCTCAATTCAGTGCGAAGTTATTGGCAAAACAATCACTCTATGCTCCCGTGACCTGACATGACCTTTGAAAGGTCAGATGCTCAAAAACTCAATGATATGGTCAAGATCGTGGTAAGAATAGATGGGTTGACGATTTTCAGGTTTATCTATCCAGTATTTACTGAGAACGAGCCCGTTCTATTTTTCACCATAGACTTAAAATGAGGTGACCAAAAAATTGACCCCACCTTAGGTAAAAAATATCGAAATTCCGAGATAGCAGATTTTTAGACCTTAATGACCTTATCATATTGTGGAAATTTCAAACTGATCGGTTCGCTGATGTTTCCTGGGCTCCGCTTCAAACTCGTGATTTTAGGTTTTGAGGTCGGGTCACTTGACCTTGAATAGCTCCTTGCCCTGACATGACCTTAACTCAAAAATTTGGTCAGATGTGCACAATTACTTAGGAATAAGGTACTGTAAGTTTCGTTGTTCTGCGTCTCTTCGTTTTTGAGCTATCTGGGGAAAACCAGGAGGAGGGGGCGAATTTCGCCCCCCGGCGGGGCGCGTGTTAATGGATCAAGTTCAACCTGCCAATACCGGTGATGTATCATTTTCTATAGAAAATATTTCTCTTCTTAGTCCAATAGCCGTATACTGTGCCGCAGTGTCGGGCCTGCAGCTATACTGTGCCGCAGTGTCGGGTCTGCAACTATACTGTGCCGCAGTGTCGGTTATTTAGCTATACTGTGCTGCAGTGTCGGTCCTGTAGCTATCCTGTGCCGTAGTGTCGGGCCCGCAGCTATTCTGTGCCGCAGTGTCGGGCCTGCAGCTATACTGTGCCGCAGTGTCGGGTCTGCAACTATACTGTGCCGCAGTGTCGGTTATTTAGCTATCCTGTGCCGTAGTGTCGGGCCCGCAGCTATTCTGTGCCGCAGTGTCGGGCCCGCAGCTATTCTGTGCCGCAGTGTCGAGTCTGCAGCTATACTGTGCCGCAGTGTTGGGCCTGCAGTTATACTGTGCCGCAGTGTCTGACTAGACAGAAAACAGCAAGCCCCTTTGCCAATACATGGGATCGCCTTGCATCTTCTAAGGTAGGGTCAGACATGAACGGCTGTCGTGCTGAAAGACATGGAGGAACAGAGGTGAGATGAAAACACGCGAGCTCACCAGGAGAGTACGTTTTCCTCGAAACAGATTGAGGGCTACAAAATTAGACAAATATCGACAACGACCGTTGTAAAAACATCTAAAATACATTTTTAGCAGCAGCCTAGAATTCTTCGACATGGGTGCACCCAGGGATGCAGCCAGGGGGGGCAGGGGCACGTGCCCCTCCCCCATCGGTGCCGGGGTGCCCTTTTGATTGCCAGGTGGTGTGCCCCCTTTGGGCCGTGCCGCTCGAAATTTAGTGCCCTACGCCGTTGAACCTAGACGGAACTAGGCCGGATTTAGCGATTTTAACTACTGTTTGACAATTAAGTGCCTTTTTGGTCACCTAAAACATTCTGTCGCCTTTCCAAGCACCCGGGAATAGTATAGGCACGTAATCCGTTTCCAGATAATGCCTCATCGTCGCCAATAATCCTACGGGTGGAGCTCATCTGGTGCCCCCTGGAGGTGATCATGTGCCTTCTGAGCTGATCTGATGCCCTCGTAGTCAATCTGGTGCCCCCCTCCTCCCCTGAATAAGTAATTGTGCCTTCTGAACCTATATAATGCTCTCTAAGTTAGTCTGATGCCTCCGAGCTTGCCTGCTGCCCTATTAGCTGTTTTAGTGCCCCTTGAGCTGATCCGGGCCCCTGAACTTATTTAATGCCTCCCGGAGTTTATCTACTGTCCAGGGGGGCACAGGGGCACGTACACCCATCGGTGCCGGGTGCCCTTTTGATTTCCAGGTGGTGTACCCTCTTTGGGCCGTGCCGCTCGAAATTTAGTGCCCTGCGCCGTTGAACCTAGATGTAACTAGACTGCATTTAGCGATTTCAACTATTGTTTGACAACTAAGTGCCTTTTTGGTCAGCTAGGGCATTCTGTCGCCTTTCAAAGCACCCGGGAAGAGCATAGGCACGCAATCCGTTTCCAGATAATGCCTCTTCGTCGCCAATAATTGTACGGGCGGAGCTCATCTGGTGCCCCTTGGAGCTGATCATGTGCCCTCTGAGCTGATCTGGTGCCCTCGTAGTCAATCTGGTGCCCTCCTGGAAAATAAATGTGCCTTCTGAGCCTATAAAATACTCTCTGAGTTAGTTTGATGCCTCCGAGCTTGCCTGGAGTCCTTTTAGCTGTTTTAGTGCCCCTTGAGCTGATCCGGGCCCTCTGAGCTTATTTAATGCCTCCCGGAGTTGATCTACTGTCCAGGGGTGCAGCCAGGAAGGCACAGGGGGCACGTGCCCCCATCACTGCCGGGGTGCCCTTTTGATTGCCAGGTGGTGTACCCAATTTGGGCCGTGCCGCTCGAAATTTAGTGCCCTTCGCCGTTGAACCTAGATGTAACTGGACCGCATGTAGCGATTGAAACTATTGTTGGACAATTTGATGCCTTTTTCGTTCAGCAAGGGCATTCTGTCGCCTTTAAAAGCACCCGGGAAGAGTATAGGCACGTAATCCGTTTCCAGATAATGCCTCATCGTCGCCAATAATCGTACGGGTAAAGCTAATCTGGTGCCCATTGAGCTCATCTCATGGCCTCTCAGCTGGTCTTGGCCCCTTAAGCTGATTACTTGCCCTCTGAGCTGATCTGGTGCCCCTGAGTCAATCGAGTGCCCCACTGAGCAAATAATTGTGCCTCCTGAACCTATATAATGGCCTCTGAGTTAGTCTAATGCCTCTGAGCTTGCTTGGTGCCCTAATAGCTGATTTAGTGCCTCTGGGGCTGATTCCGGCCTCGAGCTGATATCATGCCTCCCCAAGTTGATCTACTGTCTCCTGAGTCAATATGGTGCCTATTCAGCTGATTAGGTGCCCCCTCAACTGATCATTGATGTCTCCTTAGATGGCCTGGTGCCCCCTGAGCTGGTTTGGTGGGCCCTGAGCCCATCTTGTGTCCCCTGAGCTGATTTAGGCCCCTGCCATAGCCTGGGGGGCTGGGAGCTGATCTGGGCCCCCGAGCGGATCGATCTGGTGCCACCTGAGCTGCACTAATGCCCCTGAGTCGATCTGGTGCCTCCTGAGCCCATCTGATGCCCTCTGAGCTAGTGTGGTACCCCTGAGCTAATCTGGTGCCCTTTAAGCTGACCTGGACCTCCTTACGTGATTTCATGAGCATCTGTAAAGCCCTGAGCTGAGCTGGACCCACAGAGGCTGATGAGGGCCCCTGAGATGGTATGGGGCTCCTGAGCTGATTACGTGCCTCCTGACTTGATCTGGCCTCCGGACTGATCCATCTGGTGCCCCTGAGCAGATATGTTACCCACTCAGCTAAACTAATGCCCTCTGAGTCGTTCTGGTGCCTCCTGAGCCATCATTTTGCCTCCGGAGCCCATCTCATGGTCTCTGAGCTAGCCTGTTGCCCTTGAGCTAGGTTGGTGCCCCCTGGGCCAATATGATGCCCTTTAAGCTTATTTGGACCTCCTGAGTTGATTGCGTGACTTCCTGAGCAGCTCTGGGGCCCTGAGCTGAGCTGGGCCCGCAGAGGCTGATGAGGGCCCCTGAACTGGTATGGTGCTCCTAATTTGATCTGGTAACCCCGAGCTGATCTGGGCCCCGAGCTGGTCGGGGACCACTGATCTAATTATTTGTCCCCGAGGCTGATCTGGTGCCCTATGGGCCGATTTGGTGTTCCCTGAGCAGCTCTGGGGCCTTTGAACTGCTTGGGCCCCGAGCTGATGAGGGATTCCTGAGCTGATTTAGTGGCCCTGACTTGATCCTGCCCCCTGACCTGACTTGAGGCCCCTGAACTGATCTGGGGCCCCAAGAGCTGATCTGGGGCCCAAGAGTCGGTCTAGGTTCTGAGTGTACCCTGAGCTGGTCTGGGCGCTGAGCTTGTGAGAGCCCCTAAGTTGGCTTGAGGTCCCCTGAGGTGATCTGGCGCCTTAAACTGTTCTGGGGCTTCTTGAACTGGTTTAAGGCCCTATGAGCCTATCTGTGGCCCATTGAGCTAGTCTGATGACCACATCTCTGGGACCAATGAGCTAGTCTAGTCCCTGGGTTAAGAATGAGCTGCTCTGTGGCCTGATCTACATCAGGGGCCCCTGAGGTGGTCTTGAATAGACAGACAATAATAACACAAGGCCAACTCCCATCATTTCGGGGCGGGTTCATTGAGCTAGTTTAGTCCCTGGAGGCACAACTGGGGGATGGGGGAAGCTGCTCTGGGGGCCTATGATCCACATTTGGGGGCCCCAGAGCTGGTCTTGAATAGATGGGGAATAAGAACACAATGGAAACTCCCCTTGTAAAACGGAGCTAACGAGGAATGAGGAATCTCTAAAACGGCTTGTGATACCTCGGCACCCCAGGTTATATAAATTGCTTATTATACAGGTGGATTCTGGGAAGGGATGATAAAAAGGCATGTGCCCCTGAGCTCAGAGCACAGTCCCCTAAACCAGGATTTCTACTAATTAATTTAAATGAAGAACTAGTTGTTACAATTTTCAGCCCTGTCACACCATCCCCATCTAAACCACCGGCCTGTTCACCTTTTATTCACTCTTAACTGGGACCGATCCTTGGGAATATGGAACTTAATAAACGAGTTCAAAAGGTATCTCCCAAATTTTTCCGGCAGCAAAAATGTGTTCTTCCAAAGACACTATGCCCCTCCTCGTCCCACGGCGATTGTGGGAGGCAAGGAACTTAATCCGTGTTCAGCCAGGGCTCACTCGTCACGACAAAACCAATGGGCATAACAAAAAAAAAATTCGACTCCAATATGCCTTAACCTGCACATTGTGACAGATATCACATGCTCCGCTGATGTTAAGTATTTGCATGAGTTGGCTGTTCCTTAAATCTATCCCAAAAATAGTGTTTTGGCTACTTCCATGGCATTTTGGTGATATTTTGTTCCTTTTTCGGTTTTAATCAAATTTTCCTTCTCCGTCAATGATTTCTTTGCATTTTTATTGAACCAAAGATGCCCAAAAATGATATAAACAAAGATATAGTAAGTTTTTTAGGTCACGTTAAAAAGTGCCCTTTATTCCCCGGGGTGCCCCTCAAAGTTGGTGTGCCCCCCATACGAAAGCTCTGGCTGCGCCCCTGACTACACCCAGTGGCGGATCCAGAACTTCATTTCAGGGGGAGCGTAGGGGGCTCGAGTTTCCCCTGTCATTGCTTCAGACAGCCCCCGGCAATGTATTAACTATAGGCACCCTGACATTTTGGGGGAGGATCAAACCCCTAGCCCCTCCTCGTATCTGTCACTGACTACACCCAATGGAAATCATTCAGATAACATACGTAGGACCCAGAGGCAGTTTAAACATTGGCACCGCATTATAATGAGGCTACCCGCTCACCCCTAAATTTATATCAATACACGCCCTATCACTCACTCTTTGAACCAGCTAAACTGCTCATTTAGTTCAGGTTTATCTGCATTATGACGGAAGCGCTAGTATGTTTCCCAGTAGTGGTAGGAAAATTGAAGCAGTTTACTTTCTTATTCGGGTGTCTGGGAATCCCCAGTAATAAGCTGGAATGATGTTGAAACAAATTTTGTTTTTTTTTCTCGCGCCAAGGACCTACGAGTTTGCTAAATGATGGATGCACTAAACCTAAGAAGCTTCTGAACTTTTATATATTTCTTATAAGCTCCTTTTGCTAATATAGACGCCTATAGTGATTTCAAAAGTCGACGTATATGCGCAGCGGATCGGATTTGAAGAGATCTCCAGCTCTGTACCCATCAACCGATGCGAAAAGCAAAAAGCAAAAACCAACTGGAACCACAAACAACTCCGCAGAGAAGGTACGACAAAGAGACAAACACGCCGGACCAGGCCCGACCCGCAAGGTAGACGTGAAGGCGAACACTGTATAAATAGCCTGCAAGTTGCGTCTTAAGGGGAATATGACACCTTTACAACGTGATTTCAACTGAGATAGCCAAGTTATAAAGTAAGTCGGAAAACCCGGTACTCAATATATCATTTGTCTTGGAACTCGATATTTCCGTAGAAAAAAACCTAAAACATACCTGACACCAACCCCCTCATCAACCCCTCGCCAGGCGGCCATTGTTGTGAGCTGCTGGTGTGACGACATATGCTGCCGTCACGATGAGCATCAGCCAATCGAAGCGCTGGAATCGTTTCAAGTATGGTATTAGTTGCCAGATCGTGACATCATCCACAGGCTGATATTTATTTCTTTTTCTAGAGGAGTATTTAAAAAATCAAAATATTGAGCTTATTGTACATTTTCAGAGAAATCATGAGTGGTTTCATTATTTTCGGCTAAAAGTACGCCTAACTGCACTAAATTCCAGGATTCGACCAAGGTGCCACATTCCCTTTAACACGCGCAGTGGAGGCGGAGGTTGTCCTAAAGTGGCCCCATCTATTTTTCCAAGGTAGATGGAGAACCGTTCGCCGCCGTTAAACGCTACTTAACCACATCTTCGAGAATTTATGAGCGCGTCGGTTGGTGAAATAACTTTAAAAAATCGGGTAACAACTATTTGACTATCAGCTTTCCAAATCAGACCTATATTTTGAGACCGTCACAATCGCGCGGTCGCACCAGTTCGCCTACACTGTAGACCGAGTGGTGACGTCCTAACGTCAAATAATCAGTTTATACGTCAAGGTCAGCCCACACGAAAGGCAAGGTCAAAGGTCATAGATCAAGGTCATTGACCCCAGCATTCCGTTCAGATGGCAACGCGGTAGTGGAGTGGTCAGCGTAGCTGGCTTTCACGCAGCCGACCCCGGGTTCAAGGCCCGGCGGCTTCCCTGAATAAGGAGCAAGCTGGCTCCCGAGAAACCCTCCTAACAGGGAAAGAGTTGGCGATGCTATATGACCCTGGCAGTTCGTGCGTCGATAAGCCCCCCACCCCCCAAAAAAAATCCATTCAGATGGCATTATTCAGTATGAAGTATTTTATGCTATGACTTCATAATCAAGGCTAATCAAGGTCAAATGTCAACGTCAAAGGTTTTCTTCAAGGTCAAAGCCTCAATTCTTGCTCAAAGGCTGCTAAAGCTCCAATTTAATTGTACATTATTGTATTTCATATTGTTAAGTCTTAGGTCATTGACCTTGAATGAACTTGACCCTAAATTTCAGAGAACTTTGTGTGTTACCTTCCCTCTATGGCCTTAGTCTGATTTTGGTATATTCCTGACTATTTTGGGCATAATCAGGGCATTTCCCAATAGGTTTCCAGGACGCCAAGATTTGGCTTTTACGACCACGTTTGACCTTGAAGATACTGGCCAAGGCGAATGAAACTTTTTTCTAAAAATGTTCTTTATTGAGGACCAATGAAGAAAAATAATTAAATTTTTCACAGTATATTAACATCAGGTGACGGCACATATTGAGCGAATAATAGCCAAATTTTCAGAGTAAAGCTAGCCGCCTTTCTCGTTCAGTGCAAGTGATTTATGCGAAACCGGTCATTTAATCACAGGTGAACTTCACGCCCTTCTCGCGTCGTTCCTCGGGACGAGACGACACCATCCATCGGTTACGGTAATGGCTAGCTGGCATGCAGCAAAGCAAAATCATCCCGCTTTGCTTTCAAAATCATCACCGACCGTCGCACTGGTCCACTCTGTGTCGGTGTTAGCCGCGCACACTTTCGCTGAGCGAGTGGGAATCCAGACCTAAGTCTAACTGTTTTCTTCGCACCAACATACCATCTTCCGATTAACATGTAGGCACAGCAGAGCAGTGAGCACGGAGAAGAATGACAGTCGGCGTAACACAGAGTCCTCCGGAGGGCCAAAAACGACGCGCCGCGCAGTCACAGCGTATACGATGCATTCACTCAAAAACACACCACGCATGCTTCTCATTTACACTAAACTTCATTGGTCAATGAAACTGGTCATACTGTAGATCACTTTCACTCCCATGAACTCCCTAACGGACCTTTTTCTAACCCTCTTGGTTTTTTAGATCTCAGGGGTGGGGCACTTTAGGACCCCCTCTTCACTGTGCGTTGACGCCAGACGCCTATCGACTGCACGTGTTAATGACGACGTTAAACTCCTCTTTGCACTTAACTTAATGTGGTAGTGAATTCCTAAGAGGCATGTGGATTATCTAGAAAATGTATTCCCAACATCGTGAGTTTCTATTGGACAGGCAACGTCACAGCGTTAAGAACACAGGAGTTGTGAATTACTGGCCAAAACTAGCATGTACAAAAACGGAACTGTGAAAAATACTAGAGGGCAGTGTGGTATTAACCAGCAGCCACTCATACTAGAAGGCAGTGTGGTATTAGCCAGCAGCCACTCATACTAGAAGGCAGTGTGGTATTAGCCAGCAGCCACTCATACTAGAAGGCAGTGTGGTATTAGCCAGCAGCCACTCATACTAGAAGGCAGTGTGGTATTAGCCAGCAGCCACTCATACTAGAAGGCAGTGTGGTATTAGCCAGCATCCACTCATACTAGAAGGCAGTGTGGTATTAGCCAGCAGCCACTCATACTAGAAGGCAGTGTGGTATTAGCCAGCAGCCACTCATACTAGAGGGCAGAGTGGTATTAGCCAGCAGCCACTCATACTAGAAGGCAGTGTGGTATTAGCCAGCAGCCACTCATACTAGAGGGCAGTGTGGTATTAGCCAGCAGCCACTCATACTAGAGGGCAGTGTGGTATTAGCCAGCAGCCACTCATACTAGAAGGCAGTGTGGTATTAGCCAGCAGCCACTCATACTAGAGGGCAGTGTGGTATTAGCCAGCAGCCACTCATACTAGAGGGCAGTGTGGTATTAGCCAGCAGCCACTCATACTAGAGGGCAGTGTGGTATTAGCCAGCAGCCACTCATACTAGAGGGCAGTGTGGTATTAGCCAGCAGCCACTCATACTAGAGGGCAGTGTGGTATTAGCCAGCAGCCACTCATACTAGAAGGCAGTGTGGTATTAGCCAGCAGCCACTCATACTAGAGGGCAGTGTGGTATTAGCCAGCAGCCACTCATACTAGAGGGCAGTGTGGTATTAGCCAGCAGCCACTCATACTAGAAGGCAGTGTGGTATTAGCCAGCAGCCACTCATACTAGAGGGCAGTGTGGTATTAGCCAGCAGCCACTCATACTAGAGGGCAGTATGGTATTAACCAGCAGCCACTCTTACTAGAAGGCAGTGTTTGTCGATATGATACAACAGGCTATATGTCAGCGCGTGCAAGTGCAGCATCTGACGCTATAGCAAAAGGTCCCCGTGATGTTAGGGTATTTCAATGGTTTGAAGTACTTTCCTTCGTGTGGTGGTCTCATTGATGATTAGTCGTCCGGTGAAAAACGTACACTTCATTTAGCTTTTTGTCTACTTTGTTGTATCCTATGGGCTTTATCACTGCATGAATATGGAGCACACAAGTTATCTTACAGGTACACACATTGCTGATAGTCTATGGTTTCTAAGGAATTTTTTCTTGCATGATAATTGTATTTTGATTGATTGTTGTTTGATAAGTAAGATAGCATGAATACTGATTTTTCCTTAAGTTTAATATTGTTGAAAATGGGCTGTGTTTAAAGTCATTTTCAGGAACTGAAACTGGCTTTAACTAGTCCAATAAGCTTGTATGAGGCCTCACATAAATATTATACCATGTTTTCTCTTTTGCATTTGGTGGTTATTGATATTGTTTCAAATATAGGCACCCGCAATGAATTTCAGAAATATATTCCCTTGTTGGCACGCTAAAATATAAATTTGTAGGTTAAATGCATAATATCCCAACCTACAAAGTTATGATAAATGTATTCATTCCTGTTTTCTTCAAGCACTTCATTTAACTTTGCTTCATATTTTGGTTTTGGATTCCCAAATCAACATTCAGGGCACCCACCACATCATGGGGGGTGCCGGGCACCCGAAAATAAAAAATCACGCCCCTGGTTTGTGGGCAGCAATGACCTTCAGCGGAGCGTACACTGTTACGAGACAAGGGACAGGACTTCAATTATTCAGGATAAGATACTCTCTGGTCCCCCGCGGATGAAAATCTGAAAGGCTGGGGACCACTGGGAGGAGCAGAGAACCAAAATGATCCCAGTCGGAATAAGAAAAACATCCTGGTTTAGTTTAAAACCGACAGTGTCATATTCCCTGTAAGGATGACGTGTACCTATTTACCCTCCATTTCCAGTCTGTCATGTGGCTTCTTTGATAAGCGAAGGACAAACAAAACCTCATTGTTGTCTGAGTGGTAGAAGCCATCACCAACCGGCAATGGCGGTGAATAGAGGCGAATTCCCACCCGGTTAACGAGATCGAGCTAATAATAATTACTGGGGTTTCACGACGCACCAGCTGCCGAGGTTATTTGGCGTCGCCAACTCCACCAAGTTGAGAGGGAGATCCAGCCATCCAACTCCACTAGTGCTTGCTCAGCTGTTGTCGCCCTCCACTGCCCGCTCGGTGCCGGATGTGACTAGTTCCTGGCCGCGAGGGGCGCTGGCGTCCGCCGCACCAGCTCCCCTCTCTACGCGCTCACCCAGCAGGAAACACTGACGTCACTGCGGCCGCTGGCCGGCGGGTGACGGCGGGTGATGCGGCCGGCGCCGGGGTGCCTGCTAAAAGCAAGCGTGCGCAGCGGAACAGGGGAGGGCAGAGTGCTCCCCTCCCCCCTCTAAGATGGGTCAGGAGTACACCACCTTTGGGGTGCCCCGCCCCCTTAAATTGGTGAGGTTAGCAGTGAAGCGGCACCTTGTCCGGGTTTCCGGAAGTACAGTTCTACTTTAAAATATTATTGCCCTTGAATATATGTTTTACGCATATAATCAGCCCTCACATTGTGTAATATCCTCCAGGATCTAAAGTAGACCGGATCGTGAACACTGAAAATGATGGGCTTTTAATAATTGTCTCCATTGACAAGCCATGAAGTTTTAAATAGTTAACTTCAACGGTGCCAAATATCAGACGACACTAAATCTTAACAGTTTCGAAGGGCTGGTAGATACAAAACCATAGTTTGTTCTCAGGGGCGCAAGTTTCCATATATTTGGAGGGGCTCGAGCCCCCCAATGCTCGGAGAAGCCCCCCCAATGACCCGACGAGCCCCCCCAATCCCAAGTTGCGGGCCCCTGCGGACAGAGCCGGGCCCCTGCCACGATTCCGGGCCCCAGTGGTCTACTTGGGCTAGCTTTGGCTGAGACCAGGCTCCCTGGCATGCTTGCGGGTGCCCTGTGGGCCATCCTTAACCTCGGTGTCCGCAACCGGGCCCCTAACGATGTTTTTCAGGCCCACTTTGACTGCAGCTGGGTCCCTAATTCCGGCAGTCTCGGGCCTCCTGTCATCCAACCGGGCCCTCTGTGATCCACCCGGGCCCCCTGTGGACTGCAACCGGGCCCCCTGTAATCCACCCGGGCCCCCTGTGACTACAGCCGGGCCCCCTGTGATCTATCCGGCCCCCTGTGACTGCAACCGGGCCCCTCTTTGATCTACCCGCACCCCTGTGACTGCAACCGGGCCCCCTGTCATCCACCCGGGCTCCCTGTGACTACAACCGGGCCATCTGTGATCCACCCGGCCCACCTGTGACTGCAACCGGGCTCCCTGTAATCCACCCGGGCTCCCTGTAATCCACCCGGGCTCCCTGTGATTACAACCGGGCCCCTATCATCCACCCGGGCCCCTGTGATACACCCGGGCCCCCTGGGACTGGGACCGGGCCAACTGTGACCCACCGGGGCCCCTGTGACTGCAACCAGGCCCTCTGCGATCCACCCGGCCCCCTGTGACTGCAACCGGGCCCTCTGTGATCCACCCGGGCCCCCTGTAATTATAACCGGGCCCCATATGATCCACCCGGGCCTCATGTGACTCCAACCGGGTCCCCTGTGACTGCAAGCGTGCCATCTATGATCCACCCGGGCCCCCTGTGACTGAAACCGGGGTCCCTGTAATCCACTTGGGCCCCCTGTGACTCCAACCGGGCCCCCTGTGACTGCAACCGGGCCATCTGTGATCCAACCTGGGCCCCTGTCACTGCAACCGGGCCCTCTCTGATCCACCCGGCCCACCTGTGACTGCAACCGAGCCCCCTGTAATCCACCCGGGCTCCCTGTGATTACAACCGGGCCCCTATCATCCACACGGGCCCCCTGTGACTGGGATCGGGCCATCTGTGATCAACCCGGGCCCCCTGTAATTACAAATGGGGCCCCTATGACTCACCCGGGCCCCCTGTGACTCCATCCGGGCCCCCTGTGACTGCAACCGGGCCATCTATGATCCACCCGGGCCCCCTGTGACTGAAACCGGGCCCCCTGTCATCCACCCGGGCCCCCTGTGACTGCAACTGTTCTATCTGTGATCCACCCGGGGCCCCCGTGACTGCAACCGGGCCACCTATGATCCACCCAGGCCCCCTGTGACTGCAACCGGGCCCCCCTGTAATTACAACCGGGCCCCCTATGATCCAACCGGGCCCCCTGTGACTGCAACCGGGCCCCCTGTGATACACCCGGGCCCCATTGACTGCAACCGGGCCATCTGTGATCCACCTGGGGCCCCTGTGACTGCAACCAGGCACTCTGTGACTGCAACCGGGCCCCCTTTGATCCACCCGGGCCCCCTGTGACTGCAATCGGGCCCCCTGTAATCCACCTGGGGCCCCCTGTGATCCACCCGGGGCCCTTGTGATCCACCCGGGGCCCCATGTGATCCATCCTGGCCCCCTGTAATCCACTCGGGCCCTCTTTGACTGCAACCGGGCCCCCTGAGATCCACCCGGGCCCCCTGTGACTACAAACGGATTCCCTGTGGTCCAACCGGGCCACCTGTGACTGAAACCGGGCCCCCTGTCATCCACCCGGGCCCCCTATGACTGCAACTGGGCCATCTGTGATCCGCCCGAGGCCCCTGTGACTGCAACCGGGCCCCCTATGATTCACTCAGGCCCCCTGTGACTGCGACCGGGCCCCCTGTGATCTCCCGGGCCCCCTGTGACTGCAACTGGACCCCCTGTGATTACAACCAGGCCAGTTAAGATCCACCCGGGCCATCTGTGATCCACCCGGTTCCCCTGTGACTGCAACCGGGCCCTCTGTGATACACCCGGGCCCCCTGGGACTGCAACCGGGCCATCTGTGATCCACTCGGGGCCCCTGTGACTGCAACCATGCACTATGTGACTGCAACCGGGCCCCCTGTGACTGCAACCGAGCCCTTTTTGATCCACCCGGGCCCACTATGATCTACCCGGGCCCTCTTTGACTGCAACCGGGCCCCCTTTGATCCACCCGGGCCCCCTGTGACTGCAATCGGGCCCCCTGTAATCCACCTGGGGCCCCCTGTGATCCACCCGGGCCCCATGTGATCCATCCTGGCCCCCTGTGATCCACACGGGCCCTCTTTGACTGCAACCGGGCCCCCTGAGATCCACCCGGGCCCCTGTGACTGCAAACGGATTCCCTGTGGTCCAACCGGGCCACCTGTGACTGCAACCGGGCCCCTGGAATTCACCCGGCCCCCTGTTATCCACCCGGGCCCCTGTGACGGCAACCGGGCCCTCTGTGATCCGCCCGAGCCCCTGTCACCGCAACCGGGCGCCTGTGATCCACCCGGGCCCCCTGTGACTGCAACCGGGACCTGTGACTGCAACCGGGCTCCCTGTGGTCCAGGAGGCGCGGGTCCTCTAATGTCACGGACGGGCCCTTGCCATGAGTGCGGGGCCCCGTGGTCTATCTGGGCTTGCTGTGGCTGCGGTCGGGCTCCCTGGCATGCTTGCCTGGCATGCTTGCTTGGGTGCAGTCCCCTTTAGGGCCACCCATAATCGCTGTGTCCGCAAACGGGCCCCTAACGATATTCTCAGGCCCATTTTGACTGCATCCGGGGCCCTATTTCTGGCAGTCTCGGGACATTTTTGGTTCCTCTGTGACTGCAACCGGGCTCCTTGTATTCTACCTTGGCCCCTTTTAGTCTGCCCGGGGCCTTTGTAGGTGGTATGGGCTTTTTGTAGTGTGCCTGGGTCCTGTGTGGTCCGCCCGGGTCCCTGTGGTCTGCCCGCACCCCTTGTGGGCGGTCTGGGCTACTTTTAGTCTGCCCGGGCCCTCTGTGTCTGTTCGGGCTCCCTGTGGTCTACCCAGCCCCCTGCAGTCTGCCCAGCCCCTTGCAATTTGCCCGGGTCCCTATGGTTTGTCCGCGTCCCTGTGGTCTGCAAGGAACCACAGCAATAGCGGATCCAAGGGGGGTAAAGGTAAAATCGGGGGATTTCCATTCGTCACGAGATCACACAGTGGAGGAGACAAAATTTAACATTGATGGGTAAAGTAACTGTAATTAAATCATTGTTGATGTCTAAACTGGTACATATTTTTATATCATTACCAACTCCTTCCCCAAGCATGATTCAGCGACTCAACAAAATTTTTCATGATTTTCTTTGGAACAATAGAAGCGATCCAGTAAAACGTGCCAAATTATCACAAAGAACAATGCATGATGGCCTACACGTCACAGACTTGCCCTCATTCATTAAAAGCTTAAAAGTCGGGTGGGTAATACGCTTATATACCTCGGAACATACATGGACGCTTCTCATTCGACGTAATTTGCCACCAGTGCAACAAATGCTTACCTACGGCGACATAAAGTTAAGAAAAGTTGTTAAGACAATTCAAAATCAATTTTGGTTGAATGTTTTAGAATCATGGGCAGAGTTCATTCAACTTTACAAACCTCCAGATGAGGATGTTCTCACCAGTAAACTATGGTTTTCTAATTTTACAAAGTTTAAAACCACGATTGTGAAGGATTGGGATGCTAAGGGTCTTCGATTCATCGGCGATCTCGTAAATACTGATGCTGCAAGGCCTTTCACACATGCCGAGCTGCAACGTATTTATAATATACCAATGACTTTTCTGTGTTACCAGTCATTGATTCGCGGACTACCTAGAAATGTACAAAACTGTGCGAATAGTCTGAAATTCCCCCAGCCAACGTTGCCATATCAGATTGCGCTTATTAGCAAAAATACAAACACGAAAAAAAGCCTACCGAGAATTTATTACCGATTTAAGAAAAAAATATGGGCATTCCCAACAACTATGGATAAATCGATGGAGACAAGATGGCATTGAATCACCCTATGTTGGGAGTATGTTTGCCATATGTTTAACAACGAAGAGTACGTATTTGCAATCGTTTCATTTCAAAGTAATGTCACGGATAACAGCTACAAATAGATACCTTCACTCTATAGGCAGAGCTGAATCTGCGTTATGCACCTTCTGTTGCGAATCCATTGAAACTATAGAGCACCTGATTTAGTCATGCCTAAAGACCCAAATCTATATTAGAAATATTCAAAATCAGCTACGCGAGCAGTACAGTGTTACCTACCTTTTTCAGAAGCCAGACTGGTTTCTTCCCTCCCTTGAAAGCGGTAAACAAATTGATATTCTTATAGTGACGGTAGCCAAGTTGGTCATATTCAAAGCCCGTTTAACTAAGCGAGAACCAGCAGCGGCACATTTTATGCAGTATTTACGGTCAGAAGCCGAAAAAGAGGTAAAAGTTGCGAGGAGGAAGGATAGAATCCGGAATTTTTACGAAAAATGGGGAGAGATGGGAAGATTGGCCCTCCACCAGTCATAGCTCTCTGATGGCCACAAAATATCACTTGAAATTGAAAATAGCGTCCGGAGTGTACTTTGTCTTTACATTGTTGGAATGTAACTCACAAAGTGCATGCTGTCACATACATATACACATTACACAAGTACACAATTGCACACAAGCTGAAGCAATACGCGCATGCACGCACACACTCACCATACTCACCCACACACACGTCACACTCCCAGTCCTGCACACAGTCCATACCCATAGTTACTCGTTCTTACCCATACCAACAACCAAACACACAAAATGTCACTCTCCAAATCACAAGCTCTCTCGCTCCTACGTAAGACGCGTGTAGCGATTCACTCAGGTGAAGTAAAGCGAGAGATGCTGACGTAGCGCTGGAAGAGTGTTTTTGAGATGAAACTTTGTATGGAAAATATACCTGAAAAAAACTAAAAAAATCGAGGGATTTGATGCCCTCCCCAAATCCCCCGATTTTACCGATTTTTACGGATTTTCTTCAAACAAAAACCATATGTTTTTCACGATTTGGGGCCCCGTTGCCCCCTCCTCCCACCGTCGGCCTGAATCCGCCCCTGATTCCACTCCTCCCACTCCGCTGTATCCGGGAACCCGTGCTATAATTTCAGGCTCCCTCTGGGCTACCCAGGCCTCCTCTCGCTCTAGCCGGGCTCCTTGCCTTGCTCACGACCCCCCGTAGTTCACCCCCCACCCCACGTGCGCAGACGGGCCCCTTCCGATAAGTACTGGTTTAATACATTGACATGTTTGTTATTTTGGCATCTCTCCGCCGGCATTACTTTTCTTCATTGATATATTTCTAGGCATTTTTGTCAGAAATGTGCATGAAGTTTTCCATTTTTGTTTGTTCTAGTGGAATTTTAACACGCGCATTGACGGGGGTCTGAGCCACCTTCGCATTGACGGGGGGCGGTTACCCGCCCCCTCCTAAGATCTCGAGAACCACGGTAGGTAACGAAAAACGGTAACCGGCGTTGGGCTGCCCCTCCACTTCTCCATCGAAAACATTTGAACCATTTTTTTGTCAGGTCACATTTAAGGTCACGAGAGGTCAAAACATGCCCGTCATAGGGATAACATGTAAAATTCAGTTTTTCGGGCATTACATCTGAACAAGTAAAGATAGAGCAAAACGACTTGAACTATATGAATCCTCTTAGCAAGCCGAATCGAATGATATATAATTTAACCTTGCTAGGTCAAATCAAGGATTTGACCTGACCTGAGGTCAGGTCAGGGTCAAATTATATAAATGCATATCATTAGAACCGCAAAGCCCAGGCGAGTCTAATGTAGCTAAAATAAATGCTCTATCACCATCCGTTACTGAGTTATTCCGTAAAAACAATTTTTCCAATGTATTTCCAATGGAGAGGTCATGCCTCGTACCTGACCTTAGGTCATCGATATCAAAAATACCGGAACATATGTTAAAGAACTCGGTAGGGCCATTATGTGATATGAATTTCAATCGGATAAGTTCACCCTGCTCCGACTTATGCTATCTTAAACTTTTTTTAGGTCGGGTCACTTGACCTGTACTGGTGACCTGACCTGAGATGACCTAACCTTAAAATTTTCACAGAAGTTGTAAAAATGATGAGGGAAAAGGTATACCAAGTACGGCGGCGCTACGCGCCGCCGTTTTTCTGCTGTTGCCGAAAAACCCGAGGGGGGGCGGGTACCCGCCCACCCGTCAATGCGCGTAGTTAAATACAGACAAATTTAAGTCTATTAAATTTGTCTGTCAAAAAGTGTATCATATCTTGTCGTCAAATCTGGGTCAAATAATGTGCGTCCACCGGCGAATGGTAGCCTCTTAATTTCCCGGGCTTGTCAGCGCAGCGCGAAGGAAGCTAAGGCATGCTCCTGGCTCTCTTGTCGCATTCGCCGAGGCGAATGATTTGCACAAAGTTTGCCTTGAACAGTAAAATTGGCATGCTTATGATTCAATCGGCTTGTGTCTACTCTGGAAAAGTTTCGTCAGGCTCTGATTTGGATTTTACGTTTGGGCTTTTCGTGTCAATCCAAATCGTGCTCCGATGCGCAGTGTTGAATGGCAAGTGAAGTGATTGTTTGCTATTAGCTCCTGTCGGGCTAAATCCCCAGTGAGTGATGATCGCCTGTCCGGCTCCCCTGATGGCTAAATACCAAGACTTGGAGAATCTTGTGCCCCTATGGCCGCCAGTGACGTATCTAGAATTTGGGTAAGGGTAGGGGCAAAGCCTAAGGGGACAGGGTGGCACTTAGCCACCCGAAGGGCGCACTTTTCACCCAAAGGGCGACCAATCGTCGCATCCTGGAGGAGGGGAGGGTTTGGGGGCAGCATTTCGTCCTCAGAGGCTCTTGGGTTTAAGGGGGTGGCTGCCCCATTCGCCCCCCCCTGGTGGCCACCCCATTCGCCTCGCCCCCTGGTGGCTGCAGCCGGGTCCCTTCTCCCAGTAGTTAATACCCTGTGGATGCAGACGGGCCTGCCATGGATGCGGTTCGTGTAACTGCAACCAGCCTCTGCCATGCTTGCCATGCGGGCCCCTGTGGTATCCCGGGCCCCTATTGGTCTGACCGGGCCCCCTGTGGCCTGTCCGGGCCCCTGTGGTCTGCCCGGGCCCCAGTGTGCAAAGTATGACATTTTCGACGAGATCTCGTCGGTGTGAGTGCCCTTGGAGACAGGAGCGAGTGGTGCGAATTTTATCAGCCTGGTGCGAATTTGCAACACTGGTGCGAGGAAGTTGAGACTGAAAACTAAAAAAATAATGACTGAATAGTTAGGAAGACACAGGAGGGGACTTATAAAAAGTCCTTAACTAACTAATAAGAGAGGTAGTATTGCATCGTGTGGGTAGGAATGTGTGCGTTTTCCTCCCTGGTATATGGCAGATTGGTGCGATTTTTTTAGGCTGGTGGTGCGATAATTTTGGATGGCTGGTGCGACTCGTCTGGCCTGCTGCCATACTTTGCAGACTGGCCGGGTTCCATTTGGTCTGCACGGACCCCTTGTCTGCTAGTGCCCATTTTGTTCTGATCGAGCCCCTTGTGGTCTGCCCGGGCCTCCTGTGGTTTTCCCGGAACCCTTTTGGTCTGTCCGGGCCTCTGTGTGGCCTCTGCCGACCCCCTTTTGTCCGTCCGAGGCCCCTTTTGTCTGCACGGGCCCTCTGTGGTTTTCCCGGGCCCCTCCCAGTCTGCAAAATATGGCACTTTTGGCGAGATCTCGTGGTGCGGACACCCTTCAGGTGGTTCGAGCTTTGGAGCAAACAAATGCCCACTTTTGCTGTATGGTGCGAGGGAGCTCAAATCAAACAGCCACAGAGGTCTGAGAAGGGAGAAACTGGTAAAAACATCTAAATTTCCGGGTCAGTGAAATTTCTTACCAATGCTTGGTGTGAATTTCAGGCTGCTGGTGGTGCGAAAAATCTACAAGGCTGGTGCGGACTCGTCGGGTCTGCTGCCATACTTTCCAGACTGGGGCCCCTCTGTGGCTAGCCCGGCCCCTGTGTTCTGCTCGGGTCCCTGTGGTCTGCCCGGGTCCTTTCATCTGTCCAGGCCCCGTGTGGTCTGCCCGGGCCCGCTGCCCAGCCAGCAATTCCGACCGGGCCCAGAGCGGGCTGGGCCGGGCTCTGCCCGAGCCCCAAGACTCATAGCTGAGCCACATAGACTCGGGCTGAGCCCGACATTAGGTCGGTGGATGACAACTTGCCCGAGCGGTAGAGCCCGGTCTTGCTTGACCATGGGTTCTGCCCAGGCGCAGCGGAGCCGGACCTGGGCTGAGCCCATGTACGCGGGCTCTGCCCAGTCAAAGCCCAGCATATATCGGGCAGAGTCCAGCCAAATTGCTGGCTGTGTGTGGTCTGCTCGGGCCCCTTTTGGGCTTACCGGCGTCCTATTGTTTCTGGGTTCCTGTGGTCTGCCCGGCCCCTTTGGTGTGCTCAGGCCCTCTGTGGTCTGTCCGGGCCCCTTGTGGTCTAAGAATATCGTGCAGAAACTGAAGCTGTTGTGTTAGTCGCGTATTTGCAGGAGTTCCTTATTTGTGAGCAGTTTCGTGCCCCAGGTAGTGTATCCGTGCTCCCTGTTGCCGAAACCGGCCCCCTGCCATGCTTGCGGGCCCCCTGTGGTTTTCCCGGGCAACCTGCGGCCGGTCCCATGCCTCCTGGAACATTCGGGGAAAAATGGATGGGGCGTGAGAAATGTTAGGCCCCCCATTCCTTTTGTACTGATCCTATATGAGGATTGTAAAAGGAAATAGGCAGTACCACCTATTCATAGTACCCCTTGACCGGTACCCAGTGTTGTAAAATGTCATGAACTGGCAAGGTGAATGGATCAGAAAAAGGTGTCTTGATCATGTAACATAAATATCAGTATCGCCGCTGATATAGGAATTTCGAACTTCGATCTCTACCTTCCATTTGTATCAAATTATTCGCGATAATGCGATTTCGTTCCAGGTGTGAATGTTAAAATGGTTGGACAGTATAAACATAAGTCGGGTGCACAAAAGCGTAAAACAAAGAACATTCAATATTGAGGGGCTGCTCTGGCAAAACTACCCAAACTTTGTTCATTTTTCAGGTAACATATGAATCTAGAATCGTCTTGCTAATTTTGCAAACTGTTATAAAATGACCCCGATCATATTTGCATTTAATATCTAGCAACGTACGCGTCCACTTAAAGTAGTTCATATCACTACTATTTTTGGTACTTTGCAAGCTACGTTCATTTATCGACCGCAATAAATTAAAACCCCAATTTAAAACTAACTCGGAAAAGTGCAATGTGTATAGTTTCCAGCAAAACGGTAAAGTAAGGTTGTAATTCCAATCCTTCTTTTCCTGATCATTACCTTCCTCGGCCAGCCCACCAGCCGGATCCCGTTTGCTAAAAGACCCTCCAGCATCCATCCCTCCTGCGTCGTCCGGGGCTGATCCCGTTGTACCTCCAGAGGAGAGCATCCGCGAGGACGACGAATACGGTAAGTAGACACCTACTTGTCCAATATCCTTACATAGTTTGGCAGCTCGTTCAAAAGATTGGGTCTTCTGACTACTTTTTGGGCTAAATAGTGCAAATCCGTAACAGTGAAGAATAGCGCGCTAAAATTGTTATTTAACCTTTGCAGTCAGTTTTGACAACAAACGGACGAAAATACGTTTTTTTCGGTCACATTTTCATTAAAAAAATACGGACCCCCACCATGTACGGGCCCCCCATCATGTACGGGCCCCCCATTATGTACGGGCCCCCTTTCGAGCCGGGTGCCCCTCAATCGAAAACATAAAGTTGCGCCCCTGTTTGTTCTACACGAAGGAACAATTAGCGTTTGTTGGGCTTCAAAGGATGAGCAGAATTTTCTGTTGGGTTTGTAAATATGCAGAATATCTTTAAGAATGAAATAAGTAATGAATGAGAATGTTTTCTCTTTAAGAATGTCTGAGAAGCTGTTTATCTTTGTAAAGATGGTACCAGTTTACTTAAACCTTCAAAGAGTCAAGCATCTTCATACCATTTTGAACGAAATATAAGTGCTATAGAAAATACTTAATCAATGGCCCCTGCAGGCTTTCATATTTTGTCTACCCTAAACCACTAAGTTTGCAGATACATAAGCGTCCCATGAGCGAAAGGCAGTCTTTTGCCGCTGCTCTCTGCTACCAGTCACGTGGTGCCCGGGCTGGACGCGTAGGAGGGAGTGATTCTGGCCGAATTCAGCTCTAAAAACATTTGCTACCCCACGAATGATAGGTTTTGGTAGGAGCAACATGTTAAATCAAAGACATTGATCACACTCATCAATCCTTTTCATACACTGCTCATTAATATTTCCGATTTCTTGCTAGCACATAGCTTCTTGTGCTGCTTGCTTCAATATGGAGATAAATACCTTGTTCTTTGACGGAATTCTCATCCTGAAAGCTCCCTTTTATCTCTCCTTCTTCACTTTATTGAATCACTTATTATATTTCGATTACTTCGTACCCTCTGTTCATATGCGGAAAGTAGGGTGGTTTCCCGCTTCTGCTCTAAAATTTCGTAGTATTGGGTAATTCCCAGGACATGGGCTTGACTCCAAAAACGTTAACGTGTCGGCTGTACTATAGTAGTTCCTGTGCAAAAAGAGGTCATTTTCAGGGCAGGAGCGACGCGGCGTTGCTATTATCGTTCTCTCTATTCGCGGGTTTACAGCTTACACACACATGCGGCCCGGCAACGTGATAGAATCACCACCACTTTCTACTTTTTGTATCATATTACAAGCTTGCAAGCAATTCTATACTAATAGACCCGGATGTATATTATCCTAAAAGTCGGAATTGGGAGACCCGGTAGCCCTAAGGGTAACCAACTCAGGGAGCTAAGGCCCCAGTTAGGATTGTGGCCGTTTAGCAGCGCAGCCAGCAGAAGGAGACAAGATCACTTTCGGTAGATTTCGGCTGCGACTCACCCACTCCACGCATGCCTGTCTGTTGCCTAAACATGTCCTGCCAGAGTGCCCGCGTTGTGGTGAGAGACTCATCGCAAAATGTGTCCTGGTGGAATTCCAGGCATTAATTCTTGTTTTATCTAAGTATCTATGAGTGTGGCAGTTGAGTCTTGCTTACTGTTTTACACCCCCTGTTACTTTATAATCCTTTTTGATTTAGGAAATGACTAAGTCACCGCAGCTTGACTTGAATTTGCATCCGTTTTACTCGTGCTTTAACATTTACTATTGTTATGGGCGCAAAATGGCCTCAGTAGTTGGCTCACCCCAACAAACACCACGGGTGATAATGGTAATGGATTAAGGAGGCCATAGTGCCCCACCCCGCCCCCTCCCCTGCTTTGCTCATTTGAAACAAACTGGAGTAAAATTTCAAAGATATCAGATAGTCCAATTCTAATGAGCTTGGTTGGTACTCCCGGAAGTAACATTTTCTTTTCAGCAGGAGGCGATAAATTATCTGGGCCCTTTAAATTTTACCAGTGACAACGCTTATGTGTAATATAAGCCTTCTGACCTGTTTTGGACTCTTCTAGTACTATATTGAGGTCATCAAGTTTCTATTTTGCTTCTGTGGCCCGGGAAAACACATGAGTTGTTGATATAATCAAATCACCGTAAAGCAACGGTTTCAACGGGAAGTGAGGTAAATCAATTGAGGGGTGAACTGAAACGTTGATAAACAACTAAAATCTGCAATCGCTTGGACGAAATTGGCTATAACAGAGACATTTGCATATAGATCAGCCATACGTCTTCTATGCGATAGCTATGGCGGATGTACTTACAAAGAAGTAGGACGACGTCGTTGCGTTTGGCCTTCTCCATGCCGGCCGAGCCGGCACGGCCATGGCTGCCCGACACCAGGTCGAACTCGGCTCCGCGCCGCTTCCCCAGCGTGTCAGACCGCACTGACACCGGCCAGGTGTCGCTGACACTGACACACTGACACCGCTGATGTCCGATCAGCCGCAGGTCGCCACAGGCTCACTTCACCTATATTCGCTGTTCACATCAGAAACCCACTTGTATGCGTCGCTCAGGTACTGTGAGTATGCACCACTGCAGCCCTCTTGTTACGGGGGAATCGTGAACACGGAAGGTCGACTGCGTCACTGCCTCCACGTCAAAACTGACCTCTGGCAGCACCCGTCACACCTAACGCAGGTCACTCAAAGCCGACCTCTGTCAGCACCTGTCACACCCTAGTGAACGCAGCGTGCACCACATTTAGCTCCGCTCCACCTTCCACCTCTTCAGACCTCATTGATACACGTAACTCGCTGCTCCGAAAAAGACCAGGATCTTACTTGGTAGCACCGCGATATGCCTCAGCACCACATATCGACCACACGAACACCATTCCTGCACTGGTCGTCTCCGTTCTCACACTCCCCATCGATGATTCCGCGTTCCCTCTGCACGCCCAGCGCCTCACCTGCTCCGCCGCAGACGTCCTCTGCTGTACTGGCGGGCCGCCGCTCCGCCACGCCGCGCCGGCTGCGTGAGCGCTGCCCGCACCACCTGCTGCGGGCTGGGACGGCGGCTGTCGAAGGGACGCAGAGTCGGCCGCCGCCGCCGCCGCTGGGACCATCGGCCGCCTCCCACACTGTAGCTGGCGGGGACGGACGCCGACTGCAGCCGACCGGCGCGGCGTCACGGCCGGCCTCCGCCCCGTGACGCCGCTGGGTGCCGCTGCGGGGCCGCCGCCGCTGGCCGGAGAGGCGTGTGAAGGTTCGGGGCATCACACCCGAACGCGGCGGTGTGCAAATCGGTTGTGAGGTAACCGACTCGGATCTATCGGTTAAAGCTCTACGATTTCTCGTGATCAGGCGGATAAAACAGAGGCCGTAGTATGGTGGATTCAGGTTGAGGCGTAGGTTAGGGGTGGATCCATGTTGAGGCATCCGTCAAGGGTGGATCCAGGGTGATGCATATGTAAGGGGTGCCGCTGTTGTTGAAGTCTAATAGCCAAAGGGGCATCAATATTGGTGCCATTGAAATGTTAGGTCCCATCGAGAGCCTCTAATACCCCTCTGATCATAGCTTAGGCGCCCTTCTCCCAAAAGGCGAGCTGTGGGACAGGTTAAGACAAGCATTTAATCCTATACCAGTGTAATGGCCGCTACGTGAGAGGTTCCAAAATGCCGCCGTTTTGGCAGCGGGTCCGCTGGCCTCCTGGGGCGAGAGCACCGCCGGAGCAGACACGCACAAGTCCTACTCCATAGCTCGCCGGCCATCAAGCCTGGACGAGCGTGGAACGCGGCAGTGCTGTTGGCACTTGGCCCAAGCACCAGTCAGTCCTCGGTTGCTCTCAAATCAAGGCATCCAGCAAGTGTTGCGGACCAGAACTGCGGTGTATCGAGCACGCACGAGTTCCCGTGACTACCCGACAGGAGCCAGAGACGCAGGAGCAACTGAGCAATATTCACTCCGGACACAGGAACAGTTTCAGTCCGCTCTGTTTAAGCACTGGCCTTATGAACAAAATAATATATTTATGTAACCAAGAGTCCCGTAAGGCCGGCCCCCGGTTACATGAGTCGATAAGTCCGTTCCTCTGTCGGCATGTAAATGGAGGGTGCGGAAACTGCTAAAGTATTCAGGCACATTGGAGAAAACAGGAATATTGCCAGGCGTCATTCAGCCGACAGCCGCGGGCAGAGGCAGACGTAAACAACACTACTTACGGGGAAATGACCCAAAGTGGCTAAAAACACGCTTAAACTTTTATGAAGTGAAGTTCTTGAAAGCGCAACTTCCCTTGTTCCGACACATAGACGTTTCTGAAGCCAGGTGAAGAATCAAGTCCCCCATGAATTACGTGACGCAAAAGAGGGTAGGGGTAGTCAGTCACAACGCTCTCAAACGTTACACATGGATGTCAAAAAGCGTGATATGTGGGAAGGGATCAGAAATCTCAAAATATAAGTTACACAATTTATCGATAGCTTTAAACGTCCGAGTTTCGCCTGATTACCACAATGACGGGAAACATCCGAGACATTCCAAGACAAATTGACCAAAGTGCTCAAACATGAAGCCTTCATGCCGCCGATTTCGATATAAATGTGAAATTGGGTGTTATCTGGGGCGCTGAATTCAGCTGTCACGTTTGCAGTCCAATTGACCCGCTTCCGGTGGCGGGTGAACATTTTTGTCCAACGTTTTCGTCCCACTTTCAACGAGGCTTACTTTTATACCAAATTGTTTTTTAGATCCTAACGATTTTGAAGATATATAATTGCATATAACTATCACGGTCAGTCTCAAAGATGTGACTATTGAAAAAAGTTTTTCCTTGAGTCCAGGAACTGCCCGAGGCCATAACTCAGAAACCACTGGACGGACGAAGCTAGAAATATCGTAGCGGTAGTCCGCGCCCCGGACAAGCCCATAAACAAATAGGAGTTTTGAAAACCCAAAACTTGCTGTGGACTCGCTTGAGCTGGGTCGAACTTAAAGGTCATGCGGTCTTATGACAAAAATAAGCCATGGGGCATTATGTCCTGTCTTTTCTTTCCTGACTGAAGCATGCTTTTCAAATGTGTATACTTCCCAGGTCCCTGCCTGAAATTTTCACAATTTTCAGGATTTCAAAAAGATAAACTGAGATTAAAGTGAGACAAACCGATTCTATTTCGATATCTATTTCATCTCGGTAGATTTTGTGGTCTGGAAGGGAGGGCGAGTCCGCCCCCCCCTCCTCTGATAGGAGCAGGGGTAGCCAGGAGCAAATAGAGCTAACGAGCCATATAAGAACTGGCTCAGTTCAGTGCCACCTGCAGCCAAACGAGCAGCGCTGCTGCAGCCCGGCGCAGCTCTGCTGCAGCTGCAGACATGGGTACCTAGCCAGAGCTGCACTGGGGCGGCGCGGGAGACCCTGCAGTGCAGCTGCAGCGTCCTCATCACGCCACAACCGCTCTACAGCGCAGTGTTTTGCAATGTTGCCAGTTTGCAGCGCGCTTGTTTGTGATGAAGGGCGGGAGAGTGCCGACGCCAGAGTGGGCCTCACCACTGAGACGGGAGACCCTACCCGCCCTGAACAGTCCTGACATCAGACCAACAGGGACGCTTCCCCACACTGGCGGATCCAGGGGGGGGGCCCAGGGGCCATGGCCCCCCAAAGCCCGAAATAGTATCTTTTGGCCCCCAAAACGACCGACTTTTGGCCGTTTTTTTAAATCCTATGCTTTTTTCGATTTTTTCTCGATTTGGCCCCCCAAAACGATGTTTTGGCCCCCTCCAAAACTTTTTCCTGGATCCGCCAATGCTTCCCCATCCTCAACAGCCCTGATACGGGACCCTCAGGGACACTTCATCCCTCTGCAAAGCCCTGACAACAGACCGATAAGGACGCTTCCCTGCTCTCAACAGCCCAGCTACAAGACCAACAGGGACGCTTCCCGCTCTGAATAACCCTGACACCAGTCCAATGTCGGAGCTCAGAAGGGTTACTGACCGACCTGCTTCAGTCGTCACCAATCATACATTCTTGAACGTGGGGGCAGGCAGCCAATCGCGTAACTGGACGTGTCTGTAGGCCACCAATCACATTTGTGCGTGCCAGCAAAGAGCCTGCTAAGTTGTGCACGACAGCCGCGTGCCATAGTGGCATCTGTTTTCGCACGTACAGGCGTCGGAGGAGAACTGTTTCCCAGGTCCGAGGCGAGCTGTACTTCCCGCATCCTAGGCAAAATGTATTTTCCGATCCATGGCGAGCTTTTTCCCGATCCGAGGCGAGCTGTACTTCCCCGATCCATGCCGAGCCGTACCTCCCGGGGTGCGAAGCGAGTTGTACTTCCTCGGGTCCGAGGCGAGTTGCCGTTGCTTGGTAATTCTCAGGTCCCTGGTGATTTTTTCCGACTTTTTCTTTCTTACTGATCAACAGCGTAAGTGCCAATCAGTTAGGCGTATCAATTACGCATCAATCACGGCATAATCGATGCTAATGCTCCTTTTTCTAAAGAAGTTTTAAAGAAAGTATATATTACTTGCTACTAAAAAATAGGAGAGGGACAGAAACGCATTTATAATTTCGGGAAGAAAGAGGGCTGATTTCCCAGAGGGGCCTTTTGTGCATTCCGAGGGTACCCTGCCAGCGCGATTCTTTGACGTCTTTAGAGGATGGGTGTATTAAAAGTACCATATTATCGGATCGAATTTCCCAAGGAGCACCGTTGTCTCGAGAGGGTTGGCTAGGCTAAAACAGTCGAAAAGAAGTCCTCAGTTGCCTGTTAACGCGCGGCACAAACTCGGACTCCCGAAAGTAGAAGGCCTCTGCGTCACTGTCTAACGTCAGTTTTGAGGCTCTTGTTTAGCACAGTTCTAGCATTTGGAGGGAGTTCGGGGTGCCTTCAGCGCCACACATGGCCCCCCTGTGTCCACAGGGGCGCGGCTCCAAGGACCTACTTGACGGACATACCGCCCCTCCACACCCCCCCCGCCTACCTTTTATTCGTCCCTGGGGAGGAGCCGTGAGCCGTTGAAGGTTTTCATCAGAATCCCCGATATTGAAAGCACTTCACATCCTTCCCCATCAGAAGAGAAAATGGCCGGATGGATGAGCTACTGTTCCGTATGTTTCTCTTCCTCGTCTGACTGCCTTTGAGCCTAATACGCGTTCGGCTAATGGAAGGATGCTAGCGAAGCCATTCAATCTCTGCTGAACATGAGCTCACCATGTCCATCTGAATCGCATGCAGCCAGCTTCCTGCGGCTGTAATGTAACACGAGCATGAACTGCCAACTGTGCGCGGTGCTAGCAAACGTTCCAACCATCTGAGGACTGCACAACACGGCTTCGTAAGATTTGGATATGTTGCACGGCTGCTGGGGCATGACCCCTCTAGTGACCTCGTCTGGTTATAGACAGAGGTCTGCTTGGAACCGGGCACGGAACGGAAATCAGGGGACGGAACGGAAAGCGGACGGAACGAGATGACATTCTCCAGGCATTGTCTGGATCGGGCGGGACGACACGACATTCCCAGGCTTTCTTTGGAACGGGAAGGGACGACTTGTCATTTTTCACAAGTCAGAAAAGGTGTCTTAAGTGTCACCAACTGAATTTCAAACCAAACTTGTGTCGCCAAGAACAATGAGCTTTGGCACCAACAGAAGACTATTTTTCAGACCCCTACATCCTTTAAAATCTTAAGAGCGAGTTGACAGACAGCGTAGAACTCTCACGCTGAGTGTGCACAATCCTGCCTGATTTGTCACGGACCTGATTACTTTTGTCACCAACATTATTGGAGAGTTGACACAATTCCATGCGTCTTTTGGAAACGGAATAAGACGGGGTGACATTTTCCAGTCTTCATTTGGGAAGGAACGAAGAACAATTTTTCCCCTAATGCTGTGTATTTCCTGGCTTAAGAGAAAAATCCAGACGGTAGGTAGGGCAGAATAATTTTAAAATGTTAGCTGAGATTCAACAGCAGAGCGCAACTGTAGCTTCCATGAATTAATGGATAGCAAGAATGAGTACCATGCTGGTTCTGGAGACCTATGAAGTCGAGTTCCAACGGATATGACACACAAAAAGCGCATTTAGCTGAGAAATTATTATGCATATTAAACATTATATTCGGGTCTCTAGTGACGTAAATTACCTAAGTAACCCTAGCTATAAAAAGATCAGTTTCACCGGCAGAGCAGCCTACCACGCTCAGCAGCAGCCGGCCAGGTTGCAGGTTGCGTGGGTGGAGGAGAGCTGAACCATCTGGTGCTTCCCCAGTCGGGAAGTCGCTAGGCTGTGAGGGGTACCCTCCACTGCCGAGTCCGGCTTCGACGTGGGCGACAAAAACAGCGCTGTTTGTGTCGGGCGGCGCGGGGACCGCAGTCGTGGCTGCGGCGGCTGCTTCTTCGGGTGCGCCGCCGGTGCCGACGGTACATGGCAGATTGCCGAGAATGGGCTCACCAGCTCCCGGTCATGGGTGGCCATGGATATCCCTTTCATTCAGCTAGAACGGTGCACCCATGTGTTGCTTTATTTAAGTGTTCCGGAGCTAATGAGAGGAATAATACACCGGGAAGGAATGGAGTTCTTATTGTTGAAATATATATTCCCAGTGCTCACGCCATTTATCCGTGATTTCAGGCTCTCCTACATACAGTTTCACGCCTATTGTGCCGTGTTTAACGTTACGAATGTGAGCGACCGTAATAGATGACGAATTCACCTCAAAATATATAAATCCCTTTAAAAAAAGTCGTTCTCGCCTTTCGCCCAGCCACTGGTCAATCACTAGTCATCAGCCGGCTCCACCCAGTCACCAGTCAAAGGCCAGCTCCACCCAGTCACCATTCAACAGACAGCTCCACCCAGTCATCAGTCAGCTTCCAGTTCCACCCAGTCACCTGTCAACAGCCAGCTCCACCCAGTCACCAGTCATCAGCCAGCTCCACCCAGTCACCAGTCACCAGCCAGCTCCACCCAGTCACCTGTCAACAGCCAGAGCGGCGGCCGGGTCTGCAGATGGGTAGCCTGGTGTCCAGTCAACACCGGACCGCCGCCGGCAGCTGCCCACCCCGCCAGTCTTCGCACCCATCAGGGTATCCGACCTGGCATTGACCAGAGGTGGCTGTTATACCGCGCCGTGATTGGGCGAAACTGGCTGATGGCGCGAGCAGCTGCAATCAACAGGTCACGGGAAACAGGCGCCGCCTGGGACAGGCCATGTGAACCGGCCTAATGACGCCACTGGGGAGGGGCGGGCGATGTTACGAGATATTCACGCTGATGGGAAAATCTCGGTAAAGTTTCCCACAAGCCCCGCAGGCAAAGGCCGTCCTCACGGGCGGAAAGCACTTGTTGCGTTTGCGGTGCCGCTGAGAGGGGGAATATCAAATGCGTGTAAGACTCGGAGGCACTATCAGCAAGTGGCAGACACAGGCTCACCCTGACCACCCTGGATGTCGGGATCACTGCACACAGACAACAGTGGTATGCGTCAGCCAGCGACCGACTCAGGTTCACCCTGACCAACACCACCCTAGGTATCGGGAAGACTAGCGCCGTAACCATACATTTTTTCCTACTGGTGCTGAGTCCGAGGAAGCCCCCCTTGGGCGTGGAAGGTACCAGAGACAGAAACAAGCTGTAATTTATGTAAACTGATAGATTTTAATTTGAATACAAAGTTGATAATTGTAATTATACGTTGGTCTCGCTACCAACCAATTATACGCCGCCCGGTAGTTCAGTTAGTAGAGCGTTGGGCTCCGGCCCACTGCTCAGAAACATGCAGCGTCAGTGCGTGTGCAGGATTTGGATCGGTTCCATTGAGATGTTCCGGCGCCGAATATTTACCCGACGTACAGTCGGCTGGCAACTAACTGGTGAAAGGGTGACCTGAGCGGGGCGGCCGTCCCTATGCTTTGTGGGACGTTAAACTTTGGCTTCTTAATTAACCCTTCATTGTGGGAGTCACTGGTTCGGATGGTGTGGTCGGGGTCTCCATGACAAATTCCTTGATGACTTAGTGAGACTCCGAATCCAAAAAGCCGAACCGGGACCTTAGACTAAGCTTAAGATAAGACAAACTGATCAGTCTCATGTCGAATAAGTTCAGAGGGCCTTGGCTCATTTTAAACTCCGGTCTGCGACCTGGGCTAACGCCCCACCGGCGCAGGAGAGCCGCATGACAATGTGCTGAAAGCAAATCATATTTCGTTCTTAATGTATCTCTTCATAAGCCTGCAACTCAGTTTTATCATTCTTTTCTTTGAAATAACCAATAAAGAGAACGTGGCCACCCCCGGATTCGAACCGGACCTACCCGATCAGGAGACAGGGCGTCTAACCACTAGACCACAGTGCCACACTACTCACCCTCCCACTAGCTAAACAGCTGTGACCCGTCAGAAGGTCACTGGCTGGTACAACTCCGCCGAATATGCCGGGCCGCTGGCGCCGGGTGCTGTGCTTGTCCAGAAAAGGCACGATATAAAGGTGCTTCTAGAAGACGAACCAAACATTCCTTTGGGCTGAAATTACTTGTATCGTCGAGCTAGGATCGTAAGCTAGCTTCATGCCAAATTTCTTCCACTTCCATCCATTTTAAGGACTTCAAACCATGGTGAAAAGCAAAGGTGGTCCGAGAAATTTAGCATCTTGTAATAAATTTTGGACTAATTACTCGAAAGCCATTAGAGATAGGTGGGTAGTATAAGTGAGCGAAATGACCCCAAGTAACTTTCCTCTTCAGCCATGTCAGTTCTGAGTTTGTGAGTGACATGAGCTTGGAAGCAGGAAGATGCAAATAAAAAGTTTTTGACTCGATTTCTATTTATGCCTATAAAACAAAGAATTTCACATTCACAATTTCCATCTCCAAATATTATCAGGCGGAAGCAATGTTCTTTCATTATTTGAAATAAACTCAGATCGGTCAATTAGATTGTGAGATATTAACGTTGAAATGAAATGAACCAAAATTCAGTCTTCCGGAAGAACTGTAAAAAGTAGGTCAAAATTTTACGTTTTGCACTCAAAACTATGCCTAAGCACTACAAAATTTGCCTAGCTACCCCTAGGTAACTGCCTTTCAGCTAACTGAGGCCTGTCTTCTGACATTTCGAGCGCACAAGTCGGTTATCACCTTCTAGCAGGTTTTTTGCGCGCGTGAGAAATGCCGCGTTTTCGCGCAATAAATATTGTTGGATCAGCTCCATTTTTTCCCCTGGCTGGCCCTTGTTATCCATTGAAAAGGACATTAATTTCAAGTTCGTAGCTTAAGAAGTAAAAATTAGAAAAATGTAAAACAGAAAAAGTTTGAGCCAACATTTCTCCAAAACTATTTTGGATTTCAACTCGGGGCTTCAGTTTGGGTGTCTGGAGCAGAAGGGCTAACACCCTACAAAATTCCAAAGCTCTGACATCAATTCTCAGGACTGACAGACGCCAACAACAACAACTCCGGTCTGCGACCTGGGCTAACGCCCCACCGGCGCAGGAGAGCCGCATGACAATGTGCTGAAAGCTAACCATATTTCGTTCTTAATGTATCTCTTCATAAGCCTGCAAGTCAGGTTTATCATTCTTTTCTTTGAAATAACCAATAAAGAGTACATGGTCACCCCCGGATTCGAACCGGATCTACCTGATCAATAGACAGGGCTTCTAACCACTAGACCACCGTGCTACACTACTCATCCTCCCACTAGCTGAACAGCTGTGACCCGTCAGGAGGTCACTGGCTGGTACAACTCCGCCGAATATGCCGGGCCGCTGGCGCCGGGTGCTGTGCTTGTCCCGAAAAGGCACGATATAAAGGTGCTTCTAGAAGACGAACCAAGCATTCTTTTGGCCTGAAATTACTTGTATCGTCGAGCTAGGATCCTAAGCTAGCTTCATGCCAAATTTCTTCCGCTTTCATCCATTTTAAGGGCTTAAAACCATAGTGAGAAGCAAAGGTGGTCCGAGAAATTTAGCATCTTGTAATATATTTTTGACTATATACTCGAAAGCCATTAGAGATAGGTAGGTAGTATAAGTGAGCGAAATGACTGCAAGTAACTTTCCTATTCAGCCATGTCAGTTTTGAGTTTGTGAGTGACATGAGCTTGGAACCAGGAAGATGCAAATACAAAGTTTTTTGACTCAATTAAAAATAATTAGGTTTTTTAAAACAAATAAACAAAACCAAAATTCAGTCCTCCGGAAGAACTGTAAAAAGTAGGTCAAAATTTTACGTTTTGCACTCAAAACTATGCCTAAGCACTACAAAATTTGCCTAGCCAAACCTAGGTAACTGCCTTTCAGCTAACTGAGGCCTGTCTTCTGACATTTCGAGCGCACAAGTCGGCCATCAACTTTTAGCAGGTTCTTTTTGCGCGCGTGAGAAATGCCGCGTTTTCGCGCAATAAATATTGTCGGATCAGCTCAATTTTTTCCCCTAGCTGGCCCTTGTTATCCATTGAAAAGGACATAAATTTCAAGCTCGTAGCTTAAGAAGTAAAAATTAGAAAAATATAAAACAGAAAAAGTTTGAGCCAAAGTTTCTCAAAAACTATTTTGGATTTCAACTCGGGGCTTCAGTTTGGGTGTCTGGAGCAGACAGGCTATCATCCTACAAAATTCCAGAGCTCTGACATCAATTCTCAGGACTGACAGACAACAACAGAAACCTCGGCCTGCGGCCTGGGCTAACGCCCCACCGGCGCAGGAGAGCCGCATGACAATGTGCCGAAAGCAAACCATATTTCGTTCTTAATGTATCTCTTCATAAGCCTGCAAGTCAGTTTTATCATTCTTTTCTTTGAAATAACCAATAAAGAGTACGTGGTCACCACCGGATTCGAACCGGACCTACCTGATCAAGAGACAGGTCCTCTAACCACTAGACCACCGTGCCACACTGCTCATCCTCCCACTAGCTGAACAGCTGTGACCCGTCAGGAGGTCACTGGCTAGTACAACTCCGCCGAATATGCCGGGCCGCTGGCGCCGGGTGCTGTGCTTGTCCCGAAAAGGCACGATATAAAGGTACTTCTAGAAGACGAACCAAACATTCTTTTGGGCTGAAATTAGTTGTATCGTCGAGCTAGGATCGTAAGCTAGCTTCATGCCAAATTACTTCCACTTCCATCCATTTTAAGGACTTCAAACCATGGTGAGAAGCAAAGGTGGTCCGAGAAATTTAGCATCTTGTAATACATTTTGGACTAATTACTCGAAAGCCATTAGAGATAGGTGGGTAGTATAAGTGAGCGAAATGACCGCAAGTAACTTTCCTCTTCAGCCATGTCAGTTCTGAGTTTGTGAGTGACATGAGCTTGGAACCAGGAAGATGCAAATAAAAAGTTTTTGACTCAATTTCTATTTATGCCTATAAAACAAAGAATTTCACATTCACAACTTCCATCTCCAAATATTATCAGGCGGAAGCAATGTTCTTTCATTATTTGAAATGAAAACTCAAATCGGTCAATTAGATTGTGAGATATTAACGTTGAAATGAAATGAACCAAAATTCAGTCTTCCGGAAGAACTGTAAAAAGTAGGTCAAAATTCTGCGTTTTGCACTCAAAACTATGCCTAAGCACTACAAAATTTTCCTAGCTACCCCTAGGTAACTGCCTTTCAGCTAACTGAGGCCTGTCTTCTGACATTTCGAGCGCACAAGTCGGCCATCAACTTTTAGCAGGTTTTTTGCTCGCGTGAGAAATGCCGCGTTTTCGCGCAATAAATATTGTCGGATCAGCTCAATTCGTTTTCCCTAGCTGGCCCTTTTTATCTTTCGAAAAGGACATAAGTTTCAAGTTCGTGGGTTAAGAAGTAAAAATTAGAAAAATATAAAACAGAAAAAGTTTGAGCCAAAATTTCTCAAAAACTGTTTTGGATTTCGACTCGGGGCTTCAGTTTGGGTGTCTGGAGCAGAAGGGCTATCACCCTACAAAATTCCAGAGCTCTGACATCAATTCTCAGGACGGACAGACGCCAACAACAACAGACCACGACGAGACCCGCTGAGCGGCCAGAATAGAGCCGCTTGAGAAATCTCAATGCGCTTCGCTCCATGGATTTCGTCATGCGGCTCTGACAGACCTCGGCCTGCGGCCCGGGCTAACGCCCCACCGGCGCAGGAGAGCCGCATGACAATGTGCTGAAAGCAAACCATATTTCGTTCTTAATGTATCTCTTCATAAGCCTGAAACTCAGTTTTATCATTCTTTTCTTTGAAATAACCAACAAAGAGTACGTGGCCATCCCCGGATTCCAACCGGACCTACCCGATCGAGAGACAGGGCCTCTAACCACTAGACCACCGTGCCACACTACTCACCCTCCCACTAGCTGAACAGCTGTGACCCGTCAGGAGGTCACTGGCTAGTACAACTCCGCCGAATATGCCGGGCCGCTGGCGCCGGGTGCTGTGCTTGTCCCGAAAAGGCACGATATAAAGGTGCTTCTAGAAGACGAACCAAGCATTCTTTTGGGCCAAAATTACTTATATCGTCGAGCTAGGATCTTAAGCTAGCTTCATGCCAAATTTCTTCCACTTCCATCCATTTTAAGGACTTATAACCATGGTGAGAAGCAAGGGTGGTCCGAGAAATCTAGCATCTTGTAATACATTTTGGACTAATTACTCGAAAGCCATTAGAGATAGGTGGGTAGTATAAGTGAGCGAAATGACCGCAAGTAACTTTTCTATTCAGCCATGTCAGTTCTGAGTTTGTGAGTGACATGAGCTTGGAACCAGGAAGATGCAAATAAAAATTTTTTACTCAATTTCTATTTATGCCTATAAAACAAAGAATTCACATTCACAATTTCCATCTCCAAATATTATCAGGCAGAAGCAATGTTCTTTCATTATTTGAAATGAAAACTCAAATAGATCAATTAGATTGTGAGATATTAACGTTGAAATGAAATGAACCAAAATTCAGTCTTCCGGAAGAACTGTAAAAAAGGTCAAAATTTTACGTTTTGCACTCAAAACTATGCCTAAGCACTACAAAATTTGCCTAGCCAAACCTAGGTAACTGCCTTTCAGCTAACTGAGGCCTGTCTTCTGACATTTCGAGCGCACAAGTCGGCCATCAACTTTTAGCAGGTTTTTTTGCGCGCGTGAGAAATGCCGCGTTTTCGCGCAATAAATATTGTTGGATCAGCTCCATTTTTTCCCCTGGCTGGCCCTTGTTATCCATTGAAAAGGACATTAATTTCAAGTTCGTAGCTTAAGAAGTAAAAATTAGAAAAATGTAAAACAGAAAAAGTTTGAGCCAACATTTCTCCAAAACTATTTTGGATTTCAACTCGGGGCTTCAGTTTGGGTGTCTGGAGCAGAAGGGCTAACACCCTACAAAATTCCAAAGCTCTGACATCAATTCTCAGGACTGACAGACGCCAACAACAACAACTCCGGTCTGCGACCTGGGCTAACGCCCCACCGGCGCAGGAGAGCCGCATGACAATGTGCTGAAAGCTAACCATATTTCGTTCTTAATGTATCTCTTCATAAGCCTGCAAGTCAGGTTTATCATTCTTTTCTTTGAAATAACCAATAAAGAGTACATGGTCACCCCCGGATTCGAACCGGATCTACCTGATCAATAGACAGGGCTTCTAACCACTAGACCACCGTGCTACACTACTCATCCTCCCACTAGCTGAACAGCTGTGACCCGTCAGGAGGTCACTGGCTGGTACAACTCCGCCGAATATGCCGGGCCGCTGGCGCCGGGTGCTGTGCTTGTCCCGAAAAGGCACGATATAAAGGTGCTTCTAGAAGACGAACCAAGCATTCTTTTGGCCTGAAATTACTTGTATCGTCGAGCTAGGATCCTAAGCTAGCTTCATGCCAAATTTCTTCCGCTTTCATCCATTTTAAGGGCTTAAAACCATAGTGAGAAGCAAAGGTGGTCCGAGAAATTTAGCATCTTGTAATATATTTTTGACTATATACTCGAAAGCCATTAGAGATAGGTGGGTAGTATAAGTGAGCGAAATGACTGCAAGTAACTTTCCTATTCAGCCATGTCAGTTTTGAGTTTGTGAGTGACATGAGCTTGGAACCAGGAAGATGCAAATACAAAGTTTTTTTACTCAATTTCTATTTATGCCTATAAAACAAAGAATTCACATTCACAATTTCCATCTCCAAATATTATCAGGCAGAAGCAATGTTCTTTCATTATTTGAAATGAAAACTCAAATAGATCAATTAGATTGTGAGATATTAACGTTGAAATGAAATGAACCAAAATTCAGTCTTCCGGAAGAACTGTAAAAAAGGTCAAAATTTTACGTTTTGCACTCAAAACTATGCCTAAGCACTACAAAATTTGCCTAGCCAAACCTAGGTAACTGCCTTTCAGCTAACTGAGGCCTGTCTTCTGACATTTCGAGCGCACAAGTCGGCCATCAACTTTTAGCAGGTTTTTTTGCGCGCGTGAGAAATGCCGCGTTTTCGCGCAATAAATATTGTCGGATCAGCTCAATTTTTCCCCCTAGCTGGCCCTTGTTATCCATTGAAAAGGACATAAATTTCAAGCTCGTAGCTTAAGAAGTAAAAATTAGAAAAATATAAAACAGAAAAAGTTTGAACCAAAATTTCTCAAAAACTATTTGGGTTTCAGCTCGGGGCTTCAGTTTGGGTGTCTGGAGCAGGAGGGCTATCACCCTACAAAATTTCAGAGCTCTGACATCAATTCTCAGGCGGGACAGACAACAACAGACAGACTTCGGTCTGCGACCTGGGCTAACGCCCCACCGGCGCAGGAGAGCCGCATTACAATGTGCTGAAAGCAAACCATATTTCGTTCTTAATGTATCTCTTCATAAGCCTGAAACTCAGTTTTATCATTCTTTTCTTTGAAATAACCAATAAAGAGTACGTGGCCACCCCCGGATTCGAACCGGACCTAACCGATCAAGAGACAAAGCCTCTAACCACTAGACCACTGTGCCACACTACCTACCCTCCCACTAGCTGAACAGCTGTGACCCGTCAGGATCACTGGCTGGTACAACTCCGCCGAATATGCCGGGCCGCTGGCGCCGGGTGCTGTGCTTGTCCAGAAAAGGCACGATATAAAAGTGCGTCTAGAAGACGAACCAAGCATTCTTTTGGGCTGAAATTACTTATATCGTCGAGCTAGGATCTTAAGCTAGCTTCATGCGAAATTTCTTCCACTTCCATCCATTTTAAGGACTTAAAACCATGGTGAGAAGCAAAGGTGGTCCGAGAAATTTAGCATCTTGTAATACATCTTGGACTAATTACTCGAAAGCCATTAGAGATAGGTGGGTAGTCTAAGTGAGCAAAACGACCGCAAGTAACTTTCCTATTCAGCCATGTCAGTTCTAAGTTTGTGAGTGACATGAGCTTGGAACCAGGAAGATGCAAATAAAAAGTTGTTTTACTCAATTTCTATTTATGCCTATAAAACAAAGAATTTCACATACACAATTTCCATCTCCAAATATTATCAGGCGGAAGCAATGTTCTTTTGTTATTTGAAATGAAAACTCAAATAGATCAATTAGATTGTGAGATATTAACGTTGAAATGAAATGAACCAAAATTCAGTCCTCCGGAAGAACTGTAAAAAGTAGGTCAAAATTTTACGTTTTGCACTCAAAACTATGCCTAAGCACAAGAAAATTAACCTAGCTACCCCTAGATAACTGTCTTTCAGCTAACTGAAGCTTGCCTTCTGATATTTCGAGCATCCAAGTCGGCTATCAACTTTAAGTAGGTTTTTCGCTCGGGTGAGAAATAAGGCCTTTTCGCGCAATAAATATTATTGGATGAGCTCAAGTTTTGTTCGCTAGCTGGCCCTTGTTACCTATTGAAAAGGGCATAAATTTCAAGCTCGTAGCTTAAGGAGTAAAAATTAGAAAAATATAAAACAGAAAAAGTTTGGGCCAAAATTTCTCAAAAACTATTTTAGATTTCAAATCGGGGCTTCAGTTTGAATGTCTGGAGCAGGAGGGCTATCACCCTACACAATTTCAGAGCTCTGACATCAATTCTCAGGCGGGACAGACAACAACAGAAAGACCTCGGCCTGCGGCCTGGGCTAACGCCCCACCGGCGCCGGAGAGCCGCATGACAATGCGCCGAAAGCAAACCATATTTCGTTCTTAATGTATCTCTTCATAAGCCTGTAAGTCCGTTTAATCATTCTTTTCTTTGAAATAACCAATAAAGAGTACGTGGCCATCCCCGGATTCGAACCGGACCTGCCTGATCAATAGACGGGGCCTCTAACCACTAGACCACCGTGCCACACTGCTCACCCTCCCACTAGCTGAACAGCTGTGACCCGTCAGGAGGTCACTGGCTGGTACAACTCCGCCGAATATGCCGGGCCGCTGGCGCCGGGTGCTGTGCTTGTCCCGAAAAGGCACGATATAAAGGTGCTTCTAGAAGACGAACCAAGCAGTCTTTTGGGCTGAAATTATTTGTATCGTCGAGCTAGGATCCCACGCTAGCTCCATGCCAAATATCTTCCACTTCCATCCATTTTAAGGACTTGAAACCATGGTGAGAAGCAAAGGTGGTCCGATAAATTTAGCAATTTGTAATACATTTTGGACTAATTACTCGAAAGCCATTAGAGATAGGTGGGTACTCTAAGTAAGCGAAATGATCGCACGTAACTTCCCTATTCAGCCATGTCAGTTCTGAGTTTGTGAGTGACATGAGCTTGGAACCAGGAAGATGCAAATAAAAAGTTTTTTTACTCAATTTCTATTTATGCCTATAAAACAAAGAATTCACATTCACAATTTCCATCTCCAAATATTATCAGGCAGAAGCAATGTTCTTTCATTATTTGAAATGAAAACTCAAATAGATCAATTAGATTGTGAGATATTAACGTTGAAATGAAATGAACCAAAATTCAGTCTTCCGGAAGAACTGTAAAAAGTAGGTCAAAATTCTGCTTTTTGCACTCTAAACTATGCCTAAGCACTACAAAATTTTCCTAGCTAGCCCTAGGTAGCTGTCTTTCAGCTAACTGACGCCTGTCTTCTGACATTTCGAGCGCACAAGTCGGGCATCAACTTTTAGCAGGTTTTTTGCTCGCGTGAGAAATGCCGCGTTTTCGCGCAATAAATATTGTCGGATCAGCTCAATTTTTCCCCTGGCTGGCCCTTGTTATCCTTTGAAAAGGACATAAATTCCAAGTTCGTAGCTTAAGAAGTAAAAATTACAAAAATATAAAACAGAAAAAGTTTGAGCCAAAATTTCTCAAAAAATATTTTGGATTTCGACTCGGGGCTTCGGTTTGGGTGTCTGGAGCAGAAGGGCTATCACCCTACAAAATTCCAGAGCTCTGACATCAATTCTCAGGACTGACAGACGCCAACAACAACAACAACCTCGGCCTGCGGCCTCGGCAGGTGACGCTCTGGCGCAGGAGAAGCCGGTGACAATGTACGTTAGCCAAACAGTTCGATTGACAGGCGAGTTTTTCCAGCATTTTGATACTTATAACAACGCAATGTTGGAGTTTTAGGTTTTGTGTTCTCATTATGACTCCATTCAATCCCCTGTCTAGGCCCATGTTTTCCTAAATTAGCATGTCTCTGCATACTGCACCACGCTTACCCTCTGTTCATATCATCAAATAAATAAACACACGCATAATGTTTGTTTTGTTAAGCAAAGACTGGGCATGACGAGAATAAAGAAGATACAATATAAAATATGATAGGTTTTCCGACGGTATTTCACCCATACCTGCAGATTTTCACCAAATTCAGCCTATTTGTTACCGAGTTATGCCCCAGCTCGAGACCTCAGCCCCACCACCGAACTGATGTCCTGGATCCGCCTATGCTCGAGCTCCTTACCCCAACCCCTTACATATGTCCTGGATCTGCCTATGCTCGAACTCCGTAGCCCCACCTCTATACTGCCCTGGACCCGCCTATGCTTGAACTCCTTAGCCCCTACCCCTAATGATGTCCTGGATCCGCCTATGCTCGAGCTCCCGAGCCCCATCTCCGTACAGATGTCCTGGATCCACCTATGCTCGATCTCCTTAGCCCCACCCCCGTACTGATGTCCTGGATCCGCCTTTACTCAGGCTCCGGAGCCACACCCCTGCACTGATGTCCTGGATCCGCCTATGCTCGAGCTCCTTAGCCCCACCCCCGTACTGATGTCCTGGATCCGCCTATGCCCGAACTCTTTAGCCCCTACCCCTCTGCTGATGTCCTGGATCCGCTTATGCTTAAGCTCCTTAGCCCAACCTCTGTACTGATGTCCTTAATCCGCCTATACTCGAGCCCCTTAGCCCCACCCCCCGTACTGATGCCCTGGATCCGCCTCTGCTCGAGCTCCTTAGCCCCACACCCATACTGATGTCCTGGATCCGCCTATACTCCAGCTCTTTAGCCCCACCCCCGTACAGATGTCCTGGATCCACCTATGCTCGATCTCCTTAGCCCCACCCCCCGTACTGATGTCCTGGATCCGCCTTTACTCAGGCTCCGGAGCCACACCCCTGCACTGATGTCCTGGATCCGCCTATGCTCGAGCTCGTTAGCCCCACCCCCGAACTGATGTCCTGGATCTGCCTATGCTCGAACTCCGTAGCCCCACCTCCGTACTGCCCTGGATTCGCCTATACTCACTCTTTATTCCCTATCACCCTACTAATGTCCTGGATCCGCCTATGCTGGAACGCCCGAGCCCCACCACCGTACTGATGTCCTGGATCCGCCTATGCTCGAGCTCCTTAGCCCCACCCCCGTACTGAGGCCTGGATCCGCCTTTGCTGGAGCTCCTTAGCCCCACCCCCGTACTGATGTCCTGGATCCGCCTATGCTCGAACTTCTCAGCCCCACCTCCGTACTGATGTCCTGGATCCGCATATGCTCGAACTCCTTAGCCCCTACCCCCTACTGATGTCCTGGATCCGCCTATGCTCGAGCTCCTTACCCCACCTTCTTCCTGATGTCTTGGATCCGCCTATGCTCGAACTCCGTAGCCCCTACCCCCCTCACCCCACTGATGTCCTGGATCCGCCTATGCTCGAGCTCCTTACCCCACCCCCTTACTGATGTTCTGGATCCGCCTGTGCTCGAACTTCGTAGCCCCACCTCTGTACTGCCCTGGATCCGCCTATGCTCGAACTACTTAGCCCCCACCCCCTACTGATGTCCTGGATCCGACTATGCTCGAGCTCCCGAGCCCCACCCCCCTACTGATCAGCTGAATCCGCTTATGCTCGATCTTCTTAGCCCCACCGCCGTACTGATGTCCTAGATCCGCCTCTGCTCGAGCTCCTTAGCCCCATCCCCGTACTAATATCCATGATCCGCCTATGCTCGAACTCCGTAGCCCCTACCCCCTACTGATGTCCTGGATCCGCCTATGCTGGAACTCCCGAGTCTCACCCCGTACTGATGTCCAGATTCCGCTAATGCTCAGCAGCTTAGCCCCATCCCCGTACTAATGTCCTGAATCCGCTAATGCTCAGCTGCTTAGCCCCATCCCCGTACTAATGTCCTGGATATGCTTTAGCTCTAACTCCCTAGCCCGGCCCTAGCACCGATGTCCTGGATCCGCCTATGCTCTAACTCCCTAGCCCCACCGTCGTACTGATGTCCTGGGTCTGCCTATGCTCGAACTCTTAAGCCCCTACCCCCATGCTGATGTCCTGGATCCGTTTATGCTCGAGCTCCTGACCCCCACACCCGTAACGACCCCCCACTTCCGTGTCCCCCCCCCCGAAACGACATAGGCGGATCCAAGGGAGAAAGGGGACAGGTGCCCCCCATAGAATCCTAGCGCCCCCTGAAATTGTCCCAGAAACCCCTGGAAAGTTCGATGGCACCCCCTGAAATGTCGTTTTCCCCGAGATGCAGGTGTCGGGGTCTACTGATAGGTTTTAGCGCCTACTTGATAGGTTTTTCCGGCCAAAAGTGGCGTCCATGGTGTAGATAGCGCCCATCAGGAAGTTTCCCCTTCCACCTCGCCCCCGATAGGCAATCCTGGATTCGCGTATGGGAAGCGACATTTCAGGGAGCGTCATCGACCTTGAGAGGCGTGTCTTTTCAATTTTAGAGGGCGCCGATGGTCGATTGGGCGTTGGGGGAGGGGATGGGGGGAGAAGGGTGGGGGGGGGCACCTAGCCTACTTATTCCCTGGATCCACCCATGGTCCAAAAACAGAAACATAATACTCTTATTGTAAACTCAGACTTTTACGGTACTCTAATTACTTGTGATGCATTATGGGTAGTGTTGGGTACTTTTTAACCAGACCATAAATAAAGAGAAACGGCCGCGCCGATCGCCGGCGTTGCCGCGACGTGGACGCAGGGGTGACGCGTGGTGATTTGCTACAACGATGCGTGGAGAAACGGCATGTTAGTAAAGGTAACTTGGTGTTTCATTGATATATATGCAGATGGAATGTCGACATATGTCTCTTACCTAGCTGCATGCAAAATTTCATTTCCCTCCAATGACTCTAACCACCCTAAACCCCGGTGTGAAGCAAAAAAATGAACTGATAAAATTACCACTTTGAAATGCATTTTACGGCTTATAGCGCGGAAGCCGTAAGAGATAAGTGGGGGGTATGAGTGAGAAAAATGACGGCAACGAAGTTTTCTATCCAGCCGTGTTAAGTTCAATACCGTAGCTATCATGGTCTGGAAACCAGGGGGCTGAGAATAAAAATTTTAAAAACCTATATTTTATTTTTGTCTATAAAATAAAAAGTGTCAGTCTGAAAGTTTTTATCTCTAAATATATAATAAAGGAGGCTATTCTCTCTTATTATCTGAAATGGGAACTAATTTTTGTCAATTAGATCGGAAGATATAAGGGTTTGAATGATATTTTGGGAAATGCAGACCTTCACGGAATGGGCCAAAAAGGACCCTTAAATTTCCGTTTTTGTTTTGTTTCTGTGTTTGTGCAGTACTGCACAAACCGGCCTTTAAGTTGATATTTGACTCAGAACCTGAACTGCTGTAGCTTCAGATATTTCGAGCCTGTAGTTTAGACCATGAGTTTTATGCCAAATTTAGGGTGCAAAGTTTAAAAGCTAATTTAGAGCCCTAAATTTAAAGCTTTTTCTTTTCCAACTTTTTGTGTCAACTACAAATTCGTCTGATGTAAAAGGCTGCAAGTTTGAAGATTGTAGATGAATTGGCAAAAAATAGAAAAATAAAAGTTAAAAATCACATAATGCAAAATTCTGGGCAAAATTTTGAAAATTTTGAAAATTGACAACCGTGGTGCTTATTCATTTGGAAGTGCCTTCTATCCACAAAAGTTTTAGGTCTCTGATACCAGCGCTCAGAACAGACAACAACAACAACCTCGGCCTGCGGCCTCGGCAGGTGCCGCTCCGGCGCAGGAGAAGCCGGTGACAATGTACGTTAGGCAAACAACTCGATTGACAGGCGAGTGTTTTCAGCAGTATGATACTTATACCAACGCAATTTTTGGACTTTAGGTCTTGTGTTCTCATTATGACTCCATTCAATCCCCTTTGTAAGCCCATGTTTCCCTAAATTAGCATGTCTCTGCACACTGCGCCACGTTTGCCCTCTGTTCATGTCATCAAATAAATAAACACACGTATAATGGTTGTTTTGTTAAGTAAAGACTGGGCATGACCAGAAGCAGGAGATACAATATAAAATATGATGGGTTTGCCGACCGTATTTCACCTATACCTGCAGATTTTCACCCAATTCAGCCAATTTGTTAACGAGTTAGCTTCGGTTACCCTAAGTCCCAGTCCGCATGCGCAGTAACGTCTGCAGTGAATGAGAGTCAAGATACCGTTATAGTTGACTGAAGCATGTTAACATGCCGTTTGTTTGTCTCCTGGTCTAAATGATCCCTTATAGCCTATTATTCCTTAGAATTCCTACTGCACATGCGCATAAAAGTGCAGCTTCATAATGCCATCAATTTAGGATTAGCAGATGATATTCTGCTTTTACTCGCAAAAATTTGAGCAAAATCGGTCTATTGGCTCCCGAGATAGCCTCCATGACCATAAGTTCTAATGCGCATGCGCACTGACCTTTGTTGTTACCAAGGGTGACAAAACATTCATGCTAACTTTAAGCACGTTGGCTTTCCCTCTGTTCAGGTCCTTCTCTGAAATATCCTCACCTTTCAGGCTTGTTTTTATAATTTATTCTGCGCATGCGCAAAGCAGTACAGCTTCAATGACATTTTTTACTTACATTTCGTGCTATTCTTTTGTTCACAAAATTTCAAGAAAATCGACCCGTAGGTTGCCGAGATAGCCTCTGTTACCATTAGTTCAAGTGCGCATGCGCAGTGACCTTTGTTGACCTGAATACCACATTCGAAATCTGCATGTTCGATTGCCTCTCATTGATATTGTTCGGTAATTTGGTACGGAGTGCAACGAAATCTTCAATCTTTCATATGCTTATATACATACATGGTGGCTATTCAAATGGTGGTAGATATAATGGGCGGAGCTAGGGAATAAACTCCGCCCCCCCCCAATGTCAGAATATCTATGGTTAATACAAACACAGAAGCTGCTCCGAGGCAATGGCGGGGAAGGCTCCAGTCCCGTACCAGCCCCCACCCTCACTGCTCCCCCGTCCGAAATGTCTCCCATGAGCTATCTCAGCACGCCTCTGGACCCTGCTACCGTTCCCTAAATGCCTGAGGGCATCACTGCTCACTTCCTCGGACCTCTAAACACGCCTCGGGACATTCTGCCCTCTAGTCAGGTTCCCGTCTGCCCCTACCGGCTAGCCACCCACTGTATGTACTCGGATGTTTGTTTTGTTAAGCAAAGACTGGGCATGACCAGAAGAAAGGAGATACAATATAAAATATGATGGGTTTTCCGACGGTATTTCACCTATACCTGCAGATTTTCACCCAATTCAGCCTATTTGTTACCGAGTTATGCCCACGCTCGAGACCTCAGCCCCATAACCGTACTGATGTCCTAGATCCGCCTATGCTCGAGCTCCTTACCCCAACCCCTTACTGATGTCCTGGATCCGCCTATGCTCGAACTCCGTAGCCCCACCTCTGTATTGCCCTGGATCCGCCTATGCTCAGCCCCCCACCCCCTAATGATGTCCTGGATCCGCCTATGCTCGAGCTCCCGAGCCCCACCCCCGTACTGATGTCCTGAATCCGCTTATGCTCGAGCTCCTTAGCCCCACCCCCGTACTGATGTCCTGCATCCGCCTATGCTCGAACTCTTTAGCCCCTAACCCCGTGCTGATGTCCTGGATCCGCTTATGCTCGAGCTCCTTAGCCCCACCCCCGTACTGATGTCCTGGATCCGCCTATGCTCGAACTTCTTAGCCCCACCTCCGTACTGATGTCCTGGATCTGCCTATGCCCGGACTCCTTATCCCCTACCCCCCTACTGATGTCCTGGATCCGCCTATGCTCGAGCTCCTTACCCCACCCCCTTACTGATGTCCTGGATCTGCCTATGCTCCAACTCCGTAGCCCCACCTCTGTACTGCCCTGGATCCGCCTATGCTCGAATTCCTTAGCCCCCACCCACTACTGATGTCCTGGATCCGCCTCTGCTCGAGCTCCTTAGCCCCACACACATACTGATGTCCTGGATCCGCCTATGCTCGAGCTCCTTAGCCCCACCCCCGTACAGATGTCCTGGATCCGCCTATGCTTGATCTCCTTAGCCCCACCCCCGTACTGATGTCCTGGATCCGCCTATGCTCGAGCTCCTTAGCCCCACCCCCGAACTGATGTCCTTTATCCGCCTATGCTGGAGCTCTTTAACCCCATCCCCGTACTAATATCCTGGATCCGCCTATGCTCGAACTCCTTAGCCTATACCCCCGTACTGATGTCCTGGATCCGCTTATGCTCCATCTCTTTAGCCCCACACCGTACTGATGTCCTGGATCCACCTTTACTCGAGCTTCGGAGCCCAACCCCCGCACCGATGTCCTGGATCCGCCTGTGATCGAGCTCTTTAGCCCAATCCCCGTACTAATATCCTGGATCCGCCTATGCTCGAACTCCGTAGCCCCACCTCCGTACTGCCCTGGATCCGCCTATGCTCGAACTCCTTAGCCCCTACCCTCCTACTGATGTCCTGGATCCGCCTATGCTGGAACTTCCGAGTCCCACCCCCGCACTGATGTCCTGATTCCGCTAATGCTCGAGCTTCTTAGCCCCATCCCCGTACTAATGTCCTGGATCCGCCTATGCTCTAACTCTCCTAGCCCCACCCTCGTACTGATGTCCTGGATCCGCCTATGCTCTAACTCCCTAGCCCCACCCTCGTACTGATGTCCTGGTTCCGCTTATGCTCGAACTCTTTAGCCCCTACCCCCGTGCTGATGTTCTGGATCCGCTTATGCTCGAGCTCCTTACCCCCACACCCGTAACGACCCCACCTCCGTGCCCCCCCCAAACGACATAGGCGGATCCAAGGGGAAAGGGGACAGGTGCCCCCCATAGAATCTTAGCACCCCCTGAAATTGTCCCGGAAACCCCTGGAAAAATCGTTGCCACCCCCTGAAATGTCGTTTTCCCCGAGATGCAGGTATCGGGGCCCACTGATAGGATTTAGCGCCTACTTGATAGGTTTTTCCGGCCAAAAGTGGCGTCCCTGGTGTAGATAGCGCCCACCAGGAAGTTTCCCCTTCCACCTCGCCCCCGATAAGCAATCCTGGATCCGCGTATGGGAAGCGACATTTCAGGGAGCGTCATTGACCTTGAGAGGCGTGTCTTTACAATTTCAGAGGGCGCCGATGGTCGATTGGGGGTTGGGGGAGGGGGATGGGGGGAGAAGGGTGTGGGGGGAGCACCTAGCCTACTTATTCCCTGGATCCATCCATGGTCCAAAAACCGAAACATAATACTCTTATGGGAGACTTAATTTTACGGTACTCTGATTACTTGTGATGCATTATGGGTAGTATTGGGTACGTTTTTACCAGACCACATAAAAAACAGAGCCGGCCTCTCCGATCGCCGGCAGTTGCCGCCGCGTGGACGCAGGGGTGACGCGTGGTAATGTGCTACAACGATGCGTGGAGAAACGGCATGTTAGTAAAGGTAAATTGGTGTTTCATTGATATCTAACCCGATGGAATGTCGACATATGTCTCTTACCTAGCTGCATGCAAAATTTCATTTCCCTCCAATGACTCTAACCACCCTAAACCCCGGTGTGAAGCAAAAACGAACCGATAAAATTACCACTTTGAAATGTATTTTACGGCTTGTAGCGCGGAAGCCGTAAGAGATAAGTGGGGGGTATGAGTGAGAAAAATGACGGCAACGAAGTTTTCCATCCATCCGTGTTAAGTTCAATACCGTGGCTATTATGGTCTGGAAACCAGGTTGCTGAGAATAAAAACTTTAAAAACTTATATTTTATTTTTGCCTCTAAAATAAAAAGTTTCAGTCTGAAAGTTTTTATCTCTAAATATATCATAAAGGAGGCTATTCTCTTTTATTATCTGAAATGCGAACTAATTTTTATTCATTAGATCGGAAGATATAAGGGTTTGAATGATATTTTGGGAAATGCAGACCTTCACGGAATGGGCCAAAAAGGACCCTTAAATTTCCGTTTTTGTTTTGTTTTTGTGTTTGTGCAGAACCGGAGAAACAGGCCTATAAGTGAATATTTGACTTAGAACCTGAACTGCCGTAGGTTCAGATATTTCGAGCCTATAGTTTAGACCATGAGTTTTATGCCAAATTTAGGGTGCAAAGTTTAAAAGCTAATTTAGAGCCTTAAATTTAAAACTTTTTCGTTCAATTTTTTTGTGTGAACTACAAATTTCCCTGATGTAAAAGGGGTGCAAGTTTGAATACCCTAGATGAATTAGCAAAAAATAGAAAAATAAAAGTTAAAAATCACATAATGCAAAATTCTGGGCAAAATTTTGAAAATTTTGAAAATTGACAAACGTGGTGCTTATTCATTTGGAAGTGCCTTCTATCCACAAAAGTTTTAGGCCTCTGATACCAGCGCTTAGAACAGACAACAACAACAGACAACAACCTCGGCCTGCGGCCTCGGCAGGTGCCGCTCCGGCGCAGGAGAAGCCGGTGACAATGTACGTTAGCCAAACAGTTCGATTGACAGGCGAGTGTTTCCAGCAGTTTGATACTTATAACAACGCAATGTTGGAGTTTTAGGTTTTGTGTTCTCATTATGGCTCCATTCAATCCCCTGTGTAAGCCCATGTTTTCCTACATTAGCATGTCTCTGCACACTGCGTCACGTTTGCCCTCTGTTCATGTCATCACATAGATAAACACACGTATAATGATTGTTTTGTTAAGTAAAGACTGGGCATGACCAGAAGAAAGGAGATACATTATAAAATATGATGGGTTTGCCGACCGTATTTCGCCTATACTTGCAGATTTTCACCCAATTCAGCCAATTTGTTAACGAGTTAGCTTCCGTTACCCTACTCCCAGTCCGCATGCGCAGTAACGTCTGCAGTGAATGAGAGCAAAGATACCGTTATAGTTGACTGAAGCATGTTAACACGCGCATTGACGGGGGGGCGGTTACCCGCCCCCCTCGGGTTTTTCGGAGACAGTAGAAAAACGGCGGCGCTTAGCGCCGCCGTACTTGGTATACCTTTTCCTTCATCATTTTTACAACTTCTGTGAAAATTTTAAGGTTAGGTCATCTCAGGTCAGGTCACCAGTACAGGTCAAGTGACCCAACCTCAAAAAAGTTTAAGATAGCATTAGTCGGAGCAGGGTTGAACTTATCCAATTGAAACTCATATCACATAATGGCCCCACCGAGTTCTCTAACATATGTTCCGGTATTTTATATCGATGACCTAAGGTCAGGTACGAGGCATGACCTCTCCATTGGAAATACATGGGAAAAATGGTTTTTACGGAATAACTCAGTAACGGATGGTGATAGAGCATTTATTTTAGCTGCATTAGACTGGCCTGGGCTTTGCAGTTCTAATGATATGCATTCTATATAATTTGACCCTGACCTGACCTCAGGTCAGGTCAAATCCTTGATTTGACCTAGCAAGGTCAAATTATATATCATTCGATTTGGCTTGCTAAGAGGATTCATATAGTTCAAGTCGTTTTGCTCTATCTTTACTTGTTTAGATGTAATGCCCGAAAAACTGAATTTTACATGTTATCCCTATGACGGGCATGTTTTGACCTCTCATGACCTTAAATGTGACCTGACAAAAAAATGGTTCAAATGTTTTCGATGGAGAAGTGGATGGGCAGCCCAACGCCGTTTACCGTTTTTCGCTACCTACCGTGGTTCTCGAGATCTTAGGGGGGCGGGTACCCGCCCCCCGTCAATGCAAAGGTGGCTCAGACCCCCGTCAATGCGCGTGTTAATATGCCGTTTGTTTGTCTCCTGGTCTAAATGATCCCTTAGAGCCTATTATTCCTTAGAATTCCTACTGCACATGCGCATAATAGTGCAGCGTCATAATGCCATCAATTAGGATTAGCAGATGCTATTCTGCTTTTACTCGCAAAAATTTGAGCGAAATCGGTCTATTGGTTCCCGAGATAGCCTCCATGACCATAAGTTCTAATGCGCATGCGCACTGACCTTTCTTGTTACCAAGGGTGACAAAACATTCATGCTAACTTTAAGCACGTTGGTTTTCCCTCTGTTCAGGTCCTCCTCTTAAATATCCTCGCCTTTCAGGCTTATTTTCATAATTTCTGCTGCGCATGCGCAGAGCAGTGCAGCTTCAATGACATTTTTTCCTTACATTTCGTGATGTTCTTCTGTTCACAAAATTTCAAGAAAATCGACCCGTGGGTTGCCGAGATAGCCTCTGTTACCATTAGTTCCAGTGCGCATGCGCAGTGACCTTTTGTTGACCTGAATACCACATTCGAAATCTGCATGGTCGATTGCCTCTCATTGATATTGTTCGGTAATTTGGTACGGAGTGCAACGAAATCTTCAATCTTTCACATGCTTATATACATACATGGTGGCTATTCAAATGGTGGTAGATACAATGGGCGGAGCTAGGGGCTGAACTCCCCCGCCAATGTCAGAATATTTATGGTTAATACAAACACAGAAGCTGTTCCGAGGCAATGGCGGGGAAGGCTCCAGTCCCGTAACAGCCCCCATCCTCACTGCTCCCCCGTCCGAAATGTTTCCCATGAGCTATCTCAGCACGCCTCTGGACCCTGCTACCGTTCCCTAGATACCTGAGGGCATCACTGCTCACTTCCTCGGATCTCTAAACACGCCTCGGCACCCTCTGCCTTCTAGTCAGGTTCCCGTCCGCCCCGACCGGCTAGCCACCCGCTGTATGCACTCGGATAAAAATGTTGTGCCTTTCTTGCACGCATTTACCGGCTGCAGCCTACTGCCGCAGCACAGAAGGTCCATGCAAGAAGGGCAGAATGACGTCACTACTGCTGCGGGAAAAACGGGACCGAAGTATTTTGCCCCTCAGTGGCGAACTAGTCGTCGGAGCGTCATGAAACAAAAACGGCAGAGCTCATAATTTCCCATACTAAAAGTTTAGAAAGAGCCATATAGCTCAGTTGAGTATAAAGGCACTTTATTACGTGATGAACCTATTACAACCTATGAAAACCGCATCAAATTCAGTCTTTATCATCATATAGCTCAAAACCTATGGGAGACGCGCGGGTATGGTCAGGCAGACGGTTGTAGAACTTAAGCCGGGCTTTTTTTTGGTACCAATTTCGAAAAGAAAATTAGGAAATATGTAGTCCTAAATTCCCAAAAATACAAAAAAGTATTGTATATTTTGCAGAAAAATATTTCCCATTAACTCAGAAATTTGCGTTTAGAATATGTTGTTGTAATGACAATACCCATCTCAACAAAGAAAACTGCGTTCAAAAATGTCCAGAATTTTGAAAGTTATATGGTTTTAAAGTTTTAGGCCATAATTGCAATGTTTTGGAAAAAGGGCCAAAACTGACCTTCAAAATTATGCTTTTGGTTCAGTTTAGTGTCTATGCAGTAATGCACAGTCCATTCTGTCTGTAAAAATCCAGTTTGGAACACCTAGCATCATATCTTCAGATATTTCGAACTTATAACTTTGGTAATGCATTTCACTACAAGTTGGAGGTAAAAGTTTCAAAAAATCATTTTGGAAGTACAAATTTGGATTTTTTGCTTCAAACTTTGAGCAACAACTGGTAATTGATTGTGTGTAAAAGAGTGTAAGTTTGAGAGCTGTAGACTAAAAATAGAAAAATAGAAAAATAAAAGTTTAGAAAAATATAATCCAAAATTTTGGAAAAGTTTTTGCAAAATTCGAAAATCTGCAGTCGTCGGGATTTTTTATGGGTTCCTGCTTTTCATCCCTGCAAGTTTCACGTATCTGATACCAGTCCTCAGAACAGACAACAACTACTACTACTACTACTACTACGGACAACAGAGAACGAAAAACTGTCAGTATAGAAGCCGTTTCTCACTTCGTTCGTCACCGGCTTCTGACAACGACGACGACGAGACCGGAAAAACTGTCAGAATAGAAGCCGTTTCTTACTTCGTTCGTCACCGGCTTCTGACAGACAACCACGACGAGACCGGAAAAACTGTCAGGATAGAAGCCGTTTCTTACTTCGTTTGTCACCGGCTTCTGACGACGAGACCGGAAAAACTGTCAGAATAGAAGCCGTTTCTTACTTCGTTCGTCACCGGCTTCTGACAACGACGACGACGAGACCGGAAAAACTGTCAGAATAGAAGCCGTTTCTTACTTCGTTCGTCACCGGCTTCTGACAACAACGACGACGACGAGACCGGAAAAACTGTCAGAATAGAAGCCGTTTCTTACTTCGTTCGTCACCGGCTTCTGACAACGACGACGACGAGACCGGAAAAATTGTCAGAATAGAAGCCGTTTCTTACTTCGTTCGTCACCGGCTTCTGACAACAAGAACAACAGACCACGACGAGACCCGTCTGAGCGGCCAGAATAGAGCCGCTTGAGAAATCTCAATGCGCTTCGCTCCATGGATCTCGTCATGCGGCTCTGACAGACAGACAGACCACGACGAGACCGGTAAAGCGGCCAGAATAGAGCCTCTCTGAGAAATCTCAATGCGCTATGCTCCATGGATTTCGTCATGCGGCTCTGACAGACAGACAGACCACGACGAGACCGGTAAAGCGGCCAGAATAGAGCCTCTTGAGAAATCTCAATGCGCTTCGCTCCATGGATTTCGTCATGCGGCTCTGACAGACAGACAAACCACGACGAGACCGGTAAAGCGGCCAGAATAGAGCCTCTTGAGAAATCTCAATGCGCTATGCTCCATGGATTTCGTCATGCGGCTCTGACAGACAGACAGACCACGACGAGACCGGTAAAGCGGCCAGAATAGAGCCTCTTGAGAAATCTCAATGCGCTATGCTCCATGGATTTCGTCATGCGGCTCTGACGACGACGAGACCGGAAAAACTGTCAGAATAGAAGCCATTTCTTACTTCGTTCGTCACCGGCTTCTGACAACGACGACGACGAGACCGGAAAAACTGTCAGAATAGAAGCCGTTTCTTACTTCGTTCGTCACCGGCTTCTGACGACGAGACCGGAAAAACTGTCAGAATAGAAGCCGTTTCTTACTTCGTTCGTCACCGGCTTCTGACAGACAACGACGAGACCGGAAAAACTGTCAGAATAGAAGCCGTTTCTTACTTCGTTCGTGACCGGCTTCTGACAGACAACAACCACGACGAGACCGGAAAAACTGTCAGAATAGAAGCCGTTTCTTACTTCGTTCGTCACCGGCTTCTGACCACGACGAGACCGGAAAAACTGTCAGAATAGAAGCCGTTTCTTACTTCGTTCGTCACCGGCTTCTGACGTTCGTCACCGGCTTCTGACAACAGACGACGACGAGACCGGAAAAACTGTCAGAATAGAATCCGTTTCTTACTTCGTTCGTCACCGGCTTCTGACAACGACGACGACGAGACCGGAAAAACTGTCAGAATAGACGCCGTTTGTTACTTCGTTCGTCACCGGCTTCTGACAACAACGACGACGACGAGACCGGAAAACTGTCAGAATAGACGCCGTTTCTTACTTCGTTCGTCACCGGCTTCTGACGGACAACAGGGAACGAAAAACTGTCAGTATAGAAGCCGTTTCTCACCTCGTTCGTCACCGGCTTATGACAACGACGAGACCGGAAAACTGTCAGAATAGCAGCCGTTTCTTACTTCGTTCGTCACCGGCTTCTGACAGACAGACAGACCACGACGAGACCGGTAAAGCGGCCAGAATAGAGCCTCTTGAGAAATCTAAATGCGCTTCGCTCCATGGATTTCGTCACTCGGCTCTGACAACAGACCACGACGAGACCCGTCTGAACGGCTAGAATAGAGCCGCTTGAGAAATCTCAATGGGCTTCGCTCCATGGATTTCGTCATGCGGCTCTGACAACAGACCACGACGAGACCCGTCTGAGCGGCCAGAATAGAGCCGCTTGAGAAATCTCAATGCGCTTCGCTCCATGGATTTCGTCATGCGGCTCTGACAAAGCGAGATTGTGTAGCGAGAGGGTCTGCCCTGACGGCACGCACCTGCCCCACCGATGCCCCCACTTTCTTAAGGCTTGTAGTGATAAGCAGAAATAGGTACGAACGTTAGCAAGGAGTGTTTACTGAGTGGAATCTGGACTGGCAATGACAGGGAAAGCGGGGAGGGGCTGGCAAATTTTTTGCTTATTGGCTGTCTCTGAAAACAATACCGACGATGCACTTCACAACACATTTACGTAGCTTCACGCAGGTAACAGGTAGCAAATGTGAACAACATGGAGTTAAACATTTTGGAGAGGATGTTCTTCGCTGATTCCAGAGTTAGACAACGTGTCTCCCTCCCCTGCTATTGATGTCCATGTATGTAACTATTTCAGCGGACGGTGTCCTCGTGTCGCCTGGAAAACATGCCTGTGCGCTGGCATCACTGCAGTGCAGGGGCGCTGCCAGGAGGGGGGCACAGGGGGCACGTGCCCCCCCATCGGTGCCAGGGTGCCCTTTGATCGCTAGGTGGTGCACCCCGTTTGGGCCGTGCCTCTCGAAATTTAGTGCCCTACGCCGTTGAAACTAGATGGAACTAGACTGCATTTAACGATTTAAACTATCGTTTGACAATTAAGTGCCTTTTTTGGTCAGTTAGGGCATTCTATCGCCTTTCCAAGTACCCGGCAAGAGTATAGGCACGTAATCCGTTTCCAACTAATGCCTCATCGTCACCAATAATCGTACGGGTGGAGCTAATCTGGTGCCCCTTGAGCTCATCTAGTGCCCCTTGAGCACTGGTCTTAGCCCCTGGAGCTGATCATGTGCCCTCTGAGCTGATCTGGTACCCTCGTAGTCAATCTGGTGCCCCCTGAGAAAATAACTGTGCCTTCTGAACCTACATAATGCTCTCTGAGTTAGTCTGAACCGATACAAAGACGCGATGGAGACTTACCTCACTCACCAGCGTCAGGCACATCACCTGTTCTCACAGGAGCAGGTGAACCTCCTGCAAGCCCAGGAGCGCCAAGGTGGCCTGGGGATCGAAGAACTGCTGGAGATTCAGGACATCGAGCAGCATCGAAAGGCTCAGCAGAGAAAGGAGTTGGAGAGGGATGCACTGGAGTCAGTCACTGCCACTGTGTTGCTGTGCGGCCACCAGAACTTACCGCTACGAGGCCATCGAGATGCAAGACGCGTCGACCTGAATGCGGACAGGAGAGGGAAACTTCAAAGCGCTCCTGCGCTTTCGTGTCGACAGCGGGGATCAAGACCTCGCCAAATGGATCAGCTCATCTCCTGCCAACGCTCTCCACACGAGCTGGCAAACACAGAACGATATGATCAAAATCTGTGGAGAGCTTGTCACAGGCTGCATCGCCCAACGTGTGCAGAAAGCATGTATGTTTTCTGTTATTGCAGATGAAACAAGAGACGCAGCGACAATGCGCCAGCTGGCTGGCTGCGTGCGCCACGTGGACAAGACCCCGGCCAACAGTGATGGTATGCCAGTCGTTCGTGAGGACGTGGTGGGGCTGGTCAGCGCAGATGAGGCGACCGGACAGTGTCTGGCGGAGGCGATTCTGGGGAAGCTCCGTGAGCTCTCGCTGGACATCAGTCAGCTCAGAGGGCAGGGATATGCGGTGCCAACATGAGCGGAGCCACCAAGAGTGTGCAAAATCAAATCAAGGCCGCACAGCCTCTTGCATTGTACACCCACTGCATGGCCCATCGGCTGAACCTGGCCTTGATGAAAGCAAACAACTGCTGGGTACGGCCCAGTCGGTATGCGCCTTTTTCAGCCGATCTGCTGCTTGGACATCTGTCCTGGCTGCCTGCGTCGCCACCAAATGCCCGGAGAAGAAAGCTAAAAAGCTGAAGCCTCTGTGCCACACCCGGTGGGTTGCGCGGCACGACACAGTCATTGTGCTGTGGGACCTGCTGCCAGCAGTGATCTCGGCTCTGCACCAGATCTCCGCTGTCGAGAAAGATGCCCAAACCGCATCAACCATCAACGGGATCATTCTCTCGCTGGCGAACTTCGAGTTTGTGGTCACGCTGGCGGCCTGCGTCACCACGTACGGCGTGACCCTCTCTCAATCGACCATCTTGCAGACCTCTAACATGGACATGGCCGAGGCCTTTGAGAGGGTTGAGGAAACCCAGACTGCGATCTCCCAGCTCCGCGACAAATTTAATGATGTTTTTCAGGATGCTGTTCGTCGGAGTGAGGAGCTGGATATCGAGGTCTGCACTCCTCGCGTGGTCAGCCGACAGAGGCACCGCGGGAATGCGCCTTCTCTTAACCCCGAGGAGCACTATCGGCGCAACATGAGGTGTCCTCTCGTGGATGGACTCTGCATGCAGCTCCGCGACTGCTTCCCACCAGCAACACCAGCGGTGACATTGGAAAAGCTGGTGCCATCCAAGGTGGAGAGGTTTGACCTGGCTGAATTTCTCAAATTGGTAGAGCATTACGAGGTCGACGTGCCATTCTCTACGTGTCTGCGAGGCGAGCTCATCTGCTGGAAAGCGCGATGGGAGAGGTTTCCACGGGAGAGTCAGCCTCGCAGTGCTCTGGCGGCCCTGAGGGAGAGCAGGGGCTGCCGAACGTTGAGGTGCTTCTGCAGCTGCTCTGCTCCTTCCCCATCACGGCCTGCGAGGCCGAACGCACGTTCTCGGCTCTGAAGAAGCTCAAGACTGAGTACAGGTCGACCATGGGGGAAGAGCGTGCCGAGGGACTGCTCCAGGTGTATGCGCACCCGTCGGTGCGCCTGAAAATGGAGCAGGTGGTGGCAAAGTTACTCGGGGGTAAACGGCGTGTGATACGCTAGCTATACCACACAAAACCTGTGCAGTGCGTCGGAAGGGGTTACCCTGAGCAAGAGCAGTCGTGCAATTCGTTGTTTTTTTTGTTTTGTCTTTCATGTGTCTTGCCAATTGCTCCATTTCTCGTTGACTTTTTTGTGCTAGGAACTTACGCGATTGTTTATTCTAACTTCTGGGCTGTTCCTTCGCCTCCTTTTTCGGCTATATTTTTTACTTCTGTTGTTATTGGCTAATCTTGTTATGCTTGTTTTTACTTCCTTTCTCCACTGCTCGTTTTCGTGCGTCTACTCGCCCTTGCCTGTCATTATGGGACAAAATAAAAAAAAGATGATGAAGAATACCTTCTGCGATGAGCGCCTTCATATCAACAATGTCCGTGTGAATGGTTCATAAATCTGGTGCGTTTATACCCACGATATCACTGTTAAAATCAGTGACCAGTTCGTGCATGCATCGGCAGGCATGTCAGCTCCGTCTTTCACCACGTTTTACACCAACCCGTCTGTGACGACCTAAGATCTATGGACGATCTATTGATCTAAGAAGAATAAAGGTCAGAACGTTACACCTTACTTTGCTCCGCTAATTTACAGCCCTTTTTCTTCCTCATTCTAAACTCCTCCCGCAGACTTCGTCCATCCCATACGTCCTTTCGTTGACCCCACACAATAAGCACTGCTCACAAATGCGAATGGGGCCCACCATAGCGTGTGCCGAGCTATCTCCCCACTGCTGCTGCGCCGCACAACTGCCGTGCAACGCCTCCGCTGCGTGTCTGTGTGCCGTCTCCCATGTGTCGTGGTCATGCTGCGTGAGCTTTCAGCAGCCTTCCTCTTAATAATTGTTTGCTTGTGCATGAAAGTTATTTTTGCTGCACCATATGTATGTCCTCATATCGTGAACATTCCATGTGGCGAATATTTTAACTTCCATTTTACCAACCGAATCTGTCCTTAAAGGGACATCGTCGCAACAATTTTTATTGTGGTTTCTTGATGTTTGAAAAATCCTGATTCTGGTACCGTCAATCATTTTTCTATCTTCAGCTAAACTTTTGGAGGCCACTCAACAATTATTGAAATTTGTTAACAATATCAATAACAGGCCGTAATCTGCTCTTCACCTCGTTATTATCAATAACAATTTTAAGTTCTAGAAATAATCTGTTTGGCGTAGAAAATGTTTTTACCCGTTTCCCTATTTAATTTATTTTATTCAGGCCTCTAAAACATAAATACTAGCTTAACTTGTCCAAAACATCCGGCTTGAGAAAACTAATCAGGAAAGTTTTAGAATCGGCCACATGCCATACAGCAGTGATGGTATAGTGGCTTCCATTCCCGACTCTCACACGGGTAATACCGGTTCGAATCTAGGGCGAGGAAGTTTTCACTGTAAACACAATTTTTCTGATTTTCTTCTTGTTTGATCTATACGTACTAATGGATGAAGCATAGGTAGATCCATGATTGCCGATCGGGGGGGGGCGGTAACTTCCGGGGGCGCCATCCGGACCAGGGGGCGCCACTTTTGACCGGCAAATTCTATCAGATAGATGCTAAATCCTATCGGTGTGCGCCGATTTTCTCATCCTGGGGGCGGGGTTGGGACACGACATTTCAGGGTACGCCGAGAGTCAATCGGAGGGGGGCACGTGTCCCCTTTGCCCTTCTGGATCCTCCCATGGAATGAAGTAGCTATTCTAAGGACAATTTCTTCTAGTTATCTCTCCGTCCCGGTAGTTGAGGGAAGAAGAATATTAACCCCAAATATTTTTTCTCTAATCTGACAGGCGTACCAAACTGGGGCCAGCTTTTGTCTCAATCTCCCTCCAATGGTGCCCAATCTGTTGGATTTTCCTCTATTGGAGACCAGTTCCCCTGTTTTCTGACCACCTCAAGACGCTGTTTACAGTTCAAAAATGTCTTTTGTGCCCTTTGCTGAAGGCCATTCTGGAAACCTGACCGGTTTTGGTGCAAACCAGGATCCCGAAACCAACCCAATAAAGAAAACAGGGGTGGCTCTTACAGATCGAATGTGTTGATCTCGAGATTAATGTGTCTCGGGATTAATTAATAGTTTTAACACGCCCATTGACGGGAGGGCGGGTATCCGCCCCCTCGGGTTTTTCAGCGACAGCATAAGAACGGCGGCGCGTAGCGCGTAGCGCCGCCGTACTTGGCATACCTTTTCTCCCATCATTTTTACAGCTCTTGTCAAAATTTTAAGGTTAGGTCATCTCAGGTCAGGTCACCAGTACAGGTCAAGTGACCTGACCTCAAAAAAAGTTTAAGATAGCATAAGTCGGAACAGAGTGAATTTATCCGATTGAAGTGACCCCCATCGAAAATATTTTAACAATTTTTTGTCAGAAGTGTATGGGCTACCCAACGCCGTTTACCGTTTTTCACTACCTACCGTGGTTCTCGAGATCTTAGGGGGGGCGGGTACTCCTCCCCCGTCAAAGCGAAGGTGGCTCAGACCCCCCTCAACGCGCGTATTAATCTGGTAAAACAACGATATAAAACGTGAATCCTTACGAGATAAAACGTCCGAGATTAAATGTGGTGGTCTCCCAGGGCGGACCACCCTGAGAGACCGCCTGGGCCTTTCACGGCGGAAGTGTGGAGGTGGAGCGCCTGCGCACTGGCTACTCCCTTCTCCTGTGCAGCTACCGACAGAGGATCGGCCTGGACCCGGAGGCCATGTGCCAGGAATGCGACGACGGAGAGCACGAGACCCTCCACCACCTTCTGACCCGGTGCCCTGCGTGCACTGACCTGCGCTGGGACATATTTGGACGGGACGACCCGCCCATCCGGGAGGCGCTGGCGGACCCGCGACGGCTGGCGATGCTCCTGCTCCGGTTGGGGCGCCTGTAGCGGCGTCCCCCATATCGCCGGAACACTCAATAAATCAAGCAGATTAAATGTGTCCCTCAACATCTAAATCTTTGATATCATTTTAATTCTTTGGTCCCTTATTGGAGCATATACAAAACACGTAGTCTAGAGAACCGGAGAATAGCTGAATGTGATACTGAAGAATAACTCTTGATATACGTCAGAACCGGGGGACCAGAGAGCAGCCACCCCGATCCTTGGATGAACTAACAAAAATATGTGCAGCCGCCAAGTGTGGAACACACTACGAACCCAAACGTGACCATTTTTTGTTTTCAGGGAGAACGTTTGTTGTGTGTAGCAGGTTGGAGATGGACTGGTCACCTCACTTCTCTGTCTGTGGTGGCAGCTCTTTCCGAATATTTTTCGTATATAGATATACAAGATTTAAGAATCCATTGTTTTTTACTTCAAGTTGAGTTAGTTTCTGATCAGGGCACATCTAGGAAATATACCTCAAAATTCTAGCCTGGAATAGTTCGTATTAAATAAAAAGGATTCTATAATTAATCTAAACATTGATAGTGACAGAGTCTAACCCTAATAAGACGCACTGCGGCTTTAAGACAAGTCAGCTGCTGGCCTTATGAATGACATTTAATTATGAAAATGATAAGCTTTTATTTTTAATACTTCGGAGTTCAGAAACGGTCCTTTCTCATAATAGAACACACATTCGCAGAAGCACTTCATATAACATCAGACTATTATGTGAAATAGTATATTAACCGTTATTTTTACTAGATTGTTTATTAGATAGTCTAGGTTGATAAGATGTTTCATGACCAACCTCCTCGAATCATGGTTACAAAATGGGGCTAACACACTGATAAATATTCAGGTACATCCCTTCACCTCAATTCTCATAATATAATAGGTGAACACATAAATGTTTGGTCAGAGGGCTAGAAAAACCTCGAATTGAGTTCCAATATAGAGCTCCATTCGAATATTCCAGTACTGAACTATATTATTCCAGCATTCGAGTTCCGTATCACATTTAAATTTTAAGCCTTGGTCAGAGTATGACCACAAGTTTCGCTTGTTGTATTATGAGAATTCTGACGAGGGGCTGTGTTCGAATATGTGATCACAGTGCATTGGCTTCATTTTGCATCAAGAATTTGAGAGGCAAAGCCATGAAACATCTTACCATTCATGCTCCTCGGCTACGCAATTCAAAATGTATTATTTTTTAAAAACCAACAGATATCACTTGATCAATGAGGCTTATATTCAGACACACACAACATGAGGAAATATAGCCTACCAGACAATTACAAGCGAGTTTGACAATCGCCCACCTCAATGTTAACTCCCTCACGGGAAAAGTCGACCAAATCAATTTGCTACTCAATGATTATGACCTGGACGTGCTCTGTCTCTCTGAGACTAAACTTTCCGAAACAGCTGTGAAAAGCAAAATAGATCCGCTGGTATTTCCAGGGTACCAGTTTCACTGCCGTGACAGATCAGCACCCCGACGAGGAAAAACAGTAGCGCGCGGTGGAGGTGTCGGTATTCTGAGTAGAACGTCCCTAAAGGTTAAAGAAATAATCTCGAGGCACGACAATCCAGCCGTTGAGACAATATGTATCCGCGTTACTGGCACCGGTCAAAGGTCAGCAGTCATATGCGCAGCTTATCGACCACCAGATGCTCCCGTTGCCCCTAGCCTTGAATGTTTGCAGAGTTTACTGCTGGAACTGAAGTCTCAGGGTAAACCATTATTCCTCCTAGGAGACATGAACTTTAGCGTCCTGGATACAGAGAAACGTGAAACAAAACGCTACCAGTTTATACTTCAAGAGCTTGGTCTTCATCAGCTCATAACTTCGCCAACACATCTATATCCGACTCCCACTGCTCTAGACCATGTCATGACTAACCTCACTGAGCATGTATCTGCGAGAGTCATCCAAGAAGACATCAGTGACCATTTGCCAATCATAGTTCAAACAAATATTCCCAAAACTCGACCTATCAAAAAAGAACGTTTGATAAGGCCATGGCACCGCACGGATTGGAATTCCTTATGTCTGGACATTTTACTAACGGATTGGTCGGAGCTGGAGGCTGCTGAAAACGTTAACAACATGGTTGAGCTTTTCATGCAGGTTTGGAACGACCTTGTCGATGAACATTGCCCTGAACGTCTGATAAAGACTGGCAGTGCTCATTGTCCTTGGATCCAGGATGTACCAGGCCTGAGGGAAGCAATGTCGGAAAGAACAGCAGCACGAGACCAGTGGTACGCATGTCGCTCCCGCTTGAATGCCGACTATAGAGATTCGGATCCACCTGCCGAGCTCGTCCAATACCGTCAACTGCGCAATAAAGTGAAAAGCCTGCTGTCTCGTGGTCACCGAGATTTCAACTGCAGGCAACTACTCCCAAAGAATCCTAAAGGTTTCTGGACCACAATGCGCAATTTCTACAAAGGAAGCGGCATTGATGACAGCGATCAGCTAACCATAGATCCTGACATCTTGAATGAACATTTTGCCAACGTAGGAGCCCGCATTGCTGCCAGCCTCCTCACTAATGACACCAATCTAACATCAGTGGTCGGACCAACAAGGGTGTGTGCTGCAAAATTCCACCTGGTGCCAGCTACGATTCCTGAACTATCTGCAGCAGTACGAGACATGAAAAATTATAACGCAGTCGGTATTGATGGCATACCTTTGATGGCGCTACGCAAGTGTTTACCATCGCTTGCTCCGATGCTACTGCGTATCATAAACAAGTCGCTATCATCTGGCATCTTCCCAAACTTGTGGAAAACAGCATGCGTTGTCCCTATACATAAGTCTGGAGACCCTTCTTCGCCTGGAAACTATAGACCCATCTCTCTACTCAGTGTGCTGTCAAAGATCACCGAAAAATTGTCTGCAAGCAGCTTATGAAGTATCTCAGCTCAACCTCTATCCTGGCTGATACGCAGTATGCCTACCGACCTCACCATTCAACAGAAGATGCCATGCTCGGTTTTATCAATCACGTCCATAAAAACATGGATGTTGGCCTTGTCACCTCAGTAACAGCCATCGATTTCAGCAAGGCCTTCGACAGCGTCAACCATGATCTTCTGCTGGAGAAACTGGGGTGGTATGGAATATCCCCACACTGGTTTGGAAGCTACCTGAATCAGAGAAGGCAGAAAGTAAGAGGGGGCTCTGGTACACTACCAGTGCGCAATAGAGGGGCTCTGGTACACTACCAGTGACCCATGGGGTGCCACAGGGCTCATTGGCTGGGCCACTGTTGTTCAGCCTGTTCACCAATGACCTGTCGAACTTTGTACCATATGGCAAGCTGATATCATACGCCGATGACACCCAGATCATTGATGAATGCACACCGACACCCCTATGCTTAGCTGAACTGAAGAGGCGAGCTGAAGAAACGCTACATGCCCTCCAAACCTGGTTCGGAAGAAATTCACTGAAAATGAACGCGTCAAAAACTGATTTCATCCTCATTGGAACCAAAGCCACTCTGAAACAGACATCTGACTTCCGGATACAGATATCTGAGTCTCTCCGACCTCCATCTAAAACCATCAAATTGTTGGGTGTTGTGATCGGCCGAACGCTTTCTTGGGAACATCACATTTCAAAGGTCGTTCAAAAATGTTTTGGGTCCTTGGTGGCTCTTAAGGAGGATATAACTCAGTACGTCAGTGACGGATCCAGATCAATGTTTTTTGTGGGGGGGGAGCAGGGTCCAAAATCGTGAATACACGTTTATTAAAGAAAATCGGCGATAATGGCAGGGTTTGGGAGGAAAGTACACTTTTTCCTGAATCCACCAGTGGGTGTGCGGTTTCTAGCCTCCAGTCCTTGAAGTGCACTCTAAGACGGCTGGTAGCGAACCAAATTCGAGTGTACTTCAAAAGCATGACAGATTTTGCATCTGTCCACAATAAGTGCGAGACGTTTGGATAAAATGTACACCGCAATAGTCTGAGCCCAGAGGTGTCACTTATTATTTTTGCCGACTTTCGCACGTACGACCACCAACAAAATCTGACCACTTGATTTTGGACTATAAAGAACCTTCGCATTAATAGTTTTTTTTAGCTTGGGCTAAAAAGTACTTTTAATGGCATGTTTTACTGAGGTCCTCAGAGGATGTGCCTTGATATACGGCGATAAACACCACTTACGCACACGCATGAAGGTATACTGCGGGCACACAGGCAGACGACCGAGGTGCACTCAGGCAGGTTCGTGTTCAATGCAGAAAACTGCTGACTGTGGTACTCTGCCAACACCAGTATTCCATTGCTCGTCCTCTGAAGCTTGTCTTCCAGCAGCAGGTGTAATTTGCGATAGTCACTGTCGAGTTTAAACATATACAAAATAGATATATTCAAGAAGAAAGACATCCCCAAAGAAGATCTATAGTCTAGATCATGGGTTTGTGGAGGGGTGGGGTGGAACCATGCAAAATCATGATTTTTTTATAAATTATAAAATATTATTTCAAAACTGGCCCACAATAGGAAACAAATATTCCAAATTTCAGGCCTATGGCAGAATCGGTCTGATTGGGTTCATCTCATTCAAACTAACAAACCATACACAATCTGGTCATACACCAAGCTGGTATCAAATACAAGCATATACAAGCTGGTCCATTGGGATGATAACTTGATGATACACAGCAGCTAAAAAAGACAGGTTTTCTAGTAAACAAATTTTCTCCTTGAAGTGACCAGCTTAATGTTTCACATATTCTTACAGAAAAACATAAGAAATTGCATCAACCAAGACTGCCCTCCTGTCATTCCTATATATCTATCTACACTCTTTGTTGACGATTATATTGTTGTATTGGGTACACTCCTTTGTTTTAAGAGTTTAAGTGTTGTAAGAGCGGAAAGTGATGATAATGTTATAAAAATTAACCGGCAACTGGGTTAATTTATTATTACTGGGTACACTCCTAGTGTTTTAAATCATAATATATCTTATCCTAGTTTTCCTCCAGTTCATTTTTGATATCAATTACAAAAAAGCATGCAGATGGGCATGTTCAGAGGGCAGATGGATGAATTCATGCTACAACCACTATCATGTCTGGAAACAAACAGTAGCACTTTAAATATGAGTAGCTTGATACGAGAAGTGGATAAGAGTACACAGACTATTATGTACTGTATTGTACCAAATTAAATGGAAAAATTTGTTTCAATCTGTGAAATTAATCAAAAACATTTTCATAATTTAAAGAAGGTAAACTAAGCAGCAAATGCACTAGCATGCACATATTGTGCATAGCTAGTATTTATAACAGGTATAAATTTGTAATTCAAATTACAAGCTTGATACAAACTTTTACTTACGTGCAGAAATATTGTAAATAGAAAGTTAGACTAAAAAGAGAGGGAATATGGGCAATTCAAAAACAATATGCCTCAATAATTATTGGAAAATTGTAATCACCAATCACCTATCACCCATTTTGGTACACAAGTTGACCTGTGCAACAATAAAATAAGGATGATTTGTTTGGCATTGACACTACTCATAAGCCTTGTTCCGTTTGTCCGCACAGTCTTGTCAGCAGGCTTTCGAGCCTCTCCCCCAGAAAAGAAATATCAGTACCAAAACTGCCTCTAGAAAGTGTTAAGGCTAATCAAACAAATGTGAGCCAGAATACTTATCTACCAATCACAAAATAGTATGCTTCCACTGTTGTTCTGTTCTGTTTTTCCAGTAGCACCACAGTAGGCTGTCAGCCTGTAAATCTAAGATTGGTTCTAAGATTGGTTCTCAGGGAGAGGCTACAGTCATGTAACATAGACTCAATGCTGCTCGCTAATTGGTGTTGACAGACGGAACAAGACAATAGCTATAATAGAGGGCTAAAATGAATAGGTATCAGTTAAGCATACAATTTTCTTTCTGGCAACTCCATGAACTTAATTAATGCACAACATAAGCATGATTTAAATGAGTTGCCCATATTTGATGTTTGATAGGATTAGTGCCTGACTAACTCACTACACTCACTACACAAAACTTCAAGAAGCATTTGTGACCAGCAACGATGGATAGCAAAATTTCAAATTGTTTTATTAACTTTTCACGCATACATTTTTGACCACTAAGAAAACATCAATTGACCACATCAAAGGCTCAAAATATTTTACTTGCAGATAACCGACGATTTGTTACCCAACGAGACCTGAGCAGTGACAATCTCCTCGTCCGTAAAACCACCAAAAACTTTCGTCATGCCTCAAAAGTGGCTCTTCTGGATCACGCTACCCGTATCTTTTATTGTATCATTTTCGCTGCAATGCAGTCATGCAATAATGAACAATTATTAATTATAATATTTAGGGTAATCGAACCGGGCCGCAGTGCTACTTAGTGTAATATAATTTGTATTCATATCTCCGCGTTTGCCGCGGCTTTTCAAATGGTGCATATCGATAACTCATCGAAAGGTGTAATCACATCACATTGATGTAAGATAGGCCCACGTGACCAAATCCCATAAGGACTGGGCTTCTGATTGGTTAATGAGATTTCTTTAAAATCCTATATTTCTTATTCAAAAGCGTTTTAGAAAGATATTTTTATAAAATAATTTTTGATGTCTTAAGTTTTAGCTATCAACCCGCTTTAAAGGAAAATTTTGACATTCTTTGATATAGAAATTGATAGCCATAGCCCAGGCTACGTCATTTTATCTATACCATAAGGACTCGGTAAAGTCGTCTAAAAGTGTTAACTTTGAGGCCGATTTTGAGGCATTTTGAGCCTGAATTTGCAAAAATGAGAATAAGACTTCTGAAAAAACTTTTTGCAACCTTTTGATCTGGCCAATACAAATTTTTGCGACAATGTCCCTTTAACATGGGTTCCGGGTCATCGAAACATAAAAAAATAAAAATATGTTGTGAAGTTTAATGACCTAATTGCTCAAAGTAACCGCCATCTTAAATGAACACGTAGTTGTACATGTTCTGCGTGACATTTTCAAAAAAATTTAAATCCATATCGAACACTTTTCAAGTCATTCGAAAAAGTGTCCTTTTTCCCAGGGTGCCCCTTCTTGGTGGTGTGCCCCCCATGCTGAAGCTCTGGCTGCGCCCCTGCTGCACTGGCATCACTGCACTGGTATCACTGCAGTGGTGTTGATTTATTTTTTGGGGATGACTGAGCACCCCCAATGAAGCGCCGAAGTGGTATTAATACATCCTATAGTTCTTTGCGTTTTTCATTTTTTATGATTTTAGAATGGTCTATATAGTTCCATAGCCCTATGGGAAGGATCAAGCACACTTTTTATTATACTATAACTTCTTACTATGGCGGTTATTGATCTTGTTTCAAATTTGGAACCCCTAATCATTTTTGAAATTCACGTCCCTGAAATATACCCCCTAGTGAAAGCTCAAACCATACAGCGCTAGAACGGTACGGCTGTAGTTGGATTTCAAAAGATGTTTTCTAAAGGCAGAATCTCTGAAAATAAAAATCAAACACCCAATCGGTTCATTTTTCGGTTTGTCTATTTGATTGTTTAGTGCTGCGCAAAACGGCCACGTTCAATACGCACTACTTCTACAGTAAATAGGAACCCAGTTCCCGTTCAATGCGATACAAACAATCATGTTCACGTTTCTCGGCGTTCAAATCCAGCCAATGCTAAGCTGCCCAGTGCAGGGATAAATCTCGTGTCAGGGACAAATGTCACTTTTATGCCGCAGGCGCGCAGCAAAAATACTACTGCTTTGATTTCCGCGAATTGTCGCGAGCTCCGCGTCGGCCACCTGCGGGTCAGCCAGTCTGTCGGAAAAATGGAGACTCCGCGTTTTAACATCTTTGAAACTCTTTTAGTGCTTCATCTCATATATGTGTCATCAAAGCGTACCTTAAAGCGTAAGCGTATACAACTCATCCCGAAAAAAGCTCTTAGTGAAGCTGGTGGCGATAAAATACTCGACTCCTCGGCCAAAAATGACCTGATTCTCTTCATTTTTCATTAAAACGTGACCTTCTTGGCAAGATTCCACCAGCGAAGTATTTTCAAGTTATTCCCGAAAAGCAGCCCGTGGAAGTTGATTCTTGTAATAGTTAGGGGAAAAGTAATGTTTATTATCATACGGGATTTATATTAATACTAGACTGCAGTATCATTACAACATAACAAGATTATTTGGTTGATAATTCAGAGTGGAGCGTTTTGATGCAAGGAAAATTGATAGAGCGAGGAAATAACACTAAAACCAACACAGCAGGTAGATGAACGCGTTTCGACAAAAATTGTCTTCTTCAGCATCTATGGTAGGAGGGATAAGGAACCCGTCATCAAGACATTCAGCAGTTTTATCGTTTGGATTTTTGTGCAAAATTATCGTGCGATAGAAATATAAAGACACCGTTTTTGAGGATATTCCAATAATGCTTCTTGAATTATTCTAAAATGTATACAAGCAGGCTTCGATATGAGACAATCTAGCCTTATCACTGTTTTAAATAATGTTCTATCTTTTATCATCATTATTGTTTTTGTTATTATTATATAAAACTTTTTCTCTCTTTGCTTAACCAACTCCTAATACAGCCGCAGATTTTGCCCATTTCATGAAGCCTGGCCTAAGATTAAAAGTATCATTTTTAGCTATATGTGCTGCTTCTGTAGCTTTCCTATTATCTTTGTTTTTACAAACTGCTATAATTTTAGCTCTATCCCAGTTTTGTAGATGATTTGTCTTCATGGAATGTATGACAAATGCACTGAATTCTGAGTTGTTTCGAAGGTCTCTTCTATGTTCTTTTAATCTTGTTTTTAGACCCCGTCCTGTTTCACCTATGTACGATTTCGTACACGACCCGCACGGCACCTGGTACACTACACTTTTTGGATCTAAGTCATCTGATCTTTCTTTTTTCGCTAAGATGCTACTAAGTTTTTTACCGGAACAAAATGCTACTTTGCAACCCGTTTCTTCAAGTTTGTTTGCAATAATTTCAGCTGGTTTGGAGTAAGGTATCGTAACACATCGTATCTGCTCCTTTTTGTTGGATTTCGCGGATCTTTTTCTTATATCTAGAGCTTTCTTTTTCATATTTATCAGAAATCCTCTCGGATATTTTAGCTTCGTGAACGAGGTCATAATATGTTCTATCTCTCCTTGCAGGTATTTATCACTACAAATACGGAAGGCCCTAAGAAAAAATCCTAATACTACTCCTCGCTTCACCCTATCACTGTGACCTGAGTAATAATGTACATCGCATTCCTTGTTCGTTGGCTTTCGATATACTTTGAATTTAACTTCGGCACTCCTAACAATCTCTGTGTCAAGGAAAGCTAGAGTTCTCTGATGTTCTTTTTCAATGGTGAACTGGATTTTCGGATCAACTGAGTTTAGTTGATTGAGTTTAGTTTCTAAGTCCATATCATTGGGGACTACAACTAATATGTCATCGACATATCGAGCCCAGATCACATTTGACCCCATTATCTCTAGGTAATGATGTTTTTCAAGCCATTCCATGTATAGGCATGCAGCAACTGGGCTTAACGGTGAACCCATCGCAAGACCACTGTGTTGAAAGTACTCATCCGAGTTGAAAGTGAAACCACCAAAATTCATGCACATTTTTAGCAATTTTAAATAGTCTTGTTTTGGTAAGGGCAGATGGTCAGGGTTCATGTTCTTTGTTACGGATTCGATAGCTTTCATTGCCCCCTCTACTGAAACGTTCGTAAATAATGATTTAACATCAAAACTGGCTAGAAACTTATCTGAGAAGTCGATGTCCTTAATTTTCATCATGAGGTCATCAGTATTCCGGAGGTGTGCGTCGCTGACGGCACCCAACGAACTTGATAGGGGTCTTGCTAATACTTTGGCGATACGATGAGGAGCACTGCCAATCCCTGACGTAATGGGACGCATCGGTATATTTGTTTTGTGCAGCTTTGGAAGACCGCGCATTCGTGGTGCGGTAGAAGCCTCTTCCAGAAGGTGAAGGAGTTGTTTTCCCTTTTCAGACTTTTGTAACAGTTTTCTTGTTTCTTGGTTGAATTTCTTACTGAGTTTTTCAATAAATCCAGAAGCTTTTTTCTCATAGGTATCTGTGTCTTGTAAGAGATTCTTCATTTTGTTTATGTATGCAGCCTTATCCAATATCACAACTCCTCCCCCTTTATCCGCTTGAGTAATGATTATTGACGGGTCATTGGCAAGGCTCTTCAACGCGTTCATGTATCTTCTAGGTAATTTATCAGGTTCTTTGTCCGTTAGAGCCTTACAGCATAACAGAATGCCTTGTATAAATCCCTTCTCTACATCATCCTCGTAATATTTGTAGTTCCTACAGACATGATCTACATAATGATCTTTGTCTCTGCCTGTATCAAACTTGAAACCAAGAGATAACGCTTCTTTTTCATAATTACTGAGTGACCGTGTTGATAAATTTGTAACTATGTCAACGTTCCCGGCTTCTTTCCATGGACTAGCATCGCACAGATTCTTCAGTTTTTGTTTGAGTTTCGCTTTTTGTTTATCTTTGAGTTTGTTGAGCTTTGTTCGTAATGATATCGACAATTGTATTCCCTTTAGTTCGTCTTTTAGAACATATATCTTGTCTTTTATCTCAGCACATGCTTCTTCGAGGAAAGAACGCGCAGAAGCACTAAAGGGATGATCTTTTCTTTTAAGTTGTTGAGGAGCTGATTTTGGTAAAACTTGTTCAATGATACAGTCTTGAAGGAATTTTAAACGATTGAAATTGCTGGATATCTTTTTCTGGTGACGAATTCTTGTCTCTCTGTGATGTTGGTTTCGATGTTCATGTCAGACAATTGTATAACAGTGGTTGACAGATATTAACACTTAAACCAACACAGCAGGTAGATGTAGAGGTAATCTACCTGACTGTGTTATGTAATCTACCTACCACATCTACCTGCTGTGTTGGTTTAAGTGTTAATATCTGTCAACCACTGTTATACAAATTGTCTGACATGAACATCGAAACCAACATCACAGAGAGACAAGAATTCGTCACCAGAAAAAAGATATCCAGCAGTTTCAATCGTTTAAAATTCCTTCAAGACTGTATCATTGAACAAGTTTTACCAAAATCAGTTCCTCAACACCTTAAAAGAAAAGATCATCCCTTTAGTGCTTCTGCGCGTTCTTTCCTCGAAGAAGCATGTGCTGAGATAAAAGACAAGATATATGTTCTAAAAGACGAACTAAAGGGAATACAATTGTCGATATCATTACGAACAAAGCTCAGCAAATTCAAAGATAAACAAAAAGCGAAACTCAAACAAAAACTGAAGAATCTGTGCGATGCTAGTCCATGGAGAGAAGCCGGGAACGTTGACATAGTTACAAATTTATCAACACGGTCACTCAGTAATTATGAAAAAGAAGCGTTATCTCTTGGTTTCAAGTTTGATACAGGCAGAGACAAAGATCATTATGTAGATCATGTCCGTAGGAACTACAAATATTACGAGGATGATGTAGAGAAGGGATTTATACAAGGCATTCTGTTATGCTGTAAGGCTCTAACGGACAAAGAACCTGATAAATTACCTAGAAGATACATGAACGCGTTGAAGAGCCTTGCCAATGACCCGTCAATAATCATTACTCAAGCGGATAAAGGGGGAGGAGTTGTGATATTGGATAAGGCTGCATACATAAACAAAATGAAGAATCTCTTACAAGACACAGATACCTATGAGAAAAAAGCTTCTGGATTTATTGAAAAACTCAGTAAGAAATTCAACCAAGAAACAAGAAAACTGTTACAAAAGTCTGAAAAGGGAAAACAACTCCTTCACCTTCTGGAAGAGGCTCCTACCGCACCACGAATGCGCGGTCTTCCAAAGCTGCACAAAACCAGGGACGGCGGATTCCAGGGTGCAAGTGGTGCAGTTGCACCACTCGATTTTTTCAAGTGGTGCAAAAGTATCTTTTTGCACCACTTGTTTTGGCTTTGTCCAGGGAGGCGCCCCCCCCCCAGGCCTCAGCCGGCGCCCCCGGCCGGTCAGAGAAAATCAAGCCTAATTACCGCCTACCTGAAGAGGTAGGATCCTCTGTGAAAAAGACATTTTCATACATGAATGACGCACCTTGACATCAAAACTGCGCCCTGGAAAGCAAAAGGCGCCCCCTCCCCTTGAGTAATGGCGCCCCTCTGGATAGCATAGGCGCCCTTGAAAAGCGTAGGCGCCTCCTGGACAGCTGAGGCGCCTCCGAAGAAGAGAAACGGCGCCCCTAGATATCACATGCGCCCCCTGGTTAGCACAGGTACCCCTTGACAGCAAAAGGCGCCCCCCCGCAGAGAAAAGGCGCCCCCTGGACAACATAGGCGCCCTTTGATAAGAAAGGCGCCCCCTGGAGAGATAAGAGAGAAACCCCCCCCTCCCGAAAACAACGGCGGCAGGGACGGCGGATTCCGCAGGACAGGGTGTGCAGTTGCACACCTTGAAAAAATGATGGTGTACAATAGTATATTTTTGCACACCTGGTTTTGACCTCGTACGGGGAGGCCCTCACGGATTTGGGTGGCACCCCCGGATTTTGCCGGCGCCCCCGGCCGGTCAAGAGAAAATCAGACACATCGCCTGTCTGAAGGGGTAGTACCCTCTGTGTAAAATAAAATACACTTTCAAATATGAATGGCACCCCCTGACATCAAAGCTGCACCCTGGACAGCAAAAGGTGCCCACCCCCTTGAGTAAAAGCGCCCCTCTGGATAGCAAAGGCGACCTCTAGACAGCAGAGGCGCCCCTGGACAGAAAAAGGCACCCCCAATTGAGGAGTAACGACGCCCCTGAATAGCATAGGCGCCCTCTGGTTAGCACAGGCACTCCTGTACACTAAGAGGCGCCCCCTCCCCCCATAGAGCAAAGGCACCCCTCTGGATATCATAAGCTCCCTTTAATAGCAATCGTGCTCCCTGGACAGCAGGGGCGCCCTCTGGATAGGATAGGCGCCCCCAAAACAGCAAATACGCCCTTTGATACCAAAAGCGCCCCATGGACAGAACACACCCTCTGGATAGCATAGGCACCCCTGGACGGCAGAGACGCCCCTAAAGAAGAGCAACGGCACCCCGGGATAGCATATGCGCCCCTGGTTAGCACAGGCACCCCTGGACAGCAAAAGGCGGCCCCCGCCCCCTGAGTAAAGGATCCGGGTCTCTGCATAGGATCTGGAGGATCATAATATGCAAGGATCTGGATAGCATAGGTGCTCCTGGATAGCGCAGGCGCCTCCTGGACAGCAGAGACGCCTCCGAAGATCCACGGCGCCCCTTGATATCATATGCACCCCCTGGTTAGCACAGGCATCCCTGGATAGCAAAAGGCGCCCCCCCCGAGAGCAAAGGCGCCCCCTCTGGAAAGAATAAGCACCCATGGATAGGAAAGGCGCCCCCTGGAAAGGACAGCAGAACATTTTTTAAGGAAAACTCAGTGGAGGGGGGGGGGTAGAGATTTTCTTGTGCTGGCCATTATAATGTCTTCGGGGGATCAAACCCCCATTTGGAGGGGGCGTTAATAAAATTTAGACGTGCTAGTGTTAAAAAGATGTCTCCTATTTTTTGTTATTCCATATTCTAAAGATTAGAGATGCTGCCCAGGACTGCGGGATTTTTTCAACGGAAAAAGGCCAAACCGGGTTTGCGAAAAGGCCAAAAGGTTCAAATTGTATTTGCACTAAAAAATCTTGTTTTTTATAAATTTCGTCCAAGTTCTTCCCAGTACGGCTGTTGGAGTCTGAGTCTCATTAAAGTCCTCAAGGGACTTGTCACGGAGACCCCGACCCCACCACCCGAACGAGTAACGCCCACAATGAAGGGTTGATTTAGAAGCCAAAGTTTAACCTCCCACAAAGCACAGGGATGGCCGCCTCGCTCAGGTCACCATCTCATCAGTCAGTTGCCAGCCGACCTACGTCGGGCAAACGATTGAGCGCCGGAGCGTCTCAGGGGAACCGATCTCAAGCCTGGACATGCACTGCCACTGCATGCTTCTCAGCAGCGGGCCTGAGCCCGACGCTCTACCAACCGAGCAACCGGAGCGGCCAAATGGCCAAATAAATACCACAAAAGCCATATTTGAGGCTAAAACGAACCCTACCGGGTGTCATAAACCCACAGAAAAAGGACAGAGCACTCTTGTATCACTGCAGTGAACAGTGCACTGTATAAAACTAAATGTTGATAATTTGATATTGACTTGACGATATATTTTTAGCACACTGCCCATCTCATAAGAAGGCAGGAGTCCCCTTCCAATCCCTGTGGCGACCCAATTATTTTATCCACATAACTAAACAATTTGTTAGCATCATCAATTATCTTGGCCGCACCACTCCCCGCTAACATTTGATATCTTCCTGCTTTTTCTGTGAATTGTTTGCTCTTGAACAGTGACGGATCCATAGGCAGATCCAGGATTGCCAATCGGAGGGGAGCACCTTCCCGGGGGCGCCATCCGGAGCAGGGGGCGCCACTTTTGACCGGAAAAACCTACCAGGTGGGCGTAAAATACTATCGGTGAGCACCGATTTTCGCATCCTGGGGAGAGCGGGAAGCGCCACTTCAGGCGAGTGCCATCAACCTTTCAGGGGGGCGCCGTGACCATTTCAGGGGGCGCCGAGGATCGATCGGGGGCTGCATCTGCCCCTCCCCTTTGCCCCCTGGATCCGCGTATGGGCGGATCTAGAATTTTAGTAAGGTGGGGGGGAACGCGGAGCCTCAAAGTGGGCACTTTACCATCAACTTTTCACCCAAAGGGCGCCTATGGTGTTCGGTTTTCGGTTGCCGTCATTTTCGTGGATCGTATTTTTAACAACGTCCTATCCCACCCTCTCCCAGCCATAACAGTTTGTACCAGCCAAGCAAGATGCCTATTTGGCGTGATATTTGAAACAATGAATTGCTAAACAGTTCAGTCCACACTTTTTTCGGCACCTCTTGAAAAATCTGTAACTACCACTAGGTCATGGAGAAATTCAAGACACTTGGGAAGATGCAACAGCTGAACATAAAGGTATATATCTGAGGATTTTTCTATTAGTGAAGAGAGGTTAAGTTTATTTTAATATCAAATATGATAAGCATCATTTTGCCTTTCCACGTGGCCAAGATTCGTAAGATAATGGTGAGAGGACATTGAAAATAATCGCAGCGAGTGTGAACCTGGCCTGTGCGCTGTCCAAGAAAATTACCTCAGCGGAAAAGCTTTAAGTTGTAGGAAACACAAACCGGACTTTAACCCACATTATTAATTGCTCCTAAAAAATAATGTTTGAACCAGATGGCAGACTCAAGGAGATATAAGGGAAGTTGAAACGTTAAGATAAACACAGAATGAAGTATGTGGGCATTTTCCATCGACCTTTATCTATATTCTTCAATTCATCAGCATGGGAGAATTGCTCTTGTGCGTGAAATTTCGGAGGTGTTAAGAGAATTTCGGTAGCCATGTGATTGAATGCTGAAATAGATCATGCCATAGGCATGTGTGATTTGTGACATAAATGGGCCCTACTAGAATAAAAAGAAAACAGTTTCAACGTGTCCAAGTACTCTTTTGATAAATTGATACCTTTTTTCGTTTATTGGCTGTAATTTGCGCGTTTAATGATCATGTGCAGTGTTCAGATCGAAGTGAAAAGACCATTCAGATTGATAAAACGAGTATATTTTGTCACTGACCATCCACTTATAGGTACCATCAACCATCGCCTTCAGGTCAAGTTCAGGACTCATTTAAGAGAAGAGGTGAGCGTGCACTGTGCATGCCCAAATCGAGACACAGCCGCCCTCCCGATGGACAGACCGCGCAGAAATACGTCCTCGTCGCGTTTGATTTCGCGCACGCGTACGACGTAGTGGACCACCACCTGCTACGCGTTCGCCTGCTGTAGATGGGGCTGTCAAATTGCACGGTGGCCTGGATTTGGCAGTGACTCCGGGACCGAAGAGTCCAGGTGGAACTAAATGGTGTGCTTTCCAGTGAGCGCATTTTCGAACTGGCCTGCCGTAAGGAAGTGTCTTATCGCCAGTTTTATTTTGTATGGGCGGCTCGGCTGGTAGACGCACTCTGCGCGGTTCCCGGATGCTCCCCTACATGTACGCCGATGATACGGCGGCTCTCTGCACGGGCAACAACATCCAAGTCACCAAGGACCGGGCGCAATAAAGCTGCTGCTGGCACCCTCATGAAGTGGACCCGACAGCACAAAATGGTGGTATCAGGAGCCAAGATCCAAGTACTGGTGATGTCCCAGTGGGCCAGAGACGCCGATCCCTTCAATTTTAAGGTCGACGGGAAGTCTGTCACTGCTGGAGACACCCTACAGCTACTTGGCGTCACCATCGATCGGCTCCTCCATTTCGGTCCACACTGTAAGAGACTGTGGGAGAAGGTCCACCCCCGCATCTCCCACCTACGTCAACTGTCCGGCTGCAACTGGGGGCTGCACGAACAGCACCTCCGAACCGTCGCTACTGGCTACGTGAGAGGAGCGATGGAGTAAGCGGCCGCAGCGTGGCTCCACGCCACACCGCCATTTCATGTCGAGCTGCTGGAACGCAAAATGAGAGCGTCGGCACGTATCATCACAGGATGCACCCACTCCACTCCCAGCCGAGTTAAGACTCCCCGCGTAGCGGCCAGAAGGAGGGTACTCGCGACCCGACTGCTGGTGAAATTCCATACCCTGCCGCCTGAAGACCCTCTGTGAAGACGTGCGGAGGCGACAGCGCCCTCTCGACTCTCCTCGGTGACCGGGTGGCGGCAGGTGGGCAAAGACATGTAGGATCAAGCAGGCATCTCCCTCCCCATCGAGTCTTTCCTTCCTCGACGTCTTCCACTGTGGTTATCAGGAGAGTGAGTCACATTTCAACTAGACGTGGGCCCACTGACATCAGGAGCGCCACCTGTCCGGAAGAAGCGAGTAGCTCTCCCCCACCTCGCTTCCCTGACTCAATGTGCCACATGGGTGTGGACCGACGGGTCAGTGCACAGAGGGGTCACGAGCGGGGGAGCTGGGTCTTCATCGAGTCACCAGACAGAGCCCAGCATGAGCTCAGGCGACCAGCAGGCTCGCTCTGCTCGAGTTTTCAGGCTGAGATGGTAGCCATCCAAACTGCCTGTGTCTTCCTACTGGACTAATCAGTGCACACAGAAGATCCAGTCATCTTCAGCATGGCCTGCCAAGGTGACGACGCATTATAGAAATAAAATGGCTTCAATGTCTGCAGATAAGACAGCGAATCGGTAAAAATCGCAAACTTCCTCACCATCAGCTTAGACACCTGGTCCAAACAGCAAAAAAATGGAGTACAGCTCTGAAGTAAAAATGGATCCTTCGTAAGGCAAACTAGAAAACTTCTCAACATCGTCACCAACAAATGCACGCCCTGTGCCATTGTCACTTTCTTTTGCAACCGTCTATATAGAAACAGACATGGTTTTCGAACGGCTCCGCAAGCAAGTTCATAAAATACTGGCGCGTCGGTTCAGGAGGCAAATTTTTGCTTTGTTGGCGTAGGTTGTGTTCGTGTTAACTGTCGAGATGAGCTATGGTTCAATAACAGCTGCTCCATGTGGTTCGACGGGATTGCTGTCGATACCAGCCTGTGCCAGCCAGGCACAGACTCTCACTCCCTGGTGACGGGTTGCAAAACGCGAGCCACTGTCTATCTGACTGAGGTAGGCGTCGCCAAAAAAATGTTTGGTATGTGGGGCGTGTTGGTGACTTATTTTAAAGGGAACGTGGCACCTTGGTAAAATCCTGGAATTTTGTGTAAATAGGCGTACTTTTAGCCGAAAATAATGAAACCACTCATGATTTCTCTAAAAAATGTACAACAAGCTCAATGCTTTTATTTTTAAAATACTCCTCTAGAAAAATGAATAAATATCTGCCTCTGGATGATGTCATGATCTGGCAACCACTACCATACTCGAAACACTTCAAGGGCTTCGATTGGCTGATGCTCATCGTGATGTCAGCATATGTCGTCACACCAGCAGCTCACAACAATGGCCGCCTGGCGAGAGGTACATGAGAGGTACATTTCGGGTAGGTTTTAGTTTTTTTCTACGGAAAAATCGAGTTCGAAGACAAATGATATATAGAGCACCTGGTTTTCCGATTTGCTTTACAACTTGGCTATCTCAGTTAAAATCACGTTCTAAAGGTGCCACATTCCTTTTAATGGCTTAATGCAAAGCGAGTATCTTACTGCGCATTTGTAGCGGTATTTCACTAATTTCCACTGGCATGCTTATTATGGGTGAAGCTTGGAACGCTCCTGTTACTATTCTGATAGCGAGATGACGGACATATCGATAATCTTTTTCGCGGACTAAGGAGTGGCCTCATACGCAACCCCGGTCTGCGACCTGGGATAACCCCCCACCGGCGCAGGAGAGCCGCATGACAATGTGCTGAAATCAACCATATTTCTTTCTCAATGTATCTCTTCATAAGCCTGTAGGTCAGTGCCATCATTCTTTTCTTTGAAATAAATAGTAAATATCCCGCAGTCAACCCCGGATTCGACCCGCGCACTCCTCATCACGAGACAGGACCTCTAACCACTAGTCCACTGCGCCACACAGTACCGACTCCCACTAACCCTACACCTGTGACCCGTCAGGAGGTCACTGGCCGGTATCACGCAATCGAAACGATGCCGTGATCGTGGCGCCGGGTGTTGTGTTCGTACAGAAAAGGCATGGTATAAAGCTGCTTCTAGAAGACGAACCAAACATTAGATTCGCCTAGAATCACTTGTATCGGCGACCCAGGACCCTAAGCTAGCTTTATGCCAAATTGCATCCACTTCCATTCATTTTGAGGACTTGAAACCATGGTGAGAAGCAAACATGTTCCGAGAAATTTAGCTCCTTGAAATACCCTTTCGGACGAATTACTCGAAAGCCGTTGGAGATAAGTGGGTAGTGTAAATGAATTGAATGACTACAATTAATTTTCCTATTCAGCCATGTCAATTCTGAGCTTGTGAATGACATATGCTCTGAACCGAAAAGCTGCAAATAGAAGGTTTTCTACTAAAATTATATTAATACATATAAGACAATGAATTTTATTATCTCGATATCCATCTCCGAATATTATCAGGCGGAAGCAATGTTCTTTCATTATTTGAAATGAAAAGTCAAATCGGCGCATTAGATCGCGAGAGATTAAGATTTAAATGAAATGAGCAAAAATATAGTCTTCCGGCAAAATGGCAAAAACTAGGTCAGAATTTTACGTTTTCCACTGGAAACTATGCCTAAGCACAAGAAAATTGACGTAGCTGCCTCCACGTGGCTGTCTTTAAACTAACTGAAGCGTGCCTTCTGACATTTCGAGCTTACAAGTCGGCTGTCAAATTTCAATATCTTTTTGCTTGTACTAGAAATACTGCGTTTTGGCGTAATAAATATTGTCGGACCAGTTCGAACTTTTTTCTTAGGTGGCCTTGTTGCTTATTCAAAAGGAGGCAGATTTCAAGTTCGTCGCTTAAGAAATAAAAATGATAAAAATGCAAAATTGAAAACATTTGTTCCAAAATTTCTCAAAAACTATTTTGAATTTAAATTCGGGGGCCTTAGTTTGGGCGTCTAGCGTAAAAGGGCAATCACCCTACACAATTGCAGAGCCCTGGTATCAACTGTCAGAACCGCCAAACGGCCAGAATAGAGCCTCTTGAGAAATCTCAATCCGCTTCGCTCCATGGATTTCGTCATGCGGCTCTGACACAGCCGTACTCGATCTTCGGACGAATAAGTGATCTATACAGCATAAGAAGCTTATAACGTAGCGTATAACAATGAGCGTATAACGTGCGCATAACGTATATATAGGCGATAAGCGTATAACGTGTATAGCATGAGAAACATTTCTCTATCTGCACGGTATCTCATCCTCGTCAACACCTTCAGTATTTTCAGCGTATCGAAACATTTTTTTGCGGAAATCCTTCAGGTGTGGCACATATGAAAGCTTATCGAGTGTGAGCTTGATAAATCTGGTTTCTGCTACAACGTCGCTCGGATTTCCGCGAGTTTACAGAATCGGGTATTCAGTCTCAATGTCTATTATAAAAGTGCACGCACTATGTCTTTGAACTTGAAAATTTCAGTCCATTGCGTGTGATCCATTGCTGCAATATGTCAAGGCCAAGCTGCAGCCGCCTCTGCGCAGCTGCTGTAGTAGACACTGTCACACATATTGTGAAGTCTTCAACGAAAAACACGTGACGTATGTTTGCGGGAAGTGTCTGCAATATCATTGGTCATAACTGCAAACAAGGCTATGAATATCGCAGAATCCTGGGCTATGCTACTCTGTTGCTGATGCCCATCCGATACGACTGAGTTTACGCGAAATCTAAAATACCTATTTTTCGGAATATTAGAAATAAACCACCCCACGTGGCCTCGCACGCCGAGTCCAAAGAGTTTCTGCAGAACGCCATTGGATAGCAAAGGCGCCCCCCAAGAGATGATGGCGCCCCCTGGGGAGGAAGGCGCCCCCTCCAGAAAATCTTGCACCACTTCTCGAAAATGGAATCCGCCGTCTCTGCACAAAACAAATATACCGATGCGTCCCATTACGTCAGGGATTGGCAGTGCTCCTCATCGTATCGCCAAAGTATTAGCAAGACCCCTATCAAGCTCGTTGGGTGCCGTCAGCGACGCACACCTCCGGAATACTGATGACCTCATGATGAAAATTAAGGACATCGACTTCTCAGATAAGTTTCTAGCCAGTTTTGATGTTAAATCATTATTTACGAACGTTTCAGTAGAGGGGGCAATGAAAGCTATCGAATCCGTAACAAAGAACATGAAACCTGACCATCTGCCCTTACCAAAACAAGACTATTTAAAATTGCTAAAAATGTGCATGAATTTTGGTGGTTTCACTTTCAACTCGGATGAGTACTTTCAACACAGTGGTCTTGCGATGGGTTCACCGTTAAGCCCAGTTGCTGCATGCCTATACATGGAATGGCTTGAAAAACATCATTACCTAGAGATAATGGGGTCAAATGTGATCTGGGCTCGATATGTCGATGACATATTAGTTGTAGTCCCCAATGATATGGACTTAGAAACTAAACTCAATCAACTAAACTCAGTTGATCCGAAAATCCAGTTCACCATTGAAAAAGAACATCAGAGAACTCTAGCTTTCCTTGACACAGAGATTGTTAGGAGTGCCGAAGTTAAATTCAAAGTATATCGAAAGCCAACGAACAAGGAATGCTATGTACATTATTACTCAGGTCACAGTGATAGGGTGAAGCGAGGAGTAGTATTAGGATTTTTTCTTAGGGCCTTCCGTATTTGTAGTGATGAATACCTGCAAGAAGAGATAGAACATATTATGACCTCGTTCACGAAGCTAAAATATCCGAGAGGATTTCTGATAAATATGAAAAAGAAAGCTCTAGATATAAGAAAACGATCCGCGAAATCCAACAAAAAGGAGCAGATACGATGTGTTACGATACCTTACTCCAAACCAGCTGAAATTATTGCAAACAAACTTGAAGAAACGGGTTGCAAAGTAGCATTTTGTTCCGGTAAAAAACTTAGTAGCATCTTAGCGAAAAAAGAAAGATCAGATGACTTAGATCCAAAAAGTGTAGTGTACCAGGTGCCGTGCGGGTCGTGTACGAAATCGTACATAGGTGAAACAGGACGGGGTCTAAAAACAAGATTAAAGGAACATAGAAGAGACCTTCGAAACAATTCAGAATTCAGTGCATTTGTCATACATTCCATGAAGACAAATCATCTACAAAACTGGGATAGAGCTAAAATTATAGCAGTTTGTAAAAACAAAGATAATAGGAAAGCTACAGAAGCAGCACATATAGCTAAAAATGATACTTTTAATCTTAGGCCAGGCTTCATGAAATGGGCAAAATCTGCGGCTGTATTAGGAGTTGGTTAAGCAAAGAGAGAAAAAGTTTTATATAATAATAACAAAAACAATAATGATGATAAAACATAGAACATTATTTAAAACAGTGATAAGGCTAGATTGTCTCATATCGAAGCCTGCTTGTATACATTTTAGAATAATTCAAGAAGCATTATTGGAATATCCTCAAAAACGGTGTCTTTATATTTCTATCGCACGATAATTTTGCACAAAAATCCAAACGATGAAACTGCTGAATGTCTTGATGACGGGTTCCTTATCCCTCCTACCATAGATGCTGAAGAAGACAATTTTTGTCGAAACGCGTTCATCTACCTGCTGTGTTGGTTTAAGTGTTAATATCTGTCAACCACTGTTATACAAGAGTGAGGAAAATTAGACAGCCATTAAAGCTGACAAACCATGGCTCATTTATATATATATCGCTCTATATATATATCGCTCATACGAAGACCACCACTTGCATTGTGTTGGGCTCCATCAAAAGTCTGGCTTCAAAGTTATGAGCAAACGGCTAATTTCTTGCTTACAAAATCAGCACTGCATTAAGTTTCCATTCAGTGCTCGACATATTCAGGAGAAAAAGAATGCTTTCTTCTCGAGCTATCTGAGAAAAAGCTTCTCTGCTCTCCATAGAGGTATTTTGAAGAGGTTTCCTTCTATATAGCATCTGAGAGAGGCACTTGAGCTGCTAAGAACTAATCTTAACTTTGTGAGGCAAGTTGACAAAGTCATTCCCAATGGGCAAACGATTATCGATGCTATACTTTATGATCTTCCTTTTATGAATAAGATGAGCCAAAATTGATGACACTTCCAATAACGAAGCAGCACGATGCGTTGAGCCAGAGCCTGAGCTGCATCTGCATTGCAGTTACGGGTTGCCACTGGTCTGGTGAAAGCTCAACCAATCATTAACCAGTAGCACTCTTTTTCCCTGAGGTGTTTAGAGACACTGCAAAAAATGATTATTAGTTCCGGCCGACCAAAATTGCAAATAATACTGACCAAAGCAGACATCGCCTGGTATCAAGCTGCCCCAAACGTGGCATCAACTTAACACGCGCCCCGCTGGGGGGGCGAAATTCGCTCCCTCCTGGTTTTCCCCAGATAGCGCAAAAACGAAGAAATGCAGAGCAACCAAACTTACAGTACCTTATTCCTGATCAATTGCACGCATCTGACCAAATTTTTTAGGTCAGGTCATGTCAGGTCAAGGAGCTATCTAAGGTCAAGTGAACCGACCTCAAAACCTAAAATCACGAATTTGAAGCGGCGCCTAAGGAACATCTGCCAACTGATCAGTTTGAAACTTTCACAATATGATAAGGTCATTAGGGGCTAAAATTCTGTTGTCTCTGAATTTAGATATTGTTGACCTAAGATGGGCAGCCCAAAGATTTGGCCCGTCAGCGGTCACTTTCTTGTGTCGCCAAGTGGATCAAGGCAGTTCGCCTGGCGAAATGTCAGATATCCTACCCGATGAATATCCAGACGCCGGTTCCGATTCCCGTCACCTCCGATTCCGAGGTGGGACCTGGACAAAGGAGACGACGCGACGGCGCTGGTCTCCGCCATCAACTGACCGTTACCTACACCGGGACCGCCATGTCCGGCAGTTGGGTCGAGTTCTAGCAAAGGCCCCCCATAGGGATTTTCCCATCCGACGGCAGGAAACATCATTATCATCATTTCCGTGAAAACGTTTTTTTACAGTTCTGTGTTTACTCTGGGGCATCCTAGGAGCCACTGTTATGGACAGGTCGCCCTTTTAATGGGCACTCGCCACTCGATGGGCTGCAACTGGGGCCCCTCTGTCACCGCCCCCTCCGCCACTGGGGTTGGTGCAATCTCGAGGTTACGTGGAAAGTATAGGGCCCTCGCCATGACAAGTATAGGGGCAATCTGCCAGTAAATCTGGGGTCACTTGACCCCTGACACTGTCCATTCGCCAGCGAGGCCAATAGTAATTATGGGGAACCCTGTCACATGACCGCCAGGGTCCCCTGTTCCTGAAACCGGGTGCCTCTAGGGGGCGCCTGACCTTTAGGAACACTGCTACAAGGGACCCTGCTCCAGGGACTAACTGCCCCTAGAGGGACACCTGCTTCTGAGGGCCTATTGTCCTTGGGGCCGACTTTCACTAGGGGCGCTTCCACTTCCCTGGGCGCTCCTATTCTGAAGCCAAATGTCACTCGGGGGCCTCATACCCTAGGGGCCACTGCCCCTTAGAGCCGATTGCAACCAGGTGGTTCCAGCTATTGGGGGGTCCATGTCCCTGAAGCCGACTGTCTCTGGGGTGCCCCTGCCAGTGGGGCTGATTGCCACAAAAGAGTCCCTTCCCTTTAAGTCCGGGGCTCCCTGCTCCTGATACCAACTGAGACTAGCGGCCTCCTTCTCTGCTCCTGGGACCGACTTCCACTAGGGACTTATCACCCTGGCCCTCATCAGTGACGCAGTCAGGATTTGGCCAAAAGGGGTCCGACAGCCGTCAGGGGGTTCCCAGTTGGGGGGCCTCTTTAGCAGAGGTCAAGAACATGTCAGGTTGGCTACCCACATCCCTTGATGCGACCAACATGGCTACCTGAAGTGAAATTAACTTTTGCGTGAACTGAGGCTTTAAATGGCTCCCAGAATATCTGTCTTAGTGAGTAAAAATTTACTCTCAAAAAGTGGAATTATGGAAAGTAATTAAATTTACAGTGATTTGGAGACTAGTGAATTACATATAGCATAGGTACTCTTAGTACCAAACAGCAAAAGGTTAAGTATATGTGCAGTGATTACAAGTTGTGTGTGCTGTAATACAAGCATGTGTCCATTAGCTGCGCATATTAATCAGTCAAAAATGTTATCAAGTACCTAATACAAAAATACATGAAAAAATAATATGTGCCGTCAGCGTCTAGTACCCTTAATGCAACTGCTTGCTATGATCAATCATTGCTTAGATCATCATTGCTAAGATAGCAGACAACCACCATTTGACTGTAGTAGTCACCATGCTGAGACTTTAGCTACTTGAAGGATACATTTAATTAACATTTTGTTAAAAGAATACATATAATTTAAATATCTCCAATGCCTGCAACTAAATACAGGTACTCAGCCAGAGGACAAGTATCTCCTAATAGCACAACCATCATCCAGCAAATCCTAGAAAGATTGAAGCAGATCAATGAGCATCCCCTCATTCACCTGCTGAATGGAAACTTTTGTGGAATCATTACAATTTTGTTAAGTTTGATTTGATAAAATTGACTTAGGTAGGCACCAAAGAAACCTACCTGCAGTTTACCTGACTTCATGGGCACCAAACAGCATATAATTTTCTAGGTGCAAAGCCAGAACTTGCAACTCTCATCTTGATCTCCACAGGTCTACAGTTTGGATGTCTCGCATGCACATGATTAAAATGTGTGCTCTAATTGACACCCTCAAATCACATAACTCTCCTGGGCTTTTGAGATCTGGCAGAGTTCACTTTGCCCTACGTTTCTCTGGCTGCGGCATAATATATAAGAATTGGTAGTGGGTTTACCACTGGCAGCAAAACCTCCTATTTTGATTTAGGTCAAAATCTACAGCCTCATAGTAAGATACCCACACAGCAGCTTCAACACGTATTTCTGACTGCTTTCTTCTCGCTTCTCCCGCGCCAGAAACGCAAGACTTTGTGGTTACCCAAGTGGCTACCTGGTGGTCCCTAATCGTAATTTTCGTTGCCGGCCTGGCTACCAGACCATCTCTAATTCCGCAAAACGAGTTCTCAAGTACAACGTAAGCAGTGGAGTTACTATCTTATGCGGAGTAATTTCACTATGAATCCTGATATAGACTTTAAATTTTTCTCTTTTTTTCAAAATAAATGGTCAAATTCATACAAGAGAATGAATATTACCGTTCTCATGTCATCGCAATTTAGAGTACCTTTTTCTCTTGGCTTTATATGGGTCAATTTCGTTGCCGATGTGGTTACCTACCCATCTCTAACTTAGCTGTGAAATAACGCGAGTGAGTAAGGATAAATTATTTGCCACTAATTTGTATCGTCTGTCACTAAAGTTATAATGTTACCTAAGATCAGTCAAGGTAGCATTGCATATTATGGATAGTTCTTTTTACGTGGCGGTAAGATCGTGGAAATACTTGTTTTGTGCTGGTAAGTGCAATTCTTGATCTCTGTCAATTCTCCGTGATTGGCTACTTAAGTTCTGGTCCTTGAACCTCATTTGGCTACCCACGAGCGTGGGCGAGTTGGTGAGATTCTTGACCTCTGCTCTTTAGAAACCCGGCCCATCTCCTGTTTTTGTGCAATATGTTGGCCTTACATTTATATAAGCGTTTATTGGACATTCAAATCATTACATCAAGAACGAATAAACAATTGCTATTCTGTGCCCTTTGTGTGAACCAGTGAAGTTTGAAGTCATTTTTAATGTTTCCAAATTTGTCTACTCTCGTAGTCGAACTGGTAATGTGTTCCACGTATGTAGAGCCCTGTGTGACAACATTCTGCAAACTGTCTCCAAGTGTAGTCTCCAAGGTCTGGTATTGCTCGCGTGCATGATCGTGGGATCAGCGGATGCTCTCGTGATGCGAGTTGAGATGATATGGCGAGGCTTGATGAGTTTACTGAGCGTCTCTGAACCATTTCTATACACCATGCTGTTCATTCGGATGCAGTCACGGAAGTTGATCATCTCGGTGAAAGCCCTCCATCCGAGGTCAAACTTTCCTCATTGGCGGATCCAGGAGCAGCTTTTGGAGGGGGCCAAGCAACGTGCAGGGGGTAGGGGGCCAAATTAAAAAAACACGAAAAATAGCATTTTTAGAGAAATGCAAAAGTTTGGTCCTTTAAGAGGGAATAAGATACTACTTTAGGCTTTGGAGAGGGCCACGGCTCCTTTGGCCTTCCTTGTATCCGCCAATGACTTTATTTGAGAAATACGCTCCGTTTGCGCTTTTCAGTGACAACTCGGACATATATGTTGATAGTTTTGTCGAGGTGTATGGGTTAGACATCCGTTGTGGGGGTCTAGGCATGCAGGCAGTACATCGTGAGATAACAGACATCCGTTGTGGGGTCTAGGCATGCAGGCAGTACATCGGGTGAGATAACAGACATCCGTTGTGGGGGTCTAGGCATGCAGGCAGTACATCGGGTGAGATAAGAGACATCCGTTGTGGGGGTCTAGGCATGCAGGCAGTACATCGGGTGAGATAACAGACATCCGTTGTGGGGGTCTAGGCATGCAGGCAGTACATCGGGTGAGATAAGAGACATCCGTTGTGGGGGTCTAGGCATGCAGGCAGTACATCGGGTGAGATAAGAGACATCCATTGTGGGGGTCTAGGCATGCAGGCAGTACATCGGGTGAGATAACCCGAGCGTCTCGATGAGGGCTATTGTTGTTTGTGTTGGCAGTACACGTCGGAGTTTACTGATCGGTACCAATGCATTGAAACATTTTTTCATGAATTTGCTGGTTTGATGATGCTATGCCAGGGTTTTTCAATGTTCATTCTCGGTATTTTGATAATAACCGAGCTTGGAAGTGCAGCAGGGCATTTTTTAAGGAAAAGTCAGTGGGGGGGGGCATTCTTTGTGCTGGCCGTTATAGTGTCTTCAAGGGATGAATACCCCATTTTGAGGGGTTTTAATAAAACTTAGAAGCGTTAGTGTTAATAAAATGTTTCTCAATTTTTGTGTTATTCCAGATTATACATGCTGCTCAGGGTTGCCATTTTTTGGGGGAAAAGGTCAAACCGAGTTAGAAAAAGAGCCAAAGAGGAGCAAAATTTCATTTTCACTAAAATAGCCAAATAAATACCACAAAAGCCAGATTTGATGCTAAAACAACCCCTAACGGTAGTCATAAGCCCGTAGAAAAAGCGGCTTGTATCACTGTTTAAAATTGATTGTTGACAATTTGATACTGACTTGACGCAATACTTTTTTAGCACACCACCCATTTAATACTGAGCCAGGGGTACTCTTCCAATCCCGCGTGATCATCAAATGAGTTTATCCTCATAACCAGATCATTTGTTAGCATCATTAATCATCTTGACGGCACCACTCCCCGCTAATATTTAATGCTTTCTCTTTTTTCTAACGATTCATTTTTTCTCTTGAACAGTGGCGCTCTATGATTTTGGTAAGTGGGTGGAGAGCGGAGCCTCAGAGGGCGCACTTTGCCATCACCTTTTCCCCCAAAAGGCGCCTATAGTATCGCATCCTTTGAGTCCGGTTTTCGGTGGCCATCATTTTTTGTGGATAGTGTTTTTAACAAAGTTCTATCCCTCCCTTCCACCACCAAACCAGTTTTGCTGCTGCTGTGCTGTTTTTTTCGGTGTCAGAATATCGTATTCCAGAGCGGAAGAGGTCAAAATAAGCCATATTATGCAAGGGAAAAAACAGAAATAGCTTAGTTGCCAACAGCTAGAAAAAGTGGCAAAAAGGCCAGATTCCATGAAAGGGCCAACCGAAAAAATCGCGGGGCCAAACACGACAGAAAGGCCAAATTCAAGGAATTTGGCTACGACATGGCCGGCCTGGCAGCCATGACGCTGCTCAATAATAATAATTATTGTTGGGGGGTTTAACGACACCTCAACTGCAAGGGTCATACGGCGTCGCCAACTCTCACCCTGTTGGAGGGATTGTTGCCTGACGCTGATGCAATGTATTCCAAATGAAAAGGTGATTTTCTTATTTTTATGAGTGTGGCAAGGTAATTAAATTCCTATAGCATCGAAAACAAGTCGTTTATAGGCTAAATCGAGATAGGTTTTTATATACATACCTTCTGTGATGTGTGACTTTTTCTGTCAAAATCATCTAGGGAATGTAGTACAAAAACCAGCTAATAATTGTTTAGGCTTATCGAAATGCCAAATGTCAGGGCCATATGGCGTCACCAGCTCTTTCCTTCTTGGAAGGGTTTCTCGGGAGTTAGTTTTGTGATTCTAACGAAGGGCCGTGGCCGAATATATAAGCTCTCTCCATTTTCAACATCAAGGAATCTATGATAAAAGCCAGCTTACAACTTATCGATTTTTCAGAAAAAATTGATGCAGCGATCTCACAAAAAATTTCACGCATGCTACAACAAGCGTCGGAAAAGGGGAGACCAGGAGGCTTGTCCCCTCCCCTCCCCCCTTCCCACCCCCTTCTTGACCAGCAAGTTCTTGATCTCAGTCAAAATGGGGAAAACCGGAAATTTATATAACCAGCCGCTGCGGAAGGCAACGAGGACCCCAAATTCGAACAGTTCTTGGTACTAACGTGGAAAGTTTATTGTCAGCATCAGGTTGAAGTTTGGCTGGCCCCCTCACTTTTATGCTTGAAGTTTGTTTGGAGTTTGAAGTCACTTGTATGTATGAAGTTTGGCTGGCCCCTGACGTTTATGTATGCTACCACCACAATAACAAACAAAAAGACTTAGCACTTCATACTTCCACACCAGCAATCACCGGCTTCTGACCTGTCTTACGCGCTTTGACTACACCGTGTCCCGTCTAATCCACGAACGAGCTCACAACTGACCTCGTGTGAAACGAGAGCATCATACAATCTTACGATACTGGCTGGGGTGTGAGCTTCTGGTCGGATAGAACATGATGTTTGATTGTTTGTAGGCCAGCGTTCATCTCCAGCGTTGTGATTAGTTGATGCTGAGGCCGCTTTGCCGGGATTTCCCGTAACTATGCGCTTTGTTTCGTCTTCGCACGATGGATGAGACATCCACGGATGAAAATTGTTTAACACAATTTTTGTGGATTGCCAATTTGGCACCAGCAGTAAACCTAAACTATCATTATCGGGTAGTGTTCTGTCTTATGTTCGTTGGGCGGGTTTGCATTTATTGATGTCTAAGTCATATTTTGTCTATTTCACTGGGGGGCAATTTCCAGTCACTGGGGGGCATTTCGGCCGACTGGGGGGGGCAAATGCCCCCCAGTTAACATGTTAAAAAATGGCCTGAAGTGCAGTGTCTTCAAAATCAACTGTAAGCGAGGCCGACTTTCGGGTCTGGATCGGTGTTCCGACTAAAAAAAATTCGCAGTATTTATCTTTAGTCCATTGTTTTTACCATGCAGTCACCATTGCCAAGTCGGATTCGATGCAGGTACGAAGTTCCGCTAGCCCACTGCCCTGTGGGGAAAACTGCTGTGCACTAGCTGCGTGTCACCAGCATATGACACAAGCTTGCATGAGCTCGACACATAGCACTGCAGGTCGTCTGTCATGAGCAGGAAGAGAAGAGGGCCAAGAATACTTCCCTGCACAACGCCAAACGAGTCTTCTCCGGTGATGGCTTAACCTTTCACTGTTTGCTGACGGTTTTCAAAATGCCTCTTGAGAGACTGCTCAATGGCTGTACAGCCAGTGAGGGATTACTCCGTAGCACTGCAACTTGGAGCTGAGGTTTGTCCTGTTTATGTGATCAAACATTTTCGCTAACTTAATTCTACTGTACCTTTTTAAGAGTTTTTTTATTTTGTTCATGGTTTGATTATTCTCGATCTGACCAAGAGTTTGTATATTTAGGTCACCAAATATTAAAGCTGGTCCCTATATAGCAGTGCGGCTATAACAGCAGCTGGCTTCAGGGAACAATGTTGATACTAACTACCTCCTGGGGCCCTCTGGAACTTTCTCGCGGGAGGCCTCGAGGCTAACTCTCGGGGGAGTAAGGAGGTTGATTCTCGGGAGTGCTTCCTGAGACTAGCTCTCGGGAGCTCCTGAGGGAAACTCCAGGGAGACCCTGAGACTGACTCTTGGGGGTCTCTGAGACTGACTTGAAATGTTTTCCTTTGAAATGGTAAACAATTGAAAGTTTGGGATTTTTTTCGTCTTTAAAATTGTTCTTACAGTTGGCATTTAGTTAGATCCTGTATTTTCTGGCATTTGAGGCCAATCAAGTTCCGAAACGGTAAAAGAAGCAGAAAATGTACTTTACACGCCGTTATTCCAATATGACACTGGACTGTTCCTCAGCTCTGGTGAGAACTTCCTTTTAAACCTATTTATAATAATAATATTTTTGGGGATTATCGACGCACCAACTGCCAGGGTGATATGGGTCGCCAAATCTTTCCCTGTTAGAAGGGTTTCTCGGGAGCCAGCTTGCTCCTTATTCAGGGAAGCCGCCGGGCCTTGAACCCGGTTCGGTTGTGTGAAAGCCAGCTACGGTGCCCACTCCACTGCCGCACACCTTCTTCAACCCATTTTTCGTAAGCAATTTCATAAAACAATTTTTCAGGCTCATTCTACTTCAGTTTTTGATGACACCGTATTTGCTGATATACCCCGTTTGTACACTCTAAACCACACATATATAGTCAAATAGTGGCAGAGACGGATCCCCGGGGAAGAAGCGGGTGGCCGTTCCTTCCCTTAGAAACCGAAGGCCGCCCCATACAATTTGGGTTGCCTTCGGCGCACGAATTCGCCTACAGGTAACGTATAAACAGCAAGTGCTTAACCTAAACGCAAAGAATAGGAAGTCTGAAGTAGGTACTGTGAAGCACCGTGAACCGCCTTCGATTTTGAATCAGGTTGCCCGGGAGCCTGACTGACTGACGGAATGAGTCGCCCCGGCAGCTCAGTTGGTGGAGCGCTGCACAGTGTTCTAATGGAGGCAAAAATGGGGACAGTATTCGAATTTCTGACTATTTTTGAAAATAATTTTGATGTTTGCAACTAATAGAAAAATGATCAGAGTGTCAGAAAATGTCAACAACAAAAAAACGTGAGACCTTTGAAGTCGACGCAACAAGGCATCAAGCTGCTGCCTTTGAATCTCTCGCCACACAACACGACAAAGGCCAAGACCAATGTTCATTTTCGGTGTTTTTTTTTGTAGGCTAAGAAAACGTACAAGATGAGACAAACCAGGGTTCATTAGAAAGCTTAAGGCATGAAGAATGCGATTTTGCAAATAGTTTTCTCCAGTGATTGGTACGATTAAATTTGGAGAGCAAAATATGTACCATATGCATTTCCATTATATATTGAGACTGTGTCAATTGTGGATAAGCATACAAAAATTGCGTCGCCTGCCCCACCCTGAGACCACTTTAAAGCTATGGCAAGATGTATCGTCTACCTGCCCTGCAAGTTTCAGCTGCGTCACGCTGCGGCAGTGGTGGTGGCGAAATATTATACAAGGGCATGTCGCGCGCGCTGTCGGTCGGGGGCGGCAGCCGTCGGCGAGATATGCTTGGAGGCTTGGAGGGAGGTGGGCCGGGGCACGGCGAAAGTGCTGTGCATTGGTTACAATGAATTAAATGAGCACTTGTTGTTGACATTGCTTGTCGACTGGAATTTGTAAGCTACTGACGTTGACGTATTCACTCAATAATTCCGAAAAAATGCAATGGATACAGTATGGGTAAACCAAGCTTTCAATTGATGTCTCAGTATACTAACATGCCCAGTAACCATTCGTAGAATCGCAGCTAGTATTTGCACTGACCATTGCCCGACCTCACGATGGGATGAGAACCGACATGCACAAATTTACCCTTCCTCGTTTGCAAATTTCACTTCAAATAACACCAGGGAATAGAGTCTCACGGCACGCACACGCACTTTTGCATGTTCTTTTTATCGTCACTTGAGTTTCGAACTGGATGCTGTAAACATAGAGGTGCGAATTAGTGTAGAAACGCGGGTAAACCTGCTATAGCTGATACGGCATTTGGACTTGGGAATTTCATTGAAAAAGAGAACGAGCAGCTCACTGATCTTTACCTAGTAAGTAAGTACACACAGAGTGACATAAAACGTGCGGCAGCTCCATTGGAAAAATAGTTATGTGCGATCGACGCAACGCCAATTCCGTAAGAACTTCAGTCCAGTCATGCACCAGGCCAAGGTTTTGTATTTATTCTGTAGGAATCTGATACCATTGTGCTGGTGTATGAACAAACATATCACCGTTAAATGTGATCAATTTCGTCTTCATGGTTACATACAGTAGCGCACCCAAGAGGAGGGGGTGGTTATATACAATATAACCGGAACTATAGCAGCCTTAGGGTGGGAAATTAGGGCTTGGCCTTGAAAAACTTTGACCTTGACCTGCGACCTTGACCCTGAGCAGCCCTAACTATAGTCATAGCATAACATACATCATACTGAGTAATGCCACTGAGGAATCCCTGACCGGAATACTGCGGTTAATGACCTTGAAATGAGACCTTTGACCTTGACCTTGACTTTCATGTGGGTTAATATTGACATATAACCTGATTATTTGACGTTATGACGTCATCACTCGGTCTTCAGTGCAGGCGAACTGGTGCGACCGCTCGAGTGCGACGGTCTCAAAATATAGATCGGACTGTGAAGGCCTATAAATAAAAATGTTGACCAATTTTCAAAATTGCTTAATTAATCGACGCGCTCATAAATGCTCTCAAATGTGGCCGAGTAGCGTTTTCCGGCGGTGAACAGTTCTCTGGCTACTTTGGAAAAATAGGTGGGGACACTTTAGGGCCCCCCTCCACTTCGTGTGTTAAGTGAGGGTTAAACAACGTCTTCAATGTCAAGCATATCGCGCGTATACACTTAGAGTGACTGGAAATTGACTATAACATCCATACAAAGCCCACCTTATTGTCATAATACATATTACATATTGATATACATATATTGATGATGATATTGATATACATATTGATATATACATATACATATTGATACCAAAATTACTGATCTGGGATTTATACTTCCTGAAATATTGAATTATGTTCCCACTTTCGGCTCCGTTAGAACACTGTGCGCTGGGCTCCGGCCCGCTTCTCAGAAACATGCAGTGCTTGAGTAGGCTTGGAATCGTGTCCCGTGAGACACTCCGGTGCTCTATGTTTACCCACCGTAGGTCGGCTGACAACTGACTGGCGAGATAGTGACCTGAGTGGGGCGGCTGTCCCTGTCTTTTGTGGGACGTCAATTTTTGGCTTCTAAATCAACCATTCATTGTGGGAGTTCCTTGTTCGGGTGGTGAGTATAGAGTTCTCCGTCACTAGTCCCTTGTTGACTTTAGTGAGACTCCGACTCTAAAAACCGCACTGGGAACAGCTTGGGCAAAATAAAAAGAGCCGCTCGTACATTACAGCTCCAGAATGTGTACTGCAGGGAAAAAGTTATGTAAATAGCTGTAGACGAGGCTTTCATCGCGAATGAGCCCGTCAATCTAAGCGAAGGGAGATAGCTTCAGTACCAAGACAAGTGATTGAGGGAGAGAAAGAGGCGGCAGCCATGGTTAGCAGGCGGTGGCCACGAGAGTAAGAAAGTGATGGATGGTGCTCTGCGTGACCAGATGGTGGGCTCTGCGGCGGTCCGGCGGTGGCAACGGAACCCACACGAGTGGCCGCACCGCCGCCGCCACGACATACTTTCCTCGGCGCAGCCGGCAGTTTTCGGCCATTCGGCCACGCAGCGCCAGTTTCCATGAGCCGCTCGTCTCACCAGCGGCGGACCCAAATAGGGACGACGGGCGCGATCACCCCAGCCTTGTGCCAGCCAGGGGCCCCGTCCGGTCCAAGGGAGGTTGGACGGGTCTCCAGCAGGGAGCTCTGCTTCGAATAGAGCGAAAAGATGCGCGGGTCTCGAGAATTGCAGTTGTTTCAAATCTTACACCTGTTTTACCCGATGACCCAAATGCCCAAGAAGAACCCAACCCAATTTCACACGGGCCCTCTTTGAGTTATGTGGGGTACTCACTCCAACGTCGAACTGGTCCCAGAATCTTTAAGGCCCTTAGAGGCCTGAGAGTAGGCCCTTAGAGGCGTGAGAGTAGGCCCTAAGAGGGCATCGGCCTTCTCCTCCACAGGTTCACCAACCCTCAGAGTTGAAATGGTGGACCCTCAAAATGGAAATACCGCATACGTAGTTTTAGAGGTCCCCTTAGTTTCGTGGACCCACTTTGAAGGTATCAGTGGTCCATGGCCCAATGATGATACGGGACCCCACACAATGCTGCGAAGGCCCTCTGGTTTGCGTTGGAGGTTTAAGCTTGGATACAATACGAGTTGCCAGAATCGTGCAGGTCCTGAGAGGGCTGGGACCTCATACAGGGTTTTGTGAACCTTGTAGTTGTACAGACCCTTTTCGGCGTTTTTTGGGCCCTGAAAATGATGTAGGCCCAAGCCGGGGTTTTTCAAGGAACGATCAGTGGGTGGAGGCGTTTCTCAAGGTATCCAGTATGGTTTCAGAGGGAGTTAAACCACCATGTGGGGACGAGGCAGGTTGAAAACTGCTCTCAAATTGGACTTGTTGCACAATCAGTTACACAATTGCAAGACTTTTAGAACTCAGTGAATGCATGCGTTTTTTACCTGTCTGGTAAAGGACGTTGGTGAGATATATGTGAACAGTCTCTCAATAAAATGGTCACCAGGGAAATACATGCTTTCCTCCGCGGTACTCACTAGTCTGGTTAAAATGGATGCTGCCGAAGCAGATTTCAGGTAAATGATCCGCTCTTATCTAATGCTGTAGGCGTAAAGCAAGTGAGGTACTTGCATAAGTTTCACACGTGTGAGCCTTACACTGTTAATCGAAACAAGTTGTGTTCATTCTTAGGTCCATGCTTGTGACCTATATGCGTCACAGGTAAGAAACCAATGATTTGTCATCCTGGGTGAATGCTTGTATCCCTTTGAACTTAGCAGATATTTCGGTGATTGGAAGGCACAGCATAAATGAGAGCTCGCTGAAAGGGAGAGGCTCGTTGAGTGAGAGCCACAGTAAGCTGTTGTTGCCCACGTCTGCCGGCACCGTCGGTGACGAAGCGCGGCAGCCGCGGCCTCAGATACCATGTTAAGTGGTCGGGGGTGGTGCACCATTCCCGGTTTCATCACAGGATTTATGGAGGCAAGACGTGGTGGGAGACAGTGGCGTAGCCAAGGGGAGGTCCTTGTGACCCGCAGACCTCCATGAGTCACGTCGGGGGGTAATTGTTGCGGTATTCAACCATACATGCTTGAAGCCGACGAACAGCATATCTTGTAGTCTGAAGATACATACGCTTCTAAAGATGGATTAATGCATGCCTATTTTGCACTGAGTTTTACACCTTCCCCTAACTAATAGTGTCGAGTCTCAGCTGCCTCATATGGTAAACTGCCACTGGTAAGGACCTATCTAACTAAATGGTGCACCGGTAATGAAACTTTGAAATTAGCAACAAGGATGCGGCGTGAATTGTCTCCTGGAGAGGGCTGCCCAGTAGGTAACCATCAATAAAATAACGGATTTTTTATCGTAAGGACTACAGCTTCCCTCCGTGCTTTTTCTATGGTTGTGGTGTTCTTTAGTCATGAGAGCCGGGCACTCCGCTAAGTTGGTCCACTTCTCCGCTACCACGCTACTCGCGGACTCTCCAAATGATAGCGGGGCAGCGGTGGCGGTTTCTATAACAGTAGCGGAGTAGCGGGTAACGGACTCAAGAATTTAAAAACGCTGCAGCGTTCTACGACCTATTAGGGGACTGCCCCTAAAATAGGGGTGGATATTGTAGGAAATGTATTTGTCCATCAGAAAGACGACAGGATGCTGAAATAGTGCTTTTGCTATGTGATTTTGTTTACACATCTTTGAATAAAGCTTCCAATTATCATAACATATCCCAAAAATCGGATTTTATATTGAATTCTATTTGAAAAGAGCGTTACAAAGCAGTCTTTCGGCCGCGCCATAGTAATGACACACAATAAAAAGTAGCGATAGAGGATTAGCAGAGTAGTGTGTAGCACAGGGGTGTGGATTTCCAAAAATAATTGAGGGTGCCCACCAGCCTTGTTGAGTCGCGACTCAGAGTCGGAGTCGACTCTGAGTCGGCTCAATTTTTCCTTGAGTCAGAGTTGAGTCGACTCACTTCCAGATTTGGGTTGAGTCTGAGTCGACTCAAGTGCTCGACCAGTTGAGTCGAGTCAGAATCGGAGTCAACCTCTGAGTTGTTAGTCAGGAGTTGAGTCGACTCAACACTCTCTTTTCTTAACATATGTGATCACATGGCTGACACTTTATAAATTTTCATGACTAATTTTGAAAACATCATATTGCAATTCGCTAATAAAAGGTACTTTATTATTTTCATATCCCCACTAGACTCATGCTGGGATCAGTCATTAACAACAATAAGTTGTGTAAAATATACAGTTTCAAAACCACGCACAATTGCTAGTTATTTTCCATTTAATTTTTAGCAATGGCATGCAAAATCATACAGAAAACTGTGACTTGGCACACATTCAGACTTTTTTACTTTGAGGGTGCACACCAGACAAAGTCCTAAGCTGATAATCATGGAATAATTCACTCTTAGGAAGCCACATCTTTATTTTCTATTTTCTTGGTTTGGTTGACTGAAAACAACAAGAAAAACTAAGAAATATAAGCGCCAGATAGAGGATAACCAAAATCTTGTTTTGCACATAAGCCTTGAAATGGGTCAAAACGGAAACTGAAAGCCTCAATTAGCTGTTTTTCAAAGTACTTTCTTGATTGGTCATGGTTTGAGCACATCACCTGGTAGATAATATCAGCACTGACGACACAGCACTGTACCAACTGTCCTCTGTACACGGAAAGTAAGACTTAATCCTATCCCTGGCATTCCCTACACATCAAGTCTCTCACAAACCACCACTCTTTAAATTATTTTGATGATTATTTACCTATTTACCACCGCCCGCCCACTGCAAAACATACTACCACTGCAGCCGCGCGCCACGCCTGTCACCAAACCATCATTGTGCAACATAATATGTTAGCTTTTCTTTATTTTGTAGCCTGACTGTAGCCTGAGGGCAAGATGATTTTCTTAGTCTTTAAAAGTCACGTGACTTTTGAAGTGCTATTTTTGTCATCTTTTGCGTCATTAGAGGTTAGGTTCGAGTAATGTCTTTAGTGCGCTTTCTGTAGTATTCACTGCAACTTTCACGGGAGGATGACGCGATCGTTCATTGTTTGTTTTGTTTTTGATTGAGGTGGTGCAGCACAGGAGAGTAGTCGGGTCGACTCGGCGTAGTATTTATTTCGAAGCGTAATTTGTCACAGCATTGTTCAGAATGCACTGGGGCAGAAATTGCCACTCAAAATTTCAAATTTTCAAACATTGAGTCCTGTTCTTTGTGTTTGTAACCTCGCTTATTGCCTCAAATTACGACTAGTCATGAAGGACATATCTTCAAAATGAAAAGCCCTCAGGCCCCTCATCTCATTCATATGTTCGCATTTAGCACCTTTCTTCATTCGTATGCAGACATAATTTATGTCATAATTTATGCATTGCAACTGACATTTTATGGAAAGAAATTTGCAGTTATTAAATAGTTAATTCCATGATTAAATGTACTGGAATGTGTGTACTATAAAAGCAAATGTACATTTTTATGTACATGCTTGTCTACCATTCTGAGTCAGAGTCGACTCTGACTCAATGTTTATTTAAGTCAGAGTTGTGTCGACTCATTTCTGGATTTGAGTTGAGTCGAGTCGGCTCACCATTTTCAACACAGCGAGTCGAGTCAGAATCAGAGTCAGCCTTTCAGCCATGAGTCAGAGTTGAGTCGACTAAAAAAATTTGAGTCATCAACAAGTCTGGTGCCCACGTTTTAAAAAGTAAATGACCGCGACGTGAAAGGATAAAACATTTTTATTTTTGTTTTAGCCATCACACAGACCTTTCGAACTCTGAAAATGATTAACAATGAAATTTAAATCATATTTTAACACTAAATGAATATTTCATTACAGGTGCCCGGGCTATAAAGGGATATAAATTCTCACCCATATATGGTACTGTTCATTAACCCTGCACCGCCTGGGCTCTTTTCATACACACCACCGCCTGGGGTATGATGGGACCCGCCACGATCTCGGGAACCGGAGGTGATACGGAAAAATTAAAACGGGGCTGAAAACACCTTACCCTCTTCCACTCTGCATCCTAAGGCGTATCCATTGACCAGTGGCGTTACAGTGGGCCAAAATTGGTCAAATCTAGACTCATTTAGAAAATTTCTTACACCTCGGGAACCAGAGACCTAGAATAAAAAACATCAATGTGTTCCTCTTGACCTAAGGATTCGAATGCAATGCAGCATGACCTTGTATGGTCGCATTATGACCTTGACCTTAGGTAAGTTAACCATTTCGGCAGGGGGCTAATATTGCCCCCTAAGGTTTTCAAGAATATCTCCGAAACACTTGCGATAGAACTTGAAACTTCCTGACTTTTCCTAAAACTAGTACAGGCAGGTTTTCTGAAATTGTCCATATTATATATTTACCAGGGGCGGAGCTATGGCTGGGTTTTGGGGAGGTTCTATCCACAAACCAAGTATTATCGTATGCGATGGGTTCTTTGTAAAAGGAAGCCGTCTCTGCTGATCCTGATACCAGTTATATGGTTTTATTATATCATTTCTTATGTGAGATGATAGTGCATTCACAATTGTCACTATTTGTATTCATCAGGGCGGTTACAGCAGTTCAAAATGGGGGAATGTTATCAAGAAGGACTAAACGTTAGTAAGTGAGAAGACTGCTTACAGCCGTGCCAGGGCGAATACAATTGGGTATATGAAAATTCAAAATAGTTATAACCAAATTCTAGATTACCAGAGGCGGTCCAGTCACTACACATTTTCAAAATGCATATTCCCAGCCAGTATCACCGCCGCGACTCAATATCGTTGTATATTAAAAATGTGTTTCCAATCACCCCCACCCGCCCCCCCACGACGAGAGTCCTTGATCCGCCTATGTCACCCCTTCCCAGAGCTGCCATGGGAGGGTAAAAATTATCAGAAATAAATTTCAACCAGTCGAGGACTAATATACTCATGCATACCACTGCATATTGTTGGGATGTATTTTACCCCACTGTTTTACCTTACTGCATCCGCCCCGATGAGTTTTCACTTTTTTCATTTATTTATGTGTCAAAGATGCCAAGCAGTATATCACGGCTTCTAATCCGCGTAACAAAAACTTTTAGGTTGTATATATTTCCCCTCATAGTCCTGGTCCTGGAACTGCCATTGAATTTCGAATTTTTGCGTAACTCGAGTATATGACAATTTTGGGTCAATTATTTGTAAATCTGAACTAGTTTTGTGAAAATCGTACAACAGAGACAAGGGTTATGGAAAATCTAAAAAATACACAAAAATTGTATATTTTGCACGACTTTCTCCTTAAAAATCAAAATTTTGAAATTTTCTTTTTCAAAATAAAGTTTAGCGTCAGGGAATCTATAGCACTTTGAATTTTCAAAATCGGCCGGTTAGATTACGAGATCTTAGGGGGCCGATATTGCCCCCCTGCCGGAAATAGGGGTAGCCGGGAGCCTGACGGAAATAGGGTTAAATGATAACCTTTCTAGGCCATGTTGCATACTATTTGAATCCTTGGATCATGCTCATTACAATGACACAAAATTTAACATTGTATCTTGTTTAGTTCAAAAGTTATAGGCACAAACAACTTCGCAAGCTGTGAGGTTTGGTGACCTCTGGCGACCTTGGTATCAATCTGACTTCAAAATGAATGACAGCTTGCAGATTTTTCAAGAGCTTTCCAACAATGTTTAGAAACTTTACTTAACTCTAGTAGAAGCCGAGTTACACCCTGGTTTTGTCACCCTCATATTAGGAAAACAGAATTGCCTTACACGAGCCATCAAAACTCGTTGACCTGACCTACCTGAAGTCAATTTTTCATCATAAATTTTTCGCATTGATATCCCTAGATGCCTGGAAAGCGACGCGGGTCTCATCTGAATCGGCTCAGAATCATTTGCGAAAAACCGAGGGGGGTGTCAGATCGGACCCCCCAGGCGGTGATGGTTTAAGGTCCAAGCAACAACCCATAAATATTCGAGACCGTTCAACTATCGTTTCCACTGACATGTACCGTACTAACAAAATTTCTTAATGCAAGTTGGAACATTTTAAACATATTTCAAAACCTAGCCGTTCAAAAGCTACCGCCGCTTGAAATGTTTTGTCTAACACTGTTTGATGTTCTTAAGTGTCCTCTCCCATCATCGTACCAAAATTTCCGTGTGCTGTATTGTTCCGTTTAATACGAAATTTATGGAGTGAAAAATCAAGATATACCAAAAAGATGCATTTTGTTAAGGTTCACCATTTGCAATACTTGACATGACTTGTGATGTCGCTCACTGCCCCAGTTCCGACAACTTAGGTATAATTCGAAAGCTGAGTACTGAACGTCTAAGTCTAATGAAAAATGAAATAAAAACAAATGACATTAATAAACAATAACAAGGAACACGACGTCATCCGGGAGATAAGCAGCGGAGTATTGAAGCATGCAAAATATTTTTTGTGCCTAAAAATAGAAAAACGAACAATCATGGTTAGACGGCAGTACACAGTGACTTTTGACTGCCTGTAGGCTGGGTGGCCGCGGCATCGAAAGAATGTGATAGGGAAGTGGCCCATGCTAAAGGAATACACTGATGTTAATGTCATTAAAATATACATACCTATTTAGTTAATTGCCTCGCACATCCTGTAACTTGCCTTGGGCCATCCTTGTTTGAAATGTCAGAGCTACTTATCCCATGGCCTCAGATAACCATTTTATCAGTTTAAAATTCTAGTGTTGCACACACATGAAAATTTAGCTCGTCGTGTATGTGACATGTACCGTGTGTGTTGTATTGTCAATAGGTGTAAAGCAATGAAAAAGAGAAGCTGCATCATTTACCCTGACGCCGAAAAATACTACGAATTCTAAATCGGTACTTGCAATTTGACCCGCCAAGGGCATTCACACACCGAACTCATTTAAAGGGACATTGTCGCAAAAATTTTTATTGTGGTTTCCTAATATTTGAAAAATCCTGATTTTGGTAACGCCAATCATTTCTTTATCTAATTTTTTCATTAATTATCAGCTAAATTTTTGGAGGCCACTCAACAATTATTCAAATTCGTTAACATTATCAATAATAGGCTGTAACCTGCTCTTCACCTCTATTCTATCAATCAAAGTTTTAAGTTCTAGAAATGTTTTTTTGCCGTAGAAAATGTTTTTATGTTGTATTGGTATTCAATTTATTTTTATTAAGCCTCAGAAATACGCAAATTACATTAGTTTGTCCAAAACATTCGGCTTGAGAAAACTAGTCAGGAAAGTTTTAAACTCGGCCAGGTGTCGCACAGCGGGGCTGGTATAGTGGCCTCCGTTCCCGACTCTCACACGGGTAATAAGGGTCGAATCAGGTGAAAGTTTGGGCGGGGGGGTGCGCGGCCCCGGGAAGGCGCGGCACAGGCAACCACCCAACGGAGAGTGGCGCACCCCGGGTGAAAGCAAAATATATATCAATAAAGGCGACCCCACCATCATCAATCAAAGTTTAAGTTCAGATGTTTTCCGTGTATTTTCAATTATTTTATTAACCCAAAAACGCAAATACATAGTTGTAAAACATTCGGCAGAAAAAGTCAGGAAAGTTTAAACTCGGCCAGGTGTCGCACAGCGGGCTGGTATAGTGGCCTCCGTTCCCGACTCTCACACGGGTAATAAGGGTTCGAATCTAGGTAGTGAAAGTTTTTACTGTAAAAAATATTTGATTTTCTTCTTGATTGTTCATGGATGAAGTATGGAAGCATGGATGAAGCATGGATGAAGTCATAGCATTCTACTAATGGATGAAGCATAGTCAGATCCATTATTGCCGATCAGGGGGGTAACTTCCGGGGAGGGCACCCTCCGGACCAGGGGGGCGCCATTTTTGACCGGCAAAACCTATCAGATGGACGCTAAATCCTATCGGTGTGCGCCGATTTTCGCATCCTGGGGGCAGGGGATGGGACGCAACATTTTAGGGTTCACCGAGAGTCGATCAGAGAGGGGGACCCTTTGCCCTCTTGGATCCTCCTATGGGATGAAGTAGCTATTCTAAGGACAATTTCTTCTGGTTATCCCTCCGTCCGGGTAGTTGAGGGAAGGGAAATATTTGCCCCAAATATTTTTCTAATCTGACCGGCGTACCAAACTGGGACCGGCTTGTCTCCAGCTCCCTTTAATGGTTCTCAGTCCGTCGGATTTACCTCTGTTGGAGACCATTTCCCCTGTTTTCTGACCACCGGGACACGCTGTTTGCCATTCGAAAATGTCTTTTGTGTCCTTTGCTGAAGGCCATTCTTAAAGCCTGACCGGTTTTGGTGCAAACCAGGAACCAGAAACCGACCCAATAAAAAAGCAAGGGTGGCTCTTTGAAACTAAATGTATTAATCCCGAGATTAATGTGTCTCGAGATTAATTAATCGTTTTAACACGCGCATTGACGGGAGGAGGGTACCCACTCCCCCCGTCTGGTTTTTCGGATAAAATATGAAAACGGCGGCGCTACGCGCCGCCGTACTTGGCATACCTTCTCTTATCATTTTTACAACTTTTGTCAAAATTTTAAGGTTAGGTCATCTCAGGTCAGGTCACCAGTACAGGTCAAGTGACGTGACCTCAAAAAAGTTTAAGATAACATAAGTCGGAACAAAGTGAACTCATCCGATTGAAGTGACCTGAAAAATGGTTAAAATATTTCGATGGAGAAGCATATGCGCACCCAACGCCTTTTAACATTTTTTCACTACCTACCGTGGTTCTTGAGATTTTAGGGGAGGGTACCCGCTCTCCCCCCCGTCAAAGCGAAGGTGGCTCAGAGCCCCGTCAATGCGCGTGTTAATCTGGTAAAACAACGATATAAAACGTTAATCCGTACGAGATAAAGCGTGTTCGAGATTAAATGTGGTGGTCTCCCAGGACGGACCACCCTGAAAGACCGTCTGGGCCTTTCACGGCAGGAGAGTGTGGAGGTGGGGCGCCTGCGCATTGGTCACTCACTTCTCCTGTGCAGCTACCGAAAGAGGATCGGCCTGGACCCGGAGACCACGTGCCGAGAATGCGACGACGGAGAGGACGAGGCCCTCCACCACCTTCTGAGCCAGAGCCCTGCGGGCACTGACCTGCGCTGGGACATATTTGGACAAGACGACCCGCCCATCCGGGAGGCGCTGGTGGACCCGCGACGGCTGGCGATGTTCCTGCGGCGGTTGGGGCGCCTGCAAGGGCGCCCCCCGTATGGCCGGAAAACTCAATCAATCAATTAGATTAAATGTGTCCGTGGACATCTAAATCTTTGATATAATTTTAATCGTTTGGTCCCCGGAGAATATAAAAACACGTAGTCTACAGAACCGGAGAATAGCTGAATGTGATAAGGAAGAATAACTCTTGACATGCGTCAGAACTGGGGAACCAAAGAGCAGCCACCACGATCCTTGGATGAACTAACGAAAATATGTGCTGCCACCAAGTGTGGAACGCACCACAAACCCAAACCTGATCACTTGTTGTTTCAGGGGGAACGTTTGTTGTGTGTTGCAGGTTGGAGATGGACTGGCCAGTCTGGCCACCTCACTTCTTTGTCCGTGGTGGTAGCTGTTTCCAATTTTTTGTATATAGATATACAAGATTTAAGAATGCATTGTTTTTTACTTCAAGTTGAGTTAGTTTCTGATCCGGGCGCATCAAGAAAATATACCTCACAATTCTGACCTGGAACAGTTCGTATTAAATAAAAAAGATTCTAAAATTAATCTAAACATTAGTAGTGACGGAGTCTTAACCTAGGAAGACGCATTGCGGCTTTAAGACAAGCAAGCTGCTGGCCTCATGAATGACATTTGTTTATGAAAATGATAAGCTTTTATTTTTAATACTTCGGAGTTTAGAAACGGTACTTTCTCATAATAGAACAAACAATCGCAGAAACACTTCATATAACATCATATTATTATATAAAATGTATATTAACCGTTATTTTTATTAGATTGCTTATTAGATTATCTACGTTGATAAGGTGTTTCATGACCAGCCTCCTCGAATCATGGTTGCAAAATGGGGCTGACACACTGATAAATATTCAGGTACATCCCTTCACCACAATTCTCATAATATAACAGGTGAACACATAAATGTTTAGTCAGAGTGCTAGGATAACCTCGAATCGAGCTCCAATATTCGAATATTCCAGTGCTGTGTGGTGTTGCCCGGAGAGACTAGACGAATGCTGGACCGATCTGATGTATTCAACCTTACAGGCGCACTTATACACTCTAGTATCTATAAACACTGCAACAAAAACGCTCGCAAAACATACTCAAAGTTTAGACCATTCCCTGTCCTTGAGACAGGGCGGCTATGTTTGCTTGGCGGGTTCCGTGTTCGTCACCACGCCACACCTTTCCCCTATTAATAATAGTTGTTTAATCATTTTGGCTCTGGTCCAGGTTGTTTTCATTTTTTCATTCAGCTAATATCGTCATACAGTTGGTTTCCGTACTTTGACACGTTCAACACAGCACACATTACCAATTTCATCATTTACTCCTTCGACACATTCCTTCCTTTTTTTACATGTTGTACATATCCATACATTGTCATACATTTCCATTGTGGTCACATAACACTTATTTACACATAACACTCCATAACACATAACATATTCATTTTTCATATCAAATAGACATGTCATCAGTATATCACAATCATCATTCCCAAACGCTACTTGCCGCGCAGGTACAAGCATAAAATGACTGGCGGAGCTGAAGCCTATCAGGTAATAAAAAACCTGAGAATTATACTGAAATTTATAAACGCCAACCGATAAGCAGTGGGAATGGCATATATCTGGCATGAGATGGTTTCAACACGGGTAAAAGGTCACTGCTGGTCTCGCTGGTGTCCAACTGCGTGCTGTTTACAACGCGGCTGGGGTTCGCTTCCGAAGCCAGTGCTAGTGCCCAGGGCAGGTGTAGCTACTGCTCGGACGCGCTGCTATGTCCAGCGCATGTACAACTCCTGGCCAGATCGGAATTGGTGGTTTCCGTCTGACCAAGATGACGTGTAGATGCGCAGTGGCTCGGGTCAGCAGAAATGCGGATGCTTTGAACGCAGACGATAACGTCGCGGGGGTGTTTGCACCGCAGGTCACATCCGGAGACTGTTCCGCTGCAGGGCGGGGATCAGACGTCCCTGATCAGTGGATCAGACGTGTAGCGGATGTGCTGCTGCCCGGAGAAGTGACGACCAGCGGACTAACTCAGTGTCCAGGTGTGATGGATGCACCGTTGACCATGTCCAGGTTGAGACCGTCTCAAAAGTAGTTGCCATATTCCAAGCTTAGGGGCGTGATGGATGAATGGGTAAAACAGGCGTCAGCTCTACCAGTTGCGTAAGGGAACCTGAAACACCATACAAAACATTAGAACATAACAAGAACAGAGGTCTACCGTGAAGAGGCAAGTTATTTTTTCCGGCGATGCACGTATATTACATTCCAAGGACAAGTTAACAATTTTGGGGAGCTATTGATAACATGAAACCGCTTTTCTTCGACCGCTAATATCAGCACTGTCAACACATATATGTGATATTGGCATTTGAAACGGAGACCGATGATGATAAAATCAGCTCCATGTCCTGTTCACATCAAGACTTACACCGGTTTTTGTGGTGCAAGTGCAAGATGAACCTTGAATGCAAGTCATAGAGGTGCAAAATTGGGGGTCTCCAAAACAGGAGCTGGTATCTAGGCATTCGCAGCTACTGTTTTTCTGAACATTCAAGCAGTCATAATATGTTGCAGAACCCTGGCGGTGAGGTTGGATTGTGGAGTAGTACCAGGATGGTTTTAGCCATGATTGATGATGGAGAACATAGGTAGACCAGCTAACGACTGTGCAGGCAAAACAGGGGGAGCAGGTTGGGCAGTCGTTTTCAGAGCAGACTCGTGGAGGGAGCTGACCGTCGAACGTCCGGATGGTGCAGAACTCCTGGCCGTCTGTGTTGGAACAGACGGCGTACCGGGGGTGCTGATTTGAGGGGTCTGTCGTCTGGGCCTGGCCGGCGAGGAGAGATGCACATACAAGGAGCCAATGTACATTCATCGTGGGTTGGAGCCGCCGCTGCCACCAATGTGGTGTTGCCCGGAGAGACTAGACGAATGCTGGACCGATCTGATGTATTCAACCTTACAGGCGCACTTATACACTCTAGTATCTATAAACACTGCAACAAAAACGCTCGCAAAACATACTCAAAGTTTAGACCATTCCCTGTCCTTGAGACAGGGCGGCTATGTTTGCTTGGCGGGTTCCGTGTTCGTCACCACGCCACAGCTGAACTACATTATTCCAGCATTCGAGTTCCATATCAGATCTAAATTTCAAGCCTTGTTCACACTATGACCACAAGTTTTCGCTTATTGTATTATAAGGATTCTGACGAGGGGCTGTGCCCGAATATGTGATCACAGTGTGATCACAGGCTTCCTTATGCATCAAGAATTCGAGAGGCAAAGCCATTAACATCTTACCAATTTATAATCATGCTCCTCGGCTACGCAATGCAAAATTCATCTACTTTTAAAAACCAACAGATATCAGTTCATCGATGAGACTTATATTCAGACTCACAAAAAGATGAGAAAATATAACCTACCAGGAAATTACAAGCGAGTGATGACCCTCGGCAGGTGAGAAACGCGTGCAACAACTAGGTCTACGAGTCCCCAAAGAGCAATCTTCCGAGTGCAACGTGAACTAGAGGATATAACTCAGTACGTCAGTGACGAATCCAGGCCATTGTTTTTTGTGGGGGGAGGACAGGGTCCAAAATCGTGAATAAACATTTTTTAAAGATCGGCGAAAATTGTAGAGTTTGGGAGGAAAGTACATTTTTCCCTGAACCCACCAGTGGGTATGCGGCTTCTAGCTTCCAGTCCTTGAAGTGCACTCTAAGAAGGGTGGGGGCGAACCAAATACTGAGTTTACATCAAAAGCATAACAGATTTTGCATCTGTCCACAATAAGTGCTACACGATTTGATAAAATGTACACCGCAATAGTCTGAGCCCAAAGGTGTCACTTATTATTTTCGCCGACTTCCAAACGTACGGCCACCAACAAAATCTGACAACTTGATTTTTCACTATAAACCCCTTTTGCATTACTAGTTTTTTTACCTTGAAGCTAAAAAGTAATTTCAATGGCATGTTTTACTGAGATCCTCAGAGGATATGCCTTGATATACGGCGATAAATACCACTTACGCACACACATGAACGTATACTGCGGGCACACAGGCAGACGACCGAGGTACACTCAGGCAGGTTCGTGTTCAATGCAGAAAACTGCTGGCTGTGGTACTCTGCCAACTCTAAGATTCCATTGCTCGTCCTCTGAAGCTTGTCTTCCACAGCAGGCATAATTGGCGATAGTCACTGTCGAGGGGCAGCACCTGATTATTTCTGTTTTGCGTTCAGCTTTCTGGGGTAGGCTCTTCTTAAATTAGAAGACATTTTCACAGGTCTAGATCATGAGTTTGTGGAGGGGTCGGGTAAAACCATGCAAAATCATGATTTTTTTATCAATTATAATACATTATTTCGAAACTGGTCCACAATAGAAAACAAATATTTCAAATTTCAGGTCTATGGAAGAACCGGTCTAATTGGGTTCATCCCATTCATAGTAACAAACAAAATGATCATACACAAGCTGATCCATTGATTGGGATGATAGTTTGATGATACACAGCAGCTACAAAAGACAGGTTTTCTAGTAGACAAATTTTCTCTTTGAAGTGAGCAGCCGAATCTTTCACATATTCCTACAGGAAAACACAACAAATTGCATCACCCAAGACTGCCCTCCTGTCATTCCTATATGGCTATCCATACTCTTTGTTCACAATTGTATTGTTGTATTGGGTACACTCCTAGTGTTTCAAATCATAATACATCTTATCCTAGTTTTCCTTCCATTTATTTTTGATATCAATTATAAAAAGCATGCAGATGGGCATTTTCAGAGGGCAGATGGATGAATTCATGCCAGAGCCACTTTCATGTCTGGAAACAAACAGTAGCACTTGAAATATGAGTAACTTGATCCGAGAAGTGGATAAGAGTACACCAACTATTATGTACTGCATGGTACCAACATAAATGGAAAAATATGTTGCAATCTGTGAAATTATCAAAAAAATTCATACTTTAAAGAAGGTAAACTAAGCAGCAAATACACTAGCATGCGCACATCGTGCAGAGCTAGTATTTGTAACAGGGAGAAATTTGTAATTCAAATTACAGGCTTGATATAGACTTTTACTAGAGTGCACAGATATTGTAAATAGAAAGTTAGACCAAAAAGAGAGGGAATATAGGACATTCAAAAATAATATGCCTAAACAATCATTGGAAAATTGCCATCACCAATCATTTTCACCCATTTTGGTACACAAGTTGACCTGTGTAACAATAAAATGAGGATTTTTGGCATTGACACTACTCATAAGCCTTGTTCCATCTGTCAGCACAGTCTTGTCCGCAGGCCCTCGAACCTCTCCTCTAGAAAAGAAATATCAGTGCCACAACTGCCTCTAGTATGTGCTACTGCTTATCAAACAAAAATGAACCAGACTACTTATCTACCAATCACAAAATAGTATGCTACCACTGTTGCACTGTTACTGTTTTTCCAGCAGCACCACAGCAGGTTGTCAGCCTGTAAATCTAAGATTGGTTCCAAGATTTGTTCTCAGGGAGAGGCTATAGTCATGTGACATAGACTCAATGCTGCTCGCTGATTGGTGTTGACAGACGGAATGAGACCACAGCTATAATAGTGTGCCAAAATGAATAGTTATCAATTAAGCATACAATTTGCTTTCTGGCAAATTCGTGAACCTAATTAATGCAGAACAGAAACATTAAATGCATTGCCCATATTTGATAGGATTAGTGCCTGACTACCTAACTCACTACACTCACTATAGAAAACCTGAATAAGCATTGGTGGCCAGCAACGATGGATGGCAAAAATTAAAATTGTTTCATTAACTTTTCACTCATACATTTTTTTCCTCAAAGAAAATCTCAATTGACCATATCAAAGGCTCCAAATATTTTACGTACAGATAACCGACGATATTGATATGTTGATCACGAGACCGGAGCGGCGAAAGTCTCCTCGTCCGTAAAACCATCAAAAACTTTCGTCATGCCTCAAAAGAGGCTCTTCTGGATCGCACTACCCGTATCTTTTTATTGTATCATTGTCGCTGCAATGCAACCATGCAATAACGAACAATTATTAATTATAATCTTTAGGGCGATCGGGCCCGCCCGCAGCGCTAATAAGTCTTATACAATTTGTATTCATATCTCCGTGTTTGCCACGGCTTTTGAAATAGTATATATCGATAACTCAGCGAAAGCCGTGATGACATCACATTGATGTAAGATAAGCCCACGTGACCAGATCCTATAAGGACTGGGCTTCTGATTGGTTGATGGTATTTCTTTAAAGTCCTATATTTCTTATTCAGAAGCGTTTTGGAAAGTTATTTTTATAAAATAATGTTTTATACGTCAGGTTTAGCTACCGAACTGCTTTGATTGAATTTTTTTACATTCTTTGATATAGAAATTGAAAGCCATAGCCCGGGCTACGTCATTTTATCGATACCATAAGGACTCGATAAAGTCGTCTATAAATGTTGACTTTGAGGCCGATTTTGAGGCATTTTGAGCCTGAATTTGCAAAAATGAGAATATGACTTCTGAAACAACTTTTTGCAACCTTTTGTTCTAGCCAATAAAAATTTTTGCGACAATGTCCCTTTAATGAACGCATACTCATGTTTTCCAGTGATATCGACACCGCACACTGCACAAGTGCACAAACACCTAACCCATACATCCACCCATGTGAACAGGTCCTACATCTGTCCTCCCTCAGTCCAACAGCAGGAAGAACAACCACCACTCTCAACACCACACGCGTACGTTTTATAATCCACCGCGCGACCTCCCCCCCCCCACCGAGGCTTGAACTCGGCGGCAGCGGCGCCCGGCGGCGTGACCTTTCTAGCCTCTGTGCCCTGCGGGCAATCGGCATCCAGCGGATGGCGGCTGCTGATTGGTGGAGGCGCGTTCACTTGCATAGCGAGAAATTCAGCGGAAATTTCTCCGTGAGAATGATAGAGCTTAAGCCATAAACCAAGAGATATACTAGCAATATCTTTTTCAAGAATTACTAGTCATAGTTTGCCCTACATTGGCTTGCTTATCTGCGCCACCATCCGATACTCTTTGGTACAGGCGAGGCAGCGGCAGAGTCAGCACTGGCTAGCCGGCGACCGAGTTCGCTGAAGTCAGGAGAGTCGCGAGGTGGGTTTCTGCTGAGCGAAAAGGAGTGGGGCCCGCCCCGAAGGTAACCGGTAGGAGAGGAGAAAAACGTAGGTATATAAAACTAAACCTTAACCGTCGGACAAGTATAGCGAGCGTGAAGTAATGAGAGCACTGCCTAAGTAGTAGAACTAGATAATATACCAGAAGAGGGAATCACGTGCTGCTTTGTTCAATGTTGGATGCTGAAAAGGCACTAAACCTAAGTTGGGACTCAAAATATTTCCAATGTTTTAATGCATTCCACCTTCCATGCGTCATATCACGACATTTAAAATTCTATGGTGAAACCCAAAAGTTACAGGCAATGGATTTATCTGTGTAATGAGGACACTCTTAATCAATTCACCATAATAACGTGGATTTTCGAAAAAACATTAGGCACGCCTAAATCCGAAAAAACCTACGACAGCGTTAAGAGAACCATTGTATTATAAACACTGCACAATACATGTCCTTAAATCCATGAAACAATGCTGTGCTGCCTAATATGAAAAATAAGACAATGCTGTACTGCCTAAAGAATAAGAAGTACTCCACACCGTGACAGTTGAACGTCCGAATTTAAGGGAGGTGGCACCATGGACTTTACAACCCATTTCTTTCTAGTCAACGTTTCAGGGTTAGTGTTATAATTTTCTTATCTAAGGGGGGGCACCGTGCCCCGGTGCCCCCCTCCCCCAGTTCCGCCGCCAGTGACTCCACGTCCAGAGATAAAAACTCCAGAGATAGAAACGTCCAGATAGAAACTTAAACCTGTAGGTAATTTCAAAATTTCAATTGGCTGGGCACTGAGCATATACCTAGGAAACATACTCCCTAAAGCATAAAATATTTGGTAAAAATATAGCACTATTGCATCTCAATAAGAAGTACAGCAAGCACTCGGAGCGTAAATTCATGGCATGATATCGGCCGGCAGCAACGCAAGTGAAGAGGCACTGCTTAACTTTTTGGTTGGGGGGTGCCCAAATCACCATTGGGGGTGCCCAGTTCATTATTGGGTGTGCTGGGGCACCCCGAAAGACATATAAATCTCACCCCTGGTGTAGCGGTTTCACGATTTCGAAAAAAGCAGTGCTAGTAGCGGTAGCCAGTTTCAGCTAATCACTGTAGTGGGAGTAGTGGTAGCAGTTTGAAAAATGTAACGGCGCTCACCTTTTATATTACAATATTTCTCTTAACGCTGTCGAAGACATGGTTTTGTATTCGGCACCAATGGTGCCACTGAATACCAACCAAGCCCCCTGAAAGGGCCCCAATTAAGTTTATCATGGCACTTGACTTTGTAGAGTAATACAGAACAATTAAAACGACCGCCAAAAAATCAGTGGGCAATGGTTACAATTAAGTCCCCAAAAATAACTGAAGATAGATTAATTAGCTCTATGATAAAATTCGGTGATCACACCGTCATACCAAGCTGATTTCGTCGCGTTTTGCCTACTGGTACAGACATTGAGATTTTAACTTCGGCTCACTTCCTTCCCCTTTGTAAAATCTTATTTTAAACCGATTTCGTTAATCTTTGGCCTCCACCCTCTGTTAAAACAAACTGTCATGCATGTACAGCCGGTTCCACAGTGATTGGTAGGTATTAGTTTCAGTTCGTTTAAGAAATGAGGGAAAGTGGGGGTCACGGACACCGTAACGATGGTGTGAGTTTTCGATGACTTAATGACCTTGTTTCGTTCCAATTTGGCTGTAGAGCTACTTCAGACATTTATCTACCTGTGTGCAAGTAGCTATGTGTCTGTAATTATTATATTAAATTGTGCGTAAAGTTTAGAAAAAGTAGCAAAAGTCCATTTCGCCCCACCTAATGGGGTAACATGGTCACCCCATGGGGAAAGATGGACAAGGTGAACAAAGTGATCAAACCAGCCCTTGAAGATTTCCATCTGCATCCACCCACTAGGCGACTGTCGTCCGCCGCGGGGAAGGGGGCATTTTCTTACTATTTCCGTCAAAGGGTCAAAGGGTCAAAGGTTTTCTGAATTTTAAATGACGGAGGATTAAAGTATCAAGGGCTGCCGGGGAACTGAGCATAGGTTGATCCAGGATCGCCAATCAGGGGGCGGGGCACCTTGACGGAGGGCGCCATTCGGGTCAGGGGGCGGGTGCGCACCCAGGGGGGAGGGCAGCGGGCCCCCCAAACACTTTGGCTCCAAAGTGCCGCCCCATCCATGTGGAGCGCCGAAGGTGCCCATCGAGGGGAAGGATGAGCCTTCACCTGAATTTTAAAGGCAGTGCTACACTGACTACCGCCCCTGCACCCAACATGCCGCCCCCCTACACTGACTTTGCTGCCCCTGCACCCAACACATCGCCCACTAAAAAATTCACTAGGTCTGTGGAGCAAACAATTCACCGCTCTCACCCCCCCCACCCCCAAGATGCGAAAATTGACTGCCCTTTGGGTGAACAAGTGCGCCCCCGGAGGCAAAATGCCGCCCCCTCCACCAGCCTGGTGTCCTCTCTCGTCAGCTGCCCCCCTCCCCAAATAAAAATCCTGGCTGCGCACCTTGCCAGGGGTGCCACTTTTGGAACGCAAAACATATCAGGTGGGCGCCAGATCCTCTCGCAGGGCTAAGAGCGCCCTCCCCCGCTCCTGAGGGGAGGGGTTGGAAGCGACACTTTAGGGGGCCCATCAATCTCTCAGGGGGCACCGTGACCATTTCAGGTGGCGCTGAGGGTCGAGGGGTACAGCTGCCCCTGGATGATCCTCAAATTTAATTATATGTTCTCTGGCATTTCTGGCCCTGTGTCCCCACCCCCCAAACCATCAGCCTTTATTTATTTAATCCTATATTATATAACATTAAATATACCCTTGTGCGGAATAACATGGACCCCATGTCCATCTTGCCCCACACGTGTTGTCCGTCTTACCCCACTTTGCTCTTCCTAAACAAGCTTGGATATGAATCGGAGGCCATTGTGATTACACAGTGAGCGACTGCAGTGAACAAAATGTAATATCTTGAAGAGCCATATTACGTAATACCAATAAATATCTATAGAAACATCCATGCAATGACCTTACGAATTCGATTGTGAAAAAAACACATGAGTTGCAGTTTTTACTTCTATGAAAATTGTATAAAACCTATTGAGCTTACCGGACCCAACGTTGCTCTGCGACCGATACGCGATAAAAGGAAGCTTATTACACGCTTTTCCCAGTCGTAGCGCTGTCAGTTTGTCCCAAACAGGGGGTGTCCGTCTTACCCAGGGTGTCCATGACCCCCACTTTCCCCTATCTTAAAAACAATTACTCTTCTCCTAAACGTTTCGTCTCTAGCAATGTATTTTGACGAGCTCTTTACATTTGGGACCCTGCTAACTGGATGGGACGTCAATTTGGAAAATTATGCACAAAAAACTGCTTTCGCCGATCTCGATGATTTTCTGTCTTTTCTCAATTGCTTCCAAATTTTGGACATTATGAAGTATTTTGCACGTCAGTTCATGCATCCAGTTCAAACGCAGCAGGTGAGGCAACAGTGGTGTCGGCAAGGACCATCACTTGAGATATTTTGCAACAACGACCGCGGCCTAATACCTTCCAATCAGTATCGAACCGGCTGTACATACTACCTCTCTTGGATTTCGAAGAAAGTCGCTTGTCGCACATTTTTTGCGTTTGCCGGCTGTTAAATTTTAACAGTGGTCATCTTCTGATGATGTTTTGATACCCGACGCTCCCTAAATGTGTTCCCAATGCTAATAAATACGAGGTGAGAATACATTTTTCACTTCCAATGTTTGCCGGCTAAAAGCTGGGGAAATACAATCATTATATCAAGTTATCAATCATATGAATTGTTTCTCTTATTTCTACCTTTATTCAGCTTATCGCATGGTCAGATTTGCGACTATGTAATTATTTTATAAAGCTACAGTCACTGTCAGAACCGATAAATTAACCATCGACAGCCTCTGCATGAAGTAGCGCACCCAGTGGGTGCCAAGGGAGGGGTGCTCTGGTGCCTTCGTTATGGACCTGATCTCAAAATGGATGTCTGCTCTAGATTGCCCGTTACGAGAGCTTTCGAATGGTATATAGAAACTTGATCTAACTCCTCTTTTGTGAACCTTGTTTTGAGAACCATCATTGCCTTAGATCGGTTTAGAAAGGACATCATAACTCGGTGACATGACCTCACCTTAGATTGAAATTTCGTCAAGATGTCTCAAATTGATTTTGATTTGCACTTGCCACGCGGCACTGCGCTAAACCTAGCCGTTTTTCTCCCATTGCGAAAAATAAAGAGGGGGTAGAATTGACCCCCTGGTAAAAGCAGGGTTAAGAGGGAAAACAAAATTTGGTGTGCTTGTTTGAGCCGCCTGATAAAGAGCTTCAATTTGAACCCAAAATCATTATTCTACCATAATTATTTATCGAACTATGAATTTCGTCCCGGTTTATCAGGGCCTCCTGCATCACTGTGCAGGGGCGGAGCTATGGCTTGGTATTCAGGGACGATCTATTTGCAAACTATCATCCTGCATGGCGCGTTCTTCTTACAACAAAGACGTCTGTAGCAGCATTGGGCAAAGCCAGAATGTTTCACCTGGTCAGGTGAAAACACCAACCTTATGGCAAGTGATGGGTGCATGCGTCATCCAACACTCATTCATTTACAAGATCACACACAGTCACAAGATCATACACAGTCGCGCAGAAACGACCCTGCTAACCCTGGCTGTTTCCTATCTCTTCATTGCATGTTTTTCCTGAGTAAATTAGGATTTATGAAAATATAATTATACACTTACCCCCCCTATTATTTTCGGTTGCGTGGATTGAAGTTGTCAATGGCCTCTGAACTCGTCATTATGATCACCCACGAATCAGTGTTCCGTGATGTTATATACCTCAGCTTGTTTCCCAATAGTCCGAGTCTAGCGGGTACCATTACCATAGCTGGTGGCATCAGAACTCATTCAAAAGGACGCTAATGACCACCGCCGCCGCCGACGACCACTCCGATTTCCCACCGGCTCTCTGAGCTTCCGGTGCTCGGCATTGTTTTGATGATGCCGGTCCGTTTCGTCACGCTTCGCTCAGAGATGGCAGCGTGTACCAATTATTCCAGATGTCGGTACCCCAGCGCTGTGCCAGCCATTTCCCAAGCACGCGGACGTAGGTACGTCCGGAGTGGCGGCCAAATTGTGACCTAACGGCCGCACCGTGTGCCCTCAGATGTCACACCATCACGCCAGATCGCGCCCGAACCATGCCGCAGTTCTGTTTACTCCTCAGATGTCACACCATCACGCCAGATCGCGCCCGAACCATGCCGCAGTTCTGTTTACTCCTCAGATGTCACACCATCACGCCAGATCGCGCCCGAACCATGCCGCAGTTCTGTTTACTCCTCAGATGTCACACCATCACGCCAGATCACGCCCGAACCATGCCGCAGTTCTGTTTACTCGCAATGTCATTAACCAAGTACCTAGCGATTCCCACGCTCGGCAGAATCTGGTCAACATGCACGTTTTCAGGGCTGACTTTTTTGGTGGGTGGGGGGAGGAGGGGAAGCTGGAAGATTGGGCTGCAGCGCGAATAACTGTTGTTTTACTCTGGACTCAACTTCCACCAATTTGGATCACCAATGCGTGCGGCACCGTAATGAATGGGCTCTAAGGAAAACACTAGATTTAGTATTTTAGATATGAAGTTGGGTCCTGAATAAAACAGCAGCTGTTCGTGCTGCAGCCTTACCTTCCAGCTTGCCCAAAAGAAGTCAATGCTCTGGCACCGTCGCGTGGTCCGTGTAGAGCCGGCGGCACAGATGGCGGCTTGGACGAGTGGCTCTCGACTAAGCTTGTCTACCTCTTCGTCTACCGTTTGCTGACAACACTAATCAGTTTCACTATTGTACCAATTCGAGAGCTGTGTAGCTCGTCAATTACAGGTGGAGGGCGCAGTAAAGATACAGCAGGGATAGCCATGAGCGATTACTTGTTATTAGAGCAATGAGACACATGAATCAATCGATGAGCTCTTTGGTTTCCGCTGGTGGGCATTGCAGTCTCCTATTGTTCTTGAAGTGAATGTGTGAAGATGACACCAGCAGGGTTAAGATGGTACTCTGTGGTACAACGAGCTACTGGGTATGTTCTCAGTGGAGTGCGTGGCTCTGTGGGCAGAGCACCTGGTCCATGGCTCCTGTCCCGGCGGAGCCTCAGAGTAGTTTGACCTGATCCCTAAAATCCCTGCCAACAGGGTAAGAGTTGGTGTCGTGGCTTAACCCTGGCAGCTGGTGCGTGGTTTAACCCCAAAATTACTGTTAACTGGGTATGTTCTCGCCGATACTGCTGTAAAAGAGACTTAGTGCTTTTTTACAACCCTCTGGGCATCTGCTACGCTTCTGACCCGGTGTAGTCTCTTAATGGCTATAAAACCAATCATCCATCATCCATAAAAATAAAAAACTCTTGCTTGCAAGCAGATATGTCTGGCTCCAGACCGAACCTGAAGGTCATGCTGACAGGCTGTTCCGGAACTGTTTGTGAGTGGAGGCGCCAGTTTTGCAGTGAACCAGTGAATTAATTCATTCCGCAGCTCCCACCCTGCGTGACTCGAAACATGGGCTGACAGACTTCCGGCCCCGCGCCGGCCACCTGGACGTTTTTGCTGGCTCGCATCAGCTGTTGATTGCTGGCTTGGGCAGCGTTGCTGCTGGTTTGGGCAGCGCGGTCACGCACGTGAGATCAGGCTAGGTTGGGTTGCGACTTTCCCCTCCACTCTCGAGCTCCCTCCTGGCTTGGTGTGCGGGGGTCATGATCTTCCCCTCCCCACTCTGGCTAGCTTTCTAGCGGTCTTGATCCTCTCCGTCTCTAAGTCCTGGTTGGCTTTCTAGTGGTCATGGTTCTATTTCCCTCGCAAGTCCTGATTAGCTTTCTAGTGGTCGTGGTTCTCTTCCCCTTCAGGTCCTAGTTGGCTTTCTAGTGGTCGTGGTCCTCTCCCTCTGCAAGCCCTGGTCGGTTTTCGTTTGTCACGATTATGGGAGTTGACTGTAGGTATTCCATTGGAAAATGGGTACCATGTTGGTTTTTTGACGTTTGGGTTTCCTAATATTTGTTGGGCTTTGAAGGGAATGTGGCACCTTGGCCGAATCCTGGAATTTAGTGTATATAGGCGTACTTTTAGCCGAAAATAATGAAACCACTCATAATTTCTCTGAAATATGTACAATAAGCTCAATATTTTTATTTTTAAAATACTCCTCTAGGAAAATAAATAAATATCTTCCTGTGGATGATGTCATGATCTGGCAACCACTACCATACTTGAAACGCTTCAATGGCTTCGATTGGGTGATGCTCATCGTAACATCAGCATATGTCGTCACACCAGCAGCTCACAACAATGGCCGCCTGGCGAGAGGTACATGGGAGGTACATTTCAGGTATGTTTTAGCTTTTTTCTATGAAAATATCGAGTTCCAATATAAATTATATATAGAGTACCGGGTTTTCCGACTTGCTTTACAACTTGTCTATCTCAGTTAAAATCACGTTATAAAGGTGCCACATTCCCTTTAAAGGGAATGTACTACTTTCTAGAAATTCTAAAGATAATTGTTCGACAAAATATGTCTGAAAATCAGGAAAAATTTTTCGCAACTTTGATGCACTAAAAACAAAAATTTGCCCTCTTTTCTAACATGTGACGTCATCAAAATAACACTTTCAATAATCAGTTCTCTTGCTGCGGGTAAGCTGCCGGGACTGGGAGTCGGGGACGTGAATGAGCTCAGTGTACAATATTGGACAGTTTCTGTAGGGTCTGCGACGGAGACGCCACTAGAATCCTCGTCCGACTCTGTTCCACTGCCGGACGACTCTGTGTCAGGCTGGCTCTACCATCCCATGTTTCAAAATCACTAGAGGACTGCCACTGTATGTTCAATTTCCGTGACAAACTCACCCAGGACACATTAACTCTTTGATAGGGCGGTCAAGTGCCTAAAAGTCATATTACTTCAGTCTATTTGGCATTGACGGCGCTGCACGCATCACTTCTGCGTTCGCTCAGCCATCCTGATGCGGCGTGGTCCCTTCATCCCATCCTGAGAGTCCCTGCACCCAATCAAGTACGGCTGTCGTTAGGATAATTGAACGCGTGCGTAACTGCACTGCCAAACGGCATCTGGGGTCACACTGCTGGCCTGGCTCGGCAACAGGTCGGGCGCAGGTCAAGGATGGTGTCGGCTCCGGCGTGGTTGCGCCACGCCTGAGACTGTTGGGGACCCGACCATAGGTTGACGTCGCCTTTGTCTGTTGGGCGCTGTTCCACCAATTACTGCTGCAGTTCAAAGTATGTGCGCCCAGATTAGGGCCAAGCAGCTTCCTGACCAGGTGGTTCCCCTGTTGAAGACTGCCAGGTCAAATTAGCTACATCTCCAGGATCGGCACCCGGCGCACACTGCTACTCAGTACCCGGCACACAGTGCTACCCAGTACCCGGCGTACAGTGCTACCCAGTACCCGGCGTACAGTGCTACTCAGTACCCGGCGTACAGTGCTACTCAGTACCAGGTGCATAAAGCTACCCAGTACCCGGCGTACAGTGCTACCCAGTACCCGGCGTACAGTGCTACCCAGTACCCGGCGTACAGTGCTACTCAGTACCCGGCGTACAGTGCTACTCAGTACCAGGTGCATAAAGCTACCCAGTACCCGGCGTACAGTGCTACCCAGTACCAGATGCATAAAGCTACCCAGTACCCGGCGTACAGTGTTACCCAGTGGCCGGCACTCAGTGCTACCCAGTACCCGGCGCCCAGCGCTACCCAGTACCCGGCATACAGTGCTACCTAGTACCCGGCGCACAGTGTTACCTAGGGTCTGGCGCACAGTGCTACCTAGTACCTACCCAGCGCACAGTGCTACCCAGTACCTACCCGGCGCACAGCTCTACCCAGTACCCGGCGTACAGTGCTACCTAGTACCCGGCGCACAGTGTTACCTAGGGTCTGGCGCACAGTGCTACCCAGTACCTACCCGGCGCACAGCGCTACCCAGTACCCGGCGCACAGTGCTACCCAGTACCTACCCGGCGCACAGCGCTACCCAGTACCCGGCGCACAGTGCTACCTACTACCCGGCACACAGTGCTAGCCAGTGCCCGGCGCAGTGTTACCTGGTAGTCCAGACTTGTTGAGTCGTGACTCGTAGTCATATTTTTCTCGAGTCAGAGTCGAGTCGACTCACTTCCAGACTTGGATTGAGTCACAGTCGAATCAGCTGCTCGACTAGTTGAGTCGAGTCAAAATCAGAGTCGGCATCTGTCGAAAATGGTCCCTACGCCGCTTTATTAGCCTTAATAATGGAACGCGCGTTGTTACTTCATTTCTCGTCCCGCGGTTCGGGCGTTGCCATGGCAATGATCGGCTGTAAATTCACGTGCGGCGCCGGATTGTTGAAGCGGCTGTGAGCGAAGTGTGTCACTCGCCGAAGTCCACTAACCGCAGCCCCCTCCAACAGCAAGCGCAGACCACTGGATGTGACGTAACACCTCGTAGCATATAACATGGGAAAATTAAATGATTAAATATCAAAAATTTTGCAAAAAGAGGCCCACAATCCCAAATAAAATGCCTATCGATTCCATTTGGGATAAACTTGATTACTGTTTATTCTCAAAAATTCGTAAGCAGGAAGTGCAATTTGCAGTAGTTTAACACACGGCTCAACGGTAAAGGAATTCCTTCACGCCCGCGTGACGTCATCCGGGCATGGAGGAATCCCTCTTGGTTGTACCTTTAAGTAAAGGTATCTTGCACTAACCGTGCGTAAGTCAGGGCTCGGGTGAGGGGGGACGGGCTCAGCGCTGTGCACCAGTTTGGCAGCATAAACACTTAATTCATACTATTTAGCTCAATAATATCTCCAATGGGAGGGTTGGCCTGCTTGATCAATTCTTGCAACCCACTGGGGTTAATATTGGGCTAAAACTGTCGTGTGAGAGGATTTGGCCTGCAGGACCAGTCCTTGCACACCGCCGGGGACAATATTGATCTACAACTATCTGCAGTGGGAGGATTTGGCCTGTTGGACCAGTCCTTGCACCCCGCTGGGGGTGACATTTTAAAGCTAAAGTCATTTCAGAGCCCCTCCCAACCACATACTTGTAAAGGGAATGTGCCACTTTGGTCGAATCCTGGAATTTATTGTAATTAAGGGTACTCTTAGCCGAAAATCATGGAACTGTCCATGATTTGTCTGAAAAAATGTACAAAAAGCTCAATATTCTTATTTTAAAACTGCGCTTCTAGGGAAAACAATTCTCTGCCTGTGGATGATTTCATGATCTGGCAGCCACTACGTTATTCCGTAGGCTTCAAGGGCTTTCGATTGGCTGATACCGTGACGTTAGCATATGTCGCCACACCAACAGCCTGATAACTGTGGCCTGCTGCTCGAGGTACATGAGGGGTACATTTCAGGTTGATTTCTAGCTTTTCTCTGAGGAAGTTTTGAGTTTCAAGACAAGTGATTTATGGAGTGCCGGGTTTTCCGGCATGCTTTATAACTTGGCTATCTCAGTTAAAATCAAGTTATAAAGATGCCACATTCCCTTTAAAGTAGGGTTTTTCCTTAATAGCCGCCTGCGCGTAGGTAGCCGGCCACGCTGGGGTAGGGACAGGCGAGTTGAAGTTTTTCCAGGATGCATTTGTCAGAGGAACTTGGTTGAATCTGTAACCGCCGAGCCTCCTCCGAGACATCCACACAGCAGGAGCGTCCGATTCCAAATGTATTCGTTAAGAACAACAACGCCCCGCGGCACCAATCATACCGACCTGGCAGGGCCGGTCACAGGGTGGATACACCGCATTCCCACTTCTCCCTCCCAGTGCTGGGCAGTACCGACCTGACCGGTCGGGCAGAGGCGGTCACACCGCCTTACAGGGTCGTCACCAGTGCTGGGCAGTACCGACCTGACCGGTCGGGCAGAGGCGGTCACACCGCCTTACAGGGTCGTCGCCGATCTGTTCGTTACGTTGATATGTGTACTGGCTCTAGGTAATGACATGTCCTGACTTAGTGCTTTGGTCTGTGGGGTTGTGTTGCACCCGGCATGTTTGTCTCGGCTCAAGGGTTTACAAAAAGAGGCGGTCATTTAATCCTTCTGCTCTTTCATGTTAACTGGGTGAAAGGTTTTGGAGAAAGTTAACGGTACAAAAATGAGTGATCGATTTGTCCATATAATAGACACATCAGATTGCAGTCTCCTCAGCCTCTGATTCACTAAAACACGTTACAGTCCACTATTTCTCAAGCGATCTTTTGGGCCTCATAGCAATCTCAACAGCTTCCAAGCTGTGAGTCAGGGTTGGGTCGACTTAACACCAAATTCTTAACGCGATTAACATTTTATATATTTGTACAACTAATTTTGAATGATTTTACATTGCTTGTTATTTGGTAATATTAGACAGTTTACTAATTTCATGTCTACACTAGACCCTTGCCGGGATCATTCATAAACTAACATGGGTTATGTAAAATATGCAGTTTCAAAGGCATGCAAATTTGTTAGTTATTTTCTGTTTAATCCTAGCAGTAGCATGCAAAATCATGCAGACAAATTTGTGACTGGGCACAAAATCTGACTTTAAGGGCGCACACCACACACAGTCCGCAGCTCATTCTCATGCGGCAATTCACTCTTAGGGAAACCGCACCATTATTTTCTATTTTTCTTCCTTCGTTTGAATGAAAAAAAAAACTTAGCTAGGTGGAGGTCGACTCGCAGTTGCTCAGGATAGAGGGGCGTGTTAATTTGCAAAAATCGGAGTATAAAAGTTGACACTTAGGGCTAGTAACTTCAATCAATTCTAAGCAACTTTGCAATATATCATCATTTTTATCTTTAAATAAACACCCGCCCTCGGCCAAATTACTTTTTCATGTCAGTGACGCAAGGTCGAGCCGCCCGGCGCGTACCAGTCTGTGTCAATAGGGCGAATTTGCGCCGCCTCTGCATGTGAACTTCGCCAATTTAGTATGTTTGGTCACATTGCATCTATAAAATAGCTGCTAAAGATACCTGGGCAGGCCCGTAGCCAGGCGGGTGCACTGGGTGCCTGGGCACCGTCTGGCGCTTTCTTGGGTACATCTGTAGTGAAGGTATGTGAATTTCCCCATAACCTTCAGTACAGATAGACTTTCGGAGCGATTCACTCAATTGTTTTTCCTCACAGATATTAGTCAAGAAAAGAGGCAATGGAAGCGTTTGACCAGTGGCGGATCCAGGACTTCATGGGGGGGTACGAAGCTTGAGCCTAACCCACCATTGCCGCGGATCAGCCTCCGCCTATGTATTAACTATAGGCATTCAGACATTTCGGGGATGTGATGTGAATTTTTTCTTTTCTTTATGAGGGCTGAACTTTGCAAATAGTTTTGAAGGAAACGCTTATTCACAACTATTTTGGAAAAATTTACTAAACAGTGGGATATCAAGAATATCTAATATTTGTAGAACTACCACCTAATTCCAGGTTTTGGGGTGGGAGAAGAAGAAAAGGAGAAGAGAAGAGCCTATGCTCGTTATTGTTGTTTGAAGTGAATTATTTGTCTAGTCTGCTCATAATTTTGTGTAGGGGAGACTGGGGCAAAACGGACACCATAATTGTTTTCCTGACATAGCAAGCTCAATAGCGGGCCGAAAATGTTGAGCTATATGCCCTGACGTAGCCTAATTACTTGTATCTCTAATGTAAGAGTATCGACTAAAAGATAATTTCGAAAACATAGCAGTAAAATATATAAGCTAATGTTTTTGTCCATTTTGCTCCAACCCTGGGGCATAATGGTTTTCAGCAAGGGGCAAAACTCACAGTATGACCTGCTGTCATTGGATTTTGCCCGGGCCACCCCAAAGATATATAAATCCACATCCCTGGCAGGCCTGGTAATATGGCGAAAAAAACATCAAATATTCGTTAAAGCGTCAACATCCATTAACTCCATGAAAAATTTTTTAACCTGCTTTCATTTTGACAAAAGACTGCCCCTCCAGCCTGGACCCGCCCCTGCCTTGTTTTCTTGCTGTTTCTTTGACGTAACAACAATAACCTCGGCCTGCGGCCTCGGCAGGTGCCACTCCAGCGCAGGAGAAGCCGGTGACAATGTACGTTAGCCAAACAGTTAGATTGACAGGCGAGTGTTTTCAGCAGTTTGATACTTAAAACAACGCAATGTTGGAGTTTTAGGTTTTGTGTTCTCATTATGGCTCCATTCAATCCCCTGTCTAGGCCCATGTTTTCCTACATTAGCATGTCTGTGCACACTGCGTCACGTTTGCCCTCTGTTCATGTCATCACGTAAATAAACACACGTATACAGTTTGTTTTTTTAAGTCAAGATTGGGTATACCCAGAAGAAAGGCAATACAAGATAAAATATAATGGGCTTGCCGACCATATTTCATCTTTAGGTACCTGCAGATATTCAGCCAATTCAGCTTATTTGCTACCGAGTTAGATTCGGTTACCCTATTTACCAGTGCGCATGCGCAGTAACGTCTGCAGTGAATGAGAGTGAAGATTCCGTTATAATTGACTGAAGCATGTTGGTATCCCGTGTGTTTGTCTCCTGGTCAAAATTATCCCTTATAGTCTTTTATTCCTTAGAATACCTACAGCGCATGCGCAGCACAGTGCTGTGTCATAATGCCGTCAATTGGGATTGGCAGATTGTATTCTGCTTTTACTCGTAACATTTTAGCAAAATCGGTCTATTGGCTCCCGAGATAGCCTCCATGACCATAAAATCTAATGCGCATGCGCACTGACCTTTGTAATTACCAAAGGTGACAAAACATTCATGCTAAATTCTAGCATGTTGGCTCTCCTCTGTTCATGTCCTCCTCTGAAATATCCTCAACTTTAAGGCTTATTTTCATAATTTCTACTGCGCATGCGCAGAGCAGTGCAGCTTCAATATGATATATTTAGTTTACATTCCGTGCTATTCTCTTGTTCACAAAATTACAAGAAAATCGATCGGTAGGTTGCCGAGATGGCCTCTGTTACCATTAGTTCCACTGCGGATGTGCAGTGACCTTTCATTGACCTGAAGACAAGATTCGAAATATACATGACCGATTGTCGCTCATTGGTATTGTTCGATAATATGGAAAAGAAAGCAACGATATTTATATATCATTTATATGTCTAAACACGGTGGCGGATACAAGGGGAGAGGCTAAGGGGCTTAATATCCGCATGTGAAAATGCCTACAGCTATGGCATAGGCGGAGGATGTTTCAAAGCAATGATGGGGATGCTCGAGCTAATAAGTGAATTCAGGGTGGTGGGGGGGGCATAGGGGCACGTGCCCCCTTGATCGACCCTCGGCGCCCCCTGAAATGGCCACGGCGCCCCTTAAACATTCGATGGCGCCGCCTGAAATGTCAGTTCCCACCCCCCTAAGATGCGAAAATCTGCGCCCATCGCAAGGATTTTGCGTCCACCTGATAGGTTTTGCCGGTCAAAAGTGAGGCCACCTATTCCGGATTACACCCCTTCCCCCGGGAAAGTTTCTCTCCTATCGGAAATCCTTGATCTGCCTATACTCGAGCCCCTTAGCCCCACCCCCGTACTGATGTCCCGGATCCGCCTATGCTCGAGCTCTTTAGCCCCACCCCCATACTGATGTCCTGGATCCGCCTATGGTCGAGCTCTTTAGCCCCACCCCCGTACTGATGTCCTGGATCCGCTTATGCTCGAACTCCCGAGCCCCATCCCCGTACGATGTCCTGGATCCACTTATGCTCAAGCTATTTAGCCCCACCCCCGTACTGATGCCCTGGATTCGCCTATGCTCGAGCTCCTTAGCCCCAACCCCGTACTGATGTCCTGGATCCGCCTATGCTCGAACTGCTTAGCCCCACCCCCGTACTGATGTCCTGGATCCGCCTGTGCTCGAGCTCCCTAGCCCCACCCCCGTAACGATGTCCTGGATCTGCCTATGCTCAAGCTCACTAGTCCCACCCCCGTACTAATGTCCTGGATCTGCCTATGCTCGAACTCCTTAGCCCTTACCCCCGTACTGATGTCCTGGATCCGCTTATGCTCGAGCTCCTTAGCCCCACCCCCGTACTGATGTCCTGGATCCCCACCCCCGTACTGATGTCCTGGATCCCCACCCCCGTACTGATGTCCTGGATCCGCCTACGCTCAAGCTCCTTAGCCCCACACCCGTAACGACCCCCACCTCCATGCCCGAAACGACGTAGGCGGATCCAAGGGCGAAAGGGGACAGGTGCCCCCCATAGAATCCTAGCGCCCCCTGAAATTGTGTCGGAACCTCCTGGAAAGTTCGATGGCACCCCCTGAAACGTCGTTTTCCCCGCAATGCAGGTATCGGCACCCACTGATAGGATTTAGGGCCTACTTGATAGGGTTTTCCGGCCAAAAGTGGCGTCCCTGGTCCAGATAGCGCCCACCAGGAAGTTTCCCCTTCCACCTCGCCACCGATAGGCAATCCTGGATCCGAGTATGGGAAGCGACATTTCAGGGAGCGCCATAGACCTTTAGAGGCGTGTCTTTACAATTTCAGAGGGCGCCAATGGTCGATTGGGGGTTGGGGGAGGGGGATGGGGGAGGAGAGGGTTGGGGAGGGGGGCACCTAGCCTATTTATTCCCTGGATTCACCCATGGTCCAAAAACAGAAACATAATGCTCTTATTGTAAACTCAGACTTTTACGGTACTCTAATTACTTGTGATGCATTATGGGTAGTATTGGGTACGTTTTTACCAGACCATAAATAAACAGAGACGGCTGCTCCGATCGCCGGCAGTTGCCGCGGCGTGGGCGCAGCGGTGACGCCTGGTGATTTGCTACAACGATGCGTGGAGAAACAGCATGTTAGTAAAGGTAAATTGATGTTTTATTGATATCTAACCAGATGGAATGTCGACATATGTCTCTTACCTAGCTGCATGCAAAATTTCATTTCCCTCCAATGACTCTAACCACCCTAAATCCCGGTGTGAAGCAAAAATGAACCGATAAAATTACCACTTCGAAATTTATTTTACGACTTATAGCTTGCACGCCGTAAGAGATAAGTGGGGGTATCAGTGAGAAAAATGAAGGCCACGAAGTTTGCTATCCAGCCGTGTTAAGTTCAATACCGTAGCTATCATGTTTTGGAAACCAGGGGGCTGAAAATAAAAAGTTTCAAAACTTATATTTTATTTTTGCCTCTAAAATAAAAAAGTTTTACTATGAAAATTTTTATCTGTAAATATATAATAACGGAGGTTAGTGTCTTTTATTATCTGAAATGGAAACTAAATTTTATTTATTAGATCCGAAGATATAAGGGTTTGAATGATATTTTGGGAAATGCAGACCTCCACGGAATAGGCCAAAAAGGACCTTCAACTTTCCGTTTTCATTTTGTTTTTGTGCTTGTGCAGAACTGCACAAACAGGCCTATAAGTGGATATTTGCTTAGAACCTGAACTGCCGTAGCTTCAGATATTTCGAGCTTATAGTTTAGACCATGAGTTTTATGTCAAATTTAGGGTGCAAAGTTTAAAAGTTAATTTAGAACTTAAATTTAAACTTTTTTCTTTGCAGCTTTTTGTGTGAACTACAAATTTCCCTGATGTCAAAGGGTGCAAGTTTGAAGAGTCTAGATGAATTGGCAAAAAATAGAAAAATAAAAGTTAAAATCACATAATGCAAAATTCTGGGCAAAATTTTAAAAATTTTGAAAATTGACAACCGTGGTGCTTAATCATTTGGAAGTGCCTTCTATCCACAAAAGTCTTACGTTTCTGATACCAGCGCTCAGAACAGACAACAACAACAGACCTCGGCCTGCGGCCTCGGCAAGTGCCGCTCCGGCGCAGGAGAAGCCGGTGACAATGTACGTTAGGCAAACAGTTCGATTGACAGGCCAGTGTTTTCAGCAATATGTTACTTATCCCAACGCAATGTTGGGACGTAAGGTCTTGTTTTCTCATTATGAGTCCATTCAATCCCCTTTGTAAGCCCATGTTTTCCTAAATCAGCATGTCTCTGCACACTGTGCCACGTTTGCCCTCTGTTAATGTCATCACATAAATAAACACACGTATAATGTTTGTTTTGTTAAGCAAAGACCGGGCAAGACCAGAAGAAAGGAGACACAATATAAACTATGATGGGTTTGCCGACCGTATTTCACCTATACCTGCATATTTTCACCCAATGCAGCCTATTTGTTACCGAGTTAGCTTCGGTAACCCTATGTCCTAGTCCGCATGAGCAGTAACGTCTGCAGTGAATGAGAGCGAAGATACCGTTATAATTGGCTGAAGCATGTTGGTATGCTGTGTGTTTGTCTCCTGGTCTAAATTATCCCTTATAGCCTATTATTCCTTAGAATTCCTACAGTGCATGTGCAGCACAGTACAGCGTCATAATGCCGCCAATTGGGATTAGCAGATAGTATTCTGCTTTTACTCGCAAAGTTTGAGCAAAATCGGTCGATTGGCTTCCAAAATAGCCTCAATGACCATAAAATCTAATGCGCATGCGCACTGACCTTTGTAGTTATTAAGGATGACAAAAAGTTCATGCTAAATTTAAGCATGTTGGCTCTCCTCTGTTCATTTCCTCCTCTGAAATATCCTCAACTTTAAGGCTTAATTTGATAATTTCTACTGCGCATGCGCAGAGCAGTGCAACTTCAATTTGAAATTTTTTGTTTTTATTCCGTGTAATTATCTTGTTCACAAAATTTGAAGGAAATCGACCCGTAGGTTGCTGAGATGGCCTCTGTTACACTTAGTTTCACTGCGCATGTGCAGTGACCTTTCATTGACTTGAAGACCACATTCGAAATCTGCATGACCGATTGTCACTCATTGGTATGGTTGGATGACATGGAACAGAATGCAACGAGATTTATGTATCATTTATAGGAGCTCAAGCTCCCGTCTATAGTCTCCATGACCATAAGTTCTAATGCGCATGCGCACTGACCTTTGTTGTTACCAAGGGTGACAAAACACTCATGCTAACTTTAAGCACGTTGGCTTTCCCTCTGTTCAGGTCCTCCTCTAAAATATCCTCGCCTTTCAGGCCTATTTTCATAATTTCTGCAGCTTCCATGCCATTTTTTACTTACATTTTGTGATATTCTTCTGTTCACAAAATTTCAAGAAAATCGACCCGTAGGTTGCGCAGATAGCCTCAGTTAGCATTAGTTCCAGTGCGCATGCGCAGTGACCTTTTGTTGACCTGAATACCGAATTCGAAATCTGCATGGTCGATTGCCTCTCATTGATATTGTTCGGTAATTTGGTACGGAGTGCAACGAAATCTTCAATCTTTCATATGCTTATATACATACATGGTGGCTATTCCAATGGTGGTAGATACAATGGACGGAGCAAGGGGCTGAACTCCCCCCCCAATGTCAGAATATCTATGGTTAATACAAACACAGAAGCTGTTCCGAGGCAATGGCGGGGAAGGCTCCAGTCCCGTACCAGCCCCCATCCTCACTGCTCCCCCGTCCGAAATGTTTTCCCATGAGCTATCTCAGCACGCCTCTGGACCCTGCTACCGTTCCCTAGATACCCGAGGGCATCACTGCTCACTTCCTCGGATCTCTAAACACACCTCGGCACCCTCTGCCCTCTAGTCACGTTCCCGTCCGCCCCGACCGGCTAGCCACCCGCTGTATGTACTCGGATAAAAATGTTATGCCTTTCTTGTACGCATTTACCGGCTGCAGCCTACTGCCGCAGCACAGAAGGTCCATGCAAGAAAGGCAGAATGACGTCACTACTGCTGCGGGAAAAACGGGACCGAAGTATTTTGCCCCTCAGTGGCGAACAAGTCGTCGGAGCGTCATGAAACAAAAACGGCAGAGCTCATAATTTCCCATACTAAAAGTTTAGAGAGAGCCATATATCTCAGTTGAGTATAAAGGCACTTTATCACGTGATGAATCTATTACAACCTATGAAAACCGCATCAAATTCAGTCTTTATCATCATATAGCTCAAAACCTATGGGAGACGCGCGGGTATGGTCAGGCAGACGGTTGTAGAACGTGAGCCGGGCTTTTTTGGTACCAATTTCGAAAAGAGAATTTGGAAATATGTAGTCCTAAATTCCCAAAAAAACAAAAAAATCTTGTATTTTTTGCAGAAAAATATTTCCCATTAACTCAGAAATTTGCATTTAGAATATGTTGTTGTAATGACAATACCCATCTCAACAAAGAAAACTGCGTTCAAAAATGTCCAGAATTTTGAAAGTTATATGGTTTTAAAGTTTTAGGCCATAATTGCAATGTTTTGGAAAAAGGGCCAAAACTGACCTTCAAAATTATGCTTTTGGTTCAGTTTAGTGTCTATGCAGTAACGCACAGTCCATTCTGTCTGTAAAAATCCAGTTTGGAACACCTAGCATCATATCTTCAGATATTTTGAACTTATAACTTTGGTAATGCATTTCACTACAAGTTGGAGGTAAAAGTTTCAAAAAATCATTTTGGAAGTACAAATTTGGATTTTTTGCTTCAAACTTTGAGCAACAACTGGTAATTGATTGTGTGTAAAAGAGTGTAAGTTTGAGAGCTGTAGACTAAAAATAGAAAAATAAAAGTTTATAAAAATATAATCCAAAATTTTGGAAAAGTTTTTGCAAAATTCGAAAATCTGCAGCCGTCGGGATTTTTTATGGGTTCCTGCCTTTCATCCCTGCAAGTTCCAAATATCTGATACCAGTCTTTAGAACAAACAACAACTACTACTACCTCGGCCTGCGGCCTCGGCAGGTGCCGCTCCGGCGCAGAAGAAGCCGGTGACAATGTACGTTAGGCAAGCAGTTCGATTGACAGGCGAGTGTTTTCAGCAGTATGATACATATACTAACGCGATGTTGGGACTTGAGGTCTAATGTTCTCATTCTGACTACATTCAGTCCCATGTGTAAGTCCATGTTTTCCTAAACTAACATGTCTCTGCACACTGCGCCACGTTTGTCGTCTGTTCATGTCATCACATAAATAATCACACGTATAAAGTTTGGTTTGTTAAGTAAAGACTGGCTATGCCAAGAAGAAAGGAGATACAACATAAAATATTATGGGTTTGCCGACCATATTTCACCTACACCTGGAGATCTTCACACAATTCAGCCTCTTTGTTGCCGAGTTAGCTTCGGTTATCCTAAATCCCAGTCCGCATGCGCAGTAAAGTCTGCAGTGAATGAGAGCAAAGATACCGTTATAATTGGCTGAAGCATGTTGGTATGTCGTTTGTTTGTCTCCTGAACTAAACTATCCCTTATAGCCTAATATTCCTTAGAATTCATACTGAGCATGCGCAGCACAATGCAATGTCATAATTCCGTGAATTAGGATTAGCAGATAGTATTCTGCTATTACTCTCAAATTTTTAGCCCAATCGGTCTATTGGCTCCCGAGATAGCCTCCCTGACCATAAGTTCTAATGCGCATGCGCACCTACCTTTGTAGTAAGCAAGGGTGTCAAAACTTTCATACTAAATTTAAGCATGTTCTCTCTCCTCTGTCCATGTCCTCTTCTGAAATATCCTCACCTTTAAGGCTTATCTTTAAGATTTCTACTGCGCATGCGCAGGGCAGTGCAGCTTCAATATGACATTATTTGTGGTTTTCACTCCGTGTCATTTTCTTGTTCACAAAATTTCAAAGAAATCGACCCGTAGGTTGCCGGGATAGCCTCTGTTACCATTAGTTCCACTGCGCATGCGCAGTGACCTTTCATTGACCTGAAGACCGGATTCAAAATCTGCGTGACCGATTTCCTCTCATTAATATTGTTCGACAATATGGAATAGAGTGCAACGAGATTTATATATTATTTACATGTCTAAATACGATAGCGGATACAAGGGGCGAGGCTAGTGGGCTTAAGTCCCCCCCATGTGAAAATGCCTAGAGCTATAGCATGAGCAAACGATGTTTGGAGGCAATGCAGAGAGGCTGGAGCTAAAACGTGAATTCAGGGTAGCGGGTGGGAATAGGAGGCACGTGCACCCCCCCTTTGGTCGATCCTCAGCACCCCCTGAAATGGCCACGGCGCCCTCAAACATTCGATGGCACCCCTGAAATGTCACTTCCCACCCTTTCCCCTAAGATGCAAAAATTGGCGCCCATCGGAAGGATTTTACGTGTCAAAAGTTGCGCTCTATCCTCCGGATTACACCCCTTGCCTTCCGGACGGTGCCTCCTCTATTGGTAATCCTTGATCCGCCTATGCTCAAGCTCCTTAGCCCCACCCCCGTACTGATGCCCTGGGTCCGCCTATGCTCGAGCTCCTTAACCCCACCCCCGAACTGATGTCCTGGATCCGCCTATGCTGGAGCTCCTTAGCCCCACCCCCTACTGATGTCCTGGATCCGCCTATGCTCGAGCTCCTTAGCCCCACCCCCGTATTGATGTCTTGGATCCGCTTATGCTCGAGGTCCCGAGTTCCAACCCGCTCCTGATGTCCTGGATCCGCCTATGCTCGAGCTCCTTAGCCCCACCCCGTACTGATGTCCTGGATCCGCCTATGCTCGAGCTCACTAGCCCCACCCCGGTACTGATGTCTTGGATCCGCCTATGCTCGAGCTCCTTAGCCCCACCCCCATACTAATGGCCTGGATCCGCCACTGCTTATTAAGTTTATTTAAGCAGGGAGTGCAAGGAGTCACGTGTCATGGTATCACCACAAAGAGGTTTATTCGGCTGGGAAAGAAATGGTGTGCAACGGTGGATCCTTTGGCCAGTGCTACCTATGGTTAGAGGATGCATTAACTAGTGGGTTGATAGATAGACAGATGATAAACTTTTATTGGACGGAAACAATATGACAGGTATAACAAATAGATTGACGCAAAAGCCCGAAGGCTTAAGTGGTGGGGCCTCTCTTATCTCTCTCATAAAACACATCACTTTTACCGGACCTATCACACACATACACAGTAAGATTTGGACACACATAAAGAAACAAAACACAACAAACCAAACAAGCAAACCAGTTCTTGACCACCATTTTGTTTTTTATTCGTCGCAAGTCGCCGCAGCGAGCGGTACCCTACCGCACGGCCGCCACCCGGCCGTCCGACTGATATGAATATCTAATAGACAACGCGCCCGCCGCACGAGTAGAGGAGCCGAAACGAGACAGACTACCCTGCCACCACCGGGCATTCGCGCTGGTCTATAGCATGCGTAGATAGCCCTATGGTATCTGTCTCGCATAGCAGCTACCAGTGCGCCGCCCGCAGCGACGCTACGGCTGAACGGCGGGGTGAGGTTTCGAGCGGAAAACATACTAGCATTGTGTATTACATTTAATTAAAGGTACACTGTTGTTGCTATGATATGCCACCTGTTGCGATGGCAAGATATGTCTTAAAACTAGCTTTTTGCCGAATTTCATCCACTTCCATCTATATTAACCATTCGAAATCCTGGTGTGAAGCAAAAATGAACTGATAAAATTACCACTTTGAAATGTACTTTACGGCTTATAGCGCGGAAGCCGTAAGAGATAAGTGGGGGTATGAGTGAGAAAAATGACGGCAACGAAGTTTTCTATCCAGCCGTGTTAAGTTCAATACCGTAGCTATCATGGTCTGGAAACCAGGGGGCTGAGAATAAAAATTTTAAAAACTTTTATTTTATTTTTGCCTCTAAAATAAAAAGTTTCAGTCTGAAAGTTTTTATCTCTAAATATATAATAAAGGAGGCTATTCTCTCTTGTTATCTGAAATGGGAACTAATTTTTATCAATTAGATCGGAAGATATAAGGGTTTGAATGATATTTTGGGAAATGCAGACCTTCACGGAATGGGCCAAAAAGGACCCTTAAAATTCCGTTTTTGTTTTGTTTCTGTGTTTGTGCAGTACTGCACAAACTGGCCTTTAAGTTGATATTTGACTCAGAACCTGAACTGCTGTAGCTTCAGATATTTCGAGCCTGAAGTTTAGACCATGAGTTTTATGCCAAATTTAGGGTGCAAAGTTTAAAAGCTAATTTAGAGCCCTAAATTTAAAGCTTTTTCTTTCCAACTTTTTGTGTGAACTAAAAATTTCCTTGATGTAAAAGGGTGCAAGTTTGAAGAGTCTAGATGAATTAGCAAAAAATAGAAAAATAAAAGTTAAAAATCACATAATGCAAAATTCTGGGAAAAATTTTGAAAATTTTGAAAATTGACAACCGTGGTGCTTATTCATTTGGAAGTGCCTTCTATCCACAAAAGTTTTAGGTCTCTGATACCAGCGCTCAGAACAGACAACAACAACAACAACTCGGCCTGCGGCCTCGGCAGGTGCCGCTCTGGCGCAGGAGAAGCCGGTGACAATGTACGTTAGCCAAACAGTTCGATTGACAGGCGAGTTTTTTCAGCAATTTGATACTTATAACAACGCAATGTTGGAGTTTTAGGTTTTGTGTTCTCATTATGGCTCCATTCAATCCCCTGTCTAGGCCCATGTTTTCCTAAATTAGCATGTCTCTGCATACTGCACCACGCTTGCCCTCTGTTCATGTCATCAAATAAATAAACACACGCATAATGTTTGTTTTGTTAAGCAAAGACTGGGCATGACGAGAAGAAAGGAGATACAATATAAAATATGATGGGTTTTCCGACGGTATTTCACCTATACCTGCAGATTTTCACCCAATTCAGCCTATTTGTTACCGAGTTATGCCCCAGCTCGAGACCTCAGCCCCACCACCGAACTGATGTCCTGGATCCGCCTATGCTCGAGCTCCTTACCCCACCCCCTTACATATGTCCTGGATCTGCCTATGCTCGAACTCCGTAGCCCCACCTCTATACTGCCCTGGATCCGCCTATGCTTGAACTCCTTAGCCCCTACCCCTACTGATGTCCTGGATCCGCCTATGCTCGAGCTCCCGAGCCCCACCCACGTACTGATGTCCTGAATCCGCTTATGCTCGAGCTCCTTAGCCCCACCCCCGTACTGATGTCCTGGATCCGCTTATGTTTTAACTCTTTAGCCCCTACCTGTTTTAACTCTTTAGCCCCTTGATGTCCTGGATCCGCTTATGCTCGAGCTCCTTAGCCCCACCCCCGTACTGATGTCTTTGATCCGCCTATACTCGAGCCCCTTAGCCCCAGCCCCGTACTGATGTCCTGGATCCGCCTCTGCTCGAGCTCCTTAGCCCGACACCCATACTGATGTCCTGGATCCGCCTATGCTCGAGCTCCTTAGCCCCACCTCCGTACAGATGTCCTGGATCCGCCTATGCTGGATCTCCTTAGCCCCATCCCCGTACCGATATGCTGGATCCGCCTATGCTCAAACTCCTTAGCCTCTAACCCCGTACTGATATCCTGGCTCCGCTTATGCTCGAGCTCCTTAGCCCCACCCCCGTACTGATGTCCTGGATCCGCCTATGCTCGAACTCTTTAGCCCCTTACCCCTGTGCTGATGTCCTGGATCCGCTTATGCTTGAGCTCCTTAGCCCCACCTCTGTACTGATGTCCTTTATCCGCCTATACTGGAACCCCTTTAGCCCCATCCCCGTACTGATGCCCTGGATCCGCCTCTGCTCGAGCTCCTTAGCCCCACACCCATACTGATGTCCTGGATCCGCCTATGCTCCAGCTCTTTAGCCCCACCCCCCGTACAGATGTCCTGGATCCACCTTATGCTCGATCTCCTTAGCCCCACCCCCGTACTGATGTCCTGGATCCGCCTTTACTCGAGCTCCGGAGCCACACCCCTGCACTGATGTCCTGGATCCGCCTATGCTCGAGCTCCTTAGCCCCACCCCCAACTGATGTCCTGGATCTGCCTATGCTCGAACTCCGTAGCCCCACCTCCGTACTGCCCTGGATTCGCCTATACTCGAACTCTTTAGCCCCTACCACCCTACTAATGTCCTGGATCCGCCTATGCTGGAACGCCCGAGCCCCACCACCTTACTGATGTCCTGGATCCGCCTATGCTCGAGCTCCTTAGCCCCACCCCCGTACTGAGGCCTGGATCAGCCTTTGCTGGAGCTCCTTAGCCCCACCCCCGTACTGATGTCCTGGATCCGCCTATGCTCGAACTTTTTAGCCCCACCTCCGTACTGATGTCCTGGATCCGCCTATGCTCGAACTCCTTAGCCCCTACCCCTACTGATGTCCTGGATCCGCCTATGCTCGAACTTCGTAGCCCCTACCCCCCCTACTGATGTCCTGGATCCGCCTATGCTCGAGCTCCTTAGCCTCACCCCTGTACTGATGTCCTGGATCCGCCTATGCTCAAGCCCTTTAGCCCCACCGCCGTACTGATGTCCTAGATCCGCCTCTGCTCGAGCTCCTTAGCCCCACACCCATGCTGATGTCCTGGATCCGCCTCTGCTCGAAGCTCCTTATCCCCACCCCATACTGATGTCCTAGATCCGCCTATGCTCGATCTCCTTAGCCCCATCCCCGTACTAATATCCTGGATCCGCCTATGCTCGAACTCCGTAGCCCCTACCCCCTACTGATGTCCTGGATCCGCCTATGCTGGAACTCCCGAGTCTCACCCCGTACTGATGTCCTGAATCCGCTAATGCTCAGCTGCTTAGCCCCATCCCCGTACTAATGTCCTGGATCCGCCTATGCTCTAACTCCCTAGCCCGACCCTCGTACCGATGTCCTGGATCCGCCTATGCTCTAACTCCCTAGCCCGACCCTCGTACCGATGTCCTGGATCCGCCTATGCTCTAACTCCCTAGCCCCACCCTCGTACTGATGTCCTGGGTCCGCCTATGCTCGAACTCTTTAGCCCCTACCCCCATGCTGATGTCCTGGATCCGCTTATGCTCGAGCTCCTTACCCCCACACCCGTAACGACCCCACCTCCGTGCCCCCCCCCCGAAACGACATAGGCGGATCCAAGGGGGAAAGGGGACAGGTGCCCCCATAGAATCTTAGCGCCCCCTGAAATTGTCCCGGAAACCCCTGGAAAGTTCGATGGCACCCCCTGAAATGTCGTTTTCCCCGAGATGCAGGTATCGGGGTCTACTGATAGGTTTTAGCGCCTACTTGATAGGTTTTTCCGGCCAAAAGTGGCGTCCCTGGTGTAGATAGCGCCCACCAGGAAGTTTCCCCTTCCACCTCGCCCCCGATAGGCAATCCTGGATCCGCGTATGGGAAGCGACATTTCAGGGAGCGTCATCGACCTTGAGAGGCGTGTCTTTACAATTTCAGAGGGCGCCGATGGTCGATTGGGGGTTGGGGGGAGGGGGATGGGGGGAGAAGGGTGGGGGGGGCACCTAGCCTACTTATTCCCTGGATCCACCCATGGTCCAAAAACAGAAACATAATACTCTTATTGTAAACTCGGACTTTTACGGTACTCTAATTACTTGTGATGCATTATGGGTAGTATTGGGTACTTTTTTACCAGACCATAAATAAACAGAAACGGCCGCGCCGATCGCCGGCGTTGCCGCGGCGTGGACGCAGGGGTGACGCGTGGTGATTTGCTACAACGATGCGTGGAGAAACGGCATGTTTGTAAAGGTAACTTGGTGTTTCATTGATATCTATGCAGATGGAATGTCGACATATGTCTCTTACCTAGCTGCATGCAAAATTTCATTTCCCTCCAATGACTCTAACCACCCTAAACCCCGGTGTGAAGCAAAAATGAACTGATAAAATTACCACTTTGAAATGTATTTTACGGCTTATAGCGCGGAAGCCGTAAGAGATAAGTGGGGGGTATGAGTGAGAAAAATGACGGCAACGAAGTTTTCTATCCAGCCGTGTTAAGTTCAATACCGTAGCTATCATGGTCTGGAAACCAGGGGGCTGAGAATAAAAATTTTAAAAACTTATATTTTATTTTTGCCTATAAAATAAAAAGTTTCAGTCTGAAAGTTTTTATCTCTAAATATATAATAAAGGAGGCTATTCTCTTTTATTATCTGAAATGGGAACTAATTTTTATCAATTAGATCGGAAGATATAAGGGTTTGAATGATATTTTGGGAAATGCAGACCTTCACGGAATGGGCCAAAAAGGACCCTTAAATTTCCGTTTTTGTTTTGTTTCTGTGTTTGTGCAGTACTGCACAAACCGGCCTTTAAGTTGATATTTGACTCAGAACCTGAACTGCTGTAGCTTCAGATATTTCGAGCCTGTAGTTTAGACCATGAGTTTTATGCCAAATTTAGGGTGCAAAGTTTAAAAGCTAATTTAGAGCCCTAAATTTAAAGCTTTTTCTTTCCAACTTTTTGTGTGAACTACAAATTTGCCTGATGTAAAAGGGTGCAAGTTTGAAGACTGTAGATGAATTAGCAAAAAATAGAAAAATAAAAGTTAAAAATCACATAATGCAAAATTCTGGGCAAAATTTTGAAAATTTTGAAAATTGACAACCGTGGTGCTTATTCATTTGGAAGTGCCTTCTATCCACAAAAGTTTTAGGTCTCTGATACCAGCGCTCAGAACAGACAACAACAACAACAACAACCTCGGCCTGCGGCCTCGGCAGGTGCCGCTCTGGCGCAGGAGAAGCCGGTGACAATGTACGTTAGCCAAACAGTTCGATTGACAGGCGAGTTTTTTCAGCAGTTTGATACTTATAACAACGCAATGTTGGAGTTTTAGGTTTTGTGTTCTCATTATGGCTCCATTCAATCCCCTGTCTAGGCCCATGTTTTCCTAAATTAGCATGTCTCTGCATACTGCACCACGCTTGCCCTCTGTTCATATCATCAAATAAATAAACACACGCATAATGTTTGTTTTGTTAAGCAAAGACTGGGCATGACGAGAAGAAAGGAGATACAATATAAAATATGATGGGTTTTCCGACGGTATTTCACCTATACCTGCAGATTTTCACCAAATTCAGCCTATTTGTTACCGAGTTATGCCCCAGCTCGAGACCTCAGCCCCACCACCGAACTGATGTCCTGGATCCGCCTATGCTCGAGCTCCTTACCCCAACCCCTTACATATGTCCTGGATCTGCCTATGCTCGAACTCCGTAGCCCCACCTCTATACTGCCCTGGACCCGCCTATGCTTGAACTCCTTAGCCCCTACCCCTAATGATGTCCTGGATCCGCCTATGCTCGAGCTCCCGAGCCCCACCCACGTACTGATGTCCTGAATCCGCTTATGCTCGAGCTCCTTAGCCCCACTCCCGTACTGATGTCCAGGATCCGCTTATGTTTTAACTCTTTAGCCCCTACCTGTTTTAACTCTTTAGCCTCTTGATGTCCTGGATCCGCTTATGCTCGAGCTCCTTAGCCCCACCCCCGTACTGATGTCTTTGATCCGCCTATACTCGAGCCCCTTAGCCCCGGCCCCGTACTGATGTCCTGGATCCGCCTCTGCTCGAGCTCCTTAGCCCGACACCCATACTGATGTCCTGGATCCGCCTATGCTCGAGCTCCTTAGCCCCATCTCCGTACAGATGTCCTGGATCCGCCTATGCTGGATCTCCTAGCCCCATCCCCGTACCGATATGCTGGATCCGCCTATGCTCAAACCCCTTAGCCTCTAACCCCGTACTGATATCCTGGCTCCGCTTATGCTCGAGCTCCTTAGCCCCACCCCCGTACTGATGTCCTGGATCCGCCTATGCCCGAACTCTTTAGCCCCTACCCTCTGCTGATGTCCTGGATCCGCTTATGCTTGAGCTCCTTAGCCCCACCTCTGTACTGATGTCCTTTATCCGCCTATACTCGAACCCCTTAGCCCCACCCCCGTACTGATGTCCTGGATCCGCCTCTGCTCGAGCTCCTTAGCCCCACACCCATACTGATGTCCTGGATCCGCCTATGCTCCAGCTCTTTAGCCCCACCCCCGTACAGATGTCCTGGATCCACCTATGCTCGATCTCCTTAGCCCCACCCCCGTACTGATGTCCTGGATCCGCCTTTACTCAGGCTCCGGAGCCACACCCCTGCACTGATGTCCTGGATCCGCCTATGCTCGAGCTCCTTAGCCCCACCCCCGAACTGATGTCCACGATTCGCCTATACTCAAACTCTTTATTCCCTACCACCCTACTAATGTCCTGGATCCGCCTATGCTGGAACGCCCGAGCCCCACCACCGTACTGATGTCCTGGATCCGCCTATGCTCGAGCTCCTTAGCCCCACCCCCGTACTGATGCCCTGGATCCGCCTATGCTCGAGCTCCTTAGCCCCACCCCCCGTACTGATGTCCTGGATCCGCCTATGCTCGAACTTCTTAGCCCCACCTCCGTACTGATGTCCTGGATCCGCATATGCTCGAACTCCTTAGCCCCTACCCCCCTACTGATGTCCTGGATCCGCCTATGCTCGAGCTCCTTACCCCACCTTCTTCCTGATGTCTTGAATCCGCCTATGCTCGAACTCCGTAGCCCCTACCCCCCACTGATGTCCTGGATCCGCCTATGCTCGAGCTCCTTACCCCACCCCCTTACTGATGTCCTGGATCCGCCTGTGCTCAAACTTCGTAGCCCCACCTCTGTACTGCCCTTGATCCGCCTATGCTCGAACTACTTAGCCCCCACCCCCTACTGATGTCCTGGATCCGACTATGCTCGAGCTCCCGAGCCCCACCCCCGTACTGATCAGCTGAATCCGCTTATGCTCGAGCTTCTTAGCCCCACCGCCGTACTGATGTCCTAGATCCGCCTCTGCTCGAGCTCCTTAGCCCCATCCCCGTACTAATATCCTGGATCCGCCTATGCTCGAACTCCGTAGCCCCTACCCCCTACTGATGTCCTGGATCCGCCTATGCTGGAACTCCCGAGTCTCACCCCCGTACTGATGTCCTGATTCCGCTAATGCTCAGCTGCTTAGCCCCATCCCCGTACTAATGTCCTGGATCCGCCTATGCTCTAACTCCCTAGCCCGACCCTCGTACCGATGTCCTGGATCCGCCTATGCTCTAACTCCCTAGCCCGACCCTCGTACCGATGTCCTGGATCCGCCTATGCTCTAACTCCCTAGCCCCACCCTCGTACTGATGTCCTGGGTCCGCCTATGCTCGAACTCTTTAGCCCTTACCCCCATGCTGATGTCCTGGATCCGCTTATGCTCGATCTCCTTACCCCCACACCAGTAACGCCCCACCTCCGTGCCCCCCGCCCCCGAAACGACATAGGCGGATCCAAGAGGGAAAGGGGACAGGTGCCCCCCATAGAATCTTAGCGCCCCCTGAAATTGTCCCGGAAACCCCTGGAAAGTTCGATGGCACCCCCTGAAATGTCGTTTTCCCCGAGATGCAGGTATCGGGGTCTACTGATAGGTTTTAGCGCCTACTTGATAGGTTTTTCCGGCCAAAAGTGGCGTCCCTGGTGTAGATAGCGCCCACCAGGAAGTTTCCCCTTCCACCTCGCCCCCGATAGGCAATCCTGGATCCGCGTATGGGAAGCGACATTTCAGGGAGCGTCATCGACCTTGAGAGGCGTGTCTTTACAATTTCAGAGGGCGCCGATGGTCGATTGGGGGTTGGGGGAGGGGATGGGGGAGAAGGGTGGGGGGGGCACCTAGCCTACTTATTCCCTGGATCCACCCATGGTCCAAAAACAGAAACATAATACTCTTATTGTAAACTCAGACTTTTACGGTACTCTAATTACTTGTGATGCATTATGGGTAGTGTTGGGTACTTTTTTACCAGACCATAAATAAACAGAAACGGCCGCGCCGATCGCCGGCGTTGCCGCGGCGTGGACGCAGGGGTGACGCGTGGTGATTTGCTACAACGATGCGTGGAGAAACGGCATGTTAGTAAAGGTAACTTGGTGTTTCATTGATATATATGCAGATGGAATGTCGACATATGTCTCTTACCTAGCTGCATGCAAAATTTCATTTCCTCCAATGACTGTAACCACCCTAAACCCCGGTGTGAAGCAAAAATGAACTGATAAAATTACCACTTTGAAATGCATTTTACGGCTTATAGCGCGGAAGCCGTAAGAGATAAGTGGGGGGTATGAGTGAGAAAAATGACGGCAACGAAGTTTTCTATCCAGCCGTGTTAAGTTCAATACCGTAGCTATCATGGTCTGGAAACCAGGGGGCTGAGAATAAAAATTTTAAAAACTTATATTTTATTTTTGCCTATAAAATAAAAAGTTTCAGTCTGAAAGTTTTTATCTCTAAATATATAATAAAGGAGGCTATTCTCTCTTATTATCTGAAATGGGAACTAATTTTTATCAATTAGATCGGAAGATATAAGGGTTTGAATGATATTTTGGGAAATGCAGACCTTCACGGAATGGGCCAAAACGGACCCTTAAATTTCCGTTTTTGTTTTGTTTCTGTGTTTGTGCAGTACTGCACAAACCGGCCTTTAAGTTGATATTTGACTCAGAACCTGAACTGCTGTAGCTTCAGATATTTCGAGCCTGTAGTTTAGACCATGAGTTTTATGCCAAATTTAGGGTGCAAAGTTTAAAAGCTAATTTAGAGCCCTAAATTTAAAGCATTTTCTTTCCAACTTTTTGTGTGAACTACAAATTTCTCCTGATGTAAAAGGGTGCAAGTTTGAAGAGTCTAGATGAATTAGCAAAAAATAGAAAAATAAAAGTTAAAAATCACATAATGCAAAATTCTGGGCAAAATTTTGAAAATTTTGAAAATTGACAACCGTGGTGCTTATTCATTTGGAAGTGCCTTCTATCCACAAAAGTTTTAGGTCTCTGATACCAGCGCTCAGAACAGACAACAACAACAACAGACAAACCTCGGCCTGCGGCCTCGGCAGGTGCCGCTCTGGCGCAGGAGAAGCCGGTGACAATGTACGTTAGCCAAACAGTTCGATTGACAGGCGAGTTTTCTTCAGCAGTTTGATACTTATAACAACGCAATGTTGGAGTTTTAGGTTTTATGTTCTCATTATGGCTCCATTCAATCCCCTGTCTAGGCCCATGTTTTCCTAAATTAGCATGTCTCTGCATACTGCACCACGCCTGCCCTCTGTTCATATCATCAAAGAAATAAACACACGCATAATGTTTGTTTTGTTAAGCAAAGACTGGGCATGACGAGAAGAAAGGAGATACGATATAAAATATGATGGGTTTTCTGACGGTATTTCACCTATACGTGCAGATTTTCACCCAATTCAGCCTATTTGTTACCGAGTTATGCCCCAGCTCGAGACCTCAGCCCCACCACCGAACTGATGTCCTGGATCCGCCTATGCTCGAGCTCCTTACCCCACCCCCTTACATATGTCCTGGATCTGCCTATGCTCGAACTCCGTAGCCCCAGCTCTATACTGCCCTGGATCCGCCTATGCTTGAAGTCCTTAGCCCCTACCCCTACTGATGTCCTGGATCCGCCTATGCTCGAGCTCCCGAGCCCCACCCACGTACTGATGTCCTGAATCCGCTTATGCTCGAGCTCCTTAGCCCCACCCCCGTACTGATGTCCTGGATCCGCTTATGTTTTAACTCTTTAGCCCCTACCTGTTTGAACTCTTTAGCCCCTTGATGTCCTGGATCCACTTATCCTCGAGCTCCTTAGCCCCACCTCCGTACTGATGTCTTTGATCTGCCTATACTCGAGCCTCTTACCCCAGCCCCGTACTGATGTCCTGGATCCGCCTCTGCTCGAACTCCTTAGCCCGACACCCATACTGATGTCCTGGATCCGCCTATGCTCGAACTCTTTAGCCCCTACCCCCGTGCTGATGTCCTGGATCCGCTTATGCTCGAGCTCCTTAGCCCCACCCCCGTACTGATGTCCTTGATCCGCCTATACTCGAGCCCCTTAGCCCCACCCCCGTACTGATGTCCTGGATCCGCCTCTGCTCGAGCTCCTTAGCCCCACCCCCGTACTGATGTCCTGGATCCGCCTCTGCTCGAGCTCCTTAGCCCCACACCCATACTTATGTCCTGGATCCGCCTATGCTCCAGCTCCTTAGCCTCACCCCCCGTGCTGATGTCCTGGATCCGCTTATGCTCGAGCTCCTTAGCCCCACCCCCGTACTGATGTCCTTGATCCGCCTATACTCGAGCCCCTTAGCCCCACCCCCGTACTGATGTCCTGGATCCGCCTCTGCTCGAGCTCCTTAGCCCCACCCCGTACTGATGTCCTGGATCCGCCTTGCTCGAGCTCCTTAGCCCCACACCCATACTTATGTCCTGGATCCGCCTATGCTCCAGCTCCTTAGCCTCACCCCCGTGCTGATGTCCTGGATCCGCTTATGCTCGAGCTCCTTAGCCCCACCCCCGTACTGATGTCCTTGATCCGCCTATACTCGAGCCCCTTAGCCCCACCCCCGTACTGATGTCCTGGATCCGCCTCTGCTCGAGCTCCTTAGCCCCACCTCTGTATTGCCCTGGAACCGCCTATGCTCAGCCCCGACCCTCTACTGATGTCCTGAATTCACCTATGCTCGAGCTCCCGAGCCCCACCCCCGTACTGATGTCCTGAATCCGCTTATGCTCGAGCCCCTTAGCCCCACACTCGTACTGATATCCTGGATCCGCCTATGCTCGAACTCTTTAGCCCCTACCCCCGTGCTGATGTCCTTGATCCGCCTATACTCGAGCCCCTTAGCCCCACCCCCGTACTGATGTCCTGGATCCGCCTCTGCTCGAGCTCCTTAGCCCCACACCCATACTTATATCCTGGATCCGCCTATGCTCCAGCTCCTTAGCCCCACCCCCGTACTGATGTCCTGGATCCGCCTCTGCTCGAGTTCCTTAGCCCCACACCCATACTTATGTCCTGGATTCGCCTATGCTCCATACCCTTAGCCCCACCCCCCGTATTGATGTCCTGGCTCCGCTTTTACTCGAGCTCCGGAGCCCCATCCCCGCACTGATGTCCTGGATCCGCCTATGCTTGAGCTCCTTAGCCCCACCCCCGTACTGATGTCCTGGATCCGCCTATGCTCGAACTTCTTTGCCCCACCTCCGTACTGATGTCCTGGATCCGCCTATACCCGAACTCCTTAGCCCCTACCCCCTACTGATGTCCTGGTTCCGCCTATGGTCGAGCTCCTTACCCCACCCCCTTACTGATGTCCTGGATCCGCCTATGCTCGAACTCCGTAGCCCCATCTCTGTACTGCCCTGGATCCGCCTATGCTTGAACTCCTTAGCCCCCACCCCCTACTAATGTCCTGGATCCGCCTATGCTCGAGCTCCCGAGCCCCACCCCCGTACTGATGAGCTGAATCCGCTTATGCTCGAGCTCCTTAACACCACCCCCGTACTGATGTCCTGGATCCGCCTATGCTCGAGCTCCTTACCCCACCCCCTTACTGATGTCCTGGATCCGCCTGTGCTCGAACTTCGTAGCCCCACCTCTGTACTGCCCTGGATCCGCCTATGCTCGAACTACTTAGCCCCCACCCCCCTACTGATGTCCTGGATCCGACTATGCTTGAGCTCCCGAACCCCACCCCTGTACTGATCAGCTGAATCCGCTTATGCTCGAGCTTCTTAGCCCCACCGCCGTACTGATGTCCTAGATCCGCCTCTGCTCGAGCTCCTTAGCCCCATCCCCGTACTAATATCCTGGATCCGCCTATGCTCGAACTCCGTAGCCCCTACCCCCCTACTGATGTCCTGGATCCGCCTATGCTGGAACTCCCGAGTCTCACCCCGTACTGATGTCCTGATTCCGCTAATGCTCAGCTGCTTAGCCCCATCCCCGTACTAATGTCCTGGATCCGCCTATGCTCTAACTCCCTAGCCCGACCCTCGTACCGATGTCCTGGATCCGCCTATGCTCTAACTCCCTAGCCCGACCCTCGTACCGATGTCCTGGATCCGCCTATGCTCTAACTCCCTAGCCCCACCCTCGTACTGATGTCCTGGGTCCGCCTATGCTCGAACTCTTTAGCCCTTACCCCCATGCTGATGTCCTGGATCCGCTTATGCTCGATCTCCTTACCCCCACACCAGTAACGCCCCACCTCCGTGCCCCCCCCGCCCCCGAAACGACATAGGCGGATACAAGGGGAAAGGGGACAGGTGCCCCCCATAGAATCTTAGCGCCCCCTGAAATTGTCCCGGAAACCCCTGGAAAGTTCGATGGCACCCCTTGAAATGTCGTTTTCCCCGAGATGCAGGTATCGGGGTCTACTGATAGGTTTTAGCGCCTACTTGATAGGTTTATCCGGCCAAAAGTGGCGTCCCTGGTGTAGATAGCGCCCACCAGGAAGTTTCCCCTTCCACCTCGCCCCCGATAGGCAATCCTGGATCCGCGTATGGGAAGCGACATTTCAGGGAGCGTCATTCGCCTTGAGAGGCGTGTCTTTACAATTTCAGAGGGCGCCGATGGTCGATTGGGGGTTGGGGGAGGGGATGGGGGAGAAGGGTGGGGGGGCACCTAGCCTACTTATTCCCTGGATCCACCCATGGTCCAAAAACAAAAACATAATACTCTTATTGTAAACTCAGACTTTTACGGTACTCTAATTACTTGTGATGCATTATGGGTAGTGTTGGGTACTTTTTTACCAGACCATAAATAAACAGAAACGGCCGCGCCGATCGCCGGCGTTGCCGCGACGTGGACGCAGGGGTGACGCGTGGTGATTTGCTACAACGATGCGTGGAGGAACGGCATGTTAGTAAAGGTAACTTGGTGTTTCATTGATATATATGCAGATGGAATGTCGACATATGTCTCTTACCTAGCTGCATGCAAAATTTCATTTCCCTCCAATGACTCTAACCACCCTAAACCCCGGTGTGAAGCAAAAATGAACTGATAAAATTACCACTTTGAAATGCATTTTACGGCTTATAGCGCGGAAGCCGTAAGAGATAAGTGGGGGGTATCAGTGAGAAAAATGACGGCAACGAAGTTTTCTATCCAGCCGTGTTAAGTTCAATACCGTAGCTATCATGGTCTGGAAACCAGGGGGCTGAGAATAAAAATTTTAAAAACTTATATTTTATTTTTGCCTATAAAATAAAAAGTTTCAGCCTGAAAGTTTTTACCTCTAAATATATAATAAAGGAGGCTATTCTCTCTTATTATCTGAAATGGGAACTAATTTTTATCAATTAGATCGGAAGATATAAGGGTTTGAATGATATTTTGGGAAATGCAGACCTTCACGGAATGGGCCAAAAAGGACCCTTAAATTTCCGTTTTTGTTTTGTTTCTGTGTTTGTGCAGTGCTGCACAAACCGGCCTTTAAGTTGATATTTGACTCAGAACCTGAACTGCTGTAGCTTCAGATATTTCGAGCCTGTAGTTTAGACCATGAGTTTTATGCCAAATTTAGGGTGCAAAGTTTAAAAGCTAATTTAGAGCCCTAAATTTAAAGTTTTTTCTTTCCAACTTTTTGTGTGAACTACAAATTTGTCTGATGTAAAAGGGTGCAAGTTTGAAGACTGTAGATGAATTAGCAAAAAATAGAAAAATAAAAGTTAAAAATCACATAATGCAAAATTCTGGGCAAAATTTTGAAAATTTTGAAAATTGACAACCGTGGTGCTTATTCATTTGGAAGTGCCTTCTATCCACAAAAGTTTTAGGTCTCTGATACCAGCGCTCAGAACAGACAACAACAACAACAACAGACAACGAGAACCGGAAAACCAGAATAGAAGCCGTTTCTTACTTCGTTCGTCACCGGCTTCGACGACGAGACCGGAAAAACTGTCAGAATAGAAGCCGTTTCTTACTTCGTTCGTCACCGGCTTCGACCTCGGCCTGCGGCCTCGGCTGGTGCCGCTCTGGCGCAGGAGAAGCCGGTGACAATGTACGTTAGCCAAACAATTCGATTGACAGGCGAGATTTTTTCAGCAAATTGATACTTATAACAACGCAATGTTGGAGTTTTAGGTTTTGTGTTCTCATTATGGCTCAATTCAATCCCCTGTCTAGGCCCATGTTTTCCTAAATTAGCATGTCTCTGCATACTGCACCACGCTTGCCCTCTGTTCATGTCATCAAATAAATAAACACACGCATAATGTTTGTTTTGTTAAGCAAAGACTGGGCATGACGGGAAGAAAGGAGATACAATATAAAATATGATGGGTTTCCGACGGTAGTTCACCTATACCTGCAGATTTTCACCCAATTCAGCCTATTTGTTACCGAGTTATGCTCCAGCTCGAGACCTCAGCCCCACCACCGAACTGATGTCCTGGATCCGCCTATGCTCGAGCTCCTTACCCCACCCCCCTTACATATGTCCTGGATCTGCCTATGCTCGAACTCCGTAGCCCCACCTCTATACTGCCCTGGATCCGCCTATGCTTGAACTCCTTAGCCCCTACCCCTACTGATGTCCTGGATCCGCCTAAGCTCGAGCTCCTGAGCCCCACCCGCGTACTGATGTCCTGAATCCGCTTATGCTCGAGCTCCTTAGCCCCACCCCCGTACTGATGTCCTGGATCCGCTTATGTTTTAACTCTTTAGCCCCTACCTGTTTTAATTCTTTAGCCCCTTGATGTCCTGGATCCGCTTATGCTCGAGCTCCTTAGCCCCACCCCCGTACTGATGTCATTGTTCCGCCTATACTCGAGCCCCTTAGCCCCAGCCCCGTACTGATGTCCTGGATCCGCCTCTGCTCGAGCTCTTTAGCCCGACACCCATACTGATGTCCTGGATCTGCCTATGCTCGAGCTCCTTAGCCCCACCTCCGTACAGATGTCCTGGATCCGCCTATGCTGGATCTCCTTAGCCCCATCCCCGTACCGATATGCTGGATCCGCCTATGCTCAAACTCCTTAGCCTCTAACCCCGTACTGATATCCTGGCTCCGCTTATGCTCGAGCTCTTTAGCCCCACCCCCGTACTGATGTCCTGGATCCGCCTATGCTGAAACTCTTTAGCCCCTACCCCTGTGCTGATGTCCTGGATCCGCTTATGTTTGAGCTCCTTAGCCCCACCTCTGTACTGATGTCCTTTATCCGCCTATACTGGAACCCCTTAGCCCCATCCCCGTACTGATGCCCTGGATCCGCCTCTGCTCGAGCTCCTTAGCCCCACACCCATACTGATGTCCTGAATCCGCCTATGCTCCAGCTCTTTAGCCCCACCCCCGTACAGATGTCCTGGATCCACCTATGCTCGATCTCCTTAGCCCCACCCCCGTACTGATGTCCTGGATCGGCCTTTACTCGAGCTCCGGAGCCACACCCCTGCACTGATGTCCTGGATCCGCCTATGCTCGAGCTCCTTAGCCCCACCCCCGTACTGATGCCCTGGATCCGCCTCTGCTCGAGCTCCTTAGCCCCACACCCATACTGATGTCCTGGATCCGCCTATGCTCCAGCTCTTTAGCCCCACCCCCGTACAGATGTCCTGGTTCCACCTATGCTCGATCTCCTTAGCCCCACCCCCCGTACTGATGTCCTGGATCCGCCTTTACTCGAGCTCCGGAGCCCCACCCCCGTACTGAGGTCCTGGATCTGCCTTTGCTGGAGCTCCTTAGCCCCACCCCCGTACTGATGTCCTGGATCCGCCTATGCTCGAACTTCTTAGCCCCACCTCCGTACTGATGTCCTGGATCCGCCTATGCTCAAACTCCTTAGCCCCTACCCCCTACTGTTGTCCTGGATCCGCCTATGCTCGAGCTCCTTACCCCACCTTCTTACTGATGTCCTGGATCCGCCTATGCTCGAACTCCGTAGCCCTTACCCCCCCCACTGATGTCCTGGATCCGCCTATGCTCGAGCTCCTTACCCCACCCCCTTACTGATGTCCTGGATTCGCCTATGCTCGAACTCCGTAGCCCCACCTCTGTACTGCCCTGGATCCGCCTATGCTCGAACTACTTAGCCCCCACCCCCCTACTGATGTCCTGGATCCGACTATGCTCGAGCTCCCCAGCCCCACCCCCGTACTGATCAGCTGATCTGCTTATGCTCGAGCTTCTTAGCCCCACCCCCGTACTGATGTCCTGGATCCGCCTATGCTCGAACTCTTTAGCCCCTACCCACGTGCTGATGTCCTGGATCTGCTTATGCTCGAGCTCCTTAGCCTCACCCCCGTACTGATGTCCTTGATCCCCTATACTCAAGCCCTTTAGCCCCACCGCCGTACTGATGTCCTAGATCCGCCTCTGCTCGAGGTCCTTAGCCCCACACCCATACTGATGTCCTAGATCCGCCTATGCTCGATCTCGTTAGCCCCATCCCCGTACTAATATCCTGGATGGGCCTATGCTCGAACTCCGTAGCCCCTACCCCCTACTGATGTCCTGGATCCGCCTATGCTGGAACTCCCGAGTCTCACCCCGTACTGATGTCCTGAATCCGCTAATGCTCAGCTGCTTAGCCCCATCCCCGTACTAATGTCCTGGATCCGCCTATGCTCTAACTACCTAGCCCGACCCTCGTACCGATGTCCTGGATCCACCTATGCTCTAACTCCCTAGCCCGACCCTCGTACCGATGTCCTGGATCCGCCCATGCTCTAACTCCCTAGCCCCACCCTCGTACTGATGTCCTGGGTCCGCCTATGCTCGAACTCTTTATCCCCTACCCCCATGCTGATGTCCTGGATCCGCTTATGCTCGAGCTCCTTACCCCCACACCCGTAACGACCCCACCTCCGTGCCCCCCCGAAACGACATACGCAGATCCAAGGGGAAAGGGGACAGGTGCCCCCATATAATCTTAGCGCCCCCTGAAATTGTCCCGGAAACCCCTGGAAAGTTCGATGGCACCCCCTGAAATGTCGTTTTCCCCGAGATGCAGGTATCGGTGTCTACTGATAGGTTTTAGCACCTACTTGATAGGTTTTTCCGGCCAAAAGTGGCGTCCCTGGTGTAGATAGCGCCCACTAGGAAGTTTCCCCTTCCACCTCGCCCCCGATAGGCAATCCTGGATCCGCGTATGGGAAGCGACATTTCAGGGAGCGTCATGGAACTTGAGAGGCGTGTCTTTACAATTTCAGGGGGCGCCGATGGTCGATTGGGGGTTGGGGAGGGGGATGGGGGGGAGAAGGGTAGGGGGGCACCTAGCCTAGTTATTCCCCGGATCCACCCATGGCCCAAAAACAGAAACATAATACTCTTATTGTAAACTCGGACTTTTACGGTACTCTAATTACTTGTGATGCATTATGGGTAGTATTGGGTACTTTTTACCAGACCATAAACAAACAGAAAGGGCCGCGCCGATCGCCGGCGTTGCCGCGGCGTGGACGCAGGGGTGACGCGTGGTGATTTGCTACAACGATGCGTGGAGAAACGGCATGTTTGTAAAGGTAACTTGGTGTTTCATTGATATCTATGCAGATGTAATGTCGACATATGTCTCTTACCTAGCTGCATGCAAAATTTCATTTCCCTCCAATGACTCTAACCACCCTAAACCCCGGTGTGAAGCAAAAATGAACTGATAAAATTACCACTTTGAAATCGATTTTACGGCTTATAGCGCGGAAGCCGTAAGAGATAAGTGGGGGGTATGAGTGAGAAAAATGACGGCAACGAAGTTTTCTATCCAGCCGTGTTAAATTCAATACCGTAGCTATCATGGTCCGGAAACCAGGGGCTGAGAATAAAAATTTTAAAAACTTATATTTTATTTTTGCCTATAAAATAAAAAGTTTCAGTCTGAAAGTTTTTATCTCTAAATATATAATAAAGGAGCCTATTCTCTTTTATTATCTGAAATGGAAACTAATTTTTATCAATTAGATCGGAAGATATAAGGGTTTGAATGATATTTTGGGAAATGCAGACCTTCACGGAATGGGCCAAAAAGGACCCTTAAATTTCCGTTTTTGTTTTGTTTCTGTGTTTGTGCAGTACTGCACAAACCGATCTTTAAGTTGATATTTGACTCAGAACCTGAACTGCTGTAGCTTCAGATATTTCGAGCCTGTAGTTTAGACCATGAGTTTTATGCCAAATTTAGGGTGCAAAGTTTAAAAGCTAATTTAGAGCCCTAAATTTAAAGCTTTTTCTTTCCAACTTTTTGTGTGAACTACAAATTTGTGTGATGTAAAAGGGTGCAAGTTTGAAAACTGTAGATGAATTAGCAAAAAATAGAAAAATAAAAGTTAAAAATGACATAATGCAAAATTCTGGGCAAAATTTTGAAATTTTGCAAATTGACAACCGTGGTGCTTATTCATTTGGAACTGCCTTCAATCCACAAATGTTTTAGGTCTCTGATACCAGCGCTCAGAACAGACAACAACAGACAGACACGACGAGACCGGAAAAACTGTCAGAATAGAAGCCGTTTCTTACTTCGTTCGTCACCGGCTTCTGACAACCTCGGCCTGCGGCCTCGGCAGGTGCCGCTCTGGCGCAGGAGAAGCCGGTGACAATGTACGTTAGCCAAACAGTTCGATTGACAGGCGAGTTTTTTCAGCAGTTTGATACTTATAACAACGCAATGTTGGAGTTTTAGGTTTTGTGTTCTCATTATGGCTCCATTCAATCCCCTGTCTAGGCCCATGTTTTCCTAAATTAGCATGTCTCTGCATACTCCACCACGCTTGTCTTCTGTTCATATCATCAAAGAAATAAACACACGCATAATATTTGTTTTGTTAAGCAAAGACTGGGCATGACGAGAAGAAAGGAGATACAATATAAAATATGATGGGTTTTCCGACGGTATTTCACCTATAAAGGCAGATTTTCACCCGATTCAGCCTATTTGTTACCGAGTTATGCCCCAGCTCGAGACCTCAGCCCCACCACCGAACTGATGTCCTGGATCCGCCTATGCTCGAGCTCCTTAGCCCCACACCCATACTGATGTCCTGGATCCGCCTATGCTCGAGCTCCTTAGCCCCACCTCCGTACAGATGTCCTGGATCCGCCTATGCTGGATCTCCTTAGCCCAATCCCCGTACTGATATGCTGGATCCGCCTATGCTCAAACTCCTTAGCCTCTACCCCCGTACTGATATCCTGGCTCCGCTTATGCTCGAGCTCCATAGCCCCACCCCCGTACTGATGTCCTTGATCCGCCTATACTCAAGCCCTTTAGCCCCACCGCCGTACTAAAGTCCTAGATCCGCCTCTGCTCGAGCTCCTTAGCTCCACACCCATACTGATGTCCTGGATCAGCCTATGCTAGAGCTCCTTATCTCCACCCCCGTACAGATGTCCTAGATCCGCCTATGCTCGATCTCCTTAGCCCCATCCCCGTACTAATATCCTGGATCCGCCTATGCTCGAACTCCTTAGCCCCACCCCCGTACTGAGGCCTGGATCTGCCTTTGCTGGAGCTCCTTAGCCCCACGCCCGTACTGCTGTCCTGAATCCGCTAATGCTCAGCTGCTTAGCCCCATCCCTGTACTAATATCCTGGATCCGCCTATGCTCTAACTCCCTACCCCGACCCTCGTACCGATGTCCTGGATCCGCCTATGCTCTAACTCCCTAGCCCGACCCTCGTACCGATGTCCTGGATCCGCCTATGCTCTAACTCCCTAGCCCCACCCTCGTACTGATGTCCTTAGTCTGCCTATGCTCGAACACTTTAGCCCCTACCCCCATGCTGATGTCCTGGATCCGCTTATGCTCGAGCTCCTTACCCCCACACCCGTAACGACCCCACCTCCGTGCCCCCCGAAACGACATAAGCGGATCCAAAGGGGAAAGGGGACAGGTGCCCCCCATAGTATCTTAGCGCCCCCTGAAATTGTCCCGGAAACCCCTGGAAAGTTCGATGGCACCCCCTGAAATGTCGTTTTCCCCGAGATGCAGGTATCGGGGTCTACTGATAGGTTTTAGCGCCTACTTGATAGGTTATCCGGCCAAAAGTGGCGTCCCTGGTGTAGATAGCGCCCACCAGGAAATTTCCCCCTTCCACCTCGCTCCCGATAGGCAATCCTGGGTCCGCGTATGGGAAGCGACATTTCAGGGAGCGTCATCGACCTTGAGAGGCGTGTCTTTACAATTTCAGAGGGCGCCGATGGTCGATTGGGGGTTGAGGGAGGGGGATGGGGGAAGAAGGGTGAGGGGGGCACCTAGCCTACTTATTCCCTGGATCCACCCATGGTCCAAAAACAGAAACATAATACTCTTATTGTAAACTCGGACTTTTACGGTACTCTAATTACTTGTGATGCATTATGGGTAGTAATGGGTACTTTTTTACCAGACCATAAATAAACAGAAACGGCCGCGCCGATCGCCGGCGTTGCCGCGGCGTGGACGCAGGGGTGACGCGTGGTGATTTGCTACAACGTTGCGTGGAGAAACGGCATGTTTGTAAAGGTAACTTGGTGTTTCATTGATATCTATGCAGATGGAATGTCGACATATGTCTCTTACCTAGATGCATGCAAAATTTCATTTCCCTCCAATGACTCTAACCACCCTAAACCCCGGTGTGAAGCAAAAATGAACTGATAAAATTACCACTTTGAAATGTACTTTACGGCTTATAGCGCGGAAGCCGTAAGAGATAAGTGGGGGTATGAGTGAGAAAAATGACGGCAACGAAGTTTTCTATCCAGCCGTGTTAAGTTCAATACCGTACCTATCATGGTATGGAAACCAGGGGGCTGAGAATAAAATTTTTAAAAACTTATAGTTCATTTTTGCCTATAAAATAAAAAGTTTTAGTCTAAAAGTTTTATCTCTAAATATATAATAAAGGAGGCTATTCTCTCTTATTGTCTGAAATGGAAACTAATTTTTATCAATTAGATCGGAAGATATAAGCGTTTGAATGATATTTTGGGAAATGCAGACCTTCACGGAATGGGCCAAAAAGGACCCTTAAATTTCCGTTTTTGTTTTGTTTCTGTGTTTGTGCAGTATTGTGTGATGCGACACATTTTTGGGGTGTGCGTGCAGTAGGCACCAAGTATGGAATGTTATAGGTTAGCTGGGTACCGTCAAATTTTAGTTTTTTTTAAGCTATGTCACATGCTTTAACATAGGCTTAAGTCTGGTCGAAAATTGCAGGGAGCGCCCCACCCCTCTTTCTAGGCCTCCCGGGCCAGGCCCCAGCATCCGTGGTACCTGACCCGCTTCTATCAGCAGTCAGTGCTCAGCAGGCATTGGGGCGTCGTGTGTCACGAGGTGGACCGGGGCTACCATTTGAGAACGCAATGGCGGGTCGAAATTGATAAATGGGGGAAAATTATGTCGAATTGAAAAATCATTAAATGAGTAGTGGATTTCACCTTTTGGGGGATTTAAGAGTAAAAAACGGTTTCTTACCCATATCCCCCCTGGGGAGGTATGACCATCGGGCCGATTTCCGGCGCAATAGGTCGACGGGCCCGCACCCTTCCCCCTTTGAGGGAGGGAGGGGGATGCATCCTTCACCGTCTGGGAGGCCTAGCACTCTGCAAACGGCTCGGGTCCTAAGCGGGTGTCGCCGCGGGCACCGGCGGCAGAGGCAAGCGCTGGGGGCGGGGAACAACAAAACAACATAATGTGAGTACCCGGAATAACGAGCCGTTTAAAATTAGTGGTTCCCCTCCAAATTTTCGACCAGACTTTAGACGAAATATTGATTTCGGTGGAACTATGTGATTGAATTTGGCATATGGCGTGGAGTGAAACTAGACCTCGAAACATTTAATTTTGGTACTTGGCTATTGCAGATATTACATAGGATGTTAAATGGGGAAAGTAACAGGGGGGATAGGTGTGTCTGATCGGGGACGATGTGATGTTGAGTTGCAGATTTCCGAAACATGTTGAAAAATTTAGCTGGCGTAAGAGCGAAGAACGTTTTATTGCGAGATGTCCAACTAAATCTGTGGTACATTTTTTTCGATACAGTGAGGTATGAGAATGTAGAGTCCAACCTATCATAACTAAAATGCTAATTGCTAACCGAGGTCGTAACGTAGATTGTAATTTAGATTTTTATGTTATCAAGGTCGCTATGCAACTGATCTCTTTGGTTTTGTTTCTTTGAATGCCTAACACTCTGTCCAAAATAAAAATAAATTCCCGCTTTGCTATCGAAGCTTTTACAAGGGTGAGGGTAAAAATGAGGACTGAGAACCGATGAAAGAATATCGGTTATAATGTTAATAAGCTTAATAACTTGTGCTATGAAACGGTTAGAGTAATCGATAATAATCGAGTAATTTCGGGTTCTTGCCGCCTTGAGCGTAGATATTGATTGGATGATTAAAGTGCGAGTGCGTGCAAGATTTATAGCGTAAGATGCGTAAACGGACTAATATTTAATAACCTTTATAATAAACTAGCAACAGCAATGAACGTAACAGCATTTAAATTCGTCTTATTATTCCTCGGAATTGCTACACGTATCGAACTGAATGCGAAACGCGTAAAGTGCACTAAAAGGGGGAAATCACCGTTCTGAGGAAACGCGAGCCGGCTACGAGAGAGGCGATGGCGTGTGGCTGACTGCTGCAGCGGCTGGTGGTAAGTAGTATATAATTTTTGGGGCAGGGGGTAATGCAACACACCCTACAGGCGCGACCCTTGTGGTTTATGATAGTATCCGTTGATGAGTGTGTATGCAATCGGTTCCGTATAAATTGACAGTGCATATTCTAGAAGATTCTCTGAGTATTGGCTTTGCATAAGAAATCAAATAAATAAGAGGCTAATTATTGCTCCTCAAGGAACAGGTAAAATATTGATGATTAATTATAAATTAATTGAGAAAGGTAATATTAATATAATATGCATGCATTGCAATTAGTAACGGTAATTTAGCTGCAGGATTAAGGTTTAAAAACGACGTAGAAGGGGCCCCAAGGAGGGGAAACATTTATCGCACAATACCATACGCCATGACACAAACCTCCCCTCCAAAATAATGAGTTATTAGTTAAATTCTGTGATAGTGTGTTAAATTTTGAAATGATGAGGAGCATTTACCCAGTAAATTTCTGCCTGTCGTTCTTTGCATTTCGTTAGACTTGATAATTACTTTAATTACGTTGAAAACAATGCAGAATAATAATGAGTATATGATAAAATAAACCATTTATGTTGCATTAATAAACTAGAGCTATTATTTTTTTTGCTAATTGTTGTAACATTAGTGTTGCCAATTTGGATGTTTAAGCTTCTTGGTAAATATTTTGAGATCACCCTCCAACAATTTTTGCCCAGGGCACTGCCAAGTAACAGAAACCTGGAAAATGCAGGGTGCACGAGCCCACTTCAACACGCATAGGAAGACCGGCAAGTCCAGCAAGATTTTTTTTGTGTGTTATTTCGTTGGCAAGATTCCGGTGAAATGGGACCGCGCATAGGCAGGCTGAATCTCGTGATCGCCGTCGATGTTTTAGGAATGAGAGTAGTACGTTGAAATTATTAGCTCGAATGTTGATATAATTAAAGTATGATGCCATTGATGAGAAAAATATGTCTCCAATTGTATTTAAATGTTACATACCCCCTTATTATCGGAACTTCATAAGTCAAAATGAGTATTAAGTAAACTGAATGTATTTATATGTGAGAAAGAAAAAAATGTAACGTTCAATGTATGTGAAAGGTAAAGTAATGTAAATCATCTTGGGTATCATTCAATAGTAATTGAGAAGATTAACATACTAGTGAAAGTGAAACGGAGGCGATGATCGTTTCAATATTATTAGGAGAGTGTCTAATATCGTGTCGAAAACTTATGATAATACCTTTGGTTAATTCTTTGCAATATATCCCTTCAGGACGCATCGTAGATGTACCATCACCTGCAACCCCTTCTACATAGCTTTATTTGGTCATACAGACCCGACAGTGTCTCGGTGCCCTGTGACGTCACAGCGTCCGCCGGTGAGCCGGAGAGAATTTGCCGACTCACCGTCGACGGCAGCGGCTGCGACGGCAGGCCGTGGCAGCGGTGACCATGAGCTGTAGCATGTTCGATGTACAGATGTATTACAGGGCGGCTCTGCATAAGTTGGATCATAAAGAGGTTTGAGGAAATTACACTGCACCACATATTATGATGTTTACCAATGCGTAATTTTTTTTAGAGAATCGAACATATGTATAGAAAAACAGATCGATAGTGGCCTTTCCAGCAGCAATTGTGACGCGGAAAAAATATTTTCCAGCTTCTTTGCCTGTTTTCACATTTTCTTCATTTTAGAGTCATAAACATTTTCGTCAGGTACTTCCGTGCCTAGTAAGATGTTGAAGAGTAATGATAAAGATTAGCGGAAAGATAGATATGCGTATCCATACTAAATGAGTAAGTTTAGTTATTCTTTATATACGATCCTTTAGCTGACCTTTGTTTAATTTTCATACACGACAATTTTATATGTTAACAGGTACACACAGCTATACATGTTTTGCAATAGCATATATCAGCCCCTTTTTTCAGCTTTGTACCTTTGGTTAATAACCGAAAATGGTCAACATGTTCTCATGTAATATGATGGGTCATGTCATAAAAATTTGAGATCTCCGCTGATATTTTGCCTACACTGTAATGGAGTAAAGTGAAACATGCTTGTTCTCACTCCTTTAATTTTACTTTTCATCATTAACGTAAATTAATACTTGAACTTCAGGCGTTTTCGTACATACTAAATGGTGAATGAACATCGATGATGTGATTCGTTGATAATTGTAAATTATTGATGATTGTAAATGATATTGAAGTTTCTTTTATTTTTAATTGTATTTTATATTTTCATCTATTCATTTTATTTCCGGGCTCTATTCGCTGCTTCGTATCCTTGCACGAAAATCCACGGTATACATAGGCATGCACAGTGATGATCACATCGGAATAAATTATTGTCGTTTTCTTAGAAGCCTTCATTTGTTTATTTGAAGCTCATTTGTGTTTATATTTGTTTATCATATAATTACACATTATAGGGAAAAGGAAATTGAAGTATATTGATGATAGAAATTGAGGTGAATGAAGGTTGGGAATATTAATTTACTTTCTGCTCAGCGCAAGTCTTTACTTAGACCTGACGTTACGTAATTTCCTTTATATTTATGATTGATTACCGCGGCGGAGGCTGATATGGTATCTACTGTTAGTACTTTACAGCCCACAGGGATCACATCGAGACTTCGGACCATCGCCCTGTTGAGTTTAATGTAAATGAGCTCAAGTAAATCAAAATGTTAGGAGTATACAATCACAGTAAGGATATGTTGAGTGGTGAATAGCCTATCAATAGATTAGTTTACTCTCGCTAATATCGATTTTTTTTGTACGAAGAGAGTATAGAACTTTAGTATAGAAAACTGAGAGCTGGAATCTTACAATGGATGATAACCATTAGATTATATAAAGCTGAAGTAAGGAAAATAAAATATTAGGGAGCCGGTATACTTGCCCGTATATAGAAGTGACGACTATCATGAGGGTATTGATTAAGAGTAGAGTCAAGCAAAAGATGTGCTCGCGAGATGGAGATGAGCGAGCCGGCGTGGCGACTGATAAGATTAGGAGATTGAAATTGGGGCGGAAATTGTGGACCAATCTTGGTGGCTCGCTAAGAACTCGGTAACTAATCATAGCATTGTTATAAATTAACGGTTCCCTCCCCTACAGTAACGGGATGTTTAACGTATTCTAGGGATTGTTGCCTGGGACTTCCTTAGAGGTGATAACTTTGGCGTCATATATCGGAGGGTGGAGGAAATTTGTCTAGAATAGGGGATCCAATCGTATAAAGGGGGGCTGGTAAGGATGCGTGAGTGAATGGGTCATTATTCATACATCATCATCGGCTGTAAGGGGTATAAGTGGTTCCTAGTTTAAGGTCCGATAGACACCTAGATTGGAGGTGAAGACGTATGAGTTATCATTTTACTCCCCAAGAACCGCAGTGCCGATTTGCTGTTGTTTTTTTTGCAGAGTATCCAGGGCTCCGCATTATCGAGTTCCGGCGAGTTGTTCAAAGATTGGTTCCGTTCAAAAATCTGGGCCCTCAAGTGTAGATGAATCTAGCTTGGGACGGGGAATGAAAAGGGGGATAGTTGACGACATCCTTGGCATGTCAATCCCTGGTGCGTTAGGGAGGGCGCAAGATACAGAGCAGAAGATAAGAGAAGATGCCCCCTTCCCAGGGATTCAGCTCAACCGGAGGGAGTTATTGATGATGACGATACGATGATGGTGATGATGAATGATAAGTAGGTGATGAAGAATGACGATATTACACCACACTTCCATTTTGGCTCGCGGGACGTAACTGGTGTGTACAACTTCCACGGGATTTACCATGGGCGCAAATTCTATTGTTGTTGCCACGGGCAGATTTTGAAGAAGATGATGAAGACGATGAAGAAGAGGATGACACCGGGGGATGACGATCTCGGTCCGAAGACCTAGGAGCGGTGACGACCCCCTAGGGAAGGGGTTAGCGTCAGAAAGGGGGCATATAGTTCATCTTAGAATGAACTATATGTTGGCGCTAATACCCAGGTAGAAGTATTATGTCGAAGCAGAAGTCCAAAGGAACGAGAGAGCTATAGAGGAGGTTGGCTGGATGTAGACCTAGCCAACCCTATCAGGACAGGCCCTGATAGTATCGGGATTAGCCCGATTTCCTCTCAGAATCATGTAGGGGAGACAATTGGGTAGCGGCGCGGCTACCCAGTTCCGTCAGGGTGGCGACCCTGTCGGCTGCCAGGATTAGCCTGACGAATCCCTTGGAAGCAGATGCGGCCAGGGACGCCCCCGCACTGTATGTTAACGCCTGAAAATTGGGAGCGGTCGGTACACCATGGTGCCGATCTGGGGAATGACTGGCCCAGCTATCACCATCGCTGTTGGCTCAATGTTTTTCGGACTTTTATTATTTTTATTTATTAAGTTTATGCCACGCACGATAGGGTAGAAATGATAGTCAAAGACGAGCAAGTATACCGGGCATACATGTGTTCATTGCGATAATGGGCATGTATTGAGGATCGATAGGAGGAGACTTAGATATTTTTATTGCCAGCTTCAACAGAACACTTGAGTTTAGAGGGTTTTTGTGAATTCATTGATAGAACTGGACTTCGAGGGTTTCAGTAGAGATATTGATTGGAACTGCACTTTGAGGTATTGATACGAACTTAACGCCGAATATAAATGGACGTTAGTTGCAAGGTATCCAGTAACAAGAAAGGGGGAAATGTAGAGAGCCGCAATAATAAAAAGGGAGATGTAGACGGTCAGAGGTACCACTCCTATGTGGATTAGTTGGGAGGGAGCACCACAGATTCTAACATTAAAAATTATGATACTTTGAAACTAATTGAATCAAATGAATCAAACTGGAAACGACATCAACAATGAACATCACGGAAAAATAGAATATAGGTTAGCAACAACCCATTTTGGCCACCACTCGGATTTATATTTTTGGCACTTAAGTTACCCATTTTTATGCATGTCCGGCTCGTTATTTCGTGTGCTGTCATGCCCATTGCAATGTTTGTTGGTTCTCTGTGTGTGCAATCCAGTGCCTGTCCATGCTACCCATCTCCCGAAATATTTGCGACAATGGGGGAGGTGGTCTTTCGGAACTTTATTAACTTCAAACATATGTTATATTACAATGAAAATTTGTTAAAAATACTTCCATCGGCTCTTCCACCGAACCCTACGTCACAAAATGGCGCCCGAACAGGGAGTCAGGGAGTATGGGCAGGACTGGAGGAACCTCCCAACGAAATGCCTGGGCCGCCGAACCTCTGGCGATAACCATGTGCTGTTTGCAGAGACAATGGAGCGATCGTGATCCACGAGACCTCCGAGTTTGGCGGTACCCAGAATCTAGATGGTTTGTTCAGAGAATGGAATGTAGTTTCGCTTGCAAAATGGTGACATGTTTAAAGCTGTAGTAGTGATGCTTAAGGGGTAGGCTGCAGAGTATGTTGATCATGTGTAGGGGGATGGTTAAATTATGAACAGGAAGACGTTCCAGGTGGCGCTCCAAGATCATGATGGAGGTTCGGGCTGGAGCAGATGTTCCTGTTTCTTCCGGGGACGGGGCCTCAAGAAGGGCGGACAGTTCAGAAAATGGCACAAGTTATCCGTCGCCTACCACTAAAGGTGACAACAATGGAAGAGCGAGCTGCTGGGTTCGTCCAGGTACCAATGTGGCGATTGCAGACAGTGCAGCGGCTGGATCTGGCGGCTAGTTCTGGTGGCTGGTTCTGCAGACGACGGTGTCGTGACGAACAGAAGTTTGAACTTAGCGGAGATGTCGTGGGAACGAGATCAAAATGGGAAGAGGAGGAAGGAGGAGTCCATGTCATGTCGCGGAATGAAGAGTATGCGGAGGAAGAGAGAGAAGAGTGTGCCCACGGGAGCAGGAAGGGGAGAGAAGAGACGCAAGAGGGACCAACGAGTGACGGGCTCCGACCTGAAGATCGGGAAGATCGGGAAGGCAGGACGACGGCAGAGAAGAGCGAGGAGGTGATAAGAGACAGAGAGAAGGACGAAGAAAGCTCACAGCCTGAAGCTTCATCACGCAAGCGCGAAGATAAGGAGGAGGAAGCGTGGAGATGTGATGCTGTACTGCCATTCGGAGAATGCGGAGAAGAAGGAGGAGAAAAGCACACTCCTGGGAACTCAAAATGGGGTGAAGAATCGCATGATGCAGTGGAGGACGATGGAATCCAACCAATGAGTCAGCAAGCTGAGAAGAGGGTAGAGAAGAAGAGAGAGAAGACGAGAATAGGGCTGGAGAACGAAAGTACCAATGCAAAGGTAACAAGAAAGGGATGCGAAGAAGATGAAACCAGATCCGGAATGTTGTTTCAACGCCAGCAAAACGACCCAGATTGTCAAGCAATTAGATCCGCAATAGCAAGGGAGGGGGATATGCCCATATGGGCGCAAGACCATACGTTCCATGTGCGATCGGATGGAGTACTTGAAGAAATATCAACGGGGATGAAAGGAGCAACGGAGAGGAGAGTAGTGCTCCCTCAGAGCCTGGTCCCACAGGCAGTTCGGGACTCGCATGCTGGTAATCTAAAGGCAAAAAAGATGCTGAACTCATTGAGACGGAAGTACTTCTTCAGGAAAATGTACACTCAAACACATGAATACGTCAAGGGATGTCAGGTGTGTCAACAGAAGGACAAGGGGGCAAGATTCAGGGCTCCCATGGGCGCAATGCCAGAACCACTGGGTGCCTGGCATACCGTGGGGGTGGATGTGTTGGGCCCCCTGCCGACGTCCAGTGCGGGGAACAAGTACATCATCGTCGTCACAGACTACCTCACGAAGTACGTATTGGCGATACCCACGAAGGACCAGACGGCGGAAACGACAGCCAGGGTCCTCATGGTGAAGTTCTTAGAATATGGCCTTCCAGCCCGAATCTTGAGCGACAACGGCAGTAATTTTCGGTCCCGCCTAGTCAGGGAACTGTGCAGGCTACTGAAGATATCTCAAATCTTTAGCTCACCCTATCATCCACAGTTCAACGGCCTGTGCGAGAGATTCAACTGGACACTCGCTTCAATGCTCCGAGCCTTCGTTAGTAGCCATCAACGTGACTGGGATCAGTATCTGCCGTATGTTATGCATGCATATCGAGCAGCCGTCCAGGAATCGACAGGTGAAACACCCTTCTACCTCATGTTCGCGCGCCCATGTAGAGCTCCACTAGACGTTATGCTCGAAGAGAGCGAAACGCAGGATGGAAGCCTGGCCAGGATCGCAGGAGAGCATCGGCCGAGGCATATCCAGAAGCTCAACGAGGCCTTTGGGGTTGTCCAGCGGAACCTCATGCGAGCCCGCGCCCGCCAGAAGAGGTGGAACGACAACAAGGCCAAGGACCGTCCCTTCGAGGTGGGAGACGAAGTCCTTCTCTTGGATGAAAGGGTCCCAGAAGGACAAACACGCAAACTCAAGAGACCGTGGCGGCCAGGATACCGCATCATCAAGAGGCTGGGCCCCCTCAGTTTCTTAGTGGAGCATCCGAATGGAAGGGGGCGCAGGCTGCGTGTCCACGTGAACAGGCTCAAGAAGCAACGGCCCGAGTTTGTGTGGCCCCAAGAGCGGAACATGTGGCCATCTCCATCTATAGCGCAAGAGACCGCTATAGGCACGCTAGATGAGTATCTGGAGAGCGAACGTCGTCGACACTCGCGAAGGCGCCCACCCCCAGTGCTAAGGCCATGGGAACGGGACGACCTCGCGGACGATGAAGCCCCAGGGACCTGTCCGGAACAAGTGTGTCTTAGCAGCAATCAGCGCGGGGGAGAAGCCGAGGCAAGAAGTGCGCCGCACGGAGGGATGCACCAGGGTCATGGAGTTGAAGGACTTCGGAGGTCTGAACGAATCAGGCAGCGCCCATCAGTGTCATATGCCGAGAATCGACGCCGAAGACTCTGAAATGCTGATGGCAGCCAGGGAAATCGAAGGACGAACCGATGGATGTAGAAAAGGGGATGCAAAATCAGCGGGAGGGACCGAAAAACGAACCAAAAACCTTGTTTCCTAGATATCTTAAGATTGAAATACTAATAGACGAACCTCCTGTGACAGGTCAGGCTGAAGATGTCACGGATATGGCTATGTAGAATCATAGTCCTACTTACGTTCATACGAACGCATACGTCGGGGGATCAAGCTTTAACAGAGAACGCTGAATCTACGGGATTGTTGTTCAGATCCCGGGGAAGGCTGGTGCTCGCAACAGGGAAATGGACGCTAGTGGTGCGGATGGACACTTCTCATCTTCAAGACACGGCAAAAACCCTCAATAATCGACTAAACGACATATCGATGACGCTGGAAAGGGGATTAGCTATGCACGAAGGACCCGGAGGCAGTAATACTGAGGTCTCAGAAACCAGGTCAAAGGCCTTCTTCGGAATGTTAAGCAAAAATTGGATACAGGAAGACACCGTACTAAGATCAGAGATCCGTGGAGCGGTGGACGGAATAGCTGGAGTTCTACAAGAAATCGGTCGCGAAAGGAGCACCAGAAGTATTCTGCCATTTATCGGGCGAGGACTGCACGCACTCTTCGGAACAGCGACGGATGACGACACACGGCGCCTTCGCAAAGGGCTACAAGGTGTGGAAGCTGCGGTGGGAACGCTGAAACACATCGAAGAGTTACAAGCGTCCGTGGTAGGTGCGATAGAGAAGGAGCAGCGAAAACATCACGAGCAGATAGATCGGTTAATACTACGTGCAAACGAATTGGCGCACCTCGTTGGGGACAACCAAGCTTGGGAAAAATCAGCAATGCTGCAACTTCAGAGAGAAGGGGATGTAACGCGCACGGTTGCTGCAGCTATACGTACAGCTTCGGTAGCGGTCCAGCTATTTCGCCATGAAGCGGATAGCCTTATACGTCAGGTGGAACAAATCCAACACGGCGAGTTGACCCCTGATACACTACCTCCAGATGAACTGCAGAAGGCCTTGCAAAATCTCCGAGTAAATTTGCCGAAAGCGTGGGCGCTAGCGATCCCGAGCACAGCCACCACGAACGAATTGTACCGTTCTTTGACGACGACCGCTTTGCCGATACGAAATGGTTGGGAAGTGCACATACCGGCGCCATTGAAGACGATGGTCTTGGATCCCTTCTTGGTTTATCAAGTGACGCCGCTGCCCCTCTGGTTGAAAAAAACGATCTGTCGTCGTCATGACAGAAGCTGAACTTCAACGTTGATCATCTCCCCAGACAGGGAACTACATGCCGAAGTAGGTAGCATGCCACTGAAGTCATGTGCAAAATTTTCGGACACCTATGTTTGTACTAAAATGAACGTCGCTTTGAAGAAAGCACAAGGCGGATGCGCCTTTCATGCGTTTCGCGGTGACCTCGGCCGAGTGCGCCAAGCATGCCCAAGACGAGTTGTCAAGCCGGAGCCTGCACTGGAAAAGTTCGCAGACGACAAATGGATATACGTTTTTCCCAACGCCGAGACATTGACGGTGGTTTGCCCTCAGGGCGAAAATAAAATCAGCAAAAGCCATCGTCTACAAGGTGCTGGCATGATAACGCTCTCCCCAGAATGTAGCGCGACAGGAACGATTTTCTTCGTCCCGCCCCATCTTCAGGGTGGTACTTTGCAGCTTACGAAACCAGTAACGGATATCCCAACCTTCAACAATCTGACGGTCGCACTAGAAGATCTGGTGTTGGATCACGTCCATCCGAACATGAAGAATGGGACGCTGCCGGACCTGGCAATTTTGGCAGAAGTAGAAGACGGAGCTATCCTAAACGCAACGATCAAACAACTCGCACACGAGCTTCAATCCAAAACGTTAACACAAGTGGGGAAGCAAGAGTCAACGGAATCTTGGAGCATCAACGCGATTCACGGTTCTCTGACTCTCGGCAGTTTCACAACAATTGGCTTGGTCGCATTAGGCATCTGTTTCTGCTGGAAACGACGATGCCAGATCCAGGACACAGCCCGAGACCCCAAGGCTGTGTCGATAGCCGTCTCCTCGCATGACTATCCGGACGACCTGGTAGCCGCTCTTTCCGCTCGAGTCCGGCGGATCGAAAATACTCTGCATGACTTGCAAGACGAGATCGCCCACTTGAAGAAGTTTTATTAGCAAGACAGAAGCGAAGACGGAGAAGAACAGCCCTGGCCCTGTCCCTGACCCTGACCAGCCGGACGACCGCGATCCCGGAGCACGCTATAAGCTCAAACTACATGGACTCGAACCAGACTCGAAATCGTGTAATGCTTAGGCTTCAATCTTGATTCATGAGGGCATGAATGAAAAGAAAGGTGATTTAAATGTGATGTGACACATTTTTGGGGTGTGCGTGCAGTAGGCACCAAGTATGGAATGTTATAGGTTAGCTGGGTACCGTCAAATTTTAGTTTTTTTCAAGCTATGTCACATGCTTTAACATAGGCTTAAGTCTGGTCGAAAATTGCAGGGAGCGCCCCACCCCTCTTTCTAGGCCTCCCGGACCAGGCCCCAGCATCCGTGGTACCTGACCCGCTTCTATCAGCAGTCAGTGCTCAGCAGGCATTGGGGCGTCGTGTGTCACGAGGTGGACCGGGGCTACCATTTGAGAACGCAATGGCGGGTCGAAATTGATAAATGGGGGAAAATTATGTCGAATTGAAAAATCATTAAATGAGTAGTGGATTTCACCTTTTTGGGGGATTTAAGAGTAAAAAACGGTTTCTTACCCATATCCCCCCTGGGGAGGTATGACCATCGGGCCGATTTCCGGCGCAATAGGTCGACGGGCCCGCACCCTTCCCCCTTTGAGGGAGGGAGGGGGATGCATCCTTCACCGTCTGGGAGGCCTAGCACTCTGCAAACGGCTCGGGTCCTAAGCGGGTGTCGCCGCGGGCACCGGCGGCAGAGGCAAGCGCTGGGGGCGGGGAACAACAAAACAACATAATGTGAGTACCCGGAATAACGAGCCGTTTAAAATTAGTGGTTCCCCTCCAAATTTTCGACCAGACTTTAGACGAAATATTGATTTCGGTGGAACTATGTGATTGAATTTGGCATATGGCGTGGAGTGAAACTAGACCTCGAAACATTTAATTTTGGTACTTGGCTATTGCAGATATTACATAGGATGTTAAATGGGGAAAGTAACAGGGGGGATAGGTGTGTCTGATCGGGGACGATGTGATGTTGAGTATGCAGATTTCCGAAACATGTTGAAAAATTTAGCTGGCGTAAGAGCGAAGAACGTTTTATTGCGAGATGTCCAACTAAATCTGTGGTACATTTTTTTCGATACAGTGAGGTATGAGAATGTAGAGTCCAACCTATCATAACTAACATGCTAATTGCTAACCGAGGTCGTAACGTAGAATGTAATTTAGATTTTTATGTTATCAAGGTCGCTATGCAACTGATCGCTTTGGTTTTGTTTCTTTGAATGCCTAACACTCTGTCCAAAATAAAAATAAATTCCCGCTTTGCTATCGAAGCTTTTACAAGGGTGAGGGTAAAAATGAGGACTGAGAACCGATGAAAGAATATCGGTTATAATGTTAATAAGCTTAATAACTTGTGCTATGAAACGGTTAGAGTAATCGATAATAATCGAGTAATTTCGGGTTCTTGCCGCCTTGAGCGTAGATATTGATTGGATGATTAAAGTGCGAGTGCGTGCAAGATTTATAGCGTAAGATGCGTAAACGGACTAATATTTAATAACCTTTATAATAAACTAGCAACAGCAATGAACGTAACAGCATTTAAATTCGTCTTATTATTCCTCGGAATTGCTACACGTATCGAACTGAATGCGAAACGCGTAAAGTGCACTAAAAGGGGGAAATCACCGTTCTGAGGAAACGCGAGCCGGCTACGAGAGAGGCGATGGCGTGTGGCTGACTGCTGCAGCGGCTGGTGGTAAGTAGTATATAATTTTTGGGGCAGGGGGTAATGCAACACACCCTACAGGCGCGACCCTTGTGGTTTATGATAGTATCCGTTGATGAGTGTGTATGCAATCGGTTCCGTATAAATTGACAGTGCATATTCTAGAAGATTCTCTGAGTATTGGCTTTGCATAAGAAATCAAATAAATAAGAGGCTAATTATTGCTCCTCAAGGAACAGGTAAAATATTGATGATTAATTATAAATTAATTGAGAAAGGTAATATTAATATAATATGCATGCATTGCAATTAGTAACGGTAATTTAGCTGCAGGATTAAGGTTTAAAAACGACGTAGAAGGGGCCCCAAGGAGGGGAAACATTTATCGCACAATACCATACGCCATGACACAAACCTCCCCTCCAAAATAATGAGTTATTAGTTAAATTCTGTGATAGTGTGTTAAATTTTGAAATGGTGAGGAGCATTTACCCAGTAAATTTCTGCCTGTCGTTCTTTGCATTTCGTTAGACTTGATAATTACTTTAATTACGTTGAAAACAATGCAGAATAATAATGAGTATATGATAAAATAAACCATTTATGTTGCATTAATAAACTAGAGCTATTATTTTTTTTGCTAATTGTTGTAACATTAGTGTTGCCAATTTGGATGTTTAAGCTTCTTGGTAAATATTTTGAGATCACCCTCCAACAATTTTTGCCCAGGGCACTGCCAAGTAACAGAAACCTGGAAAATGCAGGGTGCACGAGCCCACTTCCACACGCATAGGAAGACCGGCAAGTCCAGCAAGATTTTTTTTGTGTGTTATTTCGTTGGCAAGATTCCGGTGAAATGGGACCGCGCATAGGCAGGCTGAATCTCGTGATCGCCGTCGATGTTTTAGGAATGAGAGTAGTACGTTGAAATTATTAGCTCGAATGTTGATATAATTAAAGTATGATGCCATTGATGAGAAAAATATGTCTCCAATTGTATTTAAATGTTACATACCCCCCTTATTATCGGAACTTCATAAGTCAAAATGAGTATTAAGTAAACTGAATGTATTTATATGTGAGAAAGAAAAAAATGTAACGTTCAATGTATGTGAAAGGTAAAGTAATGTAAATCATCTTCGGTATCATTCAATAGAAATTGAGAAGATTAACATACTAGTGAAAGTGAAACGGAGGCGATGATCGTTTCAATATTATTAGGAGAGTCTCTAATATCGTGTCGAAAACTTATGATAATACCTTTGGTTAATTCTTTGCAACATATCCCTTCAGGACGCATCGTAGATGTACCATCACCTGCAACCCCTTCTACATAGCTTTATTTGGTCATACAGACCCGACAGTGTCTCGGTGCCCTGTGACGTCACAGCGTCCGCCGGTGAGCCGGAGAGAATTTGCCGACGCACCGTCGACGGCAGCGGCTGCGACGGCAGGCCGTGGCAGCGGTGACCATGAGCTGTAGCATGTTCGATGTACAGATGTATTACAGGGCGGCTCTGCATAAGTTGGATCATAAAGAGGTTTGAGGAAATTACACTGCACCACATATTATGATGTTTACCAATGCGTAATTTTTTTAGAGAATCGAACATATGTATAGAAAAACAGATCGATAGTGGCCTTTCCAGCAGCAATTGTGACGCGGAAAAAATATTTTCCAGCTTCTTTGCCTGTTTTCACATTTTCTTCATTTTAGAGTCATAAACATTTTCGTCAGGTACTTCCGTGCCTAGTAAGATGTTGAAGAATAATGATAAAGATTAGCGGAAAGATAGATATGCGTATCCATACTAAATGAGTAAGTTTAGTTATTCTTTATATACGATCCTTTAGCTGACCTTTGTTTAATTTTCATACACGACAATTTTATATGTTAACAGGTACACACAGCTATACATGTTTTGCAATAGCATATATCAGCCCCTTTTTTCAGCTTTGTACCTTTGGTTAATAACCGAAAATGGTCAACATGTTCTCATGTAATATGATGGGTCATGTCATAAAAATTTGAGATCTCCGCTGATATTTTGCCTACACTGTAATGGAGTAAAGTGAAACATGCTTGTTCTCACTCCTTTAATTTTACTTTTCATCATTAACGTAAATTAATACTTGAACTTCAGGCGTTTTCGTACATACTAAATGGTGAATGAACATCGATGATGTGATTCGTTGATAATTGTAAATTATTGATGATTGTAAATGATATTGAAGTTTCTTTTATTTTTAATTGTATTTTATATTTTCATCTATTCATTTTATTTCCGGGCTCTATTCGCTGCTTCGTATCCTTGCACGAAAATCCACGGTATACATAGGCATGCACAGTGATGATCACATCGGAATAAATTATTGTCGTTTTCTTAGAAGCCTTCATTTGTTTATTTGAAGCTCATTTGTGTTTATATTTGTTTATCATATAATTACACATTATAGGGAAAAGGAAATTGAAGTATATTGATGATAGAAATTGAGGTGAATGAAGGTTGGGAATATTAATTTACTTTCTGCTCAGCGCAAGTCTTTACTTAGACCTGACGTTACGTAATTTCCTTTATATTTATGATTGATTACCGCGGCGGAGGCTGATATGGTATCTACTGTTAGTACTTTACAGCCCACAGGGATCACATCGAGACTTCGGACCATCGCCCTGTTGAGTTTAATGTAAATGAGCTCAAGTAAATCAAAATGTTAGGAGTATACAATCACAGTAAGGATATGTTGAGTGGTGAATAGCCTATCAATAGATTAGTTTACTCTCGCTAATATCGATTTTTTTTGTACGAAGAGAGTATAGAACTTTAGTATAGAAAACTGAGAGCTGGAATCTTACAATGGATGATAACCATTAGATTATATAAAGCTGAAGTAAGGAAGTTAAAATATTAGGGAGCCGGTATACTTGCCCGTATATAGAAGTGACGACTATCATGAGGGTATTGATTAAGAGTAGAGTCAAGCAAAAGATGTGCTCGCGAGATGGAGATGAGCGAGCCGGCGTGGCGACTGATAAGATTAGGAGATTGAAATTGGGGCGGAAATTGTGGACCAATCTTGGTGGCTCGCTAAGAACTCGATAACTAATCATAGCATTGTTATAAATTAACGGTTCCCTCCCCTACAGTAACGGGATGTTTAACGTATTCTAGGGATTGTTGCCTGGGACTTCCTTAGAGGTGATAACTTTGGCGTCATATATCGGAGGGTGGAGGAAATTTGTCTAGAATAGGGGATCCAATCGTATAAAGGGGGGCTGGTAAGGATGCGTGAGTGAATGGGTCATTATTCATACATCATCATCGGCTGTAAGGGGTATAAGTGGTTCCTAGTTTAAGGTCCGATAGACACCTAGATTGGAGGTGAAGACGTATGAGTTATCATTTTACTCCCCAAGAACCGCAGTGCCGATTTGTTGTTGTTTTTTTTTTGCAGAGTATCCAGGGCTCCGCATTATCGAGTTCCGGCGAGTTGTTCAAAGATTGGTTCCGTTCAAAAATCTGGGCCCTCAAGTGTAGATGAATCTAGCTTGGGACGGGGAATGAAAAGGGGGATAGGTGACGACATCCTTGGCATGTCAATCCCTGGTGCGTTAGGGAGGGCGCAAGATACAGAGCAGAAGATAAGAGAAGATGCCCCCTTCCCAGGGATTCAGCTCAACCGGAGGGAGTTATTGATGATGACGATACGATGATGGTGATGATGAATGATAAGTAGGTGATGAAGAATGACGATATTACACCACACTTCCATTTTGGCTCGCGGGACGTAACTGGTGTGTACAACTCCCACGGGATTTACCATGGGCGCAAATTCTATTGTTGTTGCCACGGGCAGATTTTGAAGAAGATGATGAAGACGATGAAGAAGAAGATGACACCGGGGGATGACGATCTCGGTCCGAAGACCTAGGAGCGGTGACGACCCCCTAGGGAAGGGGTTAGCGTCAGAAAGCGGGCATATAGTTCATCTTAGAATGAACTATATGTTGGCGCTAATACCCAGGTAGAAGTATTATGTCGAAGCAGAAGTCCAAAAGAACGAGAGAGCTATAGAGGAGGTTGGCTGGATGTAGACCTAGCCAACCCTATCAGGACAGGCCCTGAAAGTATCGGGATTAGCCCGATTTCCTCTCAGAATCATGTAGGGGAGACAATTGGGTAGCGGCGCGGCTACCCAGTTCCGTCAGGGTGGCGACCCTGTCGGCTGCCAGGATTAGCCTGACGAATCCCTTGGAAGCAGATGCGGCCTGGGACGCCCCCGCACTGTATGTTAACGCCTGAAAAATGGGAGCGGTCGGTACACCATGGTGCCGATCTGGGGAATGACTGGCCCAGCTATCACCATCGCTGTTGGCTCAATGTTTTTCGGACTTTTATTATTTTTATTTATTAAGTTTATGCCACGCACGATAGGGTAGAAATGATAGTCAAAGACGAGCAAGTATACCGGGCATACATGTGTTCATTGCGATAATGGGCATGTATTGAGGATCGATAGGAGGAGACTTAGATATTTTTATTGCCAGCTTCAACAGAACACTTGAGTTTAGAGGGTTTTTGTGAATTCATTGATAGAACTGGACTTCGAGGGTTTCAGTAGAGATATTGATTGGAACTGCACTTTGAGGTATTGATACGAACTTAACGCCGAATATAAATGGAGGTTAGTTGCAAGGTATCCAGTAACAAGAAAGGGGGGAAATGTAGAGAGCCGCAATAATAAAAAGGGAGATGTAGACGGTCAGAGGTACCACTCCTATGTGGATTAGTTGGGAGGGAGCACCACAGATTCTAACATTAAAAATTATGATACTTTGAAACTAATTGATCCAAATGAATCAAACTGGAAACGACATCAACAATGAACATCACGGAAAAATAGAATATAGGTTAGCAACAACCCATTTTGGCCACCACTCGGATTTATATTTTTGGCACTTAAGTTACCCATTTTTATGCATGTCCGGCTCGTTATTTCGTGTGCTGTCATGCCCATTGCAATGTTTGTTGGTTCTCTGTGTGTGCAATCCAGTGCCTGTCCATGCTACCCATCTCCCGAAATATTTGCGACAATGGGGGAGGTGTTCTTTCGGAACTTTATTAACTTCAAACATATGTTATATTACAATGAAAATTTGTTAAAAATACTTCCATCGGCTCTTCCACCGAACCCTACGTCACAATTGCACAAACCAGCCTTTAAGTTGATATTTGACTCAGAACCTGAAATGCTGTAGCTTCAGATATTTCGAGCCTGTAGTTTAGACCATGAGTTTTATGCCAAATTTAGGGTGCAAAGTTTAAAAGCTAATTTAGAGCCCTAAATTTAAAGCTTTTTCTTTCCAACTTTTTGTGTGAACTACAAATTTCTTTGATGTAAAAGGGTGCAAGTTTGAAGAGTCTAGATGAATTAGCAAAAAAAAAGTTAAAAATCACATAATGCAAAATTCTGGGCAAAATTTTTAAAATTTTGAAAATTGACAACCGTGGTGCTTATTCATTTGGAAGTGCCTTCTATCCACAAAAGTGTTAGGTCTCTGATACCAGCGCTCAGAACAGACAACAACAACAACAACAATACTACCTCGGCCTGCGGCCTCGGCAGGTGCCGCTCTGGCGCAGGAGAAGCCGGTGACAATGTACGTTAGCCAAACAGTTCGATTGACAGGCGAGTTTTTTCAGCAGTTTGATACTTATAACAACGCAATGTTGGAGTTTTAGGCTTTGTGTTCTCATTATGGCTCCATTCAATCCCCTGTCTAGGCCCATGTTTTCCTAAATTAGCATGTCTCTGCATACTGCACCACGCTTGCCCTCTGTTCATGTCATCAAATAAATAAACACACGCATAATGTTTGTTTTGTTAAGCAAAGACTGGGCATGACGAGAAGAAAGGAGATACAATATAAAATATGATGGGTTTTTCCGACGGTATTTCACCTATACCTGCAGATTTTCACCCAATTCAGCCTATTTGTTACCGAGTTATGCCCCAGCTCGAGACCTCAGCCCCACAACCGAGCTGATGTCCTGGATCCGCCTATGCTCGAGCTCCTTACCCCACCCCCTTACATATGTCCTGGATCTCCCTATGCTCGAACTCCGTAGCCCCACCTTTATACTGCCCTGGATCTGCCTATGCTTGAACTCCTTAGCCCCTACCCCTAATGATGTCCTGGATCCGCCTATGCTCGAGCTCCCAAGCCCCACCCACGTACTGATGTCCTGAATCCGCTTATGCTCGAGCTCCTTAGCCCCACCCCCGTACTGATGTCCTGGATCCGCTTATGTTTTAACTCTTTAGCCCCTACCTGTTTTAACTCTTTAGCCTCTTGATAGCCTGGATCCGCTTATGCTCGAGCTCCTTAGCCCCACCCCCGTACTGATGTCTTTGATCCGCCTATACTCAAGCCCCTTAGCCCCAGCCCCGTACTGATGTCCTGGATCCGCCTCTGCTCGAGCTCCTTAGCCCGACACCCATACTGATGTCCTGGATCCGCCTATGCTCGAGCTCCTTAGCCCCACCTCCGTACAGATGTCCTGGATCCGCCTATGCTGGATCTCCTAGCCCCATCCCCGTACCGATATGCTGGATCTGCCTATGCTCAAACCCCTTAGCCTCTAACCCCGTACTGATATCCTGACTCCGCTTATGCTCGAGCTCCTT